>OX402558.1:6973518-8223518 GCA_948098915.1 Lampropteryx suffumata | reverse complement strand
CCTCATTGGTGTTCATGTTGGATTGGGTTCCAGATCCAGTCTGCCAGATGACAAGAGGAAAATGACCCTCGCGGTACAGCTTTCCTGAGATGACATCTTCACACGCTTTCATTATCGCTTCAGCTGCAAATTCAAGACGTATATAGGATTGATTTGTATTTCAAGACAAGTGAAACGCTCATAGTCGCTAACATAGTCGTTCTTAACTGGCTAACTAAGTTAGATAATTGATTCAGGCAAACAGTCTCAGCCTGACGTTTGTCGGTCTGCAGAGCAGTGTTTTTTAGTCGCGGTGCGGAGTGAGTCAAGTGTGCCTGAGGATGACTAGTGGAGAGGCGAAATACGTGTCGAATTTCTTTTGGAGGTTGCATGTGGATTGTGTGTGCTTGCCTTTTACTAACGCTTTGCATGGCTTTTCAATTGCGGGCGGGAGAGAGGTGCATGCGTCTGCATCGTGTATAACTCGTTGGGAATAGATTGGCTGAATAATACTAAATATTTGTCCATCTTTTTAATGGCTAACGAAGTTAAGCAACGCTCTGCGAGGTTTCTTTTTAATACGGCACAGCTAACAAAAAAGCATGCGGGTAATAAGAGGATGTATAAAACGTTCGTTGTCGACCCTAAACAAGTTCTTTTACTGTTTGTCCAGTAATTTCACATTTCACATACAACACGATAATGCTTGCTCACTACTGGAGAATAAGTGGTACTGTGATATCCATCAAGACGGGACTCTTTCTGTACTACCAACAGGTCTGTACCTAGATGGGTGTTCGTGTGTCATTGATATCTGAATGTTTCCGTACATGCGTACACATTAAGGCAGGGCGCAAACGTGGACACTTTTGTGTCTTGTGTCAAATATAAGCTACCGATGAAAATTTGATTTCTATAGAACCAGTATGAAATCATCCACTCCCTGCGCATACGTAAACATTTTTTTGTGTTGTGCTCCCACTTAACACTTACTCATTGACGATCGAAAAGTCTTCGGTGTCGGTAACTGGAAACTAAAAGTCTTCAGTTGAAGACACAAGCAACATTAACAAATTTTGTACCAGTGGCCACTAGTAGCAGCGGGCGACTGTGTCCGATCACCGCCACAAGACACAGCAGCTACGGTTCCCTGTGATGGTGTGCCGTGTCGGCAACAAAAAGTGTCTTCGTTTGCGCAGCGCCTAAGCTTTAGGTCCCGGCTTTACAAATGTTGTAATGTTATGACGAAGGCCTTTGGGCTGCTTATTAACTTCATCACCAGCGTTGGCTACTGTCTCGTACAAGAGTAATAGTAGTGCAAGACTTGTACGATAAACTACGGAACAATTTATTTTAAGCTATTGTAAAATCTTAATAAAAGCATATGTTTAGTGACCATAGGTATCTTATAATCACACATTAGCTAAATGGTTTTCTTAAATCTTAATTTACTTATTATTATTTTTTTATTATTCTCAAGGTTAAAATCGACACTAGCTAATTATGTGCTTATAAAACAGAGGGTAATTCAATGACCTTACCGATTTTCTTGTCCAGTCCAAATTCGATGTTAACTTTAGCGGCAGCCTTTTTCAGAATCCCGAATGCTACGATGACAGGGTACTACAAAATTTAAAATGATTATATTAAGACACGCAATATTATCTTCAATATCGGAATTTTACCTTGATATTATAAATGTGAAAGTAACTCTGTCTGTCTGTTTTTACGTTTTCACGCCTAAACCGCTGATCCAATTTCGATAAATTTTGTTAAGTATAGAGATAGGGGGGACCTCGGAGAAAGACAAAGGCTACTTTTTATATAGGTAACATGTGTGCGAAGCCGCAGGCAGAAGCCAGTATTTTATAAAGTTTCTTCATTAACATTTTGTTTACACTAGTATACGGCCTACCTGGTGTTAAATGGTTATTGTACCCTATGGAGGCTTGCAACAGGGATTCAAATATAAGAAGGAAGACACTACCAGAAAAGGCCCGCCTAGTAGTAAGCATTATCTGTGCTAATTTACAATTACAATACTACCACGTTCTTCTCTGCCTGTAATGGCATCTGTCTTGGTAATAATTTTACCAATGTTAACCGTACAACACACTACGTATCGCTTGACATTAGGTCAAATTGACCACTAGTGGCCACTAGTGAAATTTGAGCTTCACGCTAGCTTCGCATACTTCCAAAGGGTTGGTCTGATTTACTATACAAAATAAGCGAAATAAGCCCGGCTCGGTGCCAGCCGTTATGCACCTGCAACCGAACCGACACCGCATATACTGATTCGTCTTTCCTGCGGGTCTTGTTGGCAAGGTCGAGAGGTTAGTGTGGGTACCTGGGAAGGCCTGCGCTATCAAACAGAATCCCAGGCAGAGTGACGTCAGTGGATAGGAAACTTCACCCATATCAGCTTGGCTGGAGTGGATCCATGAACGAAAGTTTTAATTACAATTAACTGCTTTGTAACTTTACTGGCGCCACCAAAATCATTTTCAACAGATGAATGAAGGCCAATGATGATGATGAATCTGAGCGAAATTTTCAACAATAAATTCTGACATCTCAGCACAAGTGTAGATTAAAAGTACAATAAAAAGTGAGTTATGTTGCTTTGTGATTTGCACGACGAGAAATCCAAGAAAATTCTAGACGGTCATTTTCGGGATGACGTATAAAATTGACAAAAATAACCATCACCTGCGACTCTATGAAGATATTATAACAATACAATCACTTCGCATTGGCAAAATTGTTATCAAAACTGATGCCATTATTGGAAGAGAAGAAAAAGAAGAGGAGCTGATTTGACTATAACATCTGTTAAGTTGCTCGTACGGGTACTAGAAAGAACTTAATAGGTCACACACAGTATCAAACAAGTTCCACAAGTAGATATGATTTACTGAATGCGTGGTATATAACCTTGCGTATTAATTGCGTAAATAATGCGTTTAACACGGCTTTTGAGTAAATAATGAACTATTACTAATATTATAAATGCGAAAGCTTGAGGATGTTAATATGTTTGTTACTCCATCGCGCCGTAACTAAACGGATCGCAATCAAATTTGGCAAGAAGGTACATAATAAATGAAATAACTTGGATTTACATACTTTTTACCTTATACATCTACCCCAGTAGGTGCTTAGGGGGTGTCAAAGTTTATAATTATTTTATATAATTGTTATAAACAATATAAAATTATTGGAAAGATTTGATTGTTTGTTTGTTTGTATTGAATAGTCGCCGAAACTACTGGACCGATTTGAAAAATTATTTTACCGTTGGAAAGCTACACTATCCCCGGGTGACATAGGCTCCTTTTTATCCCGAGAAAATTGGTTTGTCCTGGGAAAAATCTTTAACGCAGTCGAATCTGCGCGCGGACAGCTAGTAAACAATAAAACAGTCATTACATGGTTCTGGATATAGCATAAAAGTGGAGAAGCGGTATGTCACAAGAAAGGATGAATATCATGTGACGAGAAGAATATTCAGTATGAATGAGGAGGGATATAATGGATGAGGAAAATCAACAAAGAGATAGTATGGTGCCTATGGGCATGTCATGAGGAGGAATGAATATCATGTGACGGAAAGAATATCATGTGACAGGAAACATTATGAACGAGGAGGGATATAAAGTAAGAAGGAGAGAAAAAAAGGTGGATGGATTGTGAAAAAAGTGAGTACTGAAAAAGAATAGAAAAGAGGAATGAGTTCTGGCGACCTAACATAGAGCGGCATAAAGGAAGGGAGATGATCAGTCACAATCACAACGAGGGAAATGAGATGATTCGGATCTACATTAAGACTCAAGCCGTGAGTATTATAGAAACAGCCATGGTGCCACAACACCCAGACAGAGCTCGCTGTACTGAGGTCGAGTAAAGAGATACGTAAACACCTACAAGTACTAAACGAAGGCAAGAATGTAGACAATGGATTTCGTAAACATTGGATCAGTGTCGACAGGTACTACGTTACCAATTGATTTGAAAGGTGAAACTGTCAAAGCAACATGGATTTTGTTTCTAAGCTGACCTCCATTTCCTTAAAGAGGAAGTCCGAAGAGGGGTCTACCAAGTATGTTAGAACTAGAAGTTTAATTTATGTGTATAAGAGTATAGTAGAGGTTTTTGTATGGGGTGCTGCCAGGCGCGACGTTGGCGTCGATGGCATTTCATATAATAAGGAAAAAGAACAATATCATACTTTTACTAAGTAAATGCGAGTATGCCTCTGTATTTATGTAGTTGATTTGGCGTGTGTGATTTGTATTAAATTAATTACAAATAAGGTAAATAGGCTCACGATACTTATTCTGAATCGCCTTGGCACTAACTTCGCAGTCACGATTCAGAAAATATACACAACTAAAATCTACGGCGACTAGAATTATTTTATATCAAGAAAATTACAGTTTAATTAGCTCTCAAGATCTATAAACGTCTGCGAATCTCAGAGTTTGATACCTAGGTAAGACGGTATCGTACAGGAGCGGCGCAAGCCGTCACTTTAGGGTTTCTCGCTTTCATCAAGTTTTTATTTCAGTAACTCTATTATTTTAAAAAAGGGTTTGTCTGGTCTTGACTGGAGTAAGTCTGCGTTAGTCAACTCACCGGCATTCGTTCTTCTATGCCTCCAATGGGAAAGTTCATGACAGACCGGACGGTCTGCGATCCGTAAAGTCTGTCATCGGGAACGTCCAACTCGCCGAACGTGTCGCGTTCCTTTCTCTGAAAATGGATTAAAAGACAGGTTCGTAAATAAATGGCTGAAAAACAAGATAGGCGTTCTTATGTCTCCATTGTTGGACAGGTCTATGCGGGCGAGAGTTAATAGGTCTTACACGTAGGACAGAACAGGATGGTGGATTGAGCCTGTACTTTTCTATTAGTAAATGTAAAACGTCGGTCGTGTCATGTGCAAAAAATGGACGTGACATCGATTAAAAACTCATTGCACGCCCGTTACCAGGACCTAAGACTTTTGGATCGAAAAGCGGAGGTCAGGTCAGGGCTTCTGGGTCACCGTAGCTCTTTATTATGTCTCTCTATACCACCGTGGTTACAGAACTTGAATACAGATTAGTACCGTATAGGTAGAACTTTGCAAGGCCGACAATTATCGACCGACGAATCAATATTTAGTAGGTACAAAGTAACAGCTTTCACGGGTCCAGTCGTGAAAGCTACTACCAGAAATATATTAAACATACAAATTTAGGTGGTAATAGTTACTCATAGAAAAAAGTATTACATAAGTATAAGCAAGCGAGTAGATTCAGATGACGCAACGACGGCTCAGAAATAAAAAAGTACGATGAAACCAAGAGTAGATAAATAGGTGCATGGTTTGATAAAAAATATTTCGCCTGTGGCTTGTCGCCGCTGCTCTGTGAATTTTGGACAACCAATATAGACTGTATCAGTTGTGGTCACTGCTAACCTTATTTATATAAAAGTAAAAATATTTTTTTATGTGAAAAGATATACTTTCCGATATAAATTTCATCAAAGTCGATTTAAGTAGGTTTTTAAATCAAAATATCTGGAGAAAAACTAAGTCATCCAATAAAACGAAATTTCGTATTTTTATACCAATGCAGTCTGTTTTCATTTCAGTTTTTAAAACTTATTTATTTTACAAATATGGTGCAAAAGCACTGCGCCTAGGTACGTTTTTAATTATTCACACAAAAATGAGAGACCAAAGTTTCATTATCATCTTGTTTTGGTACTACCTATGTATAATGATAATAACATTATTTAACTAAATCAACAAATATTCTTATCAGTAAGTCGTGGTCATATCTATCAGGTTTACATCTTAAATGCAAAACAATACAATGTATTATTCTTGGTAAGTACTATCACAAGCGGTTATAAATTAATGTTTTGCGTAAACTGCTCCTGAGTAAGTACCTAGGTACTAACTTTATTTAACGATACTATGTGGTCGCGGTTTTTAGTGTTGTAAAGTACATACAGTTATAATAAATGAGGACATGTTTATGCCTAATAAATACATAAAGGTATGTAAGTATTGTATTGTATATATTATGGTGATGCGTAAGCACTTGAATTAATACTAAGTCAAAGCAAGTAGGTATACAAGGTGGCTGATCACATTTACCGTGTGTAGGTACTGTGCGTTGGTAGGATTAGGTACTGATAAAGGTTCTAGCTACGATACTATTTCAACCTTAGAGGATTTCAGCGATACATTTTTACACTCACCATTTTAACCGGTTTGCCATCCTGGCTCAAGCACAAACTGCACGCCATTATGTACAAAACAAATCACTAAAAATTTAGAAGAATACACAACTTTACTCAATTCAATTCTTGCTTAGTGGCCAAACAATTTCACTACACGAAATAATAATGAAATGTCAAAATGTCAAAGTGACTTGCGCTGTAAGATCTACAATTAAACCTCCTCCGAGGTTTGAAATGAATGCTGACGGCCAGAAGCTTTATACTTTTTAATGAAGATTCGGCTCTCTACAGGTTCACTCAGCCACAATAAAAACACATAAAATAAACTGAATCAGAACTGCTATTTTAGACTGGTGGAACGAGCCACGTCGAGAAATTGAATGGCCGAACGTAGAAACCGGTCGGTGTCCCCTCCACGAATGTTCCAAGTAGACAGTAAAATTACGTTTTATATAATTTCGTTATCAAACTCGTAAATAACCGCACAACCCGCAGCTACCTCGGGTCGAGGCTGATTCGAATAATTGTTTCAGTTCGTACTTTAATGTATAATTAGCTACATAAGTTGATGACATTTCACACACCATCATTTGGCCCTAAAGTAAGAGCTTTTGTTATGGGTACCTTCCACCTGACTGATATACTTTTTTGTTGTAAATATCTACATATTATACATAGAAACACCTAGACCCGAGACAAATACTTGCAGATCATACAAACTTTGGTCTCGCGGCGGGAATCAAACATGCAACCTTCTGTGTCTACTTCAATTATGTGATTATAGAATAATAGGTCAGACTTAGGTGCAAACAATATAACAAAATCAGGGCAAACCTATTGGTTTGTAAGTTTTTAATAAACTTTTTATTTTTTAAGAATAGCCTACCCATTAACATTTTGGCCAAAGATGTGAAGATGAAGAAGAAGCAAAGAAATAATAAATATAGTTACGAGTATGTTGCTGACAGTACCTAGATCAAGTAGCGAACTACGATACACGTTATCACCTCCAGAGTTGTTTGATTTAATAGTCTAAACAATTTGCATAAGACAGTTAAATATTCAAACAATGATAAAACAATAGTAAGTGATGATATTTTAATTAATAGCTGATTTGAAAAACATGACTAGACGACCAGTAGGTACACAGCCCAAACCACAATTTTGACTTGAAAATGGAATTTGGAGTGTATAACTTTCTAATAGGGAGAGTAAAAGATGAACTAATCATAATATCGTATATTAGCCCATTTTATCATCGTAGGTGCTTACTACCTACTTATTTAAGAAGCCTAAAATACTATTTTGAGATAATCGCATAAGATAACTTTATTGCATCTCTAAATGTACATATCTCTACAAAAATAATATTTATAAATAAAATATGTATATAAAAATATATAGATATGGAATTATTTAAACAAAGTTGAATTCTCAGTAACTCAAGGACATGTAGCTAGTTTTATTTGTCAGTAAACCTGCTCTTTTTTGTTCTACTACTCTACTCACCATAATACAAGCTATGCTTAGTTTGGGACTACATGGTGTTGTGTGCATTGTCCAGCAATATATATTTAAACAAACTTTTTAATACGTAGTTTCAACCGTAATTCTGAGTTTAATACCTAGTTTCTATGGAATTAGTCAAAAGATTAGGACTAAGGTACTACAGTAATTTTAACTTCTACTAAAACTATCATGGATTTTGAACATAATTTTCACTCAAATAATATTAATTATAAAAATAATTTTCATATTGGCAGCATAAGCAGAAAAACTCATATATCATGGTAAATATCCCGTTTTGAGTGAAAATAATATTCAGTAATTTTAATTATTTTATTTTAATTAAATGCTAGATATGTATCAAGTTGTGGTAACTTATAGCTACGGAACGGGGTTGAATAAAATCATTCAGTCACAATCTTCAACTTTGGTCTCTAACTTGGTCAAAATTTATTTTCAATATGATAAATGAAACATACATAAGAAAGCAAGAGGGGGTGTTTTCACAAAAAAATTACTTATTTTTCATCCATCTTCCTGAGATGAGAAATTGTGTAAAATTGTAATTTGTTGTGTCTCAGGCCTGGGTATTTTTCTATGTACTAGTGGTCGCCCACTGGTCGAAATATGATTAATTAATAAGAATATATTTTTTATGCAGAGTTAAAATAAATATTAGCATACTGCACTCTACTGCACTCTATATAAAGTATAAATGTGCGAAATTTAATACTCCTCCGTCCGCGCAATTTTCGTAAAAAGGTGTACAAAGTTTTTCCTTCACATATTAATATATAGATAATATGTATGTATATTTACAAAAAAAGTATATCAGTCATGTAGTAAATACCCATAACACAAACTCTGCTTAGATTGGGGCTAGGTGAAGCTGTGTAAATGGTTATTATTTATTTATCAATTTTAATACAAACTTTGAAAACTCTAATCTGTGATGAAACCACACTGGTTCGAAATAACAATAGTGAAAAGATAAGAAGACAACACTGAATGAAGGTATAGTCATTTTTTTATCATAGGTTTATCCTACCTACAAGCAGCTGTAGACCTGTAGTACATCTAAAAAATCTTAGGTAAGTACTTTTTCCGACTCTGCCTCCCAACTTTTTCTGTCTTAAATTATCTAAACATTCACTTAATTATTTGATTCAATATTGCTGTATACTGAATTACTATCTCTATCAAAAAGATTTACTTTTAGTTTAAAAGAGTAAAAGAGTTTTTAATGTTTACTTCACAGTGCGTGTTGCCAGTGACGACATAATTATGAAACTGACACTTGGTCGCTAATTATTGGCCTCATACACAAGCTCGAGAGTCGATCAACGTGCTATGGAGAGAGTTATGTTGGGTGTTTCACTATGTGATAAAATCTGCAACGAGGAAATCCGCAGAAGAAAAAAAATCACCGACATAGCACTCAAAATTTGCAAGTTGAAGTGGCAATGGGCAGGCCATATAGCTCGCAGAACTGATAACCGTTGGGGAATAAAAGTTCTTGAATGGCGACCAAGGACAGGAAAACGAAGCATAGGTCGACCCCCCACCCGATGGACATTGTAAAGATCGCGGGAAATCGGTGGATGGAGAGGGCTCAAAATCGTTCATCCTGGAAATCTATTGGGGAGGCCTATGTTCAGCAGTGGACTTCTAGAGGCTGATATGATGATGATGACTTCACAGTGTCTATGATGTCAAAGGTATGTTGTCCAAACCAAAAAGTGGTTTGACTGGCCTGTCAGCTAAGTTGGTAGTAGCTCTGCCTTCTGCGCTGTACGTTGAGGGTTTGATTCCCTCCCAGGATAAACATTTGTGTGAAGAACATAGGTGTTTGCTCTGTGTCTGGGTGTTATAAAAGTATCATAAGTATGTATTTAAAAATATTTAAGTATTCTATCAGTCATCTAGTCACCATAATACAAGCTATGCTTAGTTTGGGACTTGATGGTGTTGTGTGCATTGTCCATCAATAGTTATTTATTTAACTTTTTGAATGTGTATTTATCTCAATGCAATTAGGGGTTGAAAATCTTTGGCATTATTAAGAAATATATGTGTCTAAAAGTGTCTATCCATTTCATTGGATTTTTTTGAGGGATGATTGATGATACTTTTGAAGTAGACAATTTTTTAAATATTCAATATTTTTCAGTTTACTATTATTAACTAAATCTATGAAATTTTATTAAGAATTATAAAAGTAACATGAATACCTATTTTTTTATTGTTATTTAAAATATTTACAGACTGGTACTTTGAAACATAATGTACAAACAGAGTAGGTACTTACCTACCTACCTAGCTATTACATTATAATGTTCACAAATATTTTAAATTAATTTTCTGTCATTTATATTGAATAAAAATGTTCTGATTTTGACTTTATATAACAAAACATTACTTATTAAGTATGCAAACTTAATATAAATCAAAACTGAACATTCTTTATTCATTAAAATCACAAAGACTTTAAATCATCTTACTTGCTAGTGAATCTAGGTACCAGTTACTCATAACCCCAGTCCAAAAAGAATCCAGCAGAAAATTATTTTGTATTAAATACTTTATAACCGACTTTATCAAAAAGGAGGAGGTTCTCAATTCGTCGGTACCTTTTTTTATGTATGTTCATCGATTACTCGAAAACGGCTGAACCGATTTGGAAAATTCTTTTTTTGTTTGAAAGGGTGGTCCTATTAAATTTTTATCAAAATCGGTCGAGTTGAAAAATCAACGAAAATTTGAAAATTTTATACATTGATGATGTTTTCATGTACTTCGATACCTCTCTGTCTCATTGGAGCGGTGCGTTTATTTGGCCTACCCATATTATATATACGGGTAATTCTACGATAAGAGGTAACTTGTGCGGCAATCAGTTTAAAATATAGATTTCATTCTATTTGTTATTATATTTATCAATGAAACACATCACCTAAATGTACTTTATTAAATAACGTCACAATTAAATGCCTAATTAAAGAATATTTTTCTGAAATACCTTATAAAGTCTAAAAAAGTCTCTACCCTGGCCTGTCCCCCTGTCGGTTTCAGTTTAATTTGCAAACGATACATACCTTATTTGTATCAGTTATTAAACTAAAGTATGTTAAACTAATATTTCAATAAATATATTTAAGTATTTTTAAGGAAAAATAGAACAATATTTATTTATTTACCATATTTTTTAAACTTTACTTATGTCCCACTGTTTTTGGGTATCCACCCTGGATACCCTCTAATATAAATTTCATTCTGCTACTACAAACACAAATATAAAACGGCCATATTTCAAATAGCGCTCAAAGTCATCTATCAACGTGAAGTTACCAATGCAAAACACGTGTTCCGTTAAGAGCATCATCATTTGTTACTTGTTGCGATGCATTGGTTCAAAATAGTGGTTTCGCAAGGTCATTGTGTCTCTCCACTGGTAAGTCATATAATTTATATTATTCATTTAATTTATTTGCATTTACTGGTTTAATTTAATAATAATACAATAGTTAAAGTCTGATACATAATGTAACAAAACATTTCTTATGTCAATTGAAACAATAAAATTTATCATGAAAACGTCTTTTCCCTGCCATATTTCCCCTGGCAAGGTACAGGTATGTACAAGACCTACCTGGTACAGGTAATATGAAAATTATCCTAGTTATCGCAAGTCTGATTATTTGAATTATTTAAATAAAATATTCGTCTTTTAGACGATAGTCTATATAATTAGTATTAATAAAATAATATTTTATTATTTGTTGTAGGTACATTGCCATGTTAATTTCGTATATTATTGTATAATAACACTAAAGACACTTTTGTTTTCAATATCAGAGAAGGCTGAAATAATATAGTCTGTTAATGATAATATGATTGGTAAAAATGATAGTCTGATTCTATGTTAAGAACAATGTTTAAATAAAGTTGATTTTACTAATTTTGTTACTTTTATTGCCACAAATTCTCTCCCCTGGCCAAATAAGTATCTACCCTGATCTTGGTGTTTCTACCCTGCCCAATGTATTTACCCTGGCCTTGTAAAAAGTAATAAAATATGTATAAAATGACTTGCTTCAACATTGGTGGTGCCGTTTAGGCTCGTAGGCAACGCGATCACCCCCTCTATATCGGACTGGTAGCCCTGGTGTACTATATATAAACATATATACACCCCTGGCTCACAACTTGGGCAACATCTACGTACGGTTCTACGGCAAGGATGGAGCCTTGCAAGATGTACCACCCCAGGCTGTAGCCAGTAACGAGGAAGCCGCTACACAATCGAAACCCAGTGTCCCGCTATCCCCCGATGACGGCCTAGACAAGCACTTAACCGTGCCGCCGTCCTCACACTCGTCACCCAGACCGTCGTGTTCCAAACCGATGGAGGAGATGTGTGTGAGTCTGGAGGATAAGCTGGACCTGGAGGAGTCAGAGGAGGAGAGAAACCTAGATGATGGTGACCCAAGTCCCGTTCTGTAACATCATTCAAGCAAACCTCCAGCACGGCCTCACTGCAACGGCTAACCTACGCAGAATGCTGGAGGCCCAAAACAAAAAGACCATCGATTCAGGAGCCGTGGATCAGGGCGGGGCGTGTATGTGGTCTTAACAACTTAAACGGTAAGTTACTGTATGACATTACTTGTGCAAACCCACGAGCGTGCATTTATGTGCCACATAACATAACGACAGTGACCGAGCGAGCGACCGACCCCTCACCGAGTTTTGTTACAGGGACTTAGCAACGGTCAGACTACAAGTCATGATCGGGGGGATGATCGAGGACATAACGTTGGCTTCAGCCTACATGCCTACTGACGAAGCCATTCCCACAAAAGATGTTATGGATCTGGTAAGACACTGTGAAACAAATAATTCTAAACTTATAATTTCAGCTGACACAAATGCGCATCCCCCCATATGGGCATGCCAACACCTAAAACAAGAGGGGACGACCTGGTAAACTTCCTGTTTACCACCACCCTCACTTTAGCAAACATCGGTGCGAAACCGACTTACGTTACGAAGCGGCATCGCACCATCATAGATCTCACTTTGGTAACAGGAAACTGCCCCGACCTGGTACACAACTGGAGGGTTTCAGACGAAACTTCCTGCTCTGACCACAGATGGATCAGGTATGAACTAATGATAAACACTTTAATACCAACACCCACACGTAACCCTCGAAGGACGAACAAAGCACTGTTCGTAAACTCTCTAAAGCAGTACCTTCGAGAAAGTGAAACTGGGATAAGCATATCAAACATAACTGACATAGATGACAGCATTCGAGGAGGAAAGGCTGGTCGAAGGAATTGGAAAGACTGAAACAAAAGGTACGTAAACTATACAACAGAGCTTTAAACACCTACGTCGATGCAGATTAGGACGAATACAAGAAGGCCCAAGCCACATACAAAAATCGGATTCGTCGCAATAGTCGTCATAGCTGGAAGAAGTTCTGCACAAACATTGAATCAAACTGTAAAGCAAATAGAATCAGGAAAGTCCTCGCCGCTGAACCAAAGCGAGAGATAGGCTCTTTAAAAAGACATGACAACACTTACACTAAATCATCAACAGAGACACATTAACTCCAAACACACTTCCCAGGATCCATACCTAGGCGAGGTGCTGACAAACACTCTAAGGGCCTGCCTAGCATTCCGCTACGTGCCACTACAATGGAGAGAGTCATATTCATACCGAAGCCAGGTAAAAGTGACTACACAGAGGCAAAATCGCACAGATCGATTAGCCTCACGTCTTTCCTACTAAAAACCCTTGAAAGACTATGTGATAGACACATTAGAGATAACTAACATACTTACAACAGCTCCCTTACATCCACAACAACATGCATATAGCGCGGGCAAATCAACTGAATCAGCTCTACACAGAGTGGTAAGTAGAAAAGAACGCGACATAACTAACAAAGCGCTATGTCTAGCCGCCTTCATAGATATAGAAGGTGCTTTTGACAGGACAAACTTTAACAGTATAAAGGCTGCTTTAAAAAACAAAAACGTACAACAAACTCTAATTGACTGGATTCTTAACATGCTAAAACATAGAGCAGTACGTATAGATCTACAAGAGGAAACCAGGGGAGTTGTGGCTAGAGGATGCCCACAGGGCGGAGTCTTGTCACCGCTCCTATGGAACCTGGTTGTAAATGATCTAATCACCAAACTGAACGCCCAACGTTTCTATACGGTGGGCTACGCAGACGACCTTACCATACTAATATCAGGGCACTTCGCTAGTGTGGCGTGTAACATTATGAACAATGTGCTAAAGGTCGTCGAGTCTTGGTGTACAGACAAAGAGCTAACAGTAAACCCAGCAAAGACAGAACTTGTAATGTTCACCAACAAGCGAAACCTAGGAACCTACCGACTTCCGGTCCTTTTCGATACCCAGTTAAAATTGTCCCCCGAAGTCAAATACCTAGGCATAACAATGGACTGCAAACTATACTGGGCCAAACACTTAGATAACAAAATACAAAAAGCCACCATATCATTCTGGCAATGCCGCAAAATGATAGGTAAATCCTGGGGTCTATCCCTAAAAATTACCCTATGGTTATACAACACCGTAATTAGGCCCTCGTTAGCCTACGGTGCTATAGTCTGGTGGCCCAGAACAAAGCAAACCACCACCACAAATAGACTACAAAAGTTCCAAAGACTAGTCTGTGTGGCGGTCACAGGGTGCATGAGAACTGCCCCAACGGTAGCTCTTGAGGCACTAATAGGTCTAACACCTTTACACCTACACGTGCAACAAGAAGCTGCTGCAGCAGATCACAGACTGTGGACTCTAAAACTCTGGGAACAGGAAACACAGGCACAACACACGAACATAATAAAAGAGTATGCGGCCGCAAACCACATGCTCCTATCACTCTACGACAGGGCACTCAAAAAGCACTCAAAAAACTTCACTATACAATTACACGAAGAGCCGAGTGACAGCTCAAAGATAAGCGAAGTAAGAATCTACACAGACGGCTCAAAAACGAAAACAGGTACAGGGGCGGGGGTCTTCTCAGAAGACCTCAACATGCATATATGCACGCCCCTTGGACTACACAACTCAATTTTTCAGGCAGAATGTATTGGCATAATACAAGCTGCGACTGCGGTGCTAAACAGACAGGTAACAAATTTTAATATAAGAATCCTCTCTGATAGCGCTGCGGTACTACATGCACTCAACAGGTACGAACATAACTCTGGTCTAACCTCACAATGCACAAACTCCTGGAGGAAGTGAGTAAGTCCAACAAAGTCACCCTACAATGGATCAAGGGACACAGTGGATCCAGAGGTAATGATGAGGCCAACGTCCTGGCTAAAAGAGGCTCGGACCTGCGACCTGCAGGGCCGGAGCCAATAATCCCCCTCCCTTATAGCCAGGCACTTTCCTGGATCTGCCAACAAACAACCAAGCTGCATAATAACTACTGGGCAAGTACGGAAGGCTGCAGGCAGTCGAAGGAGGCTTTCCCGGATCTAAATCCCGGATACTCCCAAAAACTCCTCAGTCTTAAATGTGACAAACTGCGACTTGTCGGTATTGTCACAGGTCACTGCGCACACGTCCCTCATAGAGTGCAGCAGAGTTGCAACCCCAAGGGGTTCAACACCTAGGAACACCGAGGACACCCAGGGACGCCTGCACCGACGTGAAAAAGCTGCTGGCTTTCCTGGTGGACATTGGGTGGCTGGAGTAACAACCTCCACCCGTCACGCAAAAAGGGCCCACCTGCGGCCTAGTTGCGGAAACAAGTCCACGCACCAAGTACCAAGTACCAAGTGGACTTGAAACCTCTTATCGTAGAATTACCCATACACAAAATACATCTACTTTCCACTAAAAATGTATTATGGGCTCAAATTTCATTCAATAAAGTCGGTTTCTTTTTAGTTTTTAAAACTTAATTATTTATAGCAACAATTGCTAATTTTGTAAAGGATGCAGAGTAGAGTTGGAGCAGATTCATCCAAACCTTTTTTTTATATATTAACTTATTTTATACTACTTATGCGTTTACGAAACAGTTTCAGTTTTAATATGTTTTTAAATTTGCCAATCAACAAATCTAACATATCGCTTAGGACCTTGTTATAGAAACATACATATTTGCCGTATATAAGATTTACTAACTTCAGTAGGCTTAGCTGTGGGAACAGCGAGTTTATCTGCATTTCAATATTAATATTAAAGCGATTTTTTTTAAACAAATGAGCATTTTTGTGAACACACATTAGTGTTTCATATTACCTATATACTGACAAGGCAGTCATGATATTTATTTCCAGATATGTCATTGTATCTGGGTACATCTATAAAATTAATAAAGCAAACATAAACACAGTCTTCACAGGCACAGATAGGAAAACGACCTAAGTGATAATAGGAGGACTACTCAACCGACCGACCGACGACTCAAGCTCAATGCAGTATGAAAAACTGAATACGGAAACTATCTCAGAGAGTAAAAGTAAATCTTTGCCGCTGATCATGGAATCTAAAAGATGCTGTTGTATACACGCGAGACCCTTATTTTTGGTTGTAAATGGTAGTCGCACGCAGGTTAGCAAAACAAAATATTTATTGAACCGACCGATTATGCAACTTACCGCGGTGACATTTGTGGTTGAAAATTGGCATTTATCTACAATGCGGACCACACTACGGAAGTTCTTGGATGAATTCACTAAAGCGGAAGACAGTTTGAACATGGATGTAGCCATGATTTATAATAATTATCTCGACTTTTCGTAAAAATTGGAATAGAAGAAAATCGAATTCTGCCTATTCGGCTTTCACAATTCGCTGTCACTGTCAATCAGCTGATTGCTCCGACAGATTAAGCCAGTTGCTCATTCAATCATTAGTTTTTCATTCACTCAAAGAATATACTTAAATAATGAGTAAAAAAATATGTCTATGTTCATATACGGCTGGCTGGTTGCACACATTATGACTTTTAGGAATACACGTACACGCTCTTACGTGCTCCTACGTACTTTCTTCCAGTATCGTTCTCTACACAATCAACTATAGTAACTATAGGTTACTTTGCGTCCGTCGTACCACCAACCACCACTATCATCTATCACCAACACACCCATGAGTTTATCTGAATTCTCCATAAGTTCTGAGCCGTACTACTTTTCACTCGCTAATTGTATAAATAAACTAATATTTTGGATATACTAAAATAAAAATCTGGGCTACCTTTATTGCTTACGTTTCCTACGTTACGTTTTCTAAGGAATATATGGCAGTGCGCTCACATACTAGAGTCGTGCCACGGGCGAGATGCAGACGGCGCGGAGTCGAGCGGGGACGCGGCGCGGGCGTCTTGCCCGACCGCGCCGCGACTCTGCCTCCATTTGTCATTTCGTTTTGTGCGTAGCTACTAATAGTAAATTTAGGACACATAAAATAATCTAAAAACAAACAACCAGAACAGATTACCTATCCCCAACTAATTAGGGAAGGTCATTCATTGGCCCAACTAGTACCGCTCTGCATGTGCAGCCAAACAGGTCCTGAACTCAGCATAATGCTGCCTTACAAGGTATAGGATGCAAAGCAACGCTGGTTTTCAGTCAGGGCCTGGGTATTAGGGTGACATCACAAATACATAGGTACTACTAAAGATGTAACATGTAAACAATTGGAAACAAATTTATAAATGACAATGAAAAAAAAAAATATAAGTGCAGTGTGCGGGATGGTTTCTTGGGAATTGAGAAGTACTACCGATGGAGAGGATTTGGCCTTACTCCGACAATCATGCGCGCTTTGCTGGTGAGTGGTCTATTGACTAATTTGACATGTTAAAAGCAGTTTTTTATACCTGGTTCTAACAATATAAACGTTATTTATTCCACTAAGATACGTACAGTACACTTGGAAAAGTCAGGTACAAAAATACTTAATAATAATATTATAATATAATATTACGGGCTAACTGTTTGGTTACAACATTAAAAAATTATAATTCATTACAAATAGAATAGCAACATTAAATTCTAAATAAATTCATTGTGTAAAAAGGTCATCAGCAAGTGCTTCGTCTAGAGAAAAGTACGATTTCTCTAGTAATATATTTCTTATCTTTATACGATAACATTCAAGATCAGAGTTTTGTAATTCAGGCGTCAGTTTATTGTACAATTTTATGCTTATACATAAGAAACTATTACCTAAACCTAAATGTGTTTATCGTTTGCACGGATTGGTGGGGGCAGGTCATTCCAGCAGCGAGATGCTGCAAATCTAAAAGACCCACGAAAATTAACTAATTTATGTCGTGGCGATACAAGGACAACGTGAGAACAGTCTCTGATTGTGTAGCGAGACTATTCTTGCACCTATTTTAGTTTTTGGAATAAGTAGGTAGGCGTTTTGTTCTTGATAATTCCAAACAAAAGGGTGGCAAGGTAAAGTTTCATGCATGCTTCATTTTTAGCAAACTGGATGAGTTTAGATAGGGTGTCACGTAAGTGCGAGGTGGGACTCGCATAACATAATTCGGATTTCTTCACTGAGATGGGGACGAATTTTATAGTCAGTCTGTAAAAGCAGTTGCGGACACATTCAGCAATGTGGCTTTCGAAGCGGAGGTGTCTGTCCAGAATCAGCCCAAGAATTTTAGCCTCTGCAACACGCTCAACAACCTCTCCACCAACACAAATATTGAGTTGCGAATTGGCAAGTTTCTCGAGTTTAGTTTTCGTACCAAACAGCATGTATTTCGTTTTTTTAAGATTGAGTACAAGTGCATTTGATTCAGACCAATAGAGGACCTGGGCTAAATCACTATTATCTTTGTTTACAGCATCAGGAGAGTCATGTGGCAAGAAGGAATGATAAAACTGTACATCATCCGCATAAATGTGGAATTTACAGTGTATAATGGTCTGAGTTATGTCTGCACTAAATAGTATGAAAAGAATTCTAGAATAGAACCTTGCGGAACCCCACGTGGTACTGATTTAAACAAGGATCGGAGAGTTTGCCCATTGGAGAGTTTAAGTTCCACACATTGCTTTCATTGATCCAGGTAGCATGAGAACAAATTTGTGGAGTTAGCATCAAGTCCATAGAATGCTAGTTTTGAAAGAAGCAGAGGAATGCTGAAACAATCAAAGGCTCGGGAGTAATCAAGGAGGACTAGGATACTACACATACCCTGATCCTGAGCAGCCAGCAAATTATCCACCACATCAAGCAGTGCAGTTGAGGTACTATATCCCCGGTGAAAACCTGATTGAAACTGGGGCAAGATGAGATGTTCCTCAAGATATTTGGTTAATTGCATACACAGTACTCTTTCCAATAACTTAGAGAGGCAAGGAAGTAAACTAATAGGTCTAAGATCACTCATAGTAGAGGGTTGGCTATTTTTTGGAATAGGCTTGACGACTGCCACTTTCCAAGATTCAGGGAAGATGCCACTAGATACAGACTGATTGATAATAGCCGTGTTAGTGGAAAAGGAATGAGGAAGAGTCATTAGTACCATGTCCAAGGATATGCCATCTATGCCTTGCGCATTTGATTTAAAGCTCTGCAGAATTTTAAGAATTGCTAATTCACTTACGGGTTGTAAAGAGAAAGTAAAGAGTTGTAAAGAGTTTGATCTGTACCGATTATATTCAAATATTATATAATAAAATTTTATTTAATATTTATAACTCAAATTTTATATAATATTTATTTTTATTCAATTAGTATGTGGTATCTGTTAAGATACAACATATACCACATATTAATAAGTACTGCACGATTGGACGTAAAGAGTTATCTTTATAAACTCCTTTCATAAAAAACCTCTCCTCTTTTGCGATTGTTCATATTTTGCGGTGTAACAAAATTATTTGCAACGTTGACAGCAGTATTTAGCTACGTGTAATACCGGCTTTATTATAAATGTCTATGAACTCTATGGTTGGCTCCACAAACTATAAACTAGGATGCTTATTCTTAATATCCAATTTTGTGCTTCATTTTTATAAACACCTAAGTAGGTATGCATGTAGCAAATAACTAACTAAAATAATATATTTTTAATTAGATGGATTCAGAAAGATGTAAAACATGTTTCAAATGAATTTTTATGAACCCATCTATTGTGAACGTGACATTAATGTGAGTCCAGTGCTGCCTCTGGTGGTAGCTTTTCGCAAATACTCTGAATCGGGCGCATTCGGTTATGCTCGGGTCAGTCACGCCTAGACCCGTTCGAAAAGCGAAACCGAATCCAAATTCATTCCACGGCGATGTACGAAGACTGATGCTCTTGTCGTGGATTCTGTGAAAACGTGCTATTTTATTCTTTGCTACGGGCTTTGATATTCGTTAGAGATATTTTTATACACTCAATGTTGTGATATAAACCGTTGCTTGTGGTGTTTAGTGATAATTATTACGAAACAAGTGAAATTTTACAAGTGTGGTGCAATTTTAGTGACCGTTTGCTTTTTCTGGATTCAAAAGGATTGTTTTTCTGTGAGACTATCTAAATTGAGGTAAGTTTTCCAGTCTATAACAAAAAATCATTTCAAAACTCGTGGCATTAGAGGAATGGCTTCCGTTTAGCCGTAGCGAGTGGCGTGCGCCGCCGTAATGGCTGACTTTCTTTTCTTTGGGGGGTTTACTGAGTTAGCACGTACTATAAAACTGTAATTGCTGTAAATGAACGGGCTAGTAATGATGCTGTGATGTAGTTTTGTATCGTGTGTGGGTGCTGTTTGCGTGGGAGGCGCAGAGAATGTAATCAAAGCAAAAGGTTGGGCCAGCGACCGGTCGTTGAGTACGAAGTCCCATTCATTTCTCTGCTTGGAGGTACATAATCTATCTGATAACAGTTTGTACAAGATAAGAAGCCAGCTCACATGACATCATGAACTAGCTCACATGGCTCGCTCCCACTCCGAGAAGAACATTTCGAAAAACTGTTCTAGCCGAATATTGTTGAAAAAATATGGAAGCAACATTAATTTTTATTCCAACATAGTTTTTGAATAGTTGGGATTTTCATACATTTTGAAAAACATGGACTAAAATCTTGTCTTGCGTATTTTTTGAGATGAAGCCACTTACTCTGTTTTGATTAATCTAGAGAATCTTCATCTATGTTAGTGTCAGAAACAGTGTTCTTTCCTTCATCAATAAAATAATACGTCGTTAATTAAAGCCTCGCTTCTAAAAATGTATACAAATCAAATGTGAAATAGTTGAAGTTTTGTTAAAATCTGACAAAAATATTTCAGTTATAACATATTGAAATGATGTTAATTGGTTGCCAGCCAGTATTCTAGTCATTATAATAAATATAATTGCATAATGTCTTGTTGAGATCTATGGTCCATTATACCAGATTAATTGGCAAACCCATCGGTGCAGATTTTTAACAAATAAGCAGGGTAATCCATGGCTACATTTTAAAGTTATACCTTTGTAAAATAATAATGTAAATAATCGTGTTATTGGTTGAATTCCAAATTCTAGAACTAAACTCTGTTATATGAATTAACTTCCACTATATTGTACTTAAGTAATGTATCTCAAGAGTGTGTGAGATATAATATCTTGTTTCACATCCAAAACTCACCATTTTTGTTGGGTATTTAATTAGGTGGATATGTATTATAAGGTCTAAAAAATGGTTGTACCTTTTTTGATATAATTGCTTAAGGTACATACATAGGCCGTAATCTCCCTGGCCTTCCACTAAGTGGAGTTGAAACTATGAATTTTTCTACAATACAATATCATCTATCATTACAATAGTCAATTTTTCTTATACATCATTATTATTATTTTTTAGCCCTATTTCTACCATTTTATCCATCCATATTAAAATCTGTTACCATTCTGGTAACATGTCTTTGTTCATCTGTATGTCATACCCATAAGCCACTAACCTATTCCTTTTTTAGAAATCTAGAAGATTAAAATTGAAAATATACATTATATAGCTTCCTAACTAACTAGGTACATTAAAAAAGTATCTTGTTTTTATTAGTCTATATTAATATAGTCATACGAAACATGTAGATAGCAGTCTAGAAATGGTCACAGATTTGTACTAAAAACCAGGTCCTGAATACTAATGAGCTAGCCTCATACTAACAAACTAGTGTTCCATAACTAGTATTGTTTCACAAAAATACAGCATTGTTACGTGGATACTTGACTTGATTGTATAATGGGCTTTGATGACTGACTAAGGTTATGAAAATTGATTTGATAGGTTTAACCATGAATTCAACATAATGTTGGGGTATTTATGTGACAATGGTTCAGACACTATTTATTTTTACAAGGTTCTATCTGCAACTATGCTTAAGTGGTTGTACTAGCTATCTGTAGACATTTCATTTCATAATAGGTACAGTGTCTGTACCTAAACATTTGTTCAATTTCCGAAGATCATAATATGTACTGAATTCAAATGATAAAGAGAAAAGTTGGGATGTTTCATGTTATCTGATTCTAGTTTCTAGACAGAACATATTTAATTGCACATAAAATACTTATTAAAAGAATATAGTGATTATGTAAAGTAGTATAATAATGAAGACCTAGTTAATAGAATCTCAACATAATTATTTGTTATTGTTAATCACTTAGAAAGTAAAAGAAACATTCCAATAATAATATTTAGCATTTAAGTGCCAAAGTCGCAATATCATGACAGGAACAATAGTAAAGATATTGTTTAGAAAGACAGGCCTTGTGGCCTTCATACTATCCTGTGATAGCAGCTATTACCACATAGTTGTGGGTACCATACCTACCACATACTAGGATGAATTACACAGGACAGTTGCTCGCAACTGTAAATCCCAGGCTCAGAAGATACCGCAGATCACAATCACCTTAGATCAGTTACTTAGATCTTCTTTAAGGTATCTAAGGGGTACAGTTCACAAAAAATTTAAGGAAAATTCATTCGTTTTTTTTGAAACAAAATAGGTAGGTTTTATTTAATTAAGGTTAGGTCAATGCACTCTACAAATACTGCATTAGCTATGACCATGACATGCCAATGACCTAGATGCCATTGCAGTTATGTTTAGCATATAAAAAATTAGTAACTGGGCATGTTCTGTTTAAATCAGGAAAATGTACCAAAGTTGTAGTTGTATTTTTATTAATTTACTTATGCTGTTTTAATAAAGGAAATGGCGGATTTAGTCATGTTCTCTTACAATCTTACAATTAGGAATTTACCATACAAAAGATCTGCGGAGGAAAAGTATGTCTTTTGAAAATATGGAGTGATATTAAAAAAAAATTGTGTAGGTAATGAACCAGAGTTCATTACCTACACAAATTTGTTTGTCAAGGGTATTTATGTCTATGAAGCAAAATAAATATGGCATTTCTACAGAATAACTTGGTGTATTAAATATGTAGGTGGTTATTTGTTTAATAATTGTAAATATAGCTTTGAGCACATATTTACCTAACAGAACACAAATAGGTATTTTGTTTTTTTATCTAGTAAAAACGTATAGTATTGTGCAAGTGAGAGGACATGAATAAATCCTTAATTTATGATTAGTTTTTTATTGAAACATATTATCTACGTATATATCTATAAGTTTATAGAAGTTAAATAAAAACAAATTGCCGTGCATAATATAAGTCTCGACCGATTTGTTTTTATGTTTTGTTCCCCTCATTACTGGGGTAGTTTACATTCGAATAAATTTTCTGTGGTACGAAGTTCAGCCAGTCATCTAGTAGGTACCTACCTAATATTTGAAATTTTGAAATAATAAAACTAACGCAAAATGATGAACGAAAGGTTTTGTAATTTTCACTCAAAACGGGATATTTACCATGATACCTATGAGTTTTTCTTCCCGATATTTCGGCACAGTTGCATGCGCCATGATCACGAGATAAGCTGAAGTCTTTGCGAGTAGGTGTTATTGGCAGACAAAACGGTCTACCCTATTTCTCAGTCTTTTACTGCGAACATTAGCCGTACTACCGGTTTCACTGTTAAAACCACTGGTTTCACTGAATGGTTTGGTGTTCGTTTACATAGCTATGTTTTTCGCCCAGTTTCACGAGCAGGGCTAACATGCCAGCTGCGATATAATTTTGTCGTTTCATTATCTAGTGTGAACGTCTTTTTGTAAACTGTCGTTATGTCTTTCTGTTTGGTATAATCTTTGAAATTTTATACAATAAAAACAAACCCTAACTTGGCGTCATAGTTTTATCGCATTTTGACACTTCTACTCGGCATGCTTGTCGTAGGTCATTTTCCCTAAAATATGGTACAAAAATGGCTATGACGGATGCCGTACTATAACTTCATTTAAGAAGGTCTATAACCAAATTATAACTCACTTATTCATACTTATACTTAAGTAAAGAAATAATAACTTCACTACAAACGGTAGGTATATTTTCCATGACTTGTGGGAACAAGAAAAACGCACAAATCATAGCAAATATCCCGTTTTAGTGAAAATTTGCGAATAACCATGATCGTTATAAAAGTTAGTAGCCTAAATGTTATTCCAAGTCCCTAATCGATACAGTTTATTTTGAAATTGGCCATTATTGTTTGGTTGCGTAACAAACCAATATTTAGAACAAACTATTCCATTTATAATAGGTATATAGGTATAGGATGCACAAATCACCACAGTAGAAGCCTTAACATAATAGATGGTTACCGCTCATATTGCATTGTCAAACTTGCTTGGCTAACATGCGATGCGCGTCAAGACAAAATCTCGCCTGAGTACTCACCACGATACGACAAAACCAAACCGAATTGGTTTCATGCTAGGAAAAACAATAAACGAATTGATATCCACAAAATGTTATCGTATCGTGGTGAATAGTCTCGAGATTATAAATCCCGTAATCTCGTGTCAACTTACGAGTAGTTTTCCTTATAATACCCGTGTCCTTACAATATTATAAAAACTAAAGTGTCTCTTTCACTTTCAAAACTTTCGTGAGTTGTACTATACATTTTGATAAACACGTATTATTTTGTCGATGGAGGCAAAATAAAATGTACTAAAATACTAATTAAACTTAGATATGCGTTACTATTAGAACGGAAACACTTACAGGTACGACTAAAAAAAAAAAATGCGTAATAATGTCGTATTTTGTGGTTCACTTGGATCGCTGCCATATAAGCTGTATTGCTGTTTCACCAGTAGTGTTATGATAATATTGTAAGCTTTATACTAATAAGGTGTTAATCAGGTCATAGGTATATTTAAATTCTGATACCTTCACGAAGTCACTATGTGACATACCAAGGAACTGATCAGCTGATTTCTTCCGAAAAATAGACTATTGTCGGGTTTCATTAGGTTTATTTTTAAGCAAGCTTTGTTTAAAATCAACATTTTGTTTTTGGAAATAAAGATAAATAGGAATTTAATATTTTAAATGTAATATTTAATTAATCCTACGTACCGCGTGACGCAAGCATTGTACTTAACTTCTTTGTGTTGGAAGTATTTTGCATGCAGATCTGTGTAAAAGAAACTAGGACAAGCATACCTTACTTACGTAGGTATAAATATATATGTAGTGCCTATGTTACTTGAAATTTACCTTGGTATGGGTAGTTTATTTTTTTTAAAGTTCCGAGTTTTGGGTCATCTCTACTAGACCCCGTTTTAACACGTTGAGCGGTTAGAGCCGGCTAAAAATCATCGTTCGGTTATGACGAATGCTTCATGCATCATTCAGACAAAAGCCTGCCGCAGGGTGCGTTGAAAATAATTTAGAGTACATTATATACACTGACGAAGTAGTCATCAGATTTTGGGAACTGAAGTTAATTGACTGGGATTATCTACCAATCAAATCTAATTGATTCGATTTGGCAGGCTTTTGTTCCATATAATAATCTATCTTCGAATGCATAAAAATAAACTTTGCTTGATTTTGTTTCAGGATTACACAAGCAAAAACTGCCGTGACCGCATTATGAGAGTGCGCCTTACATGCTTATGATCTTAGCATAGTAAAAACTTCTAGCCCGTGAACCACTTCAAAATGGACTTTCTGTGAGTACCCACCATTTATCTCTATCGATGTTTTAGTTACCTAGTTGTTTATGTTCATTTTATTTATCGTTACGCTACCACGTTCACTCCCTCGTTGCGAACAGCATGCCAAGTTATTGTTTAGTTATCCCTCTTTATGATGCTGAGGCTTTCGTCGGCGTGTGAATATAATCATTGCACTGACCGCGTCGGATCGCCGTGACCGCTGTGATCGATCTTGGCACCAACCTATTTTTGTATCATCAATGCGTATAATATATCCAAGGAGTCTTACTCATCATCATACCGTGAAACAAATCAGAGTTCCGTATTCCTTGTTGCACACAAAATACGGTTGTATTGATCCTACTTAACGACATAATTGCGAGTACATATACAACGCTGCCAGAAGCTATCTTGTGTACGTAGAGTGCTACACAATGCACTAAAAATAGGTTGGTACCGATATCGTAATCTGCAAAGAGGGTCACCGCGTGTCCTCGCTTCAGCTCGCGATTTCGCTCCGATCGCACCGGACCTCTCCGAGCCGAAGCGTGTTCTCGTGCGGATTCAAATTATTTGATTCGTAACACTCGCGCTAGGTCTCGCGTAGCAAGCCGTCGTTAGGGACAGGAGCTCTCTTAGTATAGTTTAAGCCGAGCAGCGCCTTCGGAGCGGTGCGGTGCGGTGCGATGGGAACAGAGCGGCGGGTGCGGGACGCACTGCCCGCGCCTGACTCGGTGTCTCGCGTTGCAGATGCATGGGGCGGGCGGGCTGCAGTGCGGCGAGACGGCGGGACGCGCGGTAGGCTGCCGGCCACATGCCCCGGCGCCATGTGGCGCGTACTGCTGGCCCTCTGGGCCGCGTGCGCTGCCGCGCGCGCCAACCAGGACGTGGTGAGGACCTTCGCCGACCCGGTGCCGTCGTCTGCTTCGCTCTTCGACCATCTCGTCGTCGACCGCAACACGGGCCGCGTCTACGTAGGAGCTGTCAACAGGATCTACCAACTCTCACC
Organism: Lampropteryx suffumata; assembly: GCA_948098915.1. Classification (NCBI taxonomy): domain Eukaryota; kingdom Metazoa; phylum Arthropoda; class Insecta; order Lepidoptera; family Geometridae; genus Lampropteryx; species Lampropteryx suffumata. Next base: position 8,196,677 of record OX402558.1, on the reverse strand, counting down.
CGACTTGGAGGTCGCCCAGTCGATCGTCACGGGCCCGGTGAATGACTCTGCCCAGTGTACCTTCGATTGCCCCGCGAACTATATAAAAAAACCCACGGACAATGTAAACAAGGCTCTAGTAATAGATTACGCGACCAGTCGACTGATCACCTGTGGGTCGGTCCTACAAGGATTGTGCTCTGTGCGAAATTTGAACAATATATCTCACGATGTGCGCGAGGTGCGCGAGCCTGTCGTGGCGAATAATGCAACGTCGTCGACGGTGGCGTTTATCGCTCCGGGACCTCCGAATCCGCCGATGACCCAGGTCATGTACGTGGGAGTAACATTCACAGGGAACTCACCTTATCGTTCCGAGGTACCTGCTGTAAGCAGTCGATCGCTCGAAGATGACAGGCTCTTTATGATTGCCCGAACGGCTGTAACGACTGGAACGCGAATGTTTGTCAATTCATTGTCGAGAGAGCGGTATCCTATCAATTATGTTTACGGCTTCAGCTCTGATGGGTTCAGCTATTTCTTAACGACTCAGTTACGGGGCGTGGGTTCGGATACGTATTACAGCAAGTTAGTCCGAGTTTGCCACGACGATGAAAACTATTACTCGTACACAGAGATACCGATGTCATGCACCGGAGAAGGCGGTGGAAACTATGGGTACAATCTTGTGCAAGCTGCGTTTGTTGGTAAAGCAGGCTCTGTATTGGCTGGAGAGCTCGGAATAACTGCTCAACATGATGTACTTTTCGCCGCCTTTAGCCAAAGTGAGTCAATAAATACCAACAAGCCTTCCAATCTGTCTGCGTTGTGTGTTTATTCGTTGAAAGCCATCCGACGCAAGTTTATGCAGAACATTAAAACGTGCTTCAGCGGCAACGGATCTAGAGGGCTTGATTTCATTTCACCATCCCACGCTTGCATAGGTACAAAATTGCAATCGATCAGTGAAGATTTCTGCGGACTTGACGTGAATACACCGCTGGGTGGAGAGCAGCCAGTGGAAGCAGTACCTGTTGCGGTATTCTCAAAGAGACTGACTGCGGTGGCGGCGACGGCCACTGGCGATTATACGGTAGTTTTCGCGGGCACCGCGGAAGGACATCTCAAGAAGATTGTCGTCGAGAGCGCGACCTCCGCGTTTGAGTATGGAGATATTGTGGTTGATGAAGGTTCACCAGTGAACAAGGACCTGTTCTTTGATACTCAATTGATGCATTTATATGTGATGACGGTACGTAAAGTGTCTAAAGTTAAAGTTCAAGAGTGCAGCGTGTACAAATCGTGTTTAACGTGTCTTGGAGCCAAAGACCCCTATTGTGGATGGTGTTCATTAGAAAACAAGTGCAGCTTACGTTCAGACTGTCAAGACGCAGCTAAGGATCCTCTGTATTGGATTTCATATCGCAGTGGTAGATGCACGACTATTACTCAAGTGACGCCAAATCAGTTGCAGCGAACAACTGCAAGGACGCTAGATTTACTTATTGAAAACTTGCCTACTCTTAATGGACAATTCTTATGTGCATTTACAGCTTTAGATCGTACTCTTATAACCAATGCAACTAGAAAGCCGTATGGTGTAAATTGTACAACTCCGCGCACTGATACTCTACCGTCGATACCCACCGGTCAACATCACTTTACAGCTAAACTGTCAGTGCGCACCACTCAGGGACCTGATTTTGTAGCTACTAATTTTACGTTTTTCGATTGCAATACGTACAGCTCGTGCACTCAGTGCGTCAGTTCGTCGTTTCCGTGCGATTGGTGTGTTGACGGCCATCGATGTACCCACGATACTGCTGAAAATTGCAGAAACGATATTCTCGTCACCGGGGTCAGTAGAATCGGTCCTAGCTATCGCTCTGGCCCCGGGTTTTGCCCTACTATCAATTCAACATCCGACGGTACGAACGAAATTTTAGTTCCATCCGGTGTAAAGAAAGCCATAAAAGTCAAAGTCCATATAATAGGGCAATTTATCGTTCAGACGAGGTTTGTTTGTCAATTCAATATAGAGGGACGCGTGACTCATGTAAATGCCCAACTTCTCGCCGATACCATTTATTGTGAAGCCGTTGAATTCACGTACACATCGCGTGCCCCTAACATTACAGCCTCTTTCGCAGTTATTTGGGGTGGCTCTAAGCCTCTAGATAATCCGGATAATACTCATATTCTCATTTACCGCTGTAACGACATGGCCGACAATTGTGGAATGTGTCTGGCACTCCCTGAGAAATTTGGGTGCGGTTGGTGTCAAGGTTCTGACAAATGTGAAGTTCAAGAGCAATGCGGGGCTCCTAGCGTTTGGTTAAATCGTACTCAGACATGTCCCAATCCTGAAATACACACATTTAGACCGCAATTAGGTCCGTGGGACGGAGGCACTAATATTACAATTGAGGGCATTAATTTGGGGCGAAACATATCTGACATTTACAACGGAGTCACTATAGCAGGAATCAAATGTCAGCCAATAATAGAATTGTATGTAAAAACGAAACAGATAGTTTGCACTGTAGATGGTCCGGGTGAAGAGGTACCACGGGATGGCCCTGTAGTCGTTCGCGTTGCGGATTATCGTGGAGAATCGACACACCATTACGCTTTCGTCAACCCCAAGATCAATTCTATTCATCCGAAGTACGGACCACAATCCGGAGGTACTAAATTGCGAATCACAGGGGAATATCTAAACGCAGGAAGTAATATTCAAGCTTTTATCGACGATTTACCTTGCGCTATTCTATCAGTTTCTCACGAGGAGGCCGTATGTAGAACCAGTCATTCTTACCAGCTCAAAATGGGAACTCTACGCATGCGTTTCGATAACGGTATGCGAACTCTAGAACGCGAAAAGTTTGAATACATTGAAGATCCCGTAGTCGTTTCGGTAGAGTCAGGTCCTCCGCTTATAAGTCAAAGGAAACAACCCAAAGGCATACCCTCAGGCGGTATAAACATCAAAGTGATAGGGCGAAATTTCCATTCCATTCAATTTCCTCAAATCTATGTGTATCACGATAATCGGCCCTACATCGCGCCTTGCCACAGGGTTGATTTTCAAACGCATCTCATTTGTGAATCTCCCGGTATTGAAAGCGCCGGCCTCAATTTAGATCCTGATAGGCCCTTAGAATTAGAATATGGCTTCAACATGGACGATGTACAGAGCGTGCAAAACCTTACTACTAAAAATATTGACGCTTTCTTGCTATATCCAGATCCATTGTATGAGAAGTTTGATGAAGAAGTAAAGTATTATAAGTCTGAATATTTAACGATTAATGGACAAAATTTAGATAGGGCTTGTACTGAGGGTGATGTGGAAGTTCATATAGGTGAGAGTTTGTGTAATGTAACGTCATTGTCGCGTCATCAGTTGACTTGTAAGCCTCCTTCCCGCGATGAGCTTCCGGATGGCGTAGATACTCCTGATGTTGTTGTTAGAGTAGGTCGTGCACTTACATTTAAAATTGGCAAGTTATCTTACTCATCACAAGCTGGTCTTCAAGCAGCTATAGGTAAACCGGTTGTAGTTGGCATAGGCATAAGCATAGGTTGCCTGATATTGATCTGTTTAGGTTTTCTTATTATGTATAGGAGAAAGTCAACAGAAAATATTAGAGTATTAAAAAATATGCAAGAACAAATGGATATTTTAGAATTAAGAGTAGCTGCCGAATGTAAGGAAGCATTTGCTGAGTTGCAAACGGAAATGACAGACCTGACTGGCGAAGTTACGGGTGGTATTCCGTTCTTAGATTACCGCACCTATGCCATGAAGATCCTGTTCCCGAACATTGAAGATCATGCCGTCCTGCAATGGGAACGTCCAGAGCTTAGTAGAAGAGAAAAAGGTTTAAAAATGTTCGGACAGCTAATTATGAACAAAACATTCCTCCTATTATTTATTCGTACTTTAGAAAGTAATAGATATTTTTCAATGCGTGATCGTGTAAATGTAGCATCTCTTATTATGGTTACTCTGCAGAGTAAGATGGAATATTGCACTGACGTTTTAAAGACTTTATTAGCAGAGTTGATAGAAAAGTGCATGGAGGGCAAAAACCATCCTAAGTTATTGCTCAGGCGCACCGAAAGCGTCGCCGAGAAGATGTTGAGTGCTTGGTTCACTTTCCTTTTGTATAAGTTCCTTAGGGAATGCGCGGGAGAACCTCTTTACCTACTATTTAGGTCAATGAAAGGTCAAGTTGACAAAGGACCTGTTGATGCAATAACTTCTGAGGCAAGATATTCCCTTAGTGAGGAAAAGCTGATTAGGCAGTCTATAGATTTTAAACCTATACTCGTTAATGTTTCTATATCCCAGCAGACATTCTTCGTCAGTGGTTTAGAGGCTACTACAGATAATGTTCAAGTAAAAGTTCTCGATTGTGATACGATAAGTCAAGTGAAAGATAAATGTCTAGATGCTATTTATCGTGCTACTCCATACTCCCAAAGACCGAATCGTGATGAACTTGATTTAGAATGGCGCACAGGTGCCTGTGGCCGTATGATCCTTTATGATGAAGACAGCACAAGCAAGTGCGAAAGTGAATGGCGCAAATTAAACACTCTCAATCACTATCGCGTACCAGATGGCGCGTGCCTAAATCTCGTCGCTAAGCAGAGCTCTGTTTACAATCTCTCAAATATGGAGAAAAACGACAAATCTCACACATATGAAACTCTTAATCGATGCAAATACGCTTCGGCCAGCCCACCAGCCAGTCCTCTCAAATACGACCACGGTGGTACTATTAAATTTTGGCATTTGGTGAGGCATCACGATGATGACGGACGCAAAGAGGGAGATCGCGGCAATAAAATGGTTTCGGAAATATATTTGACCCGTCTTCTCGCCACTAAAGGCACGTTGCAAAAGTTTGTGGACGATTTATTCGAGACTATTTTTAGCACAGCGCATCGCGGTTCAGCGCTGCCACTCGCCATAAAGTATATGTTCGATTTCCTGGACGATCAGGCGCTTCAGCACGCCATCTCCGATCCTGAAGTAGTTCATACTTGGAAAAGCAATTCTCTTCCGCTTCGCTTTTGGGTGAATCTGATAAAGAACCCTAACTTTGTTTTTGATGTTCATAAGTCAAATACGGTTGATTCTTGCTTATCTGTAATCGCTCAGACTTTCATGGACTCGTGCTCTACGTCTGATCACGTCCTTGGCAAAGACTCTCCGTCGTCTAAGCTTCTTTACGCGAAAGACATCCCGGTTTACAAAGAGTGGGTTGAACGGTACTACGCGGATATAAAGTTGATGCCAGCCATATCCGATCAGGACATGAATGCCATGCTGGCCGAAGAGTCGCGTCTCCACACAAAAGAGTTCAATACGAACTGCGCACTGAACGAGCTGTACGCATACGCGGATAAATATAACGAGCAGCTGACGGTGACGCTCGAGGAGGACGAGTTCTCGCAAAAGCAGCGGCTCGCCTATCGCCTCGAGCAGGTGCACAGCCTCATGGCGCACGATTACAACGTGTGATGCCATCGCCCTGCGCGCTGAGCCCATAATCGGCCCAGTGGCGTGCGAGGCTGTGACACCACTCCCACCGCGCCCTGTAAATAATGCTCTCGCACATATCTACGCTGGCAAAATTTTGTACATATTAGATAGTGTACAGACTATTGTAATTGTAATTTTTGTATAATTTCCGCGGTCCGATGTTTTTTAATTTTATATTATGAAATATGAACTTTGTATTATTGATTTTTTTACACGACGAGCTCGGCCGACCGGGGTCGAGCAACAGTAAGCATTAATATTGAAAAATTGTGTATGTCTTTGTGTGCTCGCGTCGTACGAGTTAATTGTTACGTCGATTGGTGTAAAATGTGTGTCTCAAGTCGCATATGTGAGCCCGGCGGCGAGCGACGAGATCACTCGCCGGCGGGCGATTTTTAAATTTATACTCGCATCTACTTAACGAAATAACCGACAGTGAATCCATGATCATAAATAAATATCGTCGAATGTACAATGTGTTTGAATTGGGATACGGCGATACGACGCAGCGGCATTTACCGCGCACGACGAAAGCCTCCGCGTCTCGGCAGCTGTCGGCAGGGAGAACGCGGTACGGATCCATGCTCGTCTCGCTAGCTCGCGGAACCTTCGGCGGTCGCGACTTGCGTCATTCGCCTGTGGTGTCCAGCACGTCACATTTCATATCACCAATCATGTGTATGTCGTCGCTAAGAGTCCAGCCCTCGAGGGTTGCCTTGCGAAGCGCGCGTGTCGTGCGGCGAGACGGTCATGGATGAAACCACGCGGCCCTGCTTTCAGCTGGTACGTGAGGATCATCGCGCGAACCGCGTTTGCAGTCGTCAACAATTTATACTGCGTCCCCGCTTACGTCGTGTGGATGATGGCGCTGCGTCTCGTCAAACCCTTGTATGCCCCCATCTATTGGACTATCGAAGGACTCATGTACCATTGGCTGCTAGCGATGGTCTCCATGTGGTCCTGGACGGCTGGATATAACAGTAAGTACGTTTTCAAAACTACAGACGCAGCGTGTCTCTTAGTTATCTGGTATAGGTACATCTCTAAAATTATACCTATGTTGCTCTGTCGAGTTATGAATAGCGTAATTAGCAATGTGATAGTATTCAGATAGCGTTTAACATAACCAAAAGCTTTAATAGCTTTTCCTTAACAAACTTTTACCATTGTTCTTCTATTGTATGGTTGCACGAGTTGGAATGTAAATGGCGTGCCACTCCGATTTTGTTTAAACATCGTTAACTTTGAATTCAATTTGCATGAAACTACTAAGGTCATTATGACTTTGAATATTAATTATCAAACTAACGCAAGCCTTAGATAGAATTGGTAGCCGGATGTAAAAAAAAATGCCAAATATCAGTGAATTTAAATATGCCTTCCTACCCAACCCACAAGACGAAATAATACTGTAACGTTGCGTTGGTACAAGAATAGGTATGCTATGCAAATGAGGTAGACTGGCTAAGAACGGTAAGTCTTGCAAATTTATTTGAAGGTGATTTTTAACTGCTAAATTTAATTCTTGAGTTACATAACCACCAGACATGTCTACCTTAATTCCTACTCTACCCGACTATCTTATAATTAGTTAATGTGGCGTTAAAGTATGGTATGTTCTTGACATTATCATAAATCGAGTAAGAAAGAGTAAATAAGAAGGTTCTTTCTTTACTAGGTAGGTAAAGGTGTTTAAGGTAAAAATGAAATTAGTTAAGCCGAACTCCATAGTAGGTTATGTACTATTATTTTATATAGGTATGCAGTGGTTAAACGAGCAGAGACGACCAAATACCTACTAGCTTTATACTATAGGTACAGCAGCTATAAGACCTGAGTCATCAAGAGGTTAATGAATATTGCATATTCTACTGACGCGTTGTACGTATTTTTATTTCTCGTTGGTTTGAAACAAAGCAGGATATCATATTTCTCAGTAACGCAATAACTAACGCTTACATGCCCGCTTATTCGACCGCGCTTATCTCTTGGTAAAAGTAGGGCCGTCGAGATTATTTCGATTCAGTCGGAACCTACTAATTTGCTGACTAAAAAAGTATTAATACTTTCAATCTTTTTAGATAATATCCTTTATTGCGCAACTCCAATTAGATATCGTGCGCGTGTGGGTTGGTACAACGTAATTGATTTTCGATTTCAAACAATGGTTGGTTTCGAAACAGTTTTTCTGCTATGCTAGCTAGTGCCTCGGTGCCTGTTGAGACCGGTCTGTCTGTGGCGCGAGCTGTGTGGCTGTATTGACCTTATGCGGCTGCGTAGTTTATGTGCGGCCGGCGGAGGACGGTCGATGACCGCCTCCCCCTCCCCACACCACTGCCGCGCTAGGAATGCCGGCCTCAACCCCCACCCGTCATGTCATGTTGCATTTCCATTGGCGAATTTGCATGTCGTCGGGTTTGGGATCCAATTTCAAAGTAATTCGCTGACGACTCGATCGACACGTGGTGAAAGTCTTACTATTGTAGGATTATTTTTCGTTAAGCCTTCGCGGTGGGTAGATTTGGTTCATATGGTCGCTCCACTTTTTGCGATGATTGATGATTTGGTAACGGATATCGCGTTCAACACATCTTCTCTTATTTGGATGGTATCATGTTGATTTGGCTGCTGAAGTATATTCGACATCAATTTCATTTTGGATAGCTAATCAATCACAGTGTATGTAGGTCGAGAGAATCGAGATAAGATCTCGGTCTATCTGCTGCGCTGATAATGCTTACTGTGATAAATGTACCTCTTCAAACTCGCACGTTTTAGATACATATTAGATACAAAGGTGGAGAAAGGTGGAAAGATATATTTTGGATGGTTTAAATAGGTAACTTAAACTATGATCGAAACTATTAGTAGAATCAATAAGGATAAAACTACTTGAACATTCGTTGAAGATAGATCATACATATAAATAACCATTATATCTAAAACGAATAACATATGCAAATATGTAACCCATTTGCACACTTTAAAGCAAAATAATCAAAAGAGCGAAATTATAACACGTTTATTGAATATTAATGAATTATTGATGGCGCTCAGGCTAGCTTTGATTACTATTGGAGCTGCGCCGCAAGGATTGGATTGTAAGACCCGAAACGTTTTTGGATTACAATAATAAAGAACGCGTTCATAATTCAAATGAAAAGTGTATTGATGAGTAGGTTCCTACTAAATCGCGTTGATAATTTCAATGATGTGTGTGGACACTTGGACAGTAAAGAGAAATCTATATTCAAATCACACACACCGACTATAGCTAATATTATTAACATTGAAAGGGGCAAGTGGGGTACAATGTATTCAAACGATGTCGTCGATTATTACTTATCGCGTCGCACTGTATGATCCATTCGTAAGGTAATAAATTCCTTCCAGCTAGATTCTTTACATCCTTGGATTGTTCAGAATTGTCTTCATCCGGTGCATTACTGGGCAGGTGAGTATCTCAATATTGCATTTAAATCATTCGTGTTATTCTTATTACGTTAGCTATTATTGTTTGTTATTTTGTGACAAGTTTCCGGTTTCAGTACGAGTATTACACTCGTATTTTTTTTATAACCTGTGGAAGTTCTACTAAAATGGCGAAAACGGACGCTTATTGAGGTCGTGTCGCCAGCTGTTTGTGACTCGGGGCTTTAATTAACATGTTACGCCCCATCTGCAAGTCAGGTTATTCTTTTCTAAAAGAAAGCTTCCAAATATTATCCGGTAACAGAAATATTGTAATCCTGTGCCAGCTTCATCTAGGTTTTTGCTGCGATGCTTGCAATTTCGCTGCTGCTGGAAGGGTATTTTGTTATAGAAACGTTCTTGGACGTCATTTAGTTCGACCTTTCCTCCATCAGTCATCACCTCACTTAGCCAGGTATCCTGCACAACTCCATTTAGTTTCGTAATGCGGTCTTCAATGTCTTTTATCTTTGAACAGAACCGGAAGGATATGACATACAAATGGAATCATATATCCAGCAGTGGGTGAAGTCGGGCTGTGTATGATTATGATACACCTAGTTGTGTTCTAAATGTGCATAACATAGATAATGGATTCCTGATGACACGCTTTTTTCAAATTTATTCTCTACTAATGATTCATGCAACCTGATGATGGTATATAAATAGGTTCATTGATAAGCTTTGTGAATAGTATGTTTACTACCGCTCATGAGTCAACTTTCCGGCGGCATTTCATTCTTTTATTTTCGGATACACAACGGGTTTTGTATCCTTCAAGCTGAACAAAGTAAGCTTCGATCGTTATTGCACAGTATTGCACAGACATGAGACTACTAAAAAAATTGTCACATTCAATTTAATGTTCTATTCCGCTGCATAAGGCAACGCGCCAAGTATTTTACTACGGCTCCAACTAACTTTATGAATTATTGAGTACACAGCTACGATCATTTCATCGGTCTTCGCGGCTTCGTGCAGATAAAGCAGGGGCATGTTCTATTTTATCGTTTACTATTACATTTGCAAGTGAAATTCTTTCGGGATTCTGTTTCCGTTTTCAGAAATACTGATAAAATCGCGGAGCATTCCTACGTGTCCTCGTTCTAAATCAGTAATCTTAGCGAGGACGGTCGCCTCCGTACCGACGACGCTTGTTTACAAGCGACTTAGCGACACTGTCGAATATTTCGAGCATATAGCTCGTTATCTCGGACGCGTAACCAATGTTCCTCCATCCATTTTCCATAGCAGGCAATGTACATTTTAATGTTGGTAAGGTTCGTTTTTTCTTTATTGAAGAGACGAAATCGTGAGTTGACGTATCATGCTTACAGCCACATAAAACAAAAAACTGGTTGTGCTGAGGTTTATACATTTTTAACGAAACTTCTCAACATTGACGCTTGCTATGTCTGTGATAGATTTATTGAACTCAACCCCAACGCGGATGAATATGAACTGTTTGTTCCACGAACACCAGCATTGAAACTGAAACAATGAGAACAACGAAGCGTAACCATGTTGAAACAGTCGGTACTTAACGTAACCTACCAACCACCGGCGCGATAGAAGCATTAAGTACGTAAACTCTGCAGTCTACTTAGACTTCACTATCCTTGATATCAACGGCTGGTAGGGAAATTCAGGTGCCATACCAGGACAACAAATGGACGCCAACATCAGACATGCATTATGCGTACATTAGTTCACCACAAAAGCACTAGAGCAGAGCGAGATCTTGCAATAAAACCACATTGCCAATGTATTTGTGGTTGTGGCCTGTCCGACTTTCCCGCCAATCGGACGCCGGCGTTGCATGTGTGAGTCGAGCATGTTCGTTTAATGTTCATTGTTTGCAACCGGCTTGCGGCGTCAATGTGTGGTATGGCATGTTGGATCATATTTTTTGAGTGCACACTGCGCGACAAATGCTTAAAATATGATGAAATCCACGCTCAATCTTAGAACACGTGTTGGGATGTGGCATGCATTAGCGCTTGCATACATCTTATTGTGAAATTAATGAGTTGAGAAATTATTAGCACCATTAATACCGTAGCATAATGCCTAAAGAAGTTTACGTAGTATAATCATTCATTACTGCTAAGGCGAACTGCTGCGTTCTCGTTCACTAGGTAATGTTTGCGTAACGAATCAATGTTCCGGTTTGCTTGATGAAGCGGATTACTAGTAAAATTAGGCTGAATGGTAGTTCTTGGCCTTTGTAGGGAGGGATATATCCATTATCTTATCCAAATACCTTCTTGCATAAGTTCTAGTATCAATAAATATCTACGCGTGGTTTCCGGGTGATAGTAATCCTGGAAGTGCGTAAATCTGTATTGTTTATGACTTCTACATCTCTAATTCTCTTCTCTTCTGCAATTGCGTATTTAGAAGGACATGTTTAATAACAGTAATCCTGTGCAGTCTTAAAATACTTCCATTCTTACTCAGATCCATTATAATTAACTGATTCTCCACACGAATTGTTCTGACTGAATCATTGCTACAGCTATTTATTGCGAAACCAAAACAACGCTTTCCTGCGCTGTCAGTGATTTGTGCTTCGCTGCGCAGCCCTTGACATCGACTGATGATATATTAGTGAACGTAGTGCCTTAGGAAATATGGCTCTTGTATTGTAACAGAGAAATTTAAATAACTTTGTCACCGAAGCAAGTAAAAATTGAGGGCATCAATGCAGTGGGCCTATCCGCCTACGTATGGAAGAAAACATCTGATACCTATGCTGAATTTAAACTCTAGCTTGTGTAGGTATCTTAGGTATCATAAATAAGTTGACCAGAATATTATAATACGAAGACCTATACAATGTGTTTCTACTACATCTAGCTAATGTGCCATTTTGAATCATTAAAACCAATAGTATTTTGAATATCAGCGGGGTCCACTTCTGTAAAGAAGAAGTTAATTGAAGGACCGTAAATATTTCCAAATATAACAACTCCGTCCCCTGCCCTGACTGTAGGCTGATTACTCGTACAAATAAATAATGTATTCAGCCACTGCAATTCAACTTTTGTACTATATTGTAGTGTGGTCCTTCTTATCTACCTACGTGAATACAACACGTGCCCCTAAATTGGATTAAGTACTTACCTACACAAATATTAATTAAGTAGGTATGTCCCTTGTAATGGTACTACCCAGTACAATACAAAGGTTTCCTGCACGAATTCGAAACTACATTTGGTTATTTACTCGGCAAGGCCTTCTAATATCAACGGTTTAGGAAACTGGATGATGAACGATGTGATAAATGATAGAGTTATGAACAGTATCAAACGCACTGCTTACAATTTATGTAGTAAGCAGTGCGTCTCTACTATTTATTTAGGTTAAGAGTGAAGCAGCATTCCTATAAAGGTGGGCGATAATCTTCGAAACTTAGTTAGATAAAGGTCAGGTAGGTATGGTTTATTTATTTCTTTAAAAAAAAAACTTAGGAGTTACCAAATGCCGTTAAGCTAATAACTAATTTCATTAGTTTTACTCTTACTTGTTTGAGTGAACGAGACCTGGCTTTTTGGTTCTGGATCTTGAAATAGCATCTCCAAATTCACCATAAACGGCTCGGGATCCGAGTTCTTTAAACAAACATCCACATTTCATCGCTGCCATTGCGCGTGCAGTCCATACGTAAAATATAATTAGCGTCTGTGTTTGTTGTTCGAGCCAGGAGCAAAGTCTGCTACATGTCTCTATGTTTGTGATAACTGGGCTAAAAATAGAGTTCATATATTCATATTTTGAAATACTTTTCATTGATTTATTTAAATTAGCTTGAATTAGCACCCAACCTCCAGCTATACGACAATAGAGTGCGATGCATTTGACTTACTCTGCTAAGTAGACTATTAGTTGATTGGACTTAGATATGGTTTGGTTATTGTAGCTAGTTTATAGATAAAACTAGCGACCCACCCGGCTTTGCATGGGTGCAATGCTGATACTAAATATACTACAGAATGTCTAATGTGATTAGAAACCTCTAAAATTAGCAGTGTTTTTCTACTATATTATGCATGAATTATACACTTAAACCTTCCTCTTGAATCACTCTATCTGTTAAGAAAAACCGCATCAAAATCCGTTGCGTAGTTTTAAAGATCTAAAAATACATAGGGACAGACAGACAGCGGGAAGTGACTTTGTTTTATACTATGTAGTGACCATCTACTCTAGCGTTAACTATCCCGTCCGACGATGCGATATCTTATCACTGCTTAGCTATCTAATCTATTACAGCAAAATAATAAAATAATCTGCTTTATTCCTAACCATGTAGAGTTTTCATCTCACTGTTACACTGTTTCACCTACAACATGTTTTATTTAATTGACCGTGCAATCTTAAAATCCGCATTCTCAATCAAAATGAAAGTTGCACCCTTCTAGATATTTACCACGAATTTCTCCATGAACTTGCCCGCTGGTCGTGAACATAAATTCCTACTTATTTCTTAAACTGTTAACAAAAATTCATTCACGGCCCAAGAGGCAAGTGTGAGAGAACTAACCGGTTTCTTTAAGAATCCGACCCTTATAACTTTTTTGTTTTTACGACACGAATGTGACGACGGAGCCGAGCCATGATGCCAGACAGCGATGATGGATCGTCTCAAGAGTAGACCTTGAAAGAGATCGTTGTTTAGTTTCTGGAAGGTCTTAATTACTTTGTGAACAACTCGTTCATTGTCAAGAAACCGATGATGTATTTTAAAATTTCAATGTGTTTTATTTGGACAACCATGAGCCATAAGTTTTATATCTTGAAAATTATGTTCAATACAATAAATTAAAATGTGCATTGATTGATTTGATTAAAACATTGATTAAAATTTAAAGCTGATTTGGAAGAATAAATGATATTATTTTACCTGGTAATTGATCTAGCTCAAAATTGCCATAAAAGAACCTGTACTAAAACGGCACACTAAGATACCACAGAAACTAACTATTATAGAAACTTGGTGATTCATGTTGTAGCAATATTGAATTTCTATCCTTCGGATAAATTGCGGTTAAATTGAATATAGCCAGGCTGTAAGGCACAAGTACCTATATGAGATCAAGAGAACATGGAATTCGTTCAGCTTCAAGCCATAAACATGTTTATCCGGATTGTTTACATTACCTGCGATATTATCCAGACGGAAGCCAGTTCATGACCTGAGCATAGAATGAACAATAGTTTACATACTTGTAGTACTGAACCTGAGGGCATTGTACGATCTAGAACCGAACAAAGCCCACCTGAAACCTATTTACGGTAGTTCAATAGCACTGAAATATTGGATGATTGAGGATTGATTGTTTCTTTTCGAGATTTGATATGAAGAACTGATCTATCCTATCCTATACTTTATCACATATTATGTAGCGTAATGTTATGGTATGGTTTGTCTTTGTCATTCTAATATCAATGAGCAGAGAAAACAACAGATTTAAACAACACATTACGAAAATTGTGAATATAATAAATAATGCCAGACATTTCACACAGCATCATCTGGCCCCAAAAAGTAAGCAGAGCTCTTGTTATTATGGGTAAGTACTGTTATACTACTTATACCTAACTTCTAAATCTATCATGGTTTTGAACATAATTTTCACTCAAAACGGGATATTTACCGTGATATATGAGTTTTCCTGCTTTCCGGTATTTCGGCACAGTTGCATGCGCCATGATCACGAGATAAACTAGATAGAGATAGTTATCTCGTGATCATGTCACAAATGACACATGGCGTGCTGAAATATCGTAAAGCAGAAAAACTCATATATAAGTAAGTAATATGAGTATGTAAGTATTTCGTTTTGAGTGAAAATTATACTTATACTTATATCAACATATATTATAATATGAAATACATACATATTATATGAGAGTGTGACCATTTTGTTTTTTTGACCCTATTTTTATTGATTATGGAAACATGATCCGGAACCCAACGGAACCTACAATATTTCTACTAACAGACCTTAATTAAAACTTTATTTTGGTAAGACTTTGTTTTATTGCTGGTTCTTTTTTTGTAGATTTTACTTCTTTCAATGGTAGACAGAAACCATTTAGGTACTTTTACTTTATTATTCTACTACTTAAAGCATTGCCTTTGCCGAACTGTAGCAGCCATTAAAATGTTTTAGAATATAAAACTTTTCGTTCGTAAAACTGAAGCTCTCAACGACCTACCCCTCGAAAAGTCAAGATAAAGAAGGCTTTGACCTATGTTAATGGCGGCTCTTAATCAGTTTTATCTTGGCTCCGGTTATCCGAAGGTTAATTACTACGATAAAACACGTTACGACTTGTTAAGGCCGAAGTTTTGTTATTAGGCGATAGGAAAATCGATATAGTACCTACCTAGTACCTATGTTGTCACTTAATAAAGCCGAGCATTGGTGACAAGTGGAAGTGCTTTATCGAACTTATTTTGATAAGTATCTCTATGTTTCTTGAAGTTTTTTTATCTGTTAGCTTAGTTAGACGTAGTTGTACCTAGTCTATTGTAATACTTAATATGTTTATTTAGGGATCAAGTTAATAAACGTATTGCCCTCACGCGTATTTGCAAGCAGGCAGGTCTCATAGCTTGTCTTCAGGAATTCCCACCTAGTAGCTCAAAGCACTGTTTCTTGAAGAAACAGTGACTGGCGCCATTCATTCAATCATTTAACTCTTATAACTAGTTGGGCAACCGATAATTGAAATAAATTACCCGGGTTGTAGAAACAAAACTATTAGCCGTAAACATAGTTTACAACGAGCTCTCGAATTAATAAAAATCAATTGCTCAATCGCCTAACGAGAGTAATCGAAAGAGAAAACCAAACTTAATTAAACTTAATTAAATTATAAAAGGCGACTGGTTAAGATAACTACATACATGTTCGACTGCCAGGTAGCTTACGTAATGTAGGCAAATGTGTAGACAGAAAACCGGACAGACATCCTGCCAGGATGCACGGGACGCGGTTAAAGAATATTTCTGGAATTGCAGACTAGTTAGTTTAGCAATGGGTTTGGAAACAGCAGTACTTTTTATTCATACAATTGTTTTCTAGACCTATTGTGTAGTCGAAACAGAATGTTGATTTATTAACAAAAATGTTGGTAAGAACCAGATATCTGTGGTCGATCAAATTTTCCAAGATGTTGAGAGATTAGGTAGTTTTACACGATGCTAATTTCTGTGCTTTCGTCGTAATTTACTTAAGTTATCAGATTGAATAAAACTCGTAGTAAACATTTTAGAGCTGGTTGTGAAGAAGCTCTAGTCCCACGGTACTAATTTTGAGGTTTGAACTTACCTGGTCTACCTGATTCACATTCCACCTACTTCTATAGATTCTTGAATTGAGCGCAATGCTACGCAATTATCAAATGCTTGCTCAATACCTGCTGTAGTGAATATCTCTACTACGCCAGTCAATAGAAATCATTAGTGACAATTTAAAGACCTTCAGGGAACTGGACCAGAAGATCTTGAGTCATTCTTCTTTCCGGTAAGTACAAAATATTCTATACTACTTTCATAATTCATGACGACCGCTGTGGCGCAGTGGGCTTAGGTCCGGCTGAGACGCAAAAGGTTGCGGGTTCGATTCCCGCCGCGGGACATATGTTTGTATCATCTGCAAGTATTTGCCTCGGGTCTAGGTGTTTCTATGTATATATAATATGTATGTATTTACAAAAAAATATATATAAGTAGTAGGTATATCAGTCATATGGTACCCATAACACAAGCTGTGCTTACTTTGGGGCCAGGTGATGCTGTGTGAAATGTCCGGTATTATTATTATTATTATTCATTTGAAAATAAATAAATAACTTAACTTCAATAAATGGATGAGCTATTCTAATAAAATTAGCAGCATCCAGCTGTTTCGAAAGCGTTATGATATTAAAGCAATATAAACTAATGACGTCTATTCACATCTACCCACACAAACCTCTATAAAGATAACCAAAGCCCTTCTTCCTACACACCCTTTGTCTGAATTCCATAGACAAAAGGCGTAACCTTTCTCCATGTCTCCAACCTGTCCGTTACTCCCACGCAGTCAATAGTACCTATAACAGGTATCTATGAAAGCGGTGAAAAGATTTTAAAAGACCCATTCCCGTCCCATTGGAATGTTACCTGTGTTGACTTTTTGAACTGAGGATCTTCCAGCTATGGCAAGAATGTCGAATCGATTCTCTGATGTTCGAAACGTTTGAAGAATACTTCCAAAATAAGGTAAAAAAAGTTGACCAACAAGGTTGAATTCAATACCTCTATACACACAACATGTAAAGTAAGTACCTACCTATGTACCTGTTTCATCCGAGGTAAGTACGCATAAATTGTCTTGCCACAGTTTGAGACAACATTGATACTCGCAACGACGACATGGGTCATGTTCATGTATCTACCTACTAATATGTGCTCGTAATCATTGCCACAGTTGTTTTTTTTACTGACCGATTCGCCCAGTTCACCTCTATTCATCTCTGTTCACACTAAGTGCACCTCTGTTCTGTTCTAAGTTCGTCCATTCCTACAAAATTAATGAGATTTTTGAGGTTGAGTTGAGCTAGCGTAGGATCGAGGCGGAGGGTACGAAGAGAGGCTGAGGATGTAATCGGGATGTGTATGATGATGATGAAGAAGCAATAAATTGTTGCTTTTCATTTGCTTCTTGTTAACTTTTTATCAAGTCTCGCAAGTCAAGTTGGTTATCACATTGGCCCAAACTGCGTGATTGATAAGATAGCGTGCGAATCCTTATGTAAATAAAGTCATAAATGATCTAGAAACCAATGGCCTAATTTCATACAGTATGCCTTGATAAAGGTCAAACCTTTGACTACCATTATATGTATAGGTGGTACTCGTAGAATGCTTTTTTCTATATATATACGTATTACGTAAAGCAAAAACTTTGTACTTACCCCTTTTTACGAAATTGCGCGGCCGGAGGAGTATGAAATTTCGCACACTTATAGTTTATATAGAGGAGTGCAGAATGTTAGAGAGTGCAAATTTTTTTTTTTAATATGCATAAAAAATATATTAATTATGGTCCAGGTCCAGAATTTCGACCAGTGGGCGACCACTAGTATTTGTAATTATAGTAGGATTATACAGTTTTTATTAATATGCTGTCTTATTCATTATTGGCTAACGTAAGATATACCATTTTTACCACACAAAGTAACTTAATATGTAAGTGTAGTTTAACTTTAAATATTAGAGTGAGAAACAGTGTGATAATAAGAGGGCGTGGTGGAATGAAAAAAGGATAAATACGTAATGATGAAGATTTAGAATGGTATGTTTAGATGGTTTGAGAACGTAGAGAGGATGATGATAGAAGATTGACGAGTCAGGTGCACAAGGCGAGAGTGAATGGGGAAGCTGGAAGAGGAAGATCTCCGCATGCTCAGACCAACGTGATGTGTTAGAGAAAGACCAGGTCAAGAGTACCTACCCTTAACCGATGCGCATGTCTGAGGAATAATAATAATATCAATAATAATTAACTTTATTGAGAACATAATATTTTAGGTTGGTACGTACAGACAAAATTAATTCTACGGCTACAATGTAATATGTCCTGCAAACGTCGGCCTTAGCGCATATGGAGATATTTTCCATGCAACGTTTAATCAGGAATGTGATGGGAGTAAATGAAGCAAGTGGAAATCTTTGCTTGTAGTCTCTGCCTACTGTGAAACAGACGGTGACAATAGAGGTGAATCGTCTTTTGCCTATTTTACATAGATAAAATAAGTAACTATGTATATATTATGCTACTTTACCTGTTTATATTAACCATGACATCATAGGTGGTCTATTATTAGCAGGCGCAAACGTTTTCCACAGTGGGCTATCGGCCAGAAGGTTTCTTAATTGCCATAAAAGAAAAAGGACTGAGCTTATTTGAATGCGTCCGTATTGTTAGGTCTGTTCGAGTTTTGGCTCCTAAAATAACCGCTGTCACTGCCAAAATAGACTATTGACGTTAATGTTTTAGCTCTACGGGGAATAGGTCTAACATTAGATAAAGTCTATTTGCAAGGCTAGGTGGATAACCATAAACTATAAAGTAGGTAAGTATTATTATTATAATTATTAAGAGCCCGTGACGTTCCACTGCAAGACAAAGGCCTCCCTTCCTTTTCTCCAATCGTCCCTGTCTAAGGGCGCTGTGGGCCAATCCATAAGATGGGCGTCTAACTCGTTCCTCCAACTTCGCCGCGGTCTGCCGCGAGAGCGTTTACCGTTCAGGGGTGGCTAGTCTGGTGGCTTTAGCCCATGACGCAAACGACATGCGGCAGACGTGGCCTGCCCAGTCCCACTTCAATTTTCCTACATGCTGTCCGACATCCGCGATTTGAGTTTTGGAGCGCAGGTAAGTATTAAGTTAGATAAATGGTACGTGTTGTGTATGTACCTTACCTACCTACCTATGTGTTTTATATCATTATCCACTTTCCAACATAGGTATCATAAAAACTAACGTCTATCAATGTTAACACATTTTTTTGCGTGTCTCTCTGATAACTGGCACAATATGAGTGTAAACTGTAATAAATATCTCTGAAATGTTATTTAACCTAAAGTTGCTTAAATATTGACCTCATAATTTGCTTAGAATATTATTATTTGAAATTACCTATAGATAAGTAGTTCGTAGGTAAGTAGTCATTGCTACCAGGTTTCTTAGATACAAGTAATATAATAATCATGAAAACGAATGTCTTGGTTATTCTGTTACTTACAGTTCTTCAATTTCATAGTCTGAATAATACATTTCTGCAAATTCTGCAAAATCTGTTCAATTTATTTCCTTTTAGCGTCTCTCCGCGGTTTCGCACACGTGATACCTAGTACCTAGTAGAGTACCTTCATTCTTACATCAAAATGATATAATGCTACGTGTATATGCTATTCCATGGTACTGAGTTTCATCTAAATCTGTTCAGCTGTTACAGCGTTTGAACCACAAACAAACATTATAGACATCCACACAAACTAACGCATATAATTAGTTTGATCACATTAAAAAACATATCTTGCCCAGTAGTATAGTAGTATATAACTGAGTACCTATTGCACCTACCTTTCAAAAAAGCTCACTAAGAAGTATTCCAAACAGCATCCCTCCCCTCTCCCCCTTCACTTTCCGGACACTGTATCGTCAACCTGCATGCGTGCGCGCAGGAATCCGCCCTTTACTTTCCACACCGCACGCATTCTTTTAATTGCTTGTACAAGCTGTCTTAAATTCACATTTAGGGCTGTCACAAGTTACCAATCACAATTTAATAGGCATTCTTGAAGATAAATGAACTCCTATATGTGTCCACATTACTTCTATGAATGCATTGCATTGAGGTCTAGACATTTCATAGCACTTGCACGACAAGTTATTCAAATAAGCATAACACAAATGTACTTTAAACTTTAATTTTAGATCCGAGAGGACTAATGGGTAGTCAAATTAAATAATACAAAAAATGAATGAGCACGATACAGACTTTTTGCGTCCTAGTTGGCATTTCCAACATGGCACGTTGCAAATCCATTGCTGCGGTCTTACTGCATGAATAAATCGTGGCTCTCTAAGCCTCATTAAAATCTCAGCTCTTAATTAGTGACACCCCTATCCCAGATGCTTGTCTCGTCACGGGAGACGGAGGATGTGGCATGAATATGTAAACACCTTAGAAAAAAATAGACGGTGTAGAAGGGGTTTTGGAGGTTCTTGTTTGTTGTTCCAATATGAGGAACATTTATCTATCTGTTCAAGTAAGCAAATGTCAGCAAGTTAACAGTCATCCATACTTCCATACACAATTATTCCATTCCATTCCATATTATTAATTCGAAAGTGTGTCTATCTGTATTTGTTTCTTACATTTTCACGGCTAATGGTTGATCAGATATTAATAAAGAGGTAAAATGATAAGGTTTGATTGATTGTCGCCTCGCTTGCGAAAACGCGGGTATAAGCTGGTTATTATTGACGAACTCTGTGGCTCAGTGGGCTAAGGTCAGGCCGAGACGCAGAAGGTTGCGGGTACGATTCCTGCCGCGGGATAAATTTTTGTATGATCTGCAAGTATTTGTCTCGGGTCTGGGTGTTTCTATGTATATATTTACAACAAAAAAAAAAAGTATATAAGTAGTATATCAGTCATGTTGGTACCCATAACACAAGCTCTGCTTACTTTGGGGCCAGATGATTTATTTATTATATAAGAAAACAATAATATATCTCGGAATTTATGATACCGCACAATCGTCAGTCCTATCATACTGAGACTACATCCACCATTCCTCCGTGCCTCAAGTGGTGCCTACTTACATTACAATGAGAGCAAGATGATGAAAAGACCGGTCGAAAACCACGGCCATTTTAAAAGAGCTTTACGTAAATTCTTAGCCCATTATGGAGATTTCGAGTGTGGGTTTAAGGAACTGTCGGGATAAGAACCGAGCCTGTTAGAATGCCAAACAAATCTACTGACTTGGTGGAGACAATTATTAAATTGCTCTCTACAGAGTAGAGTAGAAGATATTGGACTGAATACAAAATTTTATGCTTATTTTTCTTAAAATCAAGTAAACTAGGGATTCAGGTGTACTTACATGTTAGTACAAGTAAAGATAGCTGACTCCACGAACATATTTATATAAATAACAAAACATTTATATAACTTTTTAACAACAAAGTGCAATTCACAAGCTCGCAGAAGCAATTAGCGCCTTTATATAAATCACTACATAGTATAAAACAAAGTCGCTTCCCGCTGTCTGTCTGTCCCCATGTATGCTTAGATCTTCAAAACTACGCAACGGATTTTGATGCGGTTTTTTTTAATAGATAGAGTAACTTAAGAGGAAGGTTTATATGTATAATACATGCATAATATAGAAGAGAAACACTGATCATTCGAGAGGTTTTTAATGTGATTTCGTAAATAAACTAATTTTTTGCGCTTACATCGCAAACGCTGGCTGAACACTACGATATAGATCACAATAATGTACTACAGTATTGTACACCTTGAAAAGGTCTACAAAATAGTCCGCGATGGTATATGTCTATCTCTTAGGTAGTTAGGTAAGACATTCTGTTATATACCTATTTAGTATCAGCATTGCACCCGTGTGAAGCCGGGGCGGGTCGCTAGTTAATAAATAAATAGTGCCGGACATTTCACACAGCATCATCTAGCCCCAAAGTGAGCAGAGTTTGAGTTATGTTATGGGTAAGTACCACATAACTGATATACTACTTACTTATAGGTATATGTACCTACTTTATTTGTTTTTTTGCAGTGTTTAGGCAGTGCTCAAGTTAAGACCGTTTATTCGTAGTCATGTCATAGCAAATGTCATATCACTCACGTAATCTTTAACCTACCACCCACTGATTCAAGAGTTTTTTTCATCTCCAAAAGAAACTTCCAAATTCATTCATAATTATACCTACTACTTATACCTAGCGAGCGTTTAACTAATTAAGTAATGAATCCGATAAAAAAGCTACTGTTAATCACCAGAAAATAACTAAATTAGGTAATACATCTCAGAAGCAACTGTAGATAAATAAAATAAATATATTTCTCTAGAAATGCTATTCATCATTAGGGCGGAGGTTGCCTATCTTTCCACCTTTCATTAACCTGGACCTCACAGGTTACAGTGATGACGGCTAGATCATTTCTTGATCAAATTTGGTCCTTTGATAATAATTTCTATAGTAAATCGAGCATTACATTAGGTTTAAATTTTATAATATTAGGCCGCACTAAACTGGAGTCAACTCGAATTTACTTACTAGCCGCTACCGCGGTTTTGCACGCGTGGTACTTACCTACATATAAAATAGTCTATGTCCGTCCCTAAGATACAATCTATATTCTTACGAGATTTTATAAAGATCTGTTCATTCGTGAAAATGTAATAAACAAACAGACATGTCAAACAGACAAAATCTATATATAAAAATGTAATCCTATTTCTATTGGTCACGCCATAACTTGAAAACGGGTTATTCCCAAGCTACTCCATTATTTTGTTCTGAAAAGATAAGAATCCCATACATTCATTCTCAAACTACTCCAACAAATTATTTTTTATAAATTTCGTTTATTAAAATATTGCATTAAAGTTGCATCCTACTCCGCAGGTAGCTGAAATTATTCTCAAAGTAATCCAGTGATTGATCATCATAATTCCCAAACTACTCCATTGTAAACATCGAAATATTATTATTTTAATATTTAAGTTTCATTCTACTCCATGAAAAGTTGTAGAGGTACAGTAAGCCACAATATTTATAATTATAAGCATTATAAAATAATATTCACTAAAGTTTCTTTTAAACTGTATTAGTCGTTTACTTTTGTGGTAAATTGAGTAAAAAAAACAATTAAAAAAAAGTGTAAAAGAGACCATGCGCTTTGTCGCGCTTATACAAGTATGACTTTACGACAAGTTCTCAAAACCCAAGCATTTTTTTTGATATACAAAGCAGCTAAGACCAATGATCATTTGGTTTGATTGAAAAAGAAAGGCGAAAAACAGCGTGGCTTTATGTGGTGCTTTTGCTCATCTTCGAATTGAAAAGTTTGTTTTTTGAATTGAGAGAGTTTGTTGAAGATAGTTGGCTAATGGAAGAAGCCCCAAAAACCGAAAGTTTCACTTAATTTAATGATTATTTTGTTACCACTTGGCTTGAGAGTACGTCTTTTCGAATACATTTATGGAATTGCGAAGGACAACGTCACAGAACCATCAATTTGGTTGAATCGTGGCACAAGAGATTAAATAACGTATTATATGTAAAAAACCACGCCTGCTTATGTTTTTACAAACTATCAAAGATGAAGCTGTCCACTTTGAAAGATATCGTTGCACTCCTACAGTTAATGGAAGCCGACAGTCCATAAACTGGCTTTGATTATGAACCAGTTTAGAGAAAAAGATGTAACAGTTTTACAAGCATTACAAAGCATCAGTAAATTATTTTTCTTTTAATGTAGGTACTTAATTTACCTATATAATTGTGTGTGTTGATTATGTTCTTAGCTTCTAAGCTAAGATAAGATAAGGATAAAAATCCGCCTCTTTCTACCTTCTGTCTCCAGAGGGTTCGAAAAAGGCGGATTTTTATCTATAACTATTTAGACTGTTCAATAATGATTTGTGTTAGATAGGTCTATTAATATAAAAAAATACAAATATCAGTTACTGTGTTGTATTTTAATTTTAGATCATAGTTCAACATAATTATTTTATAATTCGAATCTTTGCACCTCAGCTGATGATAGCTGACTGTACGTCTGCTATTTTTTGGAGTAGGATGCAACATAACATTAATCAGTAATATTCTTATGATAAATTCGTGGATTTGTTTGAGAATGAATGTACGGCGTATTTAATATTTTGAAACCTGAACACTAGAGTACTTTGAGAACATTTTTTTATTCTCTTGGAGTAAAATGAAACTCATTTTTTAAAGTATTTTTTTGTCGTGGAGCAGTTTGGAAAAGAATCTTGGAGTACTTTGGGAATAAGCCTTGAAAACGACTTAACCAATTTCATTAATCTTTATGTTTATGTTTTCTAATATTTTGTAGAAAGTTCTTACCGAAAAAAATTAAGACGTAGGTTACTGTTTATATAGGCACAATACCACGCGTGCGAAGCTGCGGGCAGCGAGTAATAATTATATTTATATTATCATCATTACATAGTATAAAACAAAGTCGCCTCCCGTTGTCTGTCTGTCCTGATGTATGCTCAGATATTTAAAACTATGCAACGGATTTTTCAATAGATAGAGTAATTCATGAGGAAGTTTTATATGTATAAAACATGCATAATATAGTAGAGAAACACTGATAATTTTAAAGTTTTCTTATGTGGTGTCGTAAATAAACACATTTTTTTGCGCTTACATTGCAAACGCTGGCTGAACCCTACGAGATAGATCAAAATAATGTACTACAGTATTGTACACCCTCAAAAGGTCTACAAAAAAGTCCGCGATAGTATATGGCTATCTCTTAGAGATAACCATTCTGTAGTATAATTAGTATCAGCATTGCACCCGTTGCGAAGCTGGGGCGGGTCGCTAGTATAATAATATTATAAAGAGAAGGGTTTGATTGTTTGTTTGTATTGAATAGGCTCCGAAACTACTGGACCGATTTGAAAAAATCTTTTACTGTTGGAAAGCTACACTATCCCCGGGTGACATAGGCTACTTTTTATCCTGGGAAAATTGGTTTGTCCCGGGAAAAATCTTCAACGCAGGCGAAGCTGCGTGCGGACAGGTAGTTTATAATATAAAAGTATGTATGTTCTAACAAATGAATATCAGTCTCAGTAAGCAATAACACAAAAGCATTAACCTAGCTGCTCGTTTGTGTCTATGACCTTGCTTAATAGCCTCATAATGTCTGTTATCTACCTAGTAGCACTGAATTATTGCTAGCTCACCCAGCATATCTTGACCTTTACGTCTTTCATGTTGTGTGGTGATGTAGACCTTTGATTTAGTGGTTAGCTTGAGGTTTAGAGCAGGTGTGAGCAAGCAAGTAAAAATCGTGCAGATTTTAGCAGTTTTGATTAATTATATAACAGGTTTCTTGGACTAATAGTAGGCTTTTTAGAGCTCTTGAAGAACTGCCCGTTTCTTGTCAAGAAGCCAACCAAGCAATTATTGGTTGTCTACCATTTTGATTTGTTTGTAATTTTGTTATTGTTTACAATTCATTTCGTTTAAATATCGTCTATAGCTTCATTCGATTACTAATGTCTCTAAGGAGAAACTTAGTCGTCTTGTTTCTCAGTATAATTCTTGTACTGTACAATGATTTTGCCTCTGAATTATTTTGTAATAAAATTATCCTCTTCGAGTTTTACGCTTCGAGTGTTCATTTCTCTCGCCTACAATGTTTAGGTACCTACAGATAGACAGACGGTCGGTAGGTTATCGCTGCCGATACCAGCGTCCGGTGTTCGACCGCAAAATAAATAGTGGTCAAGCAACTACTTAGCTACACTTCACTCCGAACCGAAAACTATCAATGCACTAGGCACGCATCTTGTGAAATAAATGTACATACATATAAAGCTCTGGTGTTGTGATAACACCCTTACCTTCCAATCAAAAGATCGAGGATTCGAACCTGGTCGAAAATTCGAAAATGTATGTACGCAATGATGCTTTCAACTGATGAGGGAAACTGAGGAAACCTTACATCCTAAAACTTAAAAAACTTGAAGGTGTGGTTGGTATTCTAATAAACGGTGATGGGCTTCCAACCTGTCACGTACGGAATACTAACTACTGTGCTACTGTGTGCTGTAGGCATGTGCCAAATAACATGTTTTAACGTGAACTTCCCCAATTTTACAAGCTATGCTTAGCATGGGGCTAGATGATGTTGCGTGAATTGTCCCAGCAATATTTATTTATAGGTATTTTAGACAATAGACATCATAGGAGGTGTCAATCGAGCCCGAGGATTACAGTTGAGAGCATGTTTGTTTTGAGACCTAGAAATAGTGACGTAATATAGGTACTTTTCATTTGACTCAACTCAATTTCATTTGACACAGAAAAACAGGAGTAACACCCAGGAGTCTCTATTTTGGATGCTCTGTATTGTAGACGCAAACGTTTTGGTTGTCATATAAAGCCTATTTTCCATTGCAATCTGATTTGAAGTGACACACGCCTGGTCCGACGAGCGATGACCCGCGCTATCGCCCGATTTACTTGTTCGCTACTTGCGAATGCACGACAGCTTGGCAGATGTTCCTGTGGTTTATTGCTTTGCAGCGATTTGTTCTTAGTCACTTTATTCTGCTATGTTTTGGGTTGGTAAGTGCTACTAAGATTTTAGTCGCATACTTTACAAATCACATCACACACTTATAATTGATAGCGACGTAATCAATTCACTCTAAACAGTTGTGCTACTTACCATGGCACTGATTCTCTAGTTTCGTCGGACTTGCAAAAATTTCGTAAAATACAAAGGATCTTATTTCATTTGCAACAAAATCTGAATTAGAGAAACATTTTTAAATGACTTCTTAAATTTCCTAAATTGACGTGTGCTTTATGTGTTTTAAATAATTTTTAGTTTCAGTCGTAAATGGTTGTAGAGTAGATTAGATGGCGATCTCAATCGCACTAACTGTAGCTGAACGTAGAAAGAATCTAACCCATGGCTAGTATTTTTTTTGTTGAACTTGCATAAATTACACTAATTCAAAACAGATACTAAGGCAATTGAATAACACAAACCAACTAAAAATGAAAGAAGGCTAGTAGATTGCGAAAAGTATTGAACTCCTAATGATAGAGAGAGACGGCTTCCATAACTATTGAATTATGACTAATAACTTATAAAACAATCTGAAATGACAAAGCTAGAAGGCAATAACCCTATAACATTAGACAGCAATAAAAATAAGATTAAGAATTGCATCACATATAAAAAATTACCTCTTACAAGGTTATTTATGCCCGTCTGACTTTATGTATGTTTGACTCACGTGTTTCTAGAACCTTATGCCGTCATACAGTTGTTTTTTTTAATGCAAAATCACCTCACATGTTGATAGAAGATGCTATCTGGCAGCGAAGGCTGTATTTGAATCTAAGGCTTCTATAGAACATAATGTAACCCAAAGCCAACTGGATGACTCAGACACGCTTGACCAGTCGAAATGACGATTAAAACGATGATAAAAATACCTCTAAAACATCCACCGTGTAAATTGAGCATTAAAAAGAACTTTATTACTAACGGTGCAGGGTCGTTAATGCTATGGTGGATTAATTTTATTGCGGACGTGTGGCGTGCACGGACCTCGGTACTTTCGACTTTATGGTTTGATTTTCGTTCTTTACTTGGTTATACATTCATGTTTCAAGAATGGAGAAATGTTATGGTTTCAAATGTTTTATTTAATGCTACTTCATACTTCATGTACCTACCTATGAAACTACCCCTACCGTGTGTCAATCAGATTGCGTGATGTGTAAACCTATAAATTAATGAATATCATGGTTCTGTCTATTTCATACTTTTTGTTTAGTAATATAAATAGTAAAGTAATCCTCCTCCTTTTGTCGTGTTCCTCATTGCTGAGGGTCGTGACCTCCGCGAATCATTCCTTGGACGATCGCCTTCCACTTACTTCGGTCTTCGGTAGTGTGTAGTCTTTCGTGGCCTTTCTTGTTGATGTTGTCCCGGATCTGGTCTGTCCACCGCATCGGACTCCTTCCCCTTGTATATGTATAATAGTATGTAATAGTATGTACATATTATTAAATAATTATAAATTATTGGTACACAATGCACACGACACCATCTAACCTCGAACTAAGCATAGCTTGTACTATAGTGACCCTATGACTGATAGAATACTTATATATTTTTAAATAAATTTTTATGTTACTTTATGACACCCATACTTTATACTTTATAAGAGGGAATCGAACCGTCAACCTTATTATGGGCAGGTAAGGTATATTATGTATGTATTTACCGCATTTAACCGTTACTGTGAAGCAGTTTCCTGTCACCGCCATCACATCAGTAAATAAATCCATCATAATGCCAAACGTTCAGTAGATATTCATTTATTAGTTCACTCAATTTACATACTTTCCACATTTCCGCCGGCGTCTCTTGCAAAATTGAATTTATTGTTATCGTCCTTATCGATAGGAATTTATAAGCCTGGGTTTTACACTGCTCTTTGTTTTACCTACCAACTGTTACATGACGAGTGGGCGGCACCCCGACTTCCGAGTAAAAGGTCGTGGGTTCACATCAGCTGTTTATAATATACAAATTGATATACATATTTATTTGGTGCAAATATTTTAGTTTTAATGAGCAATATATTTATTTAGAAAAGTATTATACTGCCAGTTGAGCTACCAGTAGCGCTCTCCCCTAGTAGTGTAAACTTACTCACCAGTGCATCACTACCTATTACAACATTTTTTTGTGAAATAAAACATTTAGGTTTTTTGTGTTCTGTATTTATAATAATAATGCCGGACATTTCACACAGCGTCATCTGGTCCCAAAGTAAGCTGAGCTTGTGCTATGGGTACCACATACTACTTTTTTATATCCTTAACCACAATAGGTTAAGAATATAAAAAAAGTAGTATGTGGTATTCCACTGGTATTTCACTGCTGGGCACCCTTTCGCAAACCCTTGGCAAATCTTCCGCTCTTTGCGCTCCAAAGCCACAGTTTGCCAGTTTGATTCGAATGCATGCAGATCGTCTCGCCGTCTTTTCCTGGGTCTGCCGCGTCGTCTCCGACTATCGGGCACCCACTACTTATAAATTAATTTATAAATTTCAAATCTTTCTTTCTGTGTGTAATTGTGAAAAATGTGATTCAACCCACTAAGACTCCACTTATGCGAATCCAAAAAAGACCACTTGGGATAGACAGGAGTAACTAGGATTAATTAATACGGAGAGAAACAAAGAAGATCGATTATATTTAGGTACTGTCACTCTCGTTAATTTAAAAGTATAAGTACTTTGTATGTGAAAAATCCTTCTTAGAGTTTTGTAAACCATCACTACGAGTAGCATAGTTTCACGTGAGCCTTTATGCAAACTGTTTTATCCTTCAAACCACAATCAATATCCTAGTATTGAATTTAACTATTTTGACTGTGACTTTCTCTAATTTAATATCCGATGGCCTGCCAGTAATAATAAACAAATCATGCCGAACATTTCAAAAAACATTATCTGGCCCCAATGTAAGCATAGCCTGTGTTATGGGTACTACATGACTGATATACAGATTAGATAAGTACATATTTAAGTATAATATATATTATTCTATCAGTCATCTGGTCACCATAATACAAGCTATGCTTATTTTGATACCAGCTAGTGTTGTGTGCACTTTCCTCCATTTATTTAAGCCTTTTTTGTAAACATATAATATAAATATATATACTTATATATTATTAAATTATTATAACTTTTAAAACTATCATGGTTTTGCACATAATTTTCACTCAAAACGGGATATTTACCATGATATATGAGTTTTTCTGCTTCTCGATATTTCGGCACAGTTGCATGCGCCATGATCACGAGATAAACTCCATCAGTTCATCCAATCATCCAATCAGTTTATCTCGTGATCATGGCGCATGCAACTGTGCCGAAATATCGAGAAGCAGAAAAACTCATATATCATGGTAAATATCCCGTTTTGAGTGAAAATTATATTAAATTATTATTATACATATATATAACAAATACTTGCAGAACAATTATCCCGTAGCGGGAATCGAATCCGCGACCTTCTGCATCTCATGCAGCCGGGCCTTGTCCCACTGCGCGTCAGAGGTCGTCAAAAATATGCCAGGTGAATTTAGGCACCAAATCATCCTAAGCTCTTTTTGAATGATCCTTTTTATATAAAAAAATTAGGAAACGAGAATTGCACGGAAAAAGACGGAACACCTACATATGAATCGGTTCTGCTGTGGAAGTAGTGCCCTCCATTTCTAGCAAATGATTTATGAACGCAATGCAAAATGCTGCATCCGTTTTCTATCTAGTCCGTAGTTCCGTAGTAACTGCTGTTCAAACTGCGGCACTTCCAGTCGAGAGGAAATTATTGCTTCATTCATTGGCCTAGATTGTAGACAATTCTATGTTATATCCTGATTGCAGTCTGTCTGTTGCTTTGTTACTTGTATCATTATTATTAGCATACTATCTACCTACCTATCTTATTTATGCAAAAAATTAAAGATGCTCGTATCTTATGTTAATCTTCTAATTAGAGAAAAATATCGTCAAATATTTGTATGTGCATAATTGATTAGATACTTGGAATTTAATTTATGATACCGATAATAGACTAATGTTAACTGCCAAGTAACCTATAATAGCTGATAAGATTGATGGTGACCTTTAAAATAGTCTTGTGAATAGCAAGACGGTAAAATAAATAAATGTTAGTGGACATTTAACACAGCATCTAACCCCAAACTAAGCAAAGCTAGTATGGGAACCAGACGAATGATAGAAAAACTTGTGTACTTGTTAATACAGTTGCATGATACTTTATAACACCTAGACACAAAACAAACATCAATGTTCATCCTACAAATGTTTATTCTGAGGAGGAATGGATACCACAACCTACAGCGCAAAAGACAGAGTTACTACCAACTTAGCTGTGATGCAGTCAAAGGTAATGTATTTGTGGCTCGTGGTTCAAACGAGGCTTAACAACATGGACAAGATGACAAAATAAAAAACATTTCTCCAGGCTCTCTGATGTCATATTATGTTATCATAGATATCGACTTCTTTATTCATCTCTGTGTCGAGATCGGTGTCAGCCATCCCTGCGTTTGCCACAACACCGAAACTGACCATGCTTCGCTGTCTCACTGCTCCACTGAGTTGTTTTGAACCTCAGCTCATCTGTCTATATTTATGATACTGGTAATAAAAGAAAATATAATAAAACCACTAGAACCATCATAGCATACTAGTTGCGTGCTAGTTAGTAAATTTATGGTTGTGTGACAAATTGGCGTGGGAAGTGGGTTATCGACATCTGCGAGCATGAGCATGAATAACATAAATGTGCTATAAATATATGCATTTACTAGAATTTAGCGTTTGTTATGATAATGTAGAAATTTACATCTGTGTGACCAACATTTTTAATCAAATAAAATTGAATTTAGTAAGTACTTCTCTGAAGCAATTTCCAATGTTTCCGAACCTTTAAAAGGCCATCGACTCGCAATCAAAATGCATAGTCGGTCGGTAGTCCGTATATCCGTAAGCACCTCTATCTACGTGTTGAAAATTACACAGGTGTGTCGGAAAAACCGCCAATAAACTCCAATATAGTGTCATTTTATCTGTATAAAAATATGAAAATTTATAGTTATGCATATCTTTTTTATCGCATCGCATCGGCTAGACATGATAGCTTTGTAGGCTTAATTGAGTGTACTGACCATGAAAGGGTTAGGTTAGTCTTTGGACATAATATAAAAAGTAATTGTTTGGAAAGTCTACCGGGAAGTGAGTAAAAAATAATGGCGAGTATGGGTTTTAGCTTTGATATTTATGAAACTGTATAACGTTTTTATAAAAGGTTTTCTTATCGTTTGTAGTCAGGCCGTGTGGTTTTTGGGATTGAATTTAAATCAGTTCCAAATCAATCTACACTTTGAGTCCACTTTTGTCCAAACGAATAAGTAATATCTTCTTACTTGAGTGAAAGATATGTAGGTAGGTACCAACATAACGTAACTGTTTACTTAGTTGAGCTTGATTAGTTCTATCAAACACATTACTTACTCTTCAATATGAACAAACAGCCTTGAAGCAGAAATGCTGCTCCACAGGGTAGGCAGCTTGGCACCTGCTTGATCTATTTAGG
Source organism: Lampropteryx suffumata (assembly GCA_948098915.1). Lineage (NCBI taxonomy): Eukaryota > Metazoa > Arthropoda > Insecta > Lepidoptera > Geometridae > Lampropteryx > Lampropteryx suffumata. The sequence continues at coordinate 8,164,141 of OX402558.1, read as the reverse complement.
GCTACAACGGTCTCGGCTAATAAGGCCTAGGCTTTTTAATGGTTTATAATGGCCTGCGTCCTGTGCTGCGATGTAGTTGTAAAAGTGAACTGTTTTATTAGTGTTCGTTGTTTTGCTTCATTTGTGTGCAGTTAAGGGTGTTATTTGAGAAGTGCAAAGTGAGCATTATTATTTATTGTATCTAAGTAGATTTATTGTATTAACAGCATCTGTCATCATTCTACGCTAGTTATGTTCTAGAAATATTTAAGTTTATGCATAAACTTGACAGGAACATGAAACAGAAACTTGAGAACAGCGCACAGTGTTGTGTGTGAAAGGACGGCATTTGTTTTTATTTGATTTCAAAACATTTTTTCTATATGTAACTTTACCCTTGTCTCAAGACCGATAAATTAAAATTAACTAGAAATAACAATTCAAATGAAGTAAGATCACAGGCATAACTTTTACTTAACATGCAACATAAATATGTAGCACGTATTTGTAGGTATCATCTTTCGTTTTTATCACATTTACATTTATCAAAACGAGCAACAAACGTTCTTACTATTATTTATTTACACCGAGATTTTGTGAAAGTGTCTGTTGTACAATGCTTTTGTAATGTGCTCGTAAAATTCGCGTCCTGTCCACGGTCCGTTTGGCCCGACCTTTGTGCGGTGACCATAAACATATTTGGTTGAAATTCACTCGTACGATAAATTATTTTCAATTATAAAACTGGTTCATGGTTTTCTGTGAGCATTCCCGAAATTTTCGCGTAATAAGGCCTGGCGGTATTACTGGAATAATAAAGAGAGCTTGTATTCAACTGAAAATTATATACGGACGGGTATTTATCGCGGGTACGTCCAGCGTTGCATTTTGCATCTTCTTAGTAAAAGATGTAAATAAAAAAAAGTATTCAACAAAGTTAGTGTTCTGGTTCAATCTAATTTATATACCTAGACCAAATTATTTAGATACACTTCTGCTTCAGCTTCGTCAATAAAGTCTAGTGTAGACCTATTTGACTATTAAAACTTTTATGAGCTGTGCTGTGGATCCAACTCACCCTGATGAAGATTCTCTAGATGAATATAACCGTGTCGGAGCCTCCATCGACAAAATAATTCTTGAGTAAAACCCGTGTTTATCAAAATATACAGGGTAGACCTGTTCCCTAAACTAGGGCTATGGTCTGTGTATATAGTTATTTATTTATTTTCGGGATACCAGCACCACATATACACATGTTATAAACATTTATAACTTAAAGGCTATTTATAGGTCTTCACTAATGGCAATAAATTATTGGCTATCTTTGGTGATGGAATTAAAAAGGCTGTCCGAATGCCTCCGAATGCATAACCTTTCCATGTTTGCGTCGCACAGTGCGTTTAATCAAACGTGGTGTTTTGGAATTGGCACCTAAATTCACCTAGTACCTATGTAAGAAGTTCTGAGTGATCCTTGTGATTGTATTGAATAAAATATCTTTTAACTCGACTTTGACTTGTTGGCGGTGTATGGAACATACAACAAGACACTAAATGCACTACATCTCACTTTCACCATTAGGCTCTTGTACAGTTATTTGTTCTCGTCCCAACATTTCACCATGTTGAATTTAAAGCGTTTTATAAAGGCATCAAGCACGAACCAGATTAGGTTATGATGCTTGCAAAGAAGCTTGCCGCAACTGATCGCAACGGCACTTATACATCAAAATTCTTCAACGATTTCACACTTCATCTAAGATTAGAAAATAGCCCAAGAATTTAAAGTAAGTACCTACAACATTGTTATGGTCAATCATCTTAGTTCACTCCTAAGATATAACGTCTTTTTTTTCTCTTAACCTGTGCATCTAGGTCGTTTCGCCATCTTTTCTGTGTCTGCCGCTGTCGTCTTCGACTATCGGGCGATGAGCTTCGCTCAACGTTCTGAATAGATTTGAGTCACATGACCTGCCCAGGCTCATTTTAAACGTGCAGTCCTCGTACCTACACCCGCTATGCCTGTTTAATGTCTTATAACAGTATTATATAACAAACATTAAGTATGTGACCTGTAACCTGCGTCATTGTCTTGAGACGGAAATGTGACCTATTTTGCCAAATGTTCAAAGGTGTGGTTAGTGTAGTATTGAAGACTCTAGCTATGTACAGAAATGAACCAATTTATTGGTAAGACTTATGTTCCTACTTCAGAAGTCTAACTGAGCAACTTACTTAAAATAAGTTGGTCAACTCGGAGCTATATAAAAGACTGGTTTCATGCTACGTCCAAGAATTCGAGATGAGAAACGTGATTCAATAAGCCTTTGCAAATTATATGAACGAATATGGTGTGTAGTTTCCGTCCGAGATGCGACACATAATAACGTTTGGGCATTAACATTGATTTGAACATGCCAAAGTAGGTCTATACATCTTTATAGATGACAGTGGCAATTCGGTTGGTTCATTTCTAAATTTAGGAATTGTCTAAAATATATTTAGTTAGTCATAGCATTTGTAAAACCTATTCGGGTGGTACCATCTAACTAAATTAAGAACGCTTAATTAAATTAGATCAAATTAAATTAGGATAAGTTGGTAGCAGCAGAATAACAAAGCTTCATTTGACAGTTCAAAACCTAGTTTTACCTAAAATTAGTTAGGTTGGTGCCAACAGAATTGAGGCCGACGTCTTCTTCTTTAAGAGGTATACCTACTGGATAAGACTAGTTAGGTATCTTAAAATGCATAGCTAAAACTAGCTGCTACCCGCGGCTTTGCCCTCGTGATACATAGATAAGTAGCCTATAAGTTCAGGTCTTTATCAATACCAATTTTGACTTAAATTTGTTCAGCAGTTATTGCAAGATTTAACAAATAAACATCCACACAAAATGTCTTATACACTCAAATAAAATTAGTAGGACATGATGTACCAAAAAAAGTTTAAATAAAATTGGTTGGACATAATGTACCAAAAAAAGTTAATATTTGGTTTTGGACTGAAACCTTGTAAGCCAAGACCGTGACCCTGACTGAACAATGCTTAAAGCCGTTAAATGTACCTACTAGACTTTGCAACTTCTATTGAAAAATTAAATAAAAAATATATATTTGAATAACTGTAAACAGTACAGTAAACAGTTGAATAACATTATGGTTAACATCGCTTGAGGCGGTTTCCATAAGTCTCAGCATTCTCAAAATTGTTAGGTAGGAATATACTATAAATAAATAGGTATAATACAAATAAACAATATTAAAAAAAATAAGTAGTACAATGAACCGTTTACCGTTTGCCATCCATTTCTACAGACAGTTCGATTAGCCTCCGGTTCTCTCACCATGATGTCGCATTTCTCTCGAATTTGATAGATTCTCCCATATTGCTTGAAAACATATTTTTTAAATTCCCCCGATTATCCGCTAGGAATCCAAAACATTTTGTATAGAGTAGATAGAAATATACATGTTGTATATTTCTGAAAAGAGTATAAATAAATAAATAAATAATGCCCGACATTTCACGCCGCATCATCTGGCACCAAAGTAAGCAGAGCTTGTGTTATAGGTACCAAATAACTTTAGTACAACTTTTTTTTGTAAATACATACATATTATATATTTATTTATTATACATAGTAACACCCAGACCCAAGACAAATACTTGCAGATCATACAAACTTTTGTCCCGCGGCGGGAATCGAACCCGCAACCTGGGAAATCGACCTTGGCCCACACCACTACAGAGGCCGGCAGTGGCCTCAATTCTGTTGGCACCAATCTAACTAATTTTAGCTATAATTAGGTTTTAAACTGTCAAATGACACTTTGGTATTCTGTTGCTACCAACTTATCGTAATTTAATTTTATCTAATTTAATTAAGCGTTCCTAATTTAGTTAGATGGTACCAACCGAATAGGTTTTACAAATGCTATGACTAACTAAATATATTTTAGACAATTCCTAATTTTAGAAATGAACCAACCGAATTGCTACAACTATGTGAGGTATACAACGACAATCTTATGAATATCGTCATTTTTAATACCACTTTGCCCTAATTTCGTAGATAAGTTTCGTAGATAATAATTCCATTATATAATTTTTGTATATAGTAGTGTACTTGTTAATTATATATTGGTTTTATCGTTCTGTTCATTAGCAGTCATGTAAAATTTTACTGTTGAAACTTTATTGGTCTCCGTATTACCTAAATTGTTTTATTATTGTAAAATAGTTGGTATCGTTTTGTTTCGTTTGTTACCCAAATTAAATTAAATAAGACATAATGATATCACTAAATTATATACGACTCCTTCAGTGGCGGATTGGGCGAAAATCCGGCTGAGATGCAGAAGGTTGCGCGATCGATTCACTCCGCTGGACATTTGTTGTTTGTATGGAAGTATTCGTCGTGTCCGGGTACATAATTTGTATGTATTTACAAATAGAAAAAATATTTAAGTTGTATTATATCAATCATAACACAATTTCTGCTTACTTTGGGGTTAGATGATGCTGTGTGAAATATCCGGCATTATTTATTTATTCATAAGTATATATTTTGTAAGAATCCTTACTTAATATTATAAATGCGAAAGTAACTCTGTCTGTCTGTCTGTCTTTCACGCTTTCAGGCCAAAACTACTGAACCGATTTAAATGAAATTTGGTACACAGATAGTCTAAAGCCTGAGAAAGGACATAGACTACTTTTTAATTGGAAAAAAGTGTTGTAAAGGGTTGAAAAAGAGGATGTAAGGTTGTATGAATGTATTATCATTTTCAGAACTAGAAGCATAAAATTTTAGCCTGTTGATTCCTACTAATGTTATAAATGTGAAAGTAACTCTGTCTGTCTGTCTGTAACGTTTTCACGTCTAAACAGATGAACCGATTTTGATGAATTTTAGTATAGAGATAGATGGGACCTCGGAGAAGGACATAGGCTACTTTTTATGTAGCTACCATTCGTGCGAAGCCGCGGGCAGCAGCTAGTTACTAATAATTTGCAATAATTTAAGCTACAAACTAGGATACTTAAAGGTTTCTGTGTAATCATCATCATAGGATAGCGTAGCGAGTCATTTAGACAAAAGATATTTATCTTCACTGACAGTGTGACAGTGACAGTGACAGTGTTTAAGGGCAAAGATCGTTCCTGTTTTGCTATAAAGGAAAGTTGATATTATACGGTATTGAGCTCTATCTATGGTCTCGGTCTTCTTGCTTCGCTCAGTGCTCGAAAACCCTTAGATTCATCACGGCTCAAATCGTAGCGTCTCTAATGCCCCTGGTTAAATTAAAACGGCAATTAAACCTAAACCATCGCTAACGACCACACTAATTGCTCTTTACTCTCTCTTTAGTATCTGGTTCTTTCCAGATTTCCCGGATTTGAGTTCAATGACCTTCTTGATTTACTGATAGTGTAAATCTATGTGATAGTGCCTCGGAAGAACGGTCTTTTCACGCTAATTAGGTACCTACTCGCTTGCAAAGATATCGAAAATGTCATCTCTGCTACTACATTGTTTGTTTAAGACTTTACAAAGTCACATTACCTGGTCCATGAAATCACAGGACGTGATTTAACCACAAACAAACATTCTACTAGTAATTTTATTATTCCATAAGTTCCAGATTATTCTACAAACGATAATGTACGAACTAATCGCATGTTTTATCGTCACGAACTTTGACCGACTGCGTTTCAATTCTATAGAAATAATTTAAAAATAACTCTATAATTGCGGCTCGAGTGCGCGTATTGTAAAAGTACAATTATGCGTCAATATTTTATGAGTCAAGCTATTCTTTTAATTGAGACTGTTTTTGCATAATTGTTGGCAGCAAATTGTATGCCCAGAGCTATTAGCAAGTACGGTACTCTTGGTATTCCTCTGTTTCCATATCCATCAACCAAGCAAAGTGAAAATCTTCATTGTATATTTGTATATCAATCTTACATGTCTATGCGTAAGCTGTGCTGGTGTCCAACTGTAGTGCAACAAGTAACATGTAACTAGTGACGGGGAATATAAAAATGTAACATGCTGGTATCAAGTCTATCGATATTCGCGTTGCCGGCGTTTCTCAGGCTTAAGGATAGACTCACATCAGTCAGCGGCACAAACTCGTCAGTGGTCAGTGCCCAGGAATTCCATGATCTCATTCCACCATCTCCTTTTCACAACAGGACAAGCAGACGCAGCGCTCAATATCATCCTTACCTTGTCAGTCTACCACCCTTACGAACAAAGCGCTTTGCTTCCACATTTATAATGCGTACAGCCAAGGATTGTAATGCTTTGCCGTCCTCTGTCTTTCCTGAGAACTACAATTTAGGTCTCTTCAAGTCAAGAGTAAATAGGTATCTTCTAGACCTGCGTGCCAAGTCCTCGGCCACATCGTCACTTAACATCAGGCGAGTTCGTGGGTAAACGTAGGTCTATCTATGATTAAAAAAAAAAGTTGGCGCAGCTAAAATGCATGCTATTTCACGTAGCATAGTGTGAGAAAAGGATAGACGTGCACGAAGGATTGTGATGAGAAAGTACCTATGATTATAATTTCGAGTTAGACTATGATCAGATTTGACCATGATTTCTACATAAAACGACCGCGTACAAATCATGAACAGACTTTTGGCTCAAGCGTTCTCATGAAAAAACTACTGAATCTGTCTATTTAAAATAAAGTTATTCGATCTCTTGGATAAATATACTATGCTTGTATCGGAATCATTTTTGAGTTCGTTAACTCCGTATGTACTAAAATCAGTTTTCAAAAACGTTTTTTTTAAATGTTTCTATCTTTCGATTCTGTTGCGATACAAGCATAGATTATAACGAGACGAATTGATTTCACTCTTAGTTTTGGTTGTTCAACATCAGACGGTGGAATGATCATCCTTCGACGTTTGTATGGAAAGATAATTGACTAGTTCTAAAATATTCGAAGACAAGATGTTGTAACATGTTTTTCTATTAGTTTATAATAATACTTACAATAATAATAATTGTCTGCTACAGTGTAAAGATTGGATCATGGTGATTTAACTGATATTTGGAAGCATTGACCTAACTCAATGCTCTTAGTCGAAGACACAAATCGCTTGAATCATTGAGCTCTATTGAGACAGTTAAAATTAATAGCATATCTACGTCAATTATCACCTAAAAAGCAATTTAAACAATGACGTATTAACCTTCAAACAATTAAGCCTGCTTCGTTCTGACGTTACTGACGAGACGAGACGAACAAAACGGTCCATTCATGTATGATTCACGTTCATTGAGTGACTGCCAAATGCTAGGTAATTATGTACCATTGAGAATAAAACTTGTATATCTCTCGGACATTATCTAGTTAGGTGAAAAATAATCTTCTTTGTTGTTGAAACAATGCTCTCATAACCAAACATGCAACTAAAAGTTAAACTCGATATGTTATAGACATTCGCATGGCGATGGACATTACTCTCAAGGTAGGTATTGCTCCATCATTTACTGTACACGACAGGCTACCCAAAAAATTGAATTTAATTATACCTACAGTTAGGGATACAGCTATGACAACCGCTGAGACGCAGTGAACGAAGGCCCGCCTGATACGCAGAAGGTTGCGGGTTCGATTCCCGCCGCAGGACAAATATTTCTATGATCTGCAAATACGTATGCTTGGGTCTGTGTGTTTTTCTATGAATAATGTGTATGTATTTTCTAAAAAAAAAGGAAAGTATCAGTCTTGTTGTTCCATTACACAAGTTCTGCTTACTTTGGGGCTAGATGAGGCTGTGTGTAATGTCCTGCATTATTGATTTATTTATCTAAAATAATATTATACCGATTTTTTTCTATCTGGTCCGTTTTATTTCCGGTAGCAAGTTTCATCATAAAACGATAAATAAACTCATTCAATTTTTATTTTTACACGTTTATTTTAAAATTTGCTTTAGAAAATTGATCACATAAATCTTCCAACTCATCTCACATAATACCTATGTAGCTGTAGCTGAAACTAGTGAACTACCAAGAAATAAGCCCTGATCATCAATTCTGAGTTACTGAAAACCCTCAGACTGCTCAGTCCAAGGCTATTGTGGCCGCTGTAATATCTTCCTTTATTCCCGGCGGGTCTCTTTGTGCCATATTAATTAAACCTTTATCGCTTACCACTGCACTTTGAACGTTATACTCACAGCTCTACAGTCCGAAGTGTTCGAACACAGTTTTTGGTTAGCAGTCTTCGTAGATAACACGTTTCGTAATTCGACCCTCTGTCGTGTCACTGGGACGAAGCCGCGGTTTAACTAGTTTTAGAGTTTGCAAGGGTTTTGGTTTCTTTGTGGTTCAAATTTGACTGGGATTGGGTATTATCGTCAGTTTAGTTAATCGCTATGCGAAGGTCTATCACATTTCGAGTCTCATTTTAGATGCATATTTAGAGTTTCATTTTCCGGTTATGCGAGCTTTGTAGAAAGGTAGTTCAAACTTCGTTGTAATAAAGATAGATTCACTTATAGACTACATTCTAACTGCTTGTATACTGTCTTAATTTATTTTTCTTTCGACTTAGTAATGTTTTCTTTGTGCCTTTTCTTATTTGCACCCTATTCGCTTGGTCAGAAGGTTACATAATCCTGCTTCATGACATGACATATATAGAGTTTTGTATTACGAATAATAAAGAAAAAGTAGCCGCGTCTCCTTTATTACTCCTTAAATTTCGACGAACTCTCTGACGCAGTGGGTGAAGGCCTGCCTAGGACGCAGAATGTTGCGTGTTTGATTCTCGCCGCGGGATAAATGTTTGTATGATTTGCAAGTATTTGTCTCGTGTCTGGGTATTTCTATGTAAGTATAATATGTATTATTTACAAAAAAAAGTACATATGTACTTTTTCCAATTCTTTGTTTTCAATCAATGTTTATAAGTAGTACTTATGTCAGTCATGTGGTACCCATAACACAAGCTCTGCTTACTTTGGAGCCAGATGATGTTATGTGAAACGTCCGGCATTATTTATGTATGACTGTATGTACTCGACTCGTAGGTATAAATTGTGGCAAATAAATTGTAACCAAGGTTTATTGTGTAATTGTTTAGGATTTTCTTTTATTATTCCGATAAATAATTATTTATCTAGCAATTATGGTTCTGCGTAGACATTAAAGCCGCAATGTTTTTATTTTATAATAGATACATAGGAGTAGGTATGGACGGAAAAATAGAAGAATTAAATCTTTTGAAGTTTGAGATGCTAATTAAAGTTAAACTAAGTAGATACTAAATAAATGCTTTTATGATATCTAAGTACTAGTCTTAAACATTTTAAGAAATTTCCTTCTTCAACTTGATAACATAAAAAAATTACTACGCTTATTAAAATCTGCATTGCAAATCATTAGAACGTGTTAAATTTACTGGCTAGGATCAATGGAAATAATTTTAGACAACCAAACGACAAATTCATTGCCGAGGCAAACTATTTCTGTACCATTTGAAAAACCATGCACTTTGCGTAGACGCACTTCGTGGCGCCAACGAAACGTCATGCACACCATGATCTCTCTACCATGATTGGCTGCACAAACACACACACCAAGAGAATACAGTAGAGTACGTACTTGCAAACCACGACCTTGTCTTGTTCGAACGAAAGTCCGTATAATCCACAACATCAATTTATTTTATGTTGTAGTAAGATGTAAAAATTGCTTTCAAACTTCAAGTTACTGGATTTGGTTATTCCATAGGATTTAAATAGAGGGACCTAGATTTTAAACGAACGATTGTTTGTAAATTCTATAGACTCTCTTCTTTATAGGCAATAATGAAATATAATAATAATAATAATAATGCCGGACATTTCACACGACATCATCTTGGCCCAAAGAAAGCAGAGCTTGTGTTATGAGTACCACATGACTGATATACTACCTACTTTTACTAATATGTACCTTTTTTTGTAATATTATACATAAAAACACCCAGACCCAAAACAAATACTTGCAGATCATATAAACATTTGTCCCGCGGCGAGAATCGAAGCCGCAACCTTCTGCGTCTCAGCCGGGCCTTGGCCCACACCGCCACCAATACAAAATACAATAAAATGTGGTCGTCCAATACAAAGTAATATGCCTGGATCAATACATATTTATGAAAATTTTAAGTCCATAAAGATAACCTCCAAAAATTTTCCATAAATTCTACCACCGATATACAATAACTCACGTTTAATTTTGAAAGCGCCCCAAAGAATCAGAAATGAGACTATAAATTCGCCTCCTGCTTCCTAAAGCTATCTCGAATATTTATAGTTGAGATAAAATTGGTAGGTAGTTGGTTGTTTAATGATGTATTTATTTATTTTATCGAACTTTTTAAGTGATTACAATCTAAGGCTTTATGAAGTGCTGTGGTATGTTGACTTAAGTATCAAATTTAGAATCAACGATTCCTTGAAATATAATTTTGTTCGGCATCATTTATCTAATATTGTTCTAGTAATTTCCATTTGACTTCAGTTGACTCTGAAGAAATATCAATCGACCATTCGGAGAATATATGTTGTTCAAAAAGAGTCAAAGTCGTTTGCTTGCGAAATACCTACAACATTATCAGGTCCACGTCTCCATCAAAATTAACTGCTTCTTACTCTACATTACAAGCTTAAATTGAAGCTGGTTTAACCCCGATCCCCATTTGATATTACCCATATCATATTCATGTTATCATGTATCTTATTCGACGTGATATTACCCCTGCTTTAGCTGGTACCTGCATAAATCTCTATTATAAGATACTAGCGCGGGCGTGTGACCGCACCCTTATCACTATACGACGTTAAAGGCTTAGGTTATTCTAACTATCGAATGCTGTAGCCTAGTATCGATCGAAGGTGTATAATTCGCTTAGTTAAGGCAGATTTAAACACGTTGAAAACTCAAATTATATTATTGAATGAAATGGTATTATTGGCTGTTGCAGACTGTTTGGCTTTAACCGGTTTGCATATATACAAACACCTTAAGAAACCCCTGAAGTAACTTCGGAGACCACATCGAATTCCGCTCAATACCTCGAGTTCCGGTAAACAGAAATTAATACCTTTCGTCCTTTGAAGTGTCGAGTTGTAGTCGGGGACGTTTCCTACCGTGCAGCAACTAGGTATGTGCTGATGACCACATGAGACAGACCGGCTATGTCCTATTTGGACAGAGCATAAACACAGGTGATAAACCAGACGCACCATGGTTGCTCGTGGGGTGCCAGCATCCTACTTAGGGGCATTTTATCGAACGTTTCCAAGCCCTCCAAGCAAACCTCTTGGCTTTCACTATTATAACCATGCCTGCAGTAGTTTCCAGCGATAAGACCTTCGCAATTTTAGCAAGCCTTGTTTCCGCATAACACGGCACCACTCAAAGATTGATTTACGTGAGAAAGCATTGAATATTCAACGTGGGCCGCCCGTGACCAACGTAACGTAAATGTAGGCTGGCATAAACAGCCATCGTCACTCCGATTTTACCTATAATGTAGAATCTGTTCTATATCCCTAGCTTTAGGTTCAAATTGCTTATTGCTTAGCAGTCACCTCAATTAGTAACGTGGTATAAAGGTAAAGGAATCAGTTAGATATTAGGATTAGAAAAACCTTTTAAGAATCATTCTTGACATCAAATTATAACGGGTAACTATTCGCGAGTTACCAGATAACAATTTTGTTTATGTAATGTCGTCGCAAGTGAAGTTCCTGTAGAAACATGCTATATATTCTGTGGAAACGTAGACGTAGGTAACGCAGCTCCTTAATTATTAACTGTACGTAGGCTTTTCTTTTTATTTCTGTACAGAAATAGCGAAGTATTTTCTTCCATACGCAATCGTGAATTGGCTTCATTAGGCGAAAAGGTATGTGTCGCTTTTAATGTAAATTATACGTCCTTGTATTAGTTCGTGATTATATGGCCTCTCGTGTATATTATTTTAGGCCTAGAAATTCTTGAGAGCACAGAATAGAATATTGTAGGGTCAGGCAGGAATAATGTGCGCGGTTTGGGTGTTTGTAAAGGAATCTTCTAGTCCAGGGCCCGAGAATCGAGTCGTCTGGAGCAGTCGGCAATTTAATTTTATTATTGGAACGGATGTGATCGTAAAATCAGCGGCATTACTAGGTTCCCACTAACAAGGAATGTGGCCATTGTTACGCATTGTTCCTATAATCTGTAATGCAATATACTTCTTAGATAGTACAATAGTTATCGAGAGCGCTGAAATGATGTGTCAAACCGTCTTATGATTTACATCAGTGGAATGGATTAAACTAAATTAATGCAAAGTAACCAAACCAAATAATAAATTAACCAAGAGAATAAACTACTTTAGTTATACCTCGGAATTTACTTGTTTTGTTAGTCTGTGCGGTGCGTTTTGTATATGACTCATTCCTTTTCTATATTGGTTACATACAAACTATCTAAAAAAAACAAAATGTTTTATGTCAGCAAGAAATAAAACTTACTTAAACAGAGCCGCATTTTAAACCTAATAAAGGCAATGAGCATAAATCCCAGAGTACGGAAGGTTAAGCACCTCATTACCATAGGTTCATCTCAAGCGTTTAACGCCAGGATATTTACAAAACAGCGCACTTTGAGACAATAGCGCTTATAGCGCGCCCTGCGCCATTGTTCTTGATCTACCCTCATACGCGAGTAATTCTAACTCTTATGGGGTGTCGAGGGTTGACAAGTTTATGGGAGGGTAAAGGTGGAATATGAAATTCATGGCTGGATTACGGAAGGAAGATATTATGCTGGAGATTTAATTTAGTGGTTGTTTGGGTAGAGTTCATAAATATAATTCTCATTGTAAATAGTGAGACTCTGATAACTTTCTTATCAAATGTAATGTAAATAGTTCAAGTATATATTTACAATTGGTTAGTATTCCGTTAAAAGTTGAAAAAAGCCTTACGTAGGACGGAATTCTTGAAAGAAAATAATGATTCTTGTAACATCAGTACCCATCACGCAATCAATACGGAAAATGCTCACCCATTCAATGACGAACACACTCAGATCACGATTCTTATCTCGAAGCCATTAAAACAATGAAACTCCTCAAAACAAGTTACGTTGCCTCCTCTACTCCAACTTTTGTTACTCCCATCTAAATAACACTTCAATAGTTGGCGAAATAAGATAAAGGCCCGACACGAAGTTATAACGATGCGAAAAGAAATAATTACGATGGCCATTCAGAATTTCGGTGAATGTTGAAGTTCAAAAAGCTGAAGACATCAAAGACGAACTTTCCATATTGGATATAACATATTGAAGCATTTTCAAAAAATTTTATTAATTGTCTAATGTTGTATAGTAACTGTAAACATTGAGCACTGGTGGTCTAGTGGTATCGACCCCGCCTCCGATATTAAGGTCGTGGGCTCGAATCCAGTCGTGTATCAATGGAGTTTACTGACGAAAAAATATTTTGTGAGTACTGGTATAGCAGTACTCTCAAATGGTAAAGGAATTCATGTCGTAGAACAACCAAAAAACAACCGGCATGCCGTAGAACCTATAAAAAGATCGAAGACCTGTGCCTGTGCCTGTGATCGAAGTAAAGGGTCTCCTTTCGTGCACTTGAAAGGAGACTCTTTACTTTAATCCTTTCACCAATCAATAAGAAGAAGAAGAAGAACTGTAAATCTATATCTATAAAAGGCGTATCTATCTATGTGTATGTATGTTCCTTATACACTCCGAAACGGCTGGACCGATTTCGATGATTTTTTTAGGAAATCTTTAGATTGGCCTAGCGGGTAAAATACTGTGAAGTTTGGTAGCGATCAGATCAACAGAACTTTTTGTAAAATTTTTGGATATAGATTGTATCTTAGGAACGGACATAGGCTACATTTTAGGCATGTACTATGCGTGCAAAGCCGCGGGCAAAAAATAGTATTGTATAACTGTCAACATGATTTCGTTACTGGTTCGTAAACAGCAGTATTTGATTATTTGACCTTATGTTTTTCAACACTGCAACATCTTTGTTAGCCATAATGTTTGTGCGATCTAATAATATTTAGCCGTCTGGCTATTGTGGTGCTGTTGGCATACAAGCCGTAGTTTCTGATAGGTGTTATCAGAAACTACGACCACAGTGTCAGAGTGAACTTTGTGTCTGTTTCGTGTTTTAAATGAAGCTATTATCTGACGGCTAATTTTGATTGTTAATAAAACACGAATTAAAATACTCGTATTAGCTATTAGCGCTATCGTTCGGGGTCAGGGCTGTATAACTGATGACTGTCTGGCATTTAAGAAAAAGGACAAAGAACACCGTGTACCCAATAAAAACAATCGATTCTTCAGTATGCGAATATCCAATGGGCAATTTCTCCATTCGATCAAAATTGAATCTTAATCTAATAGCTATACTGTTAAAAGTAAAAAATATAGACCTAGTGGGAATGGTTTCATGCCGAGCGTTTAATGTCATTGACTGCTCATTTATTATCATAAGTCATTCGACCTAGACGTTGCGTAACTCTAGGCTTTACGATTTTATATTTATCGACCTGGCGCATTCTTGTTAATACTACACCATGCGTCACAAGAAGTTTCATCAAATGTGGGATGGGAAATTAACTATAGTAGTATGCTCATACGATTGTTATTATTAGTATCTGTATTAGTTTGAAAGCATGGATATCCATCCATTCTTTCAAACTAATATGTATGTAATATGTGTTTATGTACGTAAAGTGTCCCAGTGTATTTTAAAGTGGTAAGGACATAGATTGTGTCTTGTGTCTTGGACCTAGGCTACTTTTCAGGGTTCCGAAGTCCACAGGGTACCCTTATTGTTTGGCTATGTCCGTCTGTCTGTTTGTTCGCCCGTAATCAAAGCTCTTGCTCGCAGATTATTCTTATTGTTAGACGATTAGACGACCTCTGTGGCGCAGTGGGCTAAGGTCTGGCTGAGACGCAGAAGGTTGCGGGTTCGATTCCCGCCACGGGACAAATGTTTGTATGATCTGCAAGTATTTGTCTCGGGTCTGGGTGTTTCTATATAAAATATGTATGTATTTACAAAAAAAAGTATTTAAGTAGTATATCAGTCATGTGGTACCCATAACACAAGCTCTGCTTACTTTGGGGCCAGATGATGCTGTGTGAAATGTCCGGCATTATTATTATTATTATTATTATTGTGATAAAATTTTGTAATACTGGCCTGCATTATTGTTATGAAATAAAAATTTGAAATGGTTTTTGGGGTACCTCCTTTACCATGTCAAGTGAGTTTTATTTAATAACTTTGGATAGGTCTTTTAATGATATTACGAGGTTTCTTCAACAGTTTTTCGATATTCTTTTGATATTATAAAGTCATTGTTGGTAGAAAATCCCTCCCTTACGGTTAAACCGCTATTTCGGAAAACCTGAAATGTTTTTTAAATAGTATGATATATGATGAAATTACAAAGAAAATGATCACGGTTAGTAACGCTTCAATATATTTTGAGTGTGAGCCTGATTTGTAATCTTAACAAAAACTCCCATACATTTTTTTTTGTTTTGCTTACTAGATTGTGTTTAATTGGCTTTTGACCTGACCTAGTCATTCTTATTCATACTGATTTTGGAAGCCCAATTCATTATGTAGACAGGTACCACGCGTCCAAAGTAGCGAAAAGCAGCTAGTTTCAGATAAATATGCAAAAGCGTGTATACTTCTCGTAGCTAGAATAAACATTAGGTACTATCGTTGCAGTAATGGTTCAAACACATTTTCTTGAAGATACACTGTTCATTAAATACTTAGTTTGGTTGCAAGCGGTTTTATTTGTTTTCTTTTCAGTGCAATTTGGTGCTAATTCCCAAGAGCGCTAAGTGCCGGGTTTTGTCCTGTTTAGTAAATCCTGTGGAAAGCTTAAATGAATGGCAATGAGGGTCTTAACCTTCCGCACTTGCTGGGATTTACAATCGTCTGCTTGCAGGTCTGCAACTTGGCAAATAAAAATTAGCCTTGCTTAATGAAACTTAGTATGTAGGTTCCTTATTCAGTACAAAAAACTCGTAATATTCACACCAGTCTCACTTCTAAGGCTCAACGTACAACTAATTGTATCTAAGAACGTAGTGATTATCCATTTTGCATTTTTATCTGAACGTCACAACTACCCAGATACCAAGAGCTTAAAAACTGACGTGACCACGTCTAATAAATCGAACGCCGGCTGCACGCACGAAAAAGGCACTCATTGTAACAACAAGTAAATTTATCAATTAAATTGTAGATTTCCTTTCACTCCTTCTTTGTATCCATACAAAATAGTGATAATTCAATAAAAATGATTCAATTCTATTTATAAAAGTATGCAATCATTTCATCAATGTTTTGTTATGATGTTGTCACGTTAAACTATCGTCCGTAAACCGACTTTACAGCCAACCAATTTTTTTCGATTCCATAGGTACAAAACACTGGAACAAAACACTGTCTTGCCAAGGTTTTGTAAGCTATTTAATACCTCTAAAGACATATCTAATCTAATAGATTTAAGCGACACATAACCCAAGTTCAATAAAATCCTCAAAGATCTCCTGATATATAAATTAATCACCCACCGGTTTAAATGCTCATAATCTGTTATTGTTTTTTAGCTGATTGTAATCCAATTTTCTATATAGACTTTTTGTGTAACATTGGTTTACATACCTAAATTTTGTCACCTACCTACAACTCATATCGCAATCATCTCATAACATTAACAATACAGGTTTTTCTAGGGTGGGAGCTAGTATACCTATACCCAATTATATAAGTGTCTACACAATAGCATTAATCTTTATGTTCATAATACCAACTTGTTTACTTGTTTTGCATCTCATTTGTAAAAAAATTTTTACATACTCTCTTTTGTACAAATATAAATAATAATAATACATTACTTTACTTTACTCTACGAACCTACTTTACTCCTGTATGTAGCTCAGTTGAGTCCATGATATTTTTCATGCCGTTGTATCTTGTAATTAGTGTTAATATGTATTGTCGCATAGAACGCATAGTGTTAATATGTATGATCTGTGTATGCGTTAATTAGTAAATAAATCTTCTTATCGTGTCAACAGTTATTAGCAACCAGTGTGGTAAAAAGATTAAAGTGCGCCTCAGAGGCTTTTGTCGTGCACTTGGCACATATCTTTAAACGTTTTGGATATAACACTACAACATGCTGGTTTTCTCACAATAAATGAACGCAAAAATCTCAGTTCTTAGTTATATTTGTGTTTTTTCAACGTGTTTCACAGTTATCATGTGATATCCATTATAACAAATACAAAACAGTCTTCTTTGTTTCTTTCTATAAATGCATCTGTCTTGTCAACAATTTTGCCAGTGCCAAGTGATTGCCTGGTTATAAAGTCCTAGTCGATCGCCATTTGTATATTCTTAACGTCATCGCGGAATGGACGTCTAGAACTTTCTCGGGATTCCTTGTCGTTCAAATTTGTCGTTCAAATCGCATTGCACCATAATACATATAAGATTCAATTGTCTATACTTGTGCTATTAAGTCACAATTATTTCTTTAAAATTTCGCTAAGATTACTGAATAAAACATACAATAACACGAGAAAAAATAAATAATTTAGAAATGCTATGTTACTTCATGAAATCACGAAGAAATCTGCAAAACAGTCTTTGAATTTTGTAAATCTGTCACGGTGAATTTGATTTGTATTCGTCAAAGTAAATCCCCGCAGTAAAAGACATTATCAATCCCCATAAAGGTTTCAGCATTAATCCCAAAGTTCCAATAAATTAAAACCTCTTTTAGCTTCTTTTCAATGAGAAACGTATCAGTTTAAAACATGCTCAGCTTCGCCAGCCCCGTATATCATTTTACCGACGACTGAGCACGGATAAAGATGGATACGAAAAAACCCGGATCACATCGGTCTCGCACAGAACACCCCATTAAGTAATTTTTTCTACCTAAATCTAATTTTGAGGGTTGGCAGCCCATATGGTCCACAGGGATTTTAGCCTCCTACAAAGAAAAATAACCGCTATTAAAACGGAAGAGAGGGTGTAATCGCTTGGGGTGTCATGACGTCATCAACCCTAAGATGGACAACGAAGCAGCTGCTGGCAAATGCACTATGCGATTTCAACCCCCAAACGCAATGTTGTATAATAATAATAAATTTCAAAGACAAGGTACTTTTCCATTTGTATGGGGTGTATACAGTAAGGGTTGGCGCAATTATCAGGACTTTTTTCGATTGTGACGTTCAATGTTTCTTGAAACGTAAAAATATGGGACCCTATTAAAGTCTGTTCCCACGAGATTCATTGCGAAGTTTCAATTTCAAATAACAGTTGTTGCAAATTGCCTAATCAAGTTGCATTCGAGTCTACCAAAGAGTAGTAAGCTTATATCAGTCAGCACTCATTGCATTCTCTAATGTATATATTGTATTGTATTGTCTCCATGATAAGTATGATCATCCAATTTTATTTAAATAAGTACTTGCTGCAATTTCATAGTCTCGTGATTGTGTTCTCCATAAGGCTCATTAGGGGTAGTCGGAATCAAGTCCAGATTATCACGTTATGCTTTAACAGCTGAAAGCATGAGCATTCCGTAAGCCTGTTTCATTATAAATCTACTTATACCTACGTTAAGAGATTGGCACTTTTGTAAAATATATTGCTGACAAGATATTATAAAAAGCTACACTCATCTCAACTCAAACCACAATTTGAAGTAAAGGGTTTTGAAACTGTTTCCCTAAAACGTTCCTTACAAAATGTACACTAAAACATTTTACTGAGCCATCAACTTTGTGAGTGCCCGTATCATCTCGCTTGATTGGTAGGTAACCTCAACAATAGAAACCGCTCCGCATTGCGAGATTTCGCGAATCCAGCCCAAAACGAGACTACACAAAACAAAGGCTTTACTTTTAAAGGCCGCCATAAAAACCTTCAGAGAGCATGGCTTACCATTGTTGGTTCTTAAGTGACAGACAGCCACAATACCTACGTAATCTATTTGCACAAAGCGATCCTACAATACCACGTTTCACAAAAGAGTGTTTACTTAAACCCCTTTCACACCTCCATTGTTCAAAAACCGGTTTTGGTAGACCTCAGCGTTTTCTCTTTCTTCCCTCTGAATGGCCAGGTAATGTATGGACGACAAGGGCGGAGGGAGGTTTTGGGTAACTGGTTCTTAGTCATCTGAATGGCAGTAATGTTGAATCGAGTGGTCTTTACCGAGTGTGCACGAATTTAAAACATGAGGTGTAGATAGGTAGGTACTTATTTGATATTGTTGTTTGAATGAAGAAAGGGATCAGTTATAATAATTTGGAAGATTAAATGTTGTTCAGGAAATGTCTCTACAAAAAAAAAACTCTTCTAGTATAGAGAATACTATATTCCGCTACTTTTTCTAACATAAAACTGAAATAAACAATTTCATCCGTTCCGTATCACGTAAGATCTTACGTAGAAATTTAAAATGTTTAGTTGGAACTATGCTATGAACGGTCACGCATCAAACAAGTATGTGTAAACTTTAAACATACTCCTACAACAGATGTCGACAGACATTAGACCAATGTTACTTGAGATGCTACTTAAGATACTTTGTTTTGAGGACTTCTTTGGGATGGCGGCAGGCCAATGGTAGTCTGAGAAGCGAAATCTTGATGCTACCTACGGAACCAGTATATAAGAATATTTATCAGTATATATTTTATCCGGGTTTGGTTATTTTGTTACAGGTATGTATATATATTCTGATCTGAACTTTTGAATTGAATTATGCGATATTCTGGTCAAAACGCGCCTGTAAGAAACATGCATAGTCGATGGAACTTTGGCCTTGGCCCATATCAATTTGCTCCATAGTGCGAATTCAATTAGTTCAATTCAATTACCTATTGGAAAAATGGAGCTGTTAGGGTCAGGACTGAATTGGGCGAGAGTCAAGGATCTTTCTTTTTGTCTGTTTTTGATTGAAAAAGTAATCTCTATAATGGCTCTCTTGAAATCTATAGGTTCACAATTGGATCATGTTTTACTTCGAAATACATTTATTTAGTATTACTGGGTTCATTTTAATTGTTGATTTGCAGGCAATCTTCCAAATTTGATCAATGGTCCGACTGGATAACATGGAGCCGCTATCACAATTCCACCGAAGAGTATGCTTGATAAAGAAAAGGCGTATATGGTACTTATAGTACCTATAGTACCACTTGTTGAAGTGATAACTTATTATGGGAGGGTAAACCGATTCGTCACGTAACGCGTTACGGCGCCAGTCGGTCTGGCATCACTTTCTCTCACGCATACGGCAGCGGTAGGCAGGCTCCTCTTCTCTCACTCTAACCCACAGCGCTAGTTAGATTAGTTTAAGTTATCACTTCTGTCGGGCGTCCCGAGACGCACACGTTTTTTTTATAATTTGTTTCATGTAGGTATAAGTACCTTCCTGACATTTGAGAAACGAAACCGATGCCCTAGTAAATGAGATCAAATTCCTAGTCCGCTACACACTATTAAAATCGATATTTCATACGCCGAGCCAAAGCCCAAATCAACTATATATTCCGATTCTCTGTTCTTCAATCATACCAAAACAAATCATATTTACACGAAGCCGACGCTGTCATAACCAAAAACATCCCCAGCATATTAATTTGTACAGGCAGCTCTACATAAAATGGTTGCTAAAACAGAGGGTGGATAGTCTTCTGTATTCCGTGTCGAGGGGTGGTGCGTCCCACGTGTGGACCCCACGCATCGGCTCGATAGTACAAGTGATTTGTGGGCTTTACAAAAAGTTTTAAGGTCGGATGTATCGAGCGAGACTTTAGTTAAATAACGAATAACTTTCTCACGTGATTTTGGAAATGGGTTGTTGATTTGTTGTTTGTCCTAAATCTAATTGACCGAGCGAGCGCTCCGTTTTAGCTTAGGTAAAAAGGTTCGTATGTCTGTCTGTCCGGTCGGCGCGTCGTCTGTCTGAATGTTCTCCTGTACAGGTCGCATTTCTCAACCGATTCTCGTGAAATTTTGTGAGCAGGTTCTATAACTATATAGAATTTTATTTTTATTTTTCGAAATGGTAGGGATACTCGTATGGGGGTTGAAAACGTAAAAAAGTTATATTTCGGTCATTACGAAAAATGTTCGCGAGGTCTACAGCTCACAGAGCCATTAGTAATAATAAATAGATACCTAATATCCTGCCTCTTGCTAACCTTCGATCACGGGTAACAGAGATAATGTTTAAACATTCAATCTATGGTAGTGGTTCACATATTGACGTGAAATTTCGGATTTATGTAATTCATCTTTCGCCATTGCTTAATTTAGAAGTGTGGGTAGTGGCTAAATTAGACAGATCCAGCTTAGTTATACTTAAATCTCTCAAGACAGGAAGCTCGTCACCAGTTAATTAGCCAGAGTACAAGTCTGTGTATGAATTTAGCACATCGCTTCCTCCGTAGTTTGAGGCGTCACTCACTAACAAGCTGAAGCTAGATTTATGGAGTGCAGTCACACCGATTTGCAACTTAAAATTCCCCATAAAATAAAGTTATGTTTTTTTACATTCTTCTTCGTCTTCTTCTTCTTCTTATCGTGAAAGGATTAAAGTGCGCCTTAGAGGCTTCTTTCGTGCACTTAGGTAAAACTTAATGTAAGCTCTCGACCTTGCCGACAGGACATTTCGGCATGGTTCGGTTGCAGGTGCATTAGGGCAGGCGCCGAGCCGGGCTTGTTTCAAGTTTTCCTTCTCTATTGCTAGCTCTTTTGTTAGTCAGCAGGGGGACTAATCTCCAATAATTTAAAGACTATCGCAGTCGTCTCCATCATCAGTCTCCAAGGAGCACTTGTTTTTTTAAATAACTATAATTATTTTTGACGTCCATTCATACATTCACAATTCGGTTTTACCACCACGATTGCTGTAGTAACATTACCTGGGGTAAGTTAAATAGACACAGACTCTTAAAGAGAAAAGATACGTTCTTAACTAAATATGAATCACCTCTAACATACAAACGAGTTGGACTGACTCATGTTTTTATCAGTGACTTTGTTGATAACAATATTTATAACATAAAGTTTGCGCTATGAATTCACTAAACCAAATCTGTTGTAAGAGCAACATGAATCATACAAATCATATGAAACTTTACAATAATGTAAGTGTGTTTAATAATGAAAGCAAACGTGGATTCATTATGCACGGTGTAATAATATCATAAGTATGTATTTACTAGCTGGTGCCCGCGACTTCGTCTGCGCAGGATTAGAACTTAGTGTAATTCTAACGGTTTTATAGCTTGCAGATGGCATTTTTTCCTACTTACTTGACACTTATCGTTATATTTTGGACAATTCGCACAATATCTTTATAAAATATAGCCTATGTGTTATTCTGTTGTAAAAGCTATATTATTGTAAAGTTTCATTAAAATCCATTCAGTAGTTTTTGCGTGAAAGAGTAACAAACATACCTACATACAAACATTCGCGTTTATAATATTAGTAAGATAATATATATGTTTTTATCAGTCATCAGGTTCCCATAACACAAGCTATGTTTAGCTTGAGGCTAGATGGTGTTGTATAATTATTTGTATTATCTGTTCCCGGATAGCAGTATGTGTGACTAGCGCCTTAGGTTAAATCCTTCTTGAACTTTGTAACTGACTATAGGACGTTATAAGTTTGTTCTAAATTAATAGTTCTTGTCTCAGTCGTTGGGTACAATTTTGTGGCACCATGATTTGGTTACTTCCACTACTTGTTTTTTATTTGTTACCAGATTCTGGTATGGTGGCTCTGAAGACGGATAAAAAAAAAACATTCTGCAGACACAAGTCGTCTTATCTGTGGATTATCGGTGGATGCCACTAATTTTAACTTGCGTTGCGTTTCTAACTGGAGCAAATCATATGGTCTCTCTATAAATCCAGATAAAACGCAAATTATTATAATAGTTAGCTCCAGAATGATATCCAAAATTGACACGTTCCATCTCCCTCAGGTGATCTTCGACGGCAAATGTATTCAACTGAGTGACTCGGTAAAAAACTTATGCGTACAAGGGCCTACATGCCCCTTCTCTGTCTATTTATAGTCCAGTCCATCTAACGGTTGCCTGGTAGAGATCACTATTAGCGATAAGGCCGCCCATTGTATTGCCTTAAATAAGTCTAGTTTTTTGTTACTGTAATATTCTGTGTGGTAGTCAATAAAGTGTTTTCTATCTATCTATCTATCTATCTATCTATCTTCTGTCGTTGTATATATTTGAATCTTAAAGTAATAATTACGTTTTAAAAACTAAAAAGAAAACCGACTTCATTGAATGAAATTTGAGCCTATAATATATTTTTAGTGGAAAGTAGATGTATTTTGTATATATAATATGGGTAGGCCAAATAAACGCGCCGCTCCAATGAGACAGCGATGTATCAAAGTACACGAAAACATCATCGATGTATATAATTTTTAGATTTTAGTTAATTTTCAGCTCGACCGATTTAAAAAAAAAATTAATGGGACCACCTTTGAAGCCTTATACCTTTTCAAACAAAAAAGAATATTCCAAATCGGTTCAGGCGTTTTCGAGTACCTAATCGGTGAACATTCAAATATAAAAAAAAAGATTCCGACGAATTGAGAACCTCCTCCTTTTTGGTGAAGCCGGTTAAAAAGCCTTAAAGAGACGGAAGGTCCATCTTATAAATTAATGTTTACCTATTAATGTGATGTTCCAAATCTGTTGCCATCTCTATTCTTTTACATTAGAATGACAAAGACAGAGCATACCTAAGCGCAGCCCTAGCTAATTTTGTGGTTATAAGATAGAGAGTTAATCTTTTCTACTAACACCAAGAGGTTTCTATTCTCAAAAGGTTAAGAGCTATAATTTCTTGGCTAGTGACTACGATACTAAGTTTTACGGTACCTTTAATACTTTTGACTATATTGGTACACTTCGGTGTAGTCAGCAGCTCATGTCAATAAGTGTTCTAGCTTAGCCCGTAGGTCTAATCCATCTTACGCTTGCCGGTCCGCAATTAGCACTCTGTGTTGCGACCCTTTCTATCGGTCATTCCGAAATAGGGTGGATAAATAAACAACAGTCTAAATCTGATCTCACATCACAATTGAATGTTATGAATCTCAGAGTACCAGAAGGGCGATTCTACTCGAAACACAGCTAAACGATAATATTTGGCGTGTTTTCGTATTGTGCTAATGAACAATTACACTACGTTTACGAAGTCGCTAACAATCGATCGAATGTTTTCTTTTGTTTGGCCATAGATATAACAGAATTATCTTAAGAAACGTAGGCGGATGGAATAGACCATAACCGTTGTAAATAAAGGATTACGCTTTCAGTACGTATTACCACAACGTTGAGTCCCACGAGTGATCATGCAAACATTTTATTCTGCCACGGGAATTTCAACTTTACAGCCTTTCTTCATCACCAGAGTAATCCTGATTCATACGAAACCAGCGAAAGCCGTCACTATGTACCACAATCAAATATTTCCGCAGAAATGTCAAAAAACATGTAAAGATGATTCACATTACAATCACGTATCCTTATCGGTGATCTAAGCAAATGACGCTACTCATACTCGGGCAAGTGAAACGCAAACAAATATCATACATACATACTTACATCCTTATTGTATGTAGGTACAAGTAATGTGTAAGCAATGACTCATACTGGCAAGGCCCAATAGCCAGACGTTCTGAGAACTTGGTCAATCGTTCGCTACCAGTTGAAATGCTAAGCAGCTAAGGCTAACATTCTTTTGAAAACGTAGCTTAATATTGCAAGTATTTCAAAGTATGCTGGTATGTTGTACAGTAGCATGCTGCACAAAGATAGCTTGGAATAATTACGTTTTAAAAACTAAAAAGACAACCGACTTCATGTCAACCATGTCACGACAACCTCTGTGGTGCAGTGGGCTAAGGTCTGGCTGAGACGCAGAAGGTTCGATTCCCGCCGCGGGACAAATGTTTGTATGATCTGCAAGTATTTGTCTCGGGTCTGGGTGTTGCTACGTATAATAAGTATGTATTTACAAAAAAAAGTATATAAGTAGTATATCAGTCATGTGGTACCCATAACACAAGCTCTGTTTACTTTGGGGCCAAATGATGTTGTATAAATGTCCGGGAGTTTTTATTTATTTATGTATATACACAAGGTAGCTACTGTAAAACGTTAAGGAGTTCCCTTGACTGTCCTTGGTCTTCATCAGACCCCTAATGACAGTCACACATACAACCCATCTAGGTTTACAGTTCTCATCAATCCAAATTAATCAAGCCTAAACACCAGGTAATTGCTGTAAATCGTTGAGGAGTTCCCTCGATTGTCTTTCGGCTCATCAGATCATCAGATCGACTCCAGACCTTCATTAAATAGTAGTGTTTTAAAATACTTTAATAAAAAATAAACAAACGCACTAGTCGCCACTACGATTTTCGAAAGTCCCCCTCGATTTCTCTGGGATGCCATCATCAGATCCTGGTTTCCTTATCATGGTACCACCCTTGGGATAACTTCTTTCCAACAAAAAAGAATCATCGAAATCGGTTCATAAACGACGAAGTTATCCGCAAAAACACATTAATAAAAAAATACGAATGTACGTAATGTATAATGGAATATACGATGAGTAACCTCCTTTTTATGAAGTCGGTTAAAAAAGGAACCATAACCACGTTCTATATTCAAGTATCGATATAGGACGAGTTTCTATACGTTGGTACTATAGGTTGTAAGTGGCAACATTTAGAACGCATCGTAAAGTACCTACTTATTCAGCGTTTAGTTATTTTTCTAACGTTACTAACGTGAATAAATAAATAAGGACAATCAGCAATCACAGCGCTATTTAGCCTTAAACTAACTAAACTTATAATACTAGTTTAGGAACCTCCATAACTCATAGATTACCTAGTTTACTTTTTTTGTAAATACCCACAAAGTTCTCGTACCTACTTAGATATAATAGGTTATAACACCCACATGCTGAACAAATATTCATCACACAATTTTTTTGTTTTGGATCAAAATCGAACCCACAACCTACAGCGCAGAAGTTAGAGCTACAAACAAAAGAACTGTGAGGCCATTCAAGTCAACATAACGCGATAAAGTTATTACAGTTTTTACAGATTAGCGTCTATTACATAAATGTTGTCTAGAATCACAACTTAAACTTGTGAGATTAAATCACACCCATAGTTTTTTTATTACAGGCTATTTTTATATTTACCGAGCTTGCAAGGGTGCAGTACAAATAATAGCGATTAGGGAACGCGCGGCGCCTTTGAGCCGAATGGTGATCGGTGTTTCGTTCTCACGGTCGCACGCGATTTAAAGGTTTGGACACAGTTAAAGCGGGCGATGTCGCGGCAGTAAAATTTTAAGAGATTTTATGGTTACTGTAGAATTAAATAATTAATAAATAATATTCCCGGACATTTCACACAGCATCATCTGGACTCAAAGTAAGCAGAATTTGTGTTATGGGTACCACATGAACTATTTTGTAAATACATACATATTATGCATAGAAACACCCATTGATTCACTCTAGTTATTCCTAATGATTCTCGCAATACGGATTTTATTTAGAGCATTTATATGCATTTGTGATTTGGGCTAGAAGGGAAAGTTGAAGGAAAGAAAGGAAGAAGAATGCTACAAATCAGCCAGATGATCCAAATTATGAACTGTCTGTCAGAACTAACTGTCGTGTCGTATACTGCGATGGATAGGAACAGGTGTAAAGAGCTACATCATTCACCTACAAGAGCACAGCTTAAATTTTAAAATGATAAGTTATTTCAATAAATTAATAATTATTGTTATTGGTACCACATTTGATACATACATACCTATACGTATTTGGGAGAAATGTATGCTGAAAAACAGTGGTTTTGCGTTTAGTTATTATTTTATTTAAGTTAATCGTTCTACACCAACGGTTTTTAATCGTCGCTCTCACTAACGCCTCACCCTAATACGGCTTTTCGGACATAATAGAGGGGTGAGTTTTTTTTCTAATACTTGTTTCTAGAATGCGGTTTAAAGATGGATTCGTTTTGTTTATTTTGTTCCTTATTGAATCATTCCAATGGATTTCCTTTTGTGATTATACACGTTTTACGTTTTTAACGATCTAAGTAATGTTAAGCTATCTTGATTTATCGAACGGAAGTTTACGATGATATAAATCGAGTGATAAACGCTACTCATTACTTTCTTTACTATCTCATAAATACTTATAATATTATTGTTTGATAAATTATTAAAATCTTGTAACAGATTTCAACTATAATCTGTCCGCATCCGTCATTTCACCGATAAAAAAAGTTCACCGTCATCCACAGGAAATGAATAAAAGTATAATCGTAAGTAATGCACATGGCGATGCGATAATTCGTCCATTATCAAACAATGGAAGCGTTGGGGGACCGCGGAGTAGGGGACAAAGAAATTACGCGTGTCCAGTCCAGGGCTGCCAGGGAATTACTACGACAGTGATAACGCGATGGATCGAAAGTTGAACATAGGTTGGTAAATCGTCCGATTCACTACTAATACGACTTTTATTACACTAGTGATCTGTAGTCTCTACGTGACAAAGGTGAATGATCATCAACTATCATTAGTCTTTGTATGCTCACGACAGCATTTATCATTCGCGTCATCGAATGATTAATGTCTGGCAAGAAGTCATTTAATTCTAACAATACCATTTAGTTTGTAACTAAACTTCTATTAAATCTCAATTAAAAAAAAGTGACAGTTTGATCAAGGTGTTAAAATATTTGATTTCCACTATCTTGCTTCTAGTTTATCTTGGATTCTGAACGTTGACAGCGAGGGTAGCGGGGGCGGTACGCAAAATCTTCGCTCGCCCGCCCTCGACTCACCGCGGCAGTCGCAATGAGTAAGTGGTCGGGAGAACATCGCGCGTTTGCAATCGAAGCCTATTTCAAAAATAATGACTCCTGTGTCACTGCTAGAAGAAAGTTTTGCACACACTACAACATAAAACGGCTCGCAGATGCTCCTAGCTCGTCACTGATTCGATCTTGGGTAAAAAAGTTCCGTGGTACGGGTTCGACGAAGACTTCTGTGAAGAAGACAACTAACAACCCGCCAAGCCCGACAAGACCGCCTATTCCGCGTGCCAAGACCGAAGAAAATGACGGACTACTAGTATTTGACAGTGAAATGAGTTATATACCTCCAAGATATGTTAAAACCGAAGACTGTGAATCGCAGTCAACTCCAAAAATCTTCAAAACTGAGTTAGGAGAATCCGATGATGACTGCTAAATTACTGATTACTATGTAACACGTTTCTTACTTGTGATGTAGCAGCTTAGTTTTTGTTAGTAGATGATGGAGTTGCAGAAATTAAGTTTTTGTCGCATTTAAATAAAGGTATAATAAGTTTTTATAATTGTTAACCATTATTATTAATAAATAATTATAATAATTTACATGTACATGCATACCTATTATGATTTTCCCCTAATAAAACGTGCTGTTTTTTACTAGGTACTTACCTACCTTTACCTTCCATACTTACATAGTTATAAAGTGGTTAAATCTTTGTGAAATCATTTGTTGTGTCGTATTGTTTTTTCTGAGTATAATTTAACCTACCTATGTTCGTTCGAGATATTTTCGTCTCGTAATTCAAGCTTGATGTTTCGCTTGGAATTCGATATCCAAAATGTTCCTCAAAACCGAGCTCTATTCAAATGAAATCTGATCGCCATAAAAGCGTTGCGATTTCTGTCCTTTCCAAACAAACCAGCTTTTCGAACTTGACCGCCATTTTTTATACAACGGTAAATCTTTAAAATGCCTCTCTCCGTCACGATAATCGTGTACTCTGCGTACAGTCCATTCATCTGATATCCCTCCAAAATTATACCTTCGACAAATCCACATTTACACAACCATCTTTGTTATTCCAGAGCGAATCTACATCTACCCATCTCTTTTCGTTATCACACCAATGAAACGTACGTTTCTCCTCTCACGCGCACTATGCAACCGTTTAAGGTATTTTGAACCTATTCCTTTTCGTAATTAAGTTGATAATGCAGTGGTGTAGATTGTAGAGATTCCAGCTTTATTTACGTCGGTCGTGACTGTATTTCCACAGTACGGTACGCCTTGATATTTCTGTGTTTAGGTTTCGAATTGTTGAAAGGCGATAGATAGGAACTCGGAATCATTCAAAATGCATCTCTCTGACTCCAGCTTTAGAGTGTGTTTTCCGTTGTGGGTAGGTCGTGGGTATACCCTGGAGTGACGGCCGGACGAGTGCTATTGTGAAACACCGCGGGGGTTCGATTCCTCGTTTGAACTCCGTTATGAGTAGACCCGGTTCAAAGCCTAAGCGAGTTGATGTCAAGCTGGTTCAGCGGTAAATTGTGTAATTACTGTGCCAGACATTTGGCTTCAAAGGCATGTTTGCTATAGGTAATTACGCATAGATTAAATTGGAGTTTGCATAAGGGTTGGCGCAACATTTTGTCAACACAGAGGCTCACTATTAAATACAATAGTTTCATTCTACCAATAGATAAATACAATACTTTGGGATGACCACAAAACAAATGGCACGAAAGACTATTGATTTATTGTAACGAAGATCCTTATCGCACGGTACGGACTTGGCTAAGCGAAAAAAACTGTAAGATATTTCCGTCACAAACTCACAACCCTTTCTTTAGTGTAGACGGTTATCCAGAGGTTGACATGAATAAATTAATTAGATAAACGAATTAATTAGATGAATTGAATTGAATGATGTAATAATATAAAAATGTTTATATTTTATGATTAATATATTTTTTCGAGTTGTGAAAACAACTCAAAAAAATATATTTATCACGAAATTTCCTACCATTCCTTCAATTCATTAGTTATTTCTGCGTTTCATTTAATTGTTCTCAGACGCTTGTAATTCATTCATTTGTATTTGTTAATCAATAATATAATACGTTTATCAATAATAATATACTACGATATCTACGATCATTAATATACTACGATATCTACGATCAATAATATACTACGATATCTACGATCGGCTACACTCGGTTGGAACTTCGTTCCGAGTGTTCCACGACATTCAATCATTTTTTTTTCATAGAATCTACAGCGACTACTCCTTAATGAAGTCTCGTTTACCTTATAATAAATGCATGTATTTCCTGTTCGGCTTTTTGAATTTATTAAATGCATGGACAAATACCTCAAACGTTTCAATATAAACCCATTCAATGCAAAGCCGTTTTCTACTTAATAAAAGCATCATGCACAGGTGGTCTTCTCATTACGACATGAGTATGATGCCGCTTTTGGAGGATTAAATTATTGCGAATACGAAGGCGAATGTACTGATATAATACGAGCAGGTATGTACATAGGTACGTTTATAACCAGTTTTAAGCGGCCTTTCAACCTTTACTTGTCTACAGATCTAGAATTTGAGGTGGAGTCTAAGAGCCTGATACAATTGAACTTACCAATATAACCTAACAAACTCTCCCAATGTCTTCGGAATATTCCATTGCAAAATCTGTACAAGGTAAAACAAATTATCGCCAATATATAAATGTGTATAAATAAAGGTTTAGTAACTCGAGTAAATGCCTGAAAGCATTATTTGTAATAGTTTTTCATCTAAACTGATAATATTATAAGATGTGATAAGATTTTTCGTGTTTGTTTCTAATTGATAAACTCAAAAAGTACTTACCGATTTTAAAATTTATTTTACTATTAGTAATCTACATTATCAGCAAGTAGCATGGGCTGTATTTTATTTTCAAAAAAGTTAAAGATCCCTACGAAAATTACCGCAATTATTTTTGTTCAAATGAGTCAATCAAAACCCGTGTTCTGTATAGGCTCCAAAACTACTGGACAGATTTGAAAAAATATTTTATTATGTTACCGTTGGAAAGCTACACAATCCCTGGGTGACATAGGCTACTTCTTATCCCGAGAAAATTGGTTCGTCCAGGGAAAAATCTTCAACGCAGGCGAAGCTGCGTGCGGACAGCTAGTATTTAATAAATATGTAAGCCGTCTTATTTCACTATAACTATATTTAACGATAAAAAAATATATTTTCGGCCTATGTTGTGGCATTTACCCATAGGTACCTATTCTATATTTTTCATTAATAACTGAAATAGTCACGCTAGTTAGTAGAATGGTTAGTGCAATGATCTCTCAGACTTCAAAGCCAGTATTCAGTACATAGTAAAGCTCTTTACAAACTGGTCGCTCGTATATGGTCCTCGGTGCAATTTCGTTAGGGCTATAGGTTAATAGTGTACGTCGCTGTGTCCGACCTTTGTCTGGTCGGCTATTGTGTACAGTTACTTACTGCAGAAGGCTCGGCCTCAGAAAGGCATCGTTAGATTCCTTTGCAAGTGGTTCTACTGTGATTGCCTCTTGATACGGAGTCTGTAGTTATGAATATACTATTATGTTCATATAAATCGAGCATCGAGCGCTCGCTCTATGCACTACTGAACTCGTACTATTCCTTTTCTATAGTTATAGAAGATTAATGTTATTGTATGTATTATAAATGTAACTTATTTATTACTATCGCATTATACAATGAATATATATTTTGGATTTCAGAAGTTTATTTTTAAAATCTGTTGTACCTATATTTATAGTATTATTTTGTCGATGGAGACACTGACACTGTTTCGATTCATCTAGAGAATCTTCATCAGGATGAGTTTGATCCGCGGTACGCTCGTTGCCGTTCGAGTTCATGGTTCGCACTGCGGACCCGTGTGAGTAAAACCCGTGTTTATCAAATGTACAACTCACGAAGTTTTGAAAATAATGGATTAAATAATAAATAAATCGTTTGCATTTCGATCGGTAATTTCTTAGCTCCTTCGTGCTGTTTGTACTTGGCTCTTTATTGTCTGACTAAGCATTCGATTGATATCCTACTTCTTACTAGATAAAAATATAAATCCGAAAGTAACTCTGTCTGTCTGTCTGTTTGTTACGTTTTCACGCCTAAACTGCTGAACCGATTTTGATGAATTTTGGTATAGAGATATATGGGACTTTGGAAAAAGAAATAGGCTACTTTTTATGTAGGTACCACGCGTGCGAGGCCGCGGGCAGCAGCTAGTATTTTTTTATATTTATTTTTGTTTGTATCCCAATGGATGACACTGAATATAGATGTACCTATATCTTATACTATATCTTACACTATATAGTCTTATATAGTCTGTAACGTGTAACAATCTAAGACTAAGGAACCACGTGTAGAAAGCTGCGGTAGAAAGCTAATGTATGCATGTTGAATAAAAAAAATATGAGCCATGAAAAACAACAAGGTACTTACTAATAACTAAAGGTACTTATAACTAGGTAGTTACTAATAACTAACTAACTGACCAGACGGTCGTCTGGCCAACCCTTGTTGTCTAGAGGGCAAAATACATAGAGCAAGACAGCTACGAAGGTACTATTTTTATTCAATTTAAATGTTATAAAGTGAATTTATCATTCACTGAAATGGAATCAGAAGGAGGTTTGATGTCTTAAATAAAGAATGAATCTTTTCAATGAAAATTTGAATAAACCTTTTTATCAGATGTGAAATGAAAAATAGCATCAAAAGGTCGATGTACTATTAAGATGTCTGAGTTAAATAGTTAGTGGTGAAAATTATTTGTTTGATTGTATAAAAGGGTTACCTAAGTCCCAATATTTACTTATTTATTTACTGATAATGTGGATGCTCAAATTTTATTTGTATTTTTCCAAATAAAACATTTTTCTCGTTTGAGAACAGGCTTTTACAATTAATATTTTACGAAGAAAAACTGCGTTTTACTGATATACTTCATATGTTAACGGCCAATGCTTCAATAATGACCTTAGATAAATAGATAGATTACTTAACTCTTTATTGTACACACAGAGAGAACATACAAATAAATAATAGTAAAAAAAAACTAAAAAACACGCTTTATATAGAAAACCAAACTAAAAAGTAGAAAATAAATTTTAATAAATGTAAGTAAGAAAAAAATGTTTTATTTAAAAAAAAGCGTGGGGTCCATGGTGTCAATAGTTATAAATATTTAATTGACAGATATGAGAAGAATGATTATCATTTCGATAATATCTTAAACACACCCCACGCTTTTTTTCAATAAAACATTTTTTTCTTACTTACATTTATTAAAATTTATTTTCCATTTTTTAGTTTGGTTTTACATATAAAGCGTGTTTTTTAGTTTTTTTAAACTATTATTTATTTTCTACTTTATAGTTTAAGGATAATCGGATATAAAATTTTTTTTTTTTTTTTTCGAACTTTTGCATTGTCATTGGTCTTTGACAGGTGTGCATTTGAATGAAATCTGGCCGTTTAAAGTGGGTCAAAATCGCGTCCTAAGGAGTCGGTTACAAACATACATTCAAGTGAAGCTAATATAAAGCGTATAAAACAATTATCACTAAAGTTGTACAATGAGCGGCCTTATCGCTAAAAGCGATCTCTTCTAGGCATTATTTTTCAAATAACAAAATTTTTAAAAAATACATCTATATGGTATAGATAGTCAGTCATCTAGTCACCATAATTCAAGCTATGCTTAGTTTGGGATAGATGGTGTTGTGTGCATTGTCCTTCAATATTTATTTATATTGATAAATTCCCATCCACGTTATCATTATTGGATCTTAATTCAGTATCTATCAGTTTCGTAGGTACCGATTCAAACTCAAAGAACCTACTACAAAAGTACAAAATGCACCATTCTGTGGTTTCGCCGGATTAGCTAATATTTCGTAAAGTACGTACGATCTTGTTTTGCCAGTCCAAATGAGAGTAACATTTTTAATTTTAGTATTAAAATAAGTTAAACTATAATTATGTTTCTCTATTGAATTTGTTTTCTTAGATTTTCTACATGTTTAATCAATACCTCTTTACATGATGCCTAAAATGAGCTGAAACACGTCAACCACGCGTCAGTTTAGTACATTTAAGAAGATTATTTGTTTGTCATTTCATGAAGTCTCGAATGACTTCATGAAATGAGCACTTTTAAATTATTATATATGTCTCATTTTATTACATGTTTTATTTAGTAATCTTAGCGGAATTTTAATACATAAATTGTGACTACATAGATCAAGTATGAACCATTGAATTATAGTGTATTATGGTGCAATGTGATTTGAACGACGAGGAATCCCGAGAAAGTTTTAGACAGCCATTCCGCGATGACGTTTAGAATTGACAAATGACCATATTTTCAAATATTCTCTTAACACTGGCAAAACTGTTGTCAAGACAGATGCCTTATAGGAAGAAAAGGAAGTAAATTTAAGAGTGTCATCTTCAAGATTCTTCGGCTGTCATTTCATGGAGTAACATAGCTCTGCTAATTTAATATTTTTTACCCTATTTATTGCATGTTTTATCCAGTAATCTTGGCGGAATTTTAATGAATAAATTGTGACTACAGGACAGGTATGGATAATTGAATTATATGTGTATTGTGGTGCAATGTGATTTGAATGACGAGGAATCCCAAGAAAATTCTATACGCCATTCCGCGTGACGTCTAGAATTGTCAATTGACAATCGACTACGACTCTAATAACAAACAAGCTGACTATAAACACTTGACATTGGCAAAATTGACATTAGTATGTCACAGGCCATTAACAAGAAGAAGAAGAAGAGTGTCATCTAAAAATGTTGCTCTAACTCAAACTTTGTGCAAATCAAATAAGTTCGTTCTTATTTTACGGAATTTCAGTTATGTGGATGTGCATTATCTGAGCTATGCCTGGAATTGAACATAACCCTGAAACTATTCAATTGAAGCAATTAGGTCAGTCAGAGTACGTTTAAACAAAAGGTACCTAAAAACACATAATGGTCGGTGCGTAACGATTGCCAGGAAATATTGTTTTGTTAAACTTAAAGCGAATTGTTAGTGACTCAAAATACGGATAGTATAATAAGTGGAATCACTGACCTGTAAGGATTGGACAAACCACAATGTTTTTAACATGAATAAAATTAATATTACTAGTAGGTTCTTACCAACCTAGTCAATAATTATTTTATAAACCAAAAATTACATCAAACAGTTACAGTTATGTTGGGGTACTTCAGTTATACAAATAACTACTCGTATATAGCTTGACATAAGTTTATTTCAGAGTTCAGTGTTTCAGAGTTTCTTACTTTCTATAAAATTTGATTTAAGTATTGAATTAACGGAGTGGTGGCCAAGGGATGCTCAACGGACAAGAAGCAGACCACCCGCCCGATGGTCGAATGATATAGTCAGCGTTGTGGGAACCACTGGATGAGACTTGCTAGGGACCGGAAAGAGTGGCATAATAAAGAGGAGGCCTATACTCAGCAGTGGGTGCAATCGGTCTGAATGATGATGATGATGATTGAATCGGATATTGCGTTTGTACAATTGACAGCGGCAACACTAGCACCGCTAGCAGCTAGTGATGGGGTAACATGCACGTATAGTGATGTGCTAACGACCATAGACTATTTATTTAGTTCATGCCACGCTGCGACTAGGACATCGAGAACCGGCCATATTTTAAGAAACATTTCTTTCGATTCCAGTTCTAATATAGAAGCGGGTTGCCGGTTTTAGTTCCTGGACAAATTTAATATAATTTCGTTACACCTTAGATAGAATCAACAAATAAGGAATCTCTTTAAACAATTAGTCTAAAAACTATCAGTTTTTGTGACGGCACCCTAAGATGATGATGATGATTATGATGGTCAGAAATATTCGTTGAACAGGACGTTCTTCAGTTGCTGTTGAATATTTACTGATTTAATCATTAACGTATTCAAACGCGGGATGCATTTGCAAATATCCAAGTTTTAATTTTCATGAAATCTCCTTTTGCTGATTTTCTTTGCTAAAGAACAGAATATGCTCAAAATAAACGCATTAATCCACTCTCGCCTCTCATTCCCCACTGTGTCGCTGTGACAGATTATATTCATACTTGGTTTTGTTATTCGGGCACAGCAAAACATACACTTATGTTAGGGCCCAATCCAGTCGGCCATATTGAAGCTATTGAAAACTAAGTTATATTTGAACAAAATAAAGCTGAAGTTACAGCAAATTTCATCAAGCAGGCTTCTGTGCTGCTTCCACCTTAAACCCAGCTAAATCCCCAATTTAGCGAGAGCCGCCGTAATACTGACCTTATGTACCTCAATCTCTATGTTGAAGTATATAAATAATGGTAGACATTTTCACACGTCATGCCCCAATGTAAGCAGAACATGTGTTATGACTGATATACTACATATACTTTTTATACATACATTTTATACATAGAAACACCCCGACCCGGGACAAAACTAGCAGATCATACAAACAGTTGTCCTGCGGCGGGAATCGAACCTGTAACCTTCTGTGTCACAGCCAGGCCTTTGCCCACTGGGTCACAGAGGTCAGATTTGGTACAATTATTTAAAAACAGCTAAATAAACTTACGAAACAATAAAAAAAATGTACGTCATTATAAACATATTCACGTAGTTGTGATATTTGAATATTTACGTTTAAACAATATTGTTTATAATATTTGTTTTAACGACCTCTGTGGCACAGTGGGCCAAGGCCCGGCTGAGACACAGAAGATTGCGGATTCGATTCCTGCCGCGGGACTAATGTTTGAATGATCTGCAAGTATTTGTCTCGCGTCTGGGTGTTTCTATTAATGATATGTATGTATTTACAAAATTATCTCAGTCATATGATACCCATAACACAAGCTCTTACTATGGGGCCAGATGATGCAGTGTGAAATGTCCGGCATTATGATTATTTTGATTATAAAAAGCATAATATAAATCGTGACCAGAAATACTAATTAGTACCTTTAGTCTACTCTTCATCTGAAAGGAGCCGTGGGCAAGAGCTAGATTAAAATAAATAAATAAATAATCCTCACTGTGAGATTGATTAATACTAATGAGTAATGACCTTAGGTTTCTTTTATTGTAGCTACACGATCTAGCACTTGGCAATAATGGATGCCGTATTATTCATCTCAGAAAAACTTCTTTGTTGGTTTACAATACACAAACAACGTTTTTGTTAAAAAATACCAGTAGTATAATCTGACTGTATTTTACGATTATTTTTGACAGATTTCCATAAAAAGTTTTATTTATGAGAACTGTCTACTTATTCTACTTCTGTCTCGGGTCTGGGTGTTTCTATGTATAATATGTATGTATTTACAAAAAAAAGTATATAAGTTGTATATCAGTCATGTGGTATCAATAACACAATAATTAATTAAAAATTAAAAAAATATATATTAGAATTCTGCACTCCTTCTCTTATAAACTATAAGTGTGCGAAATGTCATACTCCTCCGTCCGCGCAATTTTTGTAAAATGGGGTACAAAGTTTTTGCTTCACGTATTAATATATAGATTATTCCGTTCTAGTACATAGGTATACCGTTATTTCGCAACTTACGCCTCTTTGGACGAGTCTCCGGAGTTAAAACATTTGAAAAGCTGCACGAATCAATATCATAGTTGTGTCAATTGTTCACCTATAATTAAACATTTTCATTTAATTTATTATAAATTATTGATGATGATGAATCAAACTTTTCTTTTGTAAAAATACCCCCATTTGAAATTGCGCAGCATTTTCCTGTGAAATGAAAACTTTTACGCGCACGTTTTGAAATATTTAATAGTTGTTCGCAAGATATAAATCCCCGGTATCGAGTGCGGCGGACACGCGCGCGCCGTCCGACACACTTGGGAGGATAATATATCTGCTAGTTTGTATTTTAGTTTAGAGAATTGCTTGTTTTGATTTAAGAATTAAACAGAAAACAGAATGAATAGATGCATAATTAATTAGTATGCGTTGACTCTTGCAGACAATAGAAACACTTCGAATATGTAACTATATTTATTTTCACTCATTCACCATCTTATCTACAATTTCAGAACTGTTTCCTTCTCGGAAAACCATCAAGGACTGCTGATTATTTTAGAGCCACAACCGAAAAGCGAAAAACATTACACGTAATTTATGGACATAGGTAAAAAAAAATTAGTACATATAAAAATCTTGTGTCACAGTTTTATAATCCTCCGTAAGGGCTTGACCGATTTTGATGAAATTTTATATGTATATTCAGTAGGTCTGAGAATAGGTTTAAATCAAATTTTTATACCCCTAAGTGTTAAGGGGTATAAAAAATTAGAACACGTCAAATTTGTTTTTATGTTCAATAAGGCAAAACAACGTTTGCGGGGTCGGCTAATATTTTAGAATTTTTTAATTATAATTTATTTGTGTTCATCGCAGGATGCGTAATGTTAGGTAACAAAATGATTAATATTTGTTTAATAATTATTATTTCTTAATTTTTTACCTTACTTTTTTTTTCAAAATAATCATGATTGTACTTATTTATACTTATTTAGGTGTCGTTAGACCGAATAAGATTGGTCTGAGGGTTTATCTAAACTTCTTTGCAGATTTCTTAATTACTGAAGGTCGTGTCGTGAATGGCTTTTGTTTAGCTATCCATGAGCTGCTTACTAGCTGTTTGTCTTCGACTTGGCTCAGAGCCCACAGCGAATAGTAGATAGATAGGTACCTACTTTTTGGCAGATGTTTTCTGCTTTTATCTTACCTAAAACATTGCACATTATTTCATTTGTTACCTTAACACAGGTAGCGAAAGCTATGTAAGTATTTTGTTTCAATTGTGCCAAACGTTCTTCCTCAAATCCACACCTGCTGACATGTCCTGGCATGTTCGGACCGGTTGCAACTTGTCGTCATATTGTTCCGGACCTTTGTCACGGGATATTTGATGCCCTTTATCTTTTGTTTTGTCTCATGTTTCTATTCAGGCTTGTATATTACATACAAGTGGTAACGGATGTTATATGAAACTTGCATAGACAACGTTTTATTGGTACCTTCGTATGAAGCAGGCTATATTGTTGGTTACGGAGTTCAGTAGCTTCATAAAAGTCAGTCATTTATATTGGTCACTGTTTTAATCGAGATAGACTGTAACTCGAAGTAAGTCTCTTTGAGTAATAAAATATGGTCTTAGTTGTAAAACTTGCCATCACCTTTCCTTATTTAGGGTAGGGTTAAGAACGATCAATGCTATATCAATAATAATAATAATAACTACTTAGACATTTTTTATTTATTTATTTATTCATTGTATAAAATCCACAGCTCTTAAAATAATATACACAAAACTTAAGTATACAACCGACAGCCAATAACGGATTTACATTTTAACTACTTAACAAAAAAAAATACTGTAATCAGGGTGTGATGCTTGTATATAATTATGTGAATAATTGTGTGTATGTGTGTGAATGGGTGTATGTGTGTGTATGTGTATGAGTGTGTGTGTGAGTTTTTGTTGGTGTTAAAAAGAAGAAAATTAAACTACACTATGTACACATTATTATTTAATATGTAGGTATATAAACATAGATACTACCTATATATTTACTCAATACACTTATATTAAACATACTAGTTACCATCTCTCAACAAACCACCTATCTCGCGCCTAAAAACACTCTTACTGCTGTAAAAAATATCGACAGAGGTGAAGCTTTTGTTTTAGGTTCTATGCATTCTACTTACAAGTAAATTTTGAGCATAATTGGTACGAGAACGCGAAACTGCAAACAAATTAGTGTATCTTGTTCTAATTCTAGGACAGCAAAAGGATAAGTTTTTTGATATTAAATTCTGAGCAGTCAATGGAGGCAATTCGGTTGGTTCATTTCTAAAATTAGGAATTGTCTAAAATATATTTTAGTTAGTCATAGCATTTGTAAAACCTATTCGGTTGGTACCATCTAACTAAATAGGGAACGCTTAATTAAATTAGATAAAATTAAATTAGGATAAATTGGTAACAGCGGAATACCAAAGTTTCATTTGACAGTCTAAACCTAATTTTAGCAAAAATTAGTTAGGATGGTGCCAACAGAATTGAGGCCAATGTATCCATTGCATAAGCCATGCAGGAACGACATATCAGTCAGTCTGCGACGATCCTTTAAGGTTGTGAGATTATGATGACTACATGATTCTTCCATAGTCTTTGAATCTTTGGAAACATCGATAGTTTAAGTTTAAGACATTTTACATAGTTCATCTGGCTCCAAAGTAAGCAGAGCTTGTGTTATTGGTACCACATGACTGATATACTACAAAAATACCAACTTTTAAAAAAAATATAAATAGTATACATAGAAACACCCAGACTACTTCCAGATCATACAAACATTTTCGATACACTATCTATAGATCGTTTTAAACAGTCCTTAGATAGCTCAACTGTCTCACATGTATATTATATTATTGTATATTATTCTGTACATTTCTGTAATTATTTTTTTACAAATTAGTTCCTTATAACGGAAATAACATCTCGTGATTGACTACCCATTCTTCTACTTAAAGATCTGAATTGAATAACGGGGATATCTACCATACCATACCGGATGGCTACAGTTGAGAGCGTAGCGGTCAGCTTTTTCCCGCAGATGTTGTACAGTCTAATAACAATTTTATAAAGGAAATAAATATCATTATCAGCTCTATGTGTACTAGTTCTATGCACTTTGTCGTTAATGTTCGTTTCGCCAATATCTCCGCTGCGGGCGCCGCGACGTCTGGCGCCGACTTTGCACAGATAGGGCTGTCTCTGTCCTTAGTTATGAAAGAAAAGTACTGAAAATATCTTCTTGTTGGCCTAAGATAACGTCTCAAAACTGGTTTTGTTTTGGGAGGAATTTCTTACTATCTAAATTATCCAATTACGGTTGACAGTTAAAATCCTTATACTTCTTTGTAAATAGCATGTCATTATAATGTAAATTTTGCCAGTGTCAAGTGTTTATATTTTTTATAGTATGATGTCGCAAAGTCGTAGCTTGTTGTTCGTCATTTGTTATTTTACATAAAATGGTGTCTTTCATCTAAAATAATTACTTATGCTTATTATTTTTGCTTAAATCACAAAAAAAACAAAGTTTTTATTCCAATTATTCACACCCGGTAACTCTAGCTCTATTTAAGTAAAAAAACAAAATATATGGAATGTTATACCAGTGAAGAATAACATTCTTAAACAAATTTTCATTAACCTTTGATTCTACAAATCAAAAATATTGTTTCTTTGGTTGTTACTCTAAATCCTATATTTTTATTGCTTTACTAGCTTCTTCGCGCAGCTTCGCACGCATAGTACAATAAGATACAATTTATATCCATACCAAATTTGATTGATGCAAAAAAAACATTTTAAAAATCTGTTGATCCGATCGCTACCAAACTTCACAGGATCACCCGCTAGGCCAATCTGAAGATTTCCTAAAAAATTTATCGAAATCGACCCAGCCGTTTCTGAGTCTATAGGGAACATACATACACACATCTCCTTTTATAGATATAGATTATGCTTATAAATGGCTAGACCGTACCGCAACTTGCACGGTCTTACTTAACCTATCAGTCAACCCTACGCGCTCTTATATTCTCTGGGACCATTTTGAGCACGTACTAGGTGTTTTCCTTTGTATCTCTTTATTAAAACTGCGTTATTACCTCCACGGTTATTTAGTCCCAGACGGGGCTTTGCGCACAGTGTCTCGTCTGGTACCTTAATGCCGATATTATAACTCGGCGATAGGTTAGCGTTTAACCATAGCCTAACCCACCGTTATTATACCATTAGCCATGTACCAATCAAGCATAGTAGTTTCCTTAGATGGCTTGTAGGGTTCCGTACCTCGAAAGGGAAAAAGAAACCTTTATCCTATATAAAATAATATGGTTGTCTGTAAAGCCGGTTACGGGCGATAATTTTACGTGATAACGTCATAAAAAAACATTGATGAAAAATTCCATACTTTTAACCTATTACGATGCGTCACAAGCCGAACGCTTAGGATGATCGTGCCTCTCTATCGCTTGTTCCTCGCTCTCGCTTGCACGCTCGGCTCAGGCGGAACGTTACAATTTTTCGGCGTACGTTTATCGAATTATAAGACGTTATCAAAAGATCACTTCGTTTTTCGTCCGTTTGTCTGTCTCTCTATCTCTCTGTCTATGTCCCTGTGTTTCAAGACTCGGGAACGACTCAGGAACTCAGGAATCTTTTTTCTCAGGAACGCCTAGATTCATCACCAAATATTAACGTCTACGGTCTCTTAGAGCTGTTAAAATCATGATGTTAAGTCAACGAAATAAAAAAATACGATGTAAATACAGCACAAATAAGAGTAAAAAATCCGAAAACTGTTAATTTGTAGTAAGGGAATACATTTGTCCATGGTGGTGAAAAAAGTAGGTAGGTACTCCTAGGTACGGTACTATAAAAGGCGCGACTTTCGCACTTGACTGTTTTATCTAGGCTTTCTTGGTAAGTCACGTTCTTAACGGAGCGTTACCACTTTCTTGGTAACATGAGTAGTACGACGAACGAGTTCATAAAATAATTATCTATGAATATTAATTAGTTCACCATCGTTCCATAATAGGTACTTGTAATTACTCCACATTGTAATCGAAAGGATATCCTGTTAGCTGCATTTGTGTGTGTGACCTCATGTATTCAATCAATCATTCATTTAATCAATAAAGATCAGGATAGCGTGACAAAATTATAAGAAAATTTCCAAAATTGAGAAACGGACGTAAATTCGACCCTCTTAATTGGTAGGTAAGTTGAAGTTTGTGAAGGGAGTTCTCACTAGATATAATGAATGCTTGGGCGATAACCAAGACTTTAACCAATAATTACGTTTTAAAAACTAAAAAGAAAGCGACTTCATTGAATGAAATTTGAGCCTATAATACATTTTTAGTGGAAAAAAGATGTATTTTGTATATATATAATAGGCCAAATAAACGCACCGCTCTAATGAGACAGCGAGGTATCAAAGTACATGAAATCGGTTTAGCCGTTTTCGAGTAATCGGTGAACAAAAAAGATTCCGACGAATTGAGAACCTCCTCCTTTTTGATAAAGTCGGTTAAAAAAATGATATGATCGTAACATACTTTCTTAAAAAAAATTGAGTGATCTTCTCTAACTTATACGTGTTTTATAAATCAACTTTTGTGTAAGTAATCGATACCTCTTAAAATATTGTCTCAAACATAAAATATAAAAAATAAATCGTTGTCATTAAGCAAACCAGTAAAATAAAACTCTGCGAATATAAAATAAAGAATCCATACTAATTACTGGAGCATGCGCCCTAATAAACACTTTACGACTCTCGTAAAACGGATAAATGAGAGAGGAATAAAAAACACTAAGCGAACTTAGATACTCAAAGCTTGAATTTAATGTATGACCACAGATAACATAATACTATACTAGAATGTATGTATGACCATGCGTATGAGTCAAATCCCGTAGTACATCTCTATCATTAAATAAATATAAATAAATAATGCCGGACATTTCACACAACATTATCTGGCTCCAAAGTAAGCAGAGCTTGTGTTGTGGGTACCACATGACCACATGATATACTACTTATATACTTTTTTTTTTAAATACATACATATTATACATAGAAACACCCAGACCCTTTATGCTTAGTATTTGCAAAAATTACCTTAGTAAAAGGAGTTGATTGTTAGGTTCGTACCTTATGGATAGAAAGAGCTGTGTAAAATTATACTTCTCAGAGCAGGTCCATAAACCGACAAACGACACAAAGATGATAGAGATAGCCGACAGATAAAACTCGTATTTTGTTACAAGTAGTTACAATGTTTGAAACAAATTAAACTTCGAGAAGATAAGGTGATTTATATCTAAATATTCTCTGTGGGCTGTTTTGTAATGTTAGACTGTATTTTATAAATCATAGTCATGCGGCATCGGCGCCGGCGGTTTGACTAATGCAGGAAAAATGAACAGTTTTCTAAACTAATATTATAAAGAGAAAATATTCGATTTTGTTTGTTTGAAATGGATAAACTGAAATACTACTTAACTGATTTAAAAAATCACCTATATATTGTTACATCATCAGAGAGTAATTGGGCTGGAAATCGTTTTCAAAAAAAAATTAATCCCTAATCCTATTTCAAACGATCGATAGCACCGCTTAAAATCGAATTACATGATATGTGAATTTAGTGTCGATTCCTCATAGGTCAAGTTCAAAAAGAAAACGCTAGTACCATACCAACAATTTCATTGTAATTTCTTTCTGCATCTTTAGATATTCTGGGCTGAGTGGTAAGGGAATTTTAGAGTGGAGTCTAAAGAATAAATATTGACTTTAGGTGTTTGTTTTGATCGAAACTTAAGTATTTAAGCGATTATGTTTCCTTCCTTTCAGGTAAGTGGTTATTTCTACTCGTTCCTGGTTCCAGAACCCCAAGATCTGTTCTATGTACAAGGTAATGTGAATTGTAAGATCGCCAAAGAACGATTTAATGGTTTAAACTGTAGTACGGATGATGGCTCCACTGGAAGGTAGGTAATACCACCGATGATAATACCAATAAGACCAGCAGACGGTATGGTGCAAGCGATGATTGCTT
Source organism: Lampropteryx suffumata (assembly GCA_948098915.1). Lineage (NCBI taxonomy): Eukaryota > Metazoa > Arthropoda > Insecta > Lepidoptera > Geometridae > Lampropteryx > Lampropteryx suffumata. Next base: position 8,119,340 of record OX402558.1, on the reverse strand, counting down.
AGGGTGTATCTAACTTAGTGAAGTGGGAGTAGTGCTTAAAATCAAGCAACAGAATCAAGTATGACGTCACCTTTGCGCAATTTCAATTACACATGATTGGTTTGGGACTAGATGATGCTTTGAAATGTCGTGAAATATGAAATGTCCGTCAATACTATCTACTCCCAAACTAAGCAAATCTTGTACTATGCAATCTTGTACTTGTACTATGGAGGATGTACTATGTACTAAATCTTGTACACATGACTGATATAATGCTTATATATTTTTAAATATATACTTGTTTTGTGTTTGCTCTGTGTAAGCACCTGTGTTCATTACATAAATTAGGTCCTGGGTGGGGATCGAACCCACAACCTACCGCACTGTAGGCAGAGTTACTACCAACTGATTTGTGAGACCGGATATCTAATAAAAACACAGAGTACAGACGCTCATTAGGTAATTTCTTTTCATCTTTTCACATCTTTTCGCTGCGCATAGGTGGATAACCACCCTAAAACGCGGTATGCTACGCCTGTGCGGGACTGATAAAAATTTCAATTCACCTATTTCCGAACGTGAAGCAAGACGGAATAGTTGAATAAAGTAACAAATAGATACAAAATATCCAATTCGAGAGCGGAGCTCACAACATGGCTGCTTAACTTGCAAAATATCGCAGATGCATCGTGCATTGTCGGCATGAGAATCGAAACACTCTTGCGTGAGAGTATTGTGAAAAGCGATCTGTTTATTTCAAGTGGTATTTTGCTTTACTGTATGACCCTTTTATGCATGAGATACAACAAAAACTAACCAAGTATACTACATGATAATATATGCACACTGATGCAATAATCAACAAAGATTTCGAACGAAAAAGTCGCATGTCGAAAATGAGAGATTGATTCAAGCATAATTGTTTACTGCTAAGACCTCATTGTTTAACCATACTGTATTATAGTTTATGAAACCAACAGCCTTCATTTCGAAAAGATGGTTTCCTTACCGTCGTGATATATCATCGGATTTATCTCGTCGATCGTTAGCGTCCCGTTATTTGCCAAAACCCAACGAGCCGTAATAGAGCCTTCTAAAATATAGAGTTATCGACATCTACACCGGACGAACAAAGTGCAGCCTACGCAGAAACAGCTGGGTTTTTTGTAATCTCAACATGAATTGGATGAGCATATTTCATTTATTTATTCACAATTTATGACGTAACAGAATAATCATGTCAAAGTGTTTAAAAGTCAATCATTATTTAATACTAGGTGCTGCCCGCGGCTTTGCGCGCTTGGTGCCTACTTAAAAAGTATGTCTAAGAAGCCTATGTCCTTCTCCAAGGTCCCATGTATCTCTATACCAAAATTCATCAAAATCGGTTCAGCGGCTTAGACGTGAAAACGTGACAGACAGACAGACAGAGTTACTTTCGCATTTGTAATATTAGTAGGGATTGAATAAGATATTAATTTAATATTATATACATATCTTAATTAATTTAATATCATATACATATATAAATCGTAATTACCGTAATTACTTTCACTACCTTCACTACATTCACTGATCACAGAATTGAATGGAATTTTTTCATTTTTATGGGTATATAAATAACAAAACCTAGGTCAAGATGTTGTTATTACATTCGGGATAAGACTAGTATCTAATTTGAATTTGATTCCTAAATGCCTACTATTCAACTTGTTTCGTGACGACCACTATCATGATATCTTATGAACGCGATCTATAAAGCATCTGAGACAGACCACAGACAAGTGTTCTTGTATAGAGAGAACAGGCTGTTCTCAAAACTGTGGGCGGAGGCTCTGCGTCCCAAATGGCCAAGAATTCAACACCCCGTGGGAAATAACGGACGTTTCTTTTTGTTGGCGACCGTATTGGAGATTGTATCGACTGGCGGTTTGGGAGCTGTCCGATATACAAGATCATAGCGAATATTTCAAAATATAAATAATAAATCAATATAAATATTACTGGACAATGCACACAACACCATCTATCTGTATTATGTATTATGCTTACCAGATGGCTAATAGAATACGTATATATTTTTAAATACATACATTAGATACTTTATAACACCCAACCAAACACAGAACAAATATCTACATAATATGTTCGTCAAATAAATGTTTCAATAATGCCAGAAATTTTACACAGCGTCTGGCCACAAAGTAAGCAGAGCTTGTGTTATGGGTACCACATGACTGATATACTACTTATATAATTATTATTTCTTTGTAAATACATACATATTATTCATAGAAACACCCAGTCCTGAAACAAATAATCTCAGATCATACAAATATTTGTCACGCGGCGGGAATCCTTCCGCATAACGTCTCAAGGTCTCACTGCGCTACAGAGTTCGTCAAAACTGGTCAAAACTGGAATCTGGCGTTTATGTATTTCCGAGGTCTAGTATTCAGAGACATACTTATGTATAAACGTGAAAGTATTTCTGTATTACTTTGTCGATGAAGACATCGATACTGTCTCGACACATCTACAAAATCGGGGTGAGTTTGATCAGCGGTCCGCTCGTTCCCGCTCGAGTTCGCGGTTTGCACTGCGTAAAATTGTTCGTGAGTAAAAACCCGCGTTTATCACAATGTTTGATAAACACGGGTAATAAAAACAAACTCACGAATGTTTTGAGGGTGGAATTGAATATTTTTTTAAATAATATGTTCACCACAGCAAGTAAATGCCTCCATGCGCGTTAGTCTATAAATAAACTTATGTCTATGTTATGTTGAAAGCGTAAAGGTTATAACTTGCACCGATACTTGATGATATTGTGTCGTGTTGTTATTATGACGGAGTGGAAGGCAAAATTATGCAATTTGCGGTCTACAACAATATTATGTTCTCATACGAGAGCATTTATGAAAAGCTATCAATACAAAGTTCTCACTGTAACTCTTTGAAATAAGATAATTAAATTGACTTTTATGTTATTGTATTAATTGAGGTTACATTTTACAGATATATTTATATTTTGTTTTAAAAATAACACTTTTAAAGCAATGTAATGTTGAGTGATTTTACGAGTATCAGGCCCATACTGCTGAGTAAATTCATAATGAGATGAGATGGTTACGCGAAAGAATAAGACGCACTATGTAGGTATATATAATGGCTCTTGAGCGCTTGTGCGAGCTGAATCGCTCTTTATTACGTTGTAACAAGAGTCGCTGTTTATAAATTTACTTTTGTTGATACCACGTTCTTAAGTATTTAGTACCAGTATGAACTATATTATAAGATAAAACAATTTATGTCCTACGGCAAGCAAAGTCTACAAAATCAATGTACTTTTTAAAGTACTTTTACCTTTATTGAACAGCTGCAAAAGTTTCTCCTTTACGGAATTAAGCTCACTTCAACGGAGCTTCACTAAAACGTATATATTAAAACATATTTACAAAACCTAGCTTTATTGTTTCCTAGCAAACTTAAAGACTTCGAATACTCGTTCAGCCGTTTTGCTGTAAAATGCAAAATTGCTACAACGAACACCTAGACAGACTGATACATTTTCGAATGCATAATATATTATATGCATAATATAATAATGGAGGCCTATGAAGAGCACTTTAATTCTTTTCACCACCATGGTTCGAATGAACAGAAATGATCGAATGATAAGAAAAAGAAGTCTAGATATATTACATTTTTATGTAATAAATATTTGTTCTATGTCTGGGTGTTATACAATATCTTATGTATGTATTTAAAAAATATATTAGAATAGAATATAATATAATAATGGTTTATTTGACACACAACGCGAAAAAAGATACATAGAGAGAGAAACAAATAAGTATATATAATAATATAATAATGCCGGACATTTAACGCAACATCATCTGGCCCCAAAGTAAGCAGAGCTTGTGTTATGGGTACCATATGACTGATATACTACTTATTAACTTTTTTTTGTAAATACATACATATTATACATAGCAACCCCCAAACCCGAGACAAATATTTACAGATCATACAAACATTTGTCCCCCGCAACCTTCTGCGTCTCAGCCGAACCTTGGCCCACTGCGTCACACAGGTCGTAAATGATTTGAGTAAGTAGGCCAAATTGTACATGTTAGGAGTTGACATTTTTCGCTTTGGGTGCCAAACAGGACCAGTCTCAGCTTTAATGCCACTCCTTTGGGAGTTATAAGTATAGTATATAAGTATTCTATATACTATATATTTCTATCACTCACATGGTCACTATAAAAGCTATGTTTAGGGAAACACTATCTTGGAGAATTGTTCACCAATATTTATTTTTATTTCGTTAATATTATCATATTACAATGGCCCCCACTTTGCATTTCACATGTGTATTGTTACTAATATGATGTAAGGAGATGTTAAAGCTGTCTTAGTCACGTCAAGCAACCTAGTTGCCACAATAAAGCGTTTCTTGCCCATTGTAAAAGACAGTGTACTCACGTCAACAATGTTATCTCGTAAGTTTAATTGCAATTCTCTTCGCGGGTTGCATTTTATGGCTTTGCTCATTGTAATCTGTTATGTAATCTCTTTTGCATATTTATTATATGGTTATTCACACCTACTTATAATTTTATAGTCTGCAAGGTCTTGGGATTGCAAACACTGATAACAGGTATATAAATAAATAAAAATATGGATGGACAATGCACACAACACCATCTAGCCCCAAACTAAGCATAGCTAGTATTATGGTAAATAGACCAAATGACTGATAGATAACAAATACAATACAATACGAAACTTTTTTTATTCAATAAAATAACAAGAACCACTTTGAATCGTCTTATTACATGCTAGTGAATCTAGGTGTCGGTCGGTTACTCCTAACCCCAGTTCAAGAATCCGGCATGAAACTCGTCTGGTCTTAACCCTTTTTTGTATGATCTTTGCCAATTTTGTTACGGATGCCGAGTCAAGTTAGAGCAGATTCATCCCAAGCTTTTTTGTCATCTAAATAGTCAGATATTTTATAACATGTTTTAATAGACAGTTTTTGTTTAATTACCTACGTTTATAAATTTGCCAACCGACAAATCTAACACATTACTTATTTGGAAGAACGCTTAGGATTATGGGGTTTGCACTAAACACAGTTCTTTCCATATCACAAGGTTTATATCTAGGTACCTACCTAGGTAGTACACTGGCTTGTTTATCTTTAGGCACAGAGTGTTGGCACAGATTTAAATACCACATGGGTTTTGAGAGGTTTGTACACGGACACCTTAAACTATTAAGGTGCTTTCTAGACCGAGCATGGAGTTGGATCTTAAGTCCCAAGCTATCATGAGTTCTGATGATACCGCGAAAATTCTGACTACCGAACCGAACAGGTCGTAACTTGCCCGCCTGTCAAAACCCCAAAACGAGGCTCTCATTGGTTCGCTATCGGGCTTAGGCGCGTGTTACGTTCGGTAATAATGTGGGCATAAGTTTCGATCAAAAACCGGCCACAACTATATATTTTTAAATACATACTTATTTTTGACGACCTCTGTGGCGCAGACCTGACTGACGAAAGCCTGACGAAGGCCTGACTGAGACGCAGAAGGTAGCGGATTCGATTCTAACTGCGGGACAAATGTTTGTTTGATCTGCAAGTATATGTCTCGGGTCCATTTTGCATTTTGAAAGCATTTTACTAATATTATTCATACAAATCTATGCGTAATGTTTGTATTTAATAAAAATGAAAATTGTTTATAGTCATGTGGTACCTCTGCTCTGCTCTGCTTCTGCTTACTTTGGGGATAGATGACGCTGTGTTAAATGTCCGGCATTTTTTATTTATTTATTATACTGTGTAACACTCAGGCACAGAACAAACACCTATGTTCATCACACAAATGTTTGACCTGAGAGGAAATTGAACCCACAATCTACAGCGCAGAAGGCAGAGCTAATACCAACTGAGCTGATAGGCCAGTCAATAATAATAATAACAGAAATAATAATAATTTCTGTTTTCAGTGAATACAGTCGTGTTGAGCATGTTTGTTTTTTATTATACTGGTTGCTGCCGCAGTTTTTCACGCATGGTACTTACATAATAGCTCATATCCATCCCTAATATATAATCTATCTCCTTACAAAATTTCATCAAGATACGTTCAGCCGTTTAGCCGTGAAAGGTAACAAACATACTTTTACACATAGACATTTTGAAATTTATAATTATACTAGCAGACCCGGCAAACTTTGTTTTGCCATAAAGATATCTTTCGTGAAAAAATTGTTTTCTTCATAAAAAGTATCCTATGTTACTTCTTCAGTTCTAGTTTCATGATGATCGGTTAAGTAGTTTTCGCGTGAAAGCGTAACAAACAAACTTACATTCACATTTATAACATTAGTAGGATTATGGTTGCATTTATTTCATATTAGCTGCTGCCCTCGGCTTCGCACGCCAAAGTAGCCTATGTCCGTCCCCAAGATACAATCTATCTGCTTACCGAATTTCATCAAGATCCGTTCAGCCGTTTAGCCGTGAAAAGGTAAAATACAGACAGACAGACAAACAGAGACAGTATCGAATTCATATATCGGAGTAATCAAGTTTTTACTATTTTACGGCAGAAACAAAGATGTATTGTTTGATTGTAAGTCAGTAAACGCCTTTATGGTTTAGGTGTTTCGATCTTACGAGCTGACTCGACGAATTTGTTATCTTATTGATGCGCATTATTGTCATTGTCTTGGAGTCTAAGAAAACGTACAGAATCATGATATTTTGTCGTAAAATGTTTACTAGATACCTCCCTCGTAATACCAAGACGATCGATTTAAGCTTTACATAAGCTTCCTATTAGCAACAAAATATCGTTGGTCTATTATGTATCTATAGTCAGTAGTCGGTAGTCTTTTGAAGAAAGCGTATTATAATATAAATGACTATATAATTGATATGAATGCATCCATGTTGCTCTGCTCTCAGACAGATAACCGATACATTTGAAATGTATAAACTCTCTTGTATTCGTTTTTCGTAGTTAAGGTAGTAATAAGATGGATCATGTAAAAAAGCGCTAGGACCAGTAGGGCGATTATGGAACTCTAATTACAATCAATGTCTATTAGTAATGATTGAAATTACGCTGAAAACTGATATACATTGATTGTATTTAGAGTTCCATAATCGCCCTACAGGACAAGTTTCTTGCCAGTTCTACTCGGGCTTGGGTTAAGAGGAATTGGCACCTAAATTCACCTAGTATGTAAGACGTTTCAAAGATAAAATAAGATAGAATATTTTTTAACTTTGTGAGATAAAATATTTTTTAACTTTGACTTTGACTTGACTATAGTTCACGATCGTTATCTAAACTAATATTACTAGTGGCTCTGTGAGCTGTAGAACTCGTGAATTTTTTTTGGAAATGACTGAAATATAACTTTTTTTACGTTTTCAACCCATATCTCCGCCATTTTGATAAATTTTGTGAACGTGCGCTAACTATTATAATTAACTAGTACAAATTTAGACTTAACACGCGGAAGAAGTCGCGGGCGTGCCAGCTAGTATTTTAATAATAATATTTTTTGTAACTCTACTGTGAAATCTTATTCTGAAGGTCTTCGATATTTCTTGTAGTAGAATAAAACAGAAAGACCTTCCTATTATAGTTTCCCAGACGGCCCCAATAAATTGGATTTCAATTCGCTTCGTCTTCGGATTATATCCAACCCTACCATATTAGATAATTCTCTGCCATGCTAGTACGACTAAAGTCCACCACCCACTAAACCACTGCAATTAATTAAACATTTTATACTTAACCAGAGACACAATGACTTCTTTTCAACGATCTATGTCACATTGCCACTTAAGTTATTGCCAGAACTTTGAATTTTTTGCTCCTTAACAAAAGGTTTTTGTTGGCTGCCAGCTCGTTTTACAATAACCACGTTTGATGTAGAGTAGGCTATGTTCCTTTTTTTACAACTTCTCCACTTGCCTTTTTTTCTACCTGTCTTGTCCTTTCTTTGTATGGTGTGGACTTGTCTCGACTTGATCTTTAACGGTCTTTCTTTTGTTTAAATGTTATTTGCTTGTGAAGTATTCATGTAATCAGTTTCACACTGGCACTTACTTCTGATACAGAAGAAATTATAACATCGCTTCTTTTGAGTTTAACAAGTTTTGTAATACTCCAAAGTACCTATTGTCTACAAAGCAATTCAAAATAAATAGGCGCTTCATTTTTGACTTAATTTGTTTAAATATAATAATTTTAGTATCCGAGATGACCGAGCTTTGCTCGGTATAAAACAGGGATAAAACGACTTTTTATAAAATTAAACCTAGCTAGATATCAGGGCGATATACCGAATATCGTCCCCGAAACCTCCTGCATACAAAATTTCATGAAAATTGTTGGAGCCGTTTCCTAGATTCAGATTATATATCTTATCTATGTATAAAAGAAAGTCGTGTTTGTTACACCACTTATAACTCAAGAACCGCTAGACCGATTTGGATGAAACTTAAAATGAATATAGTTAGTAACTTGGATTAGGATATAGGCTATTTTTTATTCCGGAAAAACAACGGGAACGGGAACGAGGCTGGCGAAGGCGCGGGAGGCCGCTAGAGCCATCTATCAATATTTATCCGTAACTTTGTTAATCTCTGTAATTATTACAATAATTGGAATAGCTATTTTTTTTTCATAATGAAAGTACTTTAATATTTTTGTGAAGTTGTAACCGCCCAACGAAGTGGGCACGGGTCAGCTAGTTGTATATATATAAAAATAATTCGTGTTAGTTACACCACTTATAACTCGTGAACCGCTGGACCGATTTGGATGAAACTTAAATTGAATATAGTAAGTTACTTGGATTAGGATGTAAGTTTTTTTTTATCACGGAAAAACAACGGGAACGGGGCGAGCGAAGCCGCTTGTGGCCGCTAGCGCCATCTATCAATATTTATCCGTAATTTTGTTAATCTCTGTAATCTATATACATAAAAGAAAGTCGTGTAACACCACTTATAACTCGAGAACTGCTGGACCGATTTGGATGAATATTAAATTCATTATAGTTAGTAACTTGGATTAGGATATAAGCAATTTTTAATCACGGAAAAACAACGGAAACGGTGCGAGCGAAGCCGAGGGTGGCCGAGGGTGGCCGCTAGCGCCATCTATCAATATTTATCCGTAACTTTGTGAATATCTGTAATTATTACAATAATTTTAATAGCTGTCTATTTTAATAGCGATATTAGTACCTTAATAACGCCCAACGAAGTGGGCACGGGTCAGCAAGTATACATACAAATTTTATGGATCCGCCTAGAACAAGACATTAAGCGGTATGTAATCCACATATAAGTAGTTGCTTCTTTTACCATAAAATTAAAAACATTGTTTTTCAAGAGACGAATAGGTAATTAGATTAGCCGCTGGATACCTGGATGGTACCTACGTCAAAAGATATTTATATACACCAACCTAGGTATCTAGCCTAGCTTAGCAGACAATTTGAACTCACGCTAAACTAGGTAGGTACTATGTAGGTAGGTAACGCACTTAAAAACATTGTTGACACAATAAAAAGGGTTGTCAATTTTATTTCTTGAATGTTTTTGTATGGAAATCTGAAAATATTAATTCTTAGGATTTGTACCACAACTGTTCATTTTCATGGTCGGAATCTCCTCGTTCAGGCTTAAAATACTAGTTCTTGAATTCCCTGTATATACAAGAATTGCTCGTTTAAAAGGTATTAGCTATGTTAGTGCCTATAGTGCTTTAATACCATACTCGTATTTAAGGGAGAGGGTGAAGTAAATAAAACCCCGATACACGTAAATAATCTTTCTTTTTCTCCTAGCTATTTTCTTTCTTAGCATTATAAACTCTATTTCTTGTTAAAAGATCTTATCCAACGCCATGCTCTAAGTCTATACTCTAGTATTTTCAGCTCTATTCCAAGAATAATAAGCGTTATTTTATATGTGGAGTACTTGACCGTGTTCACTGGTCATTGCACCTTTATCAAAGCATAAATAAACGTAACCCTGATTAGCATTCGTATTGTTATTCGAGTTGAGACTGCTGGGAATTCTCTGAATGTTGGCACAGTTTATAAGCGAAGCAGTTAGCTCAATCAATAAATAGATACCGTTTAAAAAGCTCAACAAAATCTAAATTTGACATCCATTACAGGGATCTTATTTTGAAAATGCGCTTTATATACAATTATTTCGATTTGTTATTATGTGGTTGTAACTGTTGTTTTTTGGAAAGTTGAAGCCCATTTAGATATAAAATACTCATCTTAGTTTTCTTATAAACGAATCCAGCTGTGTATTTACAAGCTGTGCCATCAGCGGCTATTCAAGCATGTCTTCACGCTTCTTCGTTGCAACCGTGATTGTGAGAATTTATGATGTAACATCGATGATACCTATCGGTTAACGTAGGTACCACCCTCATACATTTATACCTGATAGGAATTAACCTTAAAAAAATGGTTGTCTGTAAAGTCGGTTTACGGACAATAATTTTACGTGATAACGTCATAAGAAAACATTGATGAAAAATTGCATACTTTTAACCTATAAAGATGCATCACAAGCCGAACGCCTAGGCCGATCGTGCCTCTTTATCGCTCGTTCCGCGCTCTCGCTTGCACGCTCGGCTCAGGCGGAACGTGACAATTTTTCGTGCGTGCAGCCGGCGTTCATCGATTTATAAGACGTTATCACGTCAAAATATGCCATTTTAATTTAGACACTGATTTGAAATCACGAGACAAGCATTCGTATTCGTAGACTTAGGTGACTAGTTTCCATCAGGTGAGCCATGTGCTTGTAAGCCACCTAAATGTAAGTTTTAGAAGCTCGTGTTGCTGAAAGTATGTAGGTGATATCTACACTGTTGCAACTGACTATTTCGTTCCAGAATCTTGCACCTTTACACTTATGGTCACCGCGAGAGCATCTAAGATTTTGTAGACAAAACATGTTTACATCAGGAGAGTTCTATCGTACTTTGTATATGCGCTTGGATGTTATGGGTTTCTTCTGTCCGCTTTGCTCAGCACTAATTCGATGTGAACCTTGAAGTCAGCATTCGACTAATCGAGAATATAATGAGAAATTCTTTGAATCGTTTTTATAAATTGGCTATGACGCTTGCAATACCAAGTATCATCTACTCGGACTCTGCACTAATAAGGCTTCAATTAGAAAACCAAACGTCCTTTCGATTTCTATAGTTAGGACAAATTACAGGCAAAACTCGGTTATGATTAGAACAAGCTCTTTATTTAACTCTCTGGTTAAGGCAGATGTTGATTAGACATCATAGACCTTTTCAATACCTCTATAACTACTATTAAGCGTCTGACTTGTGGTGAATTCTTTAATTCTATTTAGTTTCTCTATTCTTTTTTTTATCTTCCTTCTTGCATCACAACCTTATTTCATTTTTGTAAACCTACTTGTATATCTATTGTTAATGCTGTCTATCCTACTGTGTTTTTTCTATACTTTTATATCTAACTATTTGTGGAAACTTTTAATTAGACTTCAGTGTGTCTCTATTTTGCAGGAACATGTATTTTTTGTCTTTTCATCATTGGCCTTAGTTCATCTGTTGAAGATGATTTAGGTGGCGTCAGTCAAGTTACAGAGCAGTTATTTGTAATTTAAAACTTTCTTTCATGGTTCCACTCCAGCTGAGGTTGGTGAAGTTTCCTCTCCACTGACACCACTCTGTCTGGGATTCTGTATGTCTTTTACTTTCCAGTGGTAGTTGTGAGTTTTCCGAAAATTCTAAAATAAAATCACTCGCACATTGCCGGCCTTAGACGTAATGGTGTCTATTTATCATAAATTTCACATGCTATAGATCCTTTAACACATGCTGTGTTATCTGTTAATGCTTGCAAACTTCTGTTTGACGAAATATCTGACACGTTGGTGTCCAAGATGGACCAAGATGAAGTCATGCTGTAGAGAATTAAGACATGATTTTACTCAACAAACAATGAAGTAGATAATTTAGTAAACCCTGTCAGCGTTTTACTAAGTCATTAAATTCGTGATACTTGTGGATTAACTTATAAGTACTAAATGAATGTAAAATTTGTGATTAGCAATTTGTCGTGTGAAAGTAATTCGTGATGTTTTGTGCACTAAATTAAAAGTGAATCCTATTAAACAGCACATAATTCAGGTAATCTGAATTGTGTTCTATGAATTGGTTGTTTAAGGGTTCCGTTCTTTAAAAGGGAAAAAAGATCCATAATAATTTATAACACTTCGTTATCCGACAGACAGAAATGATATATCGTGATATAGTGTCGTGTCTGTGTGCCAAGACCCTTTTTCTCAGAAACGTGTATAAGTATCGAATATTAAAGTTTACGGTCTCTTGAAGATTCTAAGTCAAAGCAATCAAAAAATACAGCCTAATTACTCACATTACTAACGACCTCTGGCGCAGTGGGCCAAAGTCCGGCGAGACGTTGTGGGATCGATTCCCACCGGGTTCATATTTTTGTATGATTTGTAAGTAACTTTCTCGGGTGTTACTATGTATAATATGTAAGTACATATTTACAAAAAAGTATATAAGTAGTATATCAGTCAGGTACCCATAACACAAGGTCTGCTTACTTTGGGGCCAGATGATGCTGTGTGAAATGTCCGGCTAATGCCGGACACAACAATATTTGTGACACACAATTATTGTTATTCGCCAGTACCTACATCAAAACCTATGACGTACTTTCAGTTGATTTTGAATCTTAAAATTTGGCAAAAAGCTTAGTTTTGCATGTTTTAGGAAAATATCCGGAAGTCATTATTTTATTCCATAAAATGTTATTTCTTCGATTTTAAACTTACATGGCCGTGATTAATATCGTTGTATGGGAAAAAAAATCAACTACAGAGTTAAATTTCTCCTTCAATTCGACTTATCTTTTCACTAGAGAATGTTCGATGCATTAATAGTTTATGGCGTCATAGCGGCCGACAAGTTATTGTCGAATGGTAAAATAACCATTGTAGTAAACATTGTAGAGTCTGTATCTGCTCAGTCGCGACTTTCGCACCTGACCGTTTTTTCTTATCACAATACATTACATTTACCATCCGATTCAAGTTACTCGACCGAGTTTCATGACAACAACTAGTATTGTGTAAACAAGGTCTTAAAGCTAGGATCACCCGGAGACCGTCCAAGACATTGTAGACAAATATATTTGCGTCGGGAGAGTGCACCCGTTATTCCCTGCACGTGACTGGACGTTTCTGTTTATATGGCTTTTTGGAGTTTTATTAAGATCCTAAGAGATTATTTTCGTACTACAAATACCTACCATATTTAAAATAAAATAAATTCCTTTTGGAATGAATTTATTTGCGTGCTAGAATCATAAAATACCTGTAAAAGTTAAGCTAATTAAAAAATATGTTGTAAGTTTCCAAGTTGTAATCTCTGTAAATTTTGGAGTTCCGTAACTCAAAAAAGGTCAAGTATAAGATCCTTATAGGATCTCTTTGTTGTGCGTCGGTTGTGAAGTCGGTTTTTTTTTGTTTTTAAAACGCAATTATTGTATTAAAACATTGTTTGTTGATACTGTGTTGCTTTCGTTTATCTTTAGGATTGGTGAGTGATAATTTAATATCCTTCTGCTATATTCTCTACAATGTCTTTGTCAATGCATCCAACAATGTTATCTTATTTCGGAGTTGCTTCCTCTTGCATATTCAGGATCTGCTGTAGGAAGCGTTAACTTAGTTAAGTTTACTGCGAACTAGGACGTGGAGACTGTTTTCTCGGGATTATCAAGTTCTGTTGTTTATTTTCAAGTAGGTATAAATTGTGACGTAGTTAAGTCTTCATATTCGGTACCTTTAGCAAATGATCTTCTGTATGGGGGAAATTTGTCTTTTTTAACGCTATTTAGTAGCTGCTCGTTAATTGAAGGAATTATTATTACTAGTGGTCGCCCACTGGTCAAAATTCGACTATAATTAATTTACATTAAAAAAATCATAAAAAAATGCATTCTGCACTCCAATATATAAACTAAAGGTGTTCGAAATTTCATACTCCTCCGTCTGCACAATTTTCGTAATAAGGGGTTCAACGTTTTTGCTTCACGTATTAATATATATATAAGAAAAATATGGTTCAAAATATGTTCATCCAATGTTTTCTCTTTAACAAATTATTTTTAAAGTTATTATTAATTCTATCATTAAGAAGTAAAGTCTAACATAGTATAAAATCATCATCCTTAAACTAAAGATGAAGACGTCGTAAAACTTGACGTAGTAAGTTAAACGTAGCTTAATTACATGAATAATTGATTTAGGTGTGACTTTGCGGAAATCCATTACAAAACTTAAAATAATGTTTTTTTTGTGGTTGCATGAGTGAATTGTGTGCTTACCTTTTACCAACGTTTTGCATGACTTTTCAATTGCGGGCGGGAGGGAAGTGCATGCGTCTGCATCGTGTCTAACTCATTGGCGGAATAAGTACTAAATATTTGTCCATCTATTTAATGTTTTAATAATAAGATAATCAAAACATTATCCGTTCCATTTTAGAAATTATTCTTCACTAGCTGCTGCCCGCGGCTTCGCACGCGTGGTACCTTAAAAGTAGCCTATGTCTTTCTCCAAGGTTCCATGTATCAGTATGTCATGTATGTGTCCAACATTCATCAAAATCGGCTCAGCGGTTTAGGCGTGAAAACGTGACAGACAGACAGACAAAGTTACTTTCGCACTTACAATATTAGTAGGGATTAGACTTTTAAGATGTAAGTAAGTACCATACGTTTTGATAAACATGAGGCCACTCGTAGCCGCTCGCTTTCACGGGTCGCACTCATCGCGTCAAAACGCGTCAAGGACGCTCCGAGTACGTTAAATTAACTTTTGAATTGGTAAGAATATTGTTGATGGAACTACAACGTATTCTGGTTGTGATGGACTTACTTACATTTTTGATTTACCTACGTGGCAAATAAAAAATGTAAGCATACTTTGAAACTTAGAATTAGAAAATAGAGGCAGAGCAAGGCCAAGAATCTATACTAATATAATAAATGCGAAAGTGTCTCTGTCTGTCTCTTTGTTACGTTTTCACGGCTAAACGGCTAAATGGATCTTGATAAAATTTGGTAAGAAGATATATTGCATTCGGGGGAAGAATATAGGCTACTTTTTGTCTTAAAAAAAACCACCTTGAAGGGGTAAAATAGGGGATGAAAGTTTGTTTAGGCAACTCATATTTCCTTTAGTTAGGGATCTGAAAATTCATATTTAGGCTTTTAGTAAGAAGTACATAAATATGTGATTCAACGTATTTGCAAAATAATTCCCGAAGGGGGTAAAATAGGGGATTAATCTTAAGAGATGTTCTTTAGATGCACAGAATGCAATCTTTCAAAAAGTCTAAAAAAGGTTCTAAGCATACGCGTACGAAGTCGCGGGTAACAGCTAGTAAGTTATAAATCCCAGTGTAAAGGGAAGGTCTAGTTGTATAAATAGGTTAAGGAGGCTGCTATGGTAAGAAAGCACGTAGAGGATTATGTATTTGTTTTTAAGTATGGTGATGACGCTGTATATATCTTACTGTAGTAATATTTTGGTGTTCTCTGGCATTATCTTTATATGTAAAAATCTCGCGTCACCATGTTGTCTGGGATAAACTCCGGAACTGCTTAACCAATTTTTATGACATTTGGCTATCTCTGTGTAATTTGGTCAAACTTAAAAGATAGGATACGAGGGCGGGTCAATAAGTCCGTGACTTTTTGAATTTCTGACCTCTTTACTGAAAAAGCAACACTACTCCTGTCAACAGGCATCTGTCAGTTAACTCCTGTCAAAATTTGAACTTGCTGTGTCAGTTAGTTTGTGTTTGACAGCTATCTTTATCAGACTACCCACTAATTTGAGGAAAAAATGGAAAAAAGTGAATTTCGTGTGCTTATTAAGCATTATTTTTTGCGAAAAAAAACCATTACCGAGACCAAGGCTAAGCTTGATAAATACTATGGGGACTCTGCACCATCGATTTCAATGGTAAAAAAGTGGTTTACTGAATTTCGTTGTGGCCGTACAAGCACTGAAGATGCCGAACGTCCTGGACGCCCAGTTGAGGTCTCTTCACCCGAAACAATCGAAAAAATTCACGATATGGTGTTGGCCGACCGAAGATTGAAAGTGCAAGAGATTGTGGAAGCCGTAGGGATCTCGCATGGCTCAGTGGTTTCAATTTTGAATGATCACTTGGGCATGAGAAAGCTTTCCGCAAGATGGGTGCCGCGTTTGCTCACAGTCGACCACAAACGCAATCGTGTAACAACTTCACTGGAAGGTTTGGCGTTGTTTAATCGCAATATGGAGGAGTTTTTGCGCCGTTTTGTAACCGTGGACGAAACATGGATCCATCACAACACACCAGAGACCAAACAACAGTCAAAACAGTGGGTTTCTAAGGGTGAATCGGCGCCAAAGAAGGCCAAGGTGGGTTTGTCAGCCAATAAAGTTATGGCGACTGTTTTTTGGGATGCACGCGGGATAATCCACATTGACTACCTTCAAAAGGGAAGAACAATCAATGGGGAATATTATGCCAACTTATTGGACCGATTCAATGACGATTTGAAAAAAACCCGACCTCATTTGTCCAAGAAAAAAGTTCTTTTCCACCAAGACAATGCAAGGGTGCACACATGTGCAGTTGCCATGGCAAAAATCCAGGAATTGGGCTATGAATTGCTCCCTCATCCGCCCTATTCTCCAGATTTGGCTCCGAGTGACTACTTCTTGTTCCCAAACCTGAAGAAATGGCTTGGTGGAAAAAGATTTGACTCCAATGATGAAGTCATCTCGCAAACAAAGGCCTATTTTGAGGACCTCGACAAATCCTATTTTTTGGAAGGGATAAAAAAATTGGAGAAGCGTTGGACAAAATGTATAGAGCTCAAGGGAGACTACGTTGAAAAATAAAATCATTTATTTATCAAAAAATCTGTGTTTTATTCCAAAAGTCACGGACTTATTGACCCGCCCTCGTAGTATTAACCTCGATTATTGATCTCAATCTACTATATATTTGTCAAATACCTCATTCATAACGAAATCTCAAACCAACGAACGGATTGGAATGAAATTTGGTATGCAGCTGCTGCAATAAGTTCCATAAGTTCCTAATAGATGGCAGTGTAAGTTAACTTCAACAGAACTACTGAGCCACAAAACGCGTGGCCGGGTCAGCTAGTAAAATATGTAATGTAATGCATAGTATGGAACCCTCAATATAATATTCTTATCTATACATAATTATGTTTTATAAACAAAAAGACAACTGACTTCATGTATAAAAAAGCTAAATTTCAAAATATCGTTTCATCCAAGTGAATGTGACATATTTTTGTCAGTTTTTTAATTGAAAACCAAACTAATGAACCGATTTTTATGAAATTTATATGGGACCAATCGGGAAGTATATCCTTTCACATGAAATCAGTTCATAAATGACGGAGTTATGAGGTAATAAACATTAAAAAAATACATTCTGATTAAGAACCTCCTTCTTTGGAGTCGGTTTTAAAATACAAAGCCAATTTTTTCAAACACAAACATCTATATTTCATAGATCCGCTTTAAAGGGTAATTTTCACCTGTTTTATTCTCTTTGCTTGACAGGAGAACCGACCGCGATCAGATATTTTTATACAAAATCATCTAAGGCCATGTTAGCTCTCCATATCTGCTAGATACATTTAGATTTATATGCTTATTTATATGCGTATCAGCTGTGGAAAGCATCACCTTTTTCAGCCTCACACTACCCGAACTAATTATACGTCAAATGCTTTTGTCAGTCAATCTATGCAATCTAAAAACAACTTATCAAACATATGTTTTTTTTGAACTCTCTCTTTTTAAATTTAAGTTTACGGATCAACTGCAAGCATACTTACAGTTAAAGTCGTTTAGTTTTATAATTTTTGTATTATTATATTCTAAATAAATAATAAATAATAATAAATATTGCTGGATAATGCACACAACACCATCTAGCCCAAAACTAAGCATAGCTTGTATTATGGTGACTAGATGACTGATAGAATACTTATATATTTTTAAATACTTATGATATTTTATAACGCCACCTATGTTCTTCACACAAATGTTTATCCGGGGAGAGAATTGAACCCTCAACCTACAGCGCAAAAGGCAGCGCTACTACCAACTGAGCTGACAAGCCAGTCAATAAATTGAATGTTTCCTTTTATTGTTTTAAACATATTTGCTAATTTCTACATTATACGTTTTATGAATTAGTGGAGGCTTCGTTGGATTATGTATTACCATATAAATATTAAGTAATCATAGTATGATAGT
This sequence comes from Lampropteryx suffumata, assembly GCA_948098915.1. Classification (NCBI taxonomy): domain Eukaryota; kingdom Metazoa; phylum Arthropoda; class Insecta; order Lepidoptera; family Geometridae; genus Lampropteryx; species Lampropteryx suffumata. Next base: position 8,100,904 of record OX402558.1, on the reverse strand, counting down.
TTAGCTTCTACCTGTATTGCCAGTAATACTGTTATCACAATGACGACGCCAATATCCAAACGTAAAAGAATAGACACAAAAAATATCACACAAGCCCACGTAATTACCGTCTTCATTTCCTCGCGGACGGATCGGTGATGAGATCCACCGACAGGCTAAGAAACCATTTGCAACGGCCTTATCCCATGAAGATAACGTTGAAATTCGAATAGCAAATTACTGAATGTAGATCTACGACATTACAGACAAAGATCAGTAGGTATCCTAAAGTTGTTATGTTCTGAAGGCTTTATTGCGAAGAGATAAGGTTGAAATGTGCTGTAAATAATATGGTAAGTTACATTGTACTGATGTAAAACCGTTGCGGTATTATCAAAGTATTATTAATGCAGTACCTACTATAGGTTTATTTTCGGTTAATGTTATGCGACTACGTTATTGTATACAAGACTAGCTGGTGTCCGCGACTTCGTCTGCGCAGGATTAAAACTTTGAGTAGCTTATTTTCTTCTTGGACAAGAAAATATCTATCTCTAAGGTCATATCTATCTTTATACCAAAATTCTGCAAAATTATATTAAGGAATCGTTATATTTCGGACAATTCACACATTATATTTATAAATTATATGTTATTCTTATGTATAAGCTATATTATTGTAAAGTTTCATTAAAATCTATTCAGTACTTTTTGCGTGAAAGAGTAACAAACATCCATTCATACAAACTTTCGCGTTTATGTAAGCATGACTTAGGTACCACATTTACCATCCATTCACCAAACTAGCTCGAAATAATTTATGATAAGAAGAAGCAATTTTGTATGACAATGTTTAAATAATCGTATATTCTTTAGAAGCCATATAGTTTGCAGAACTGATAACCGTTGGGAAATAAAAGTTCTCGAATGGCGACCAAGGACAGGAATACGAAGCGTAGTTTCAAATTGCGGACATTTGAGAGTTACTCATGACGTTTTAAAATACATATGTTCAGTAAATAAGGACAATTAACTCTCATGACGTTTTACATTGCGAATATTCAATAAAAAAGACTTTGTGCTCTGAAAACTAGCAGTCATTTTAAATTGAGGACGTTTTGCTGTCAGAGCATTTTATATTACAGTCGATGTGCAATCAGGAACATTTAGCTTCCAAAACCTCCTGATCCGAAATGGGGCGACCCCCCCCAAAAACGAAGCATGAAAACGAAGCATAGGACGACCCCCCACCCGATGGACTGTTGACATTGTAAAGATCGCGGGAAATCGGTGGATGGAGAGAACTCAAAATCGTTCTTCATGGAAATCTATTGGGGAGGCCTATGTTCAGCAGTGGACTTTTAGCAGCTGATATGATGATGATATGTTGAGTGCAATTATATAATTGCTGTTTTTTATTTTTATTATCATTACATCCAACGAAAAGCAGCACATTTTGCTTAACAAACCCGACGTATTTGCCCCGCAATTTGCATACTTCAGCTATAAGCAACTCAGTTAGGCAGTTTGCACCTTCTGCACTAAGTGTGTTACCCCACTTTGGCCTGCTTTACATAACCCACCTGAAATTCTCAGTACATCTGTATGTTACCAACATATCCACTTTTAAGCTAAATTTTGAAATTTTTAATCGACTATATATAACATAGAAGGAAAAAAAAACAACCGAATAGAATATCTCCTGTATTCAATTAGGTTGTATTTTAAAAAAAAAAAATATGCTTGTTACTTGTTAAGCGATTTGAAATTTTTTTCATGTGAAAGGAAACACTTTCCGGTTGGTCCTATTGAAATTTCATCGAAATCGATTCAGTTGTTTAGTTTTTAAATTAAAATATCTGGAAAAAATATGTCATCCAAATAAACTAATTTCACTCATTGAAGTCGGTTTTCATTTTAGTTTTTAAAACGTAAGTATTGACAGACCAATCGTGATCGTTATTACAAATTCAGATATTTATTTACGCATACTTTTTTTGGTCTGCCGGCTGAGTTGGTAGTACCTCTGCCTTATGCGCTGTAGGTTGAGGGTTAGATTCCTTCTCTGGATAAACATTTGTGTGATGAACTTTGGTGTTTGTTCTTTATCTGGGTGTTCTAAAATATCATTGGTATTTAAAAATATATAAGTGTTTTATCTGTCATCTGGTCACCGTAATACAAGCTTGCTTAATTCAAAATTCAAAAAAATAAAAATCAAAATTCAATATTTATTTATTCAATAAAATCACAAGGACCACTTTGAATCGTCTTCTTACATGCTAGTGAATCTAGGTGCCGGTTCCTCCTAACCCCAGTTCAAGAAGAATCCGGCAAGAAACTTAACACTTCTGGTCTTAACACTTTTTTGTATGATCCTTGACAATTTTGTTACGGATGCCGAGTCGAGTTGGAGCTGATTCATCCCAATTTGCGGCTAGGTAATATTGTGTGCAATGTCCTCCAATATTAATTAAATAAAAAACTGATAGTTGAAAAACTCATATATCTGAACTGGAAATACTAACTATACCATGCCTTTATATCTATAAAGTGATTAGCTTTGTGAAAACTAATATGAACATTTTTGTAAACCTAAAATGTAAATGTAACCCTGGTAAAAATCTGCTTCTTCCGAAACAAAACAGCTCGCTTTAACAAGAGCATAATGTGTACAGCTGCACATATATATAATCCAATCACCTTCGTAATATTGTAGTTGATTATTGGACGCTCCTAGTCTTTAAGATCATATTGAAAACGTTTCTTATTGAAAAGGCTTGATACTATAAAAACAAAAAAAAACCAGCCGCTTAAAAGTAAAAGTAAAACAGCCTATGAGTTGGAAAAGTTTTGTTTTGTGGTTTTCTGTAATATGCAAATTTACGGTGGTACCTTCGTTAGTGACTTTCAATATTCAATATTTGTATGAGAAAGGAAACGGAACGTTCTAATTTTCTTAGAGAAATCAACTAACGGATGCTACAACAAATTATTTAATTTTTAAGAACTGGGACTACCATATGGGTACCAACGTTAGCTTTGAACAAAGCTACGGGAAGGTATTAAACCGCCTACCGGTATTCAGGTCGTTGGTTTGAATTCGACCGTAGGACTCATTTTCACTAATAAAACTGAAGTGCGCAAGTAGTTCTCTCAAACGAAGCAAAACAACACAAGGAATGCGCACTTCCTGAGACTAACCTGTGTGTGGCACCAAATATGTGGCAGAACTAAAACCAGTAATGTTTTGATATACTTGTATGTCAAACTAAATTACTTTTTAAAAACTAAAAAGATAACTTTTATGGAATAAAATGTGAGCCCTAAAAAATGCACCAGCTGTTAAAAAAAATGTTTCTAACTCATTTATTTATGTCTGTAATTCTTCATAAATATATTACTCAGTTAAAAGTCCAGTACAAAATTTCGTCTCCTATTTTTTCACCATAAGGGTAGTATTTTTACTTCAAATTTAAATGGGATCAAACGGAAAATGTGCCCTCCCAAACAAATAAAGGAAATTCAAAACTGGCTTATTAAAAATATACAACCGAATTGAGAACCTCCTTTTTTATTAAAGTCGGTTAAAAAAGCAAATGAAGAACAATTGAAAAAGAACTGACGAGACCAGTACATACTTGCACTGTAGCAATTGTTATTCTGATCGTGTGTTCGCGAAGCGACACGTCCGTCTGGCATCCTTCAGTCGAGGACGAATATCGAGCATTGGGTTCGTAATACCGCCCAGTAGATAATACCAAGCGGAGCCACATGGCATATTTTAAAATATCTGTACGTTTTGTCACCCCTTGGTCATATTGAAGGCAACGATCCAACTATTCATGTTGAGTCCATAACAAAATGACATATTCAAACTTTATTTTATATAAACATTTTAATTTTATAGAGAAAAATCTGATGGTGAATGCTACTAATAGATTATTTATTTGTACAATGACCCAACCCAACAGAAGTAGCTTCTCCTAGATCCAAACAGTAGAAACATTCGCTGATCACGATGATAATAGTCGGATCGGATTTGCATCACCGATTTTCTACGACGACGTACGGTCTGCGGTATAGAGGCATATCTGATGCTGCATCAGCTGTGCACCTTACCCGAATCTCAGATGATAGAAAGGAAAAGGGTATTTTCTATTCGCTAGAACTCGATAAGTGGAAACGCGATGGCCAGTGTCTACGTTTTAAAGGTGTGCAGAAAATACACATGAAAATATTCCACATTGATCCTTCTTGTTGGAAGTCCTTAGCTGAACAGCGTGGATACGGAATGTTCAGAAGAAGTTCATCGAAGATTTTGAAACTGAAAGAATGCTATAATTCGATTTTAATCACGATCAACTCAAAAATAGACCGTCTTCGAATATACAATATAACTTTGTTAATGATACCCTAACGTGCGCATTGTGCTCTCGTACGTCGAAATTGGGTACATTAGTCATATTAGGGCTTAACACATCTGAGAATAAAGCTATTATTATTATGATAATCTTGACTGCTTATTTCTGAAATTATTGTATGTAAAAGTGAGTTAGATGCACGTCATAATAGTCTGTAAATACCCGACAGGACCTATACTCCTGACATTACTCTTATATTTACTGTGTTGTGGGTATCAAAACAAAAACAGCGAGTAGGTACCGATCTACCACAAAATACCCATAACAAATATTTTAAAATTATGCAAATTGTCCTTTCGAACCTCAGGCGACCAGTCCACACGCAACAAAGGTCGTCAAAGCTATGACTAATGAACCCGCTTTAATAATAGACCAATATTGTGGAAAAGCTTGTAAAATTTTGATATTTATACCGCAATCCCAAACCGCCAGCCTTGACAAACACAGTCCCAGGAACAGGGGCACTCGATATTTCACACACGGGAACACACTTATTTAAGGGATCAGAAGCGCCCGGGGTGATTTATTCACGGGACTACTCTGGATTGTTGTCCCGGGACACAGCGTATTTACGTGTCTACAGTAAGTCACCTTTACACACCACACTTCTTAGATAGTTCATGGAAGTTATTCATGACCAAGTCAAATTGCTAGCCTCATTCTTCCCGAACTTGGCTTAGGATTAATCGACACCTATATACACTTATTTATTTAAAAATAGGAAAAACAAAACAGGTATTATAATAATAATCCCGGACATTTCACACACTGTATGTACTGAACAATCAAAATATACAAAATCAATCAATACACCTAGTATTCCATTAATTAGAGGGCACCACATCTTGCGTTTAAAAGTAGAAAGACAGCTAATTGTGGAGAAAATAAACGTATACCATCTATTCTATAATAATTCATAAAATAACTAGGTAGCGTAGCGTTTAAGTATGTTTTGTCCATAGTATCAATAAATAAAGAATATTATAGTATCAAACAATAATGATATTGCCAAGTTTGTATACTTAGGCTTATATACTTATATAACCCTAAGTATATAAACATGTCAATTTAGGCCTAGGTACAAACATGCCACTATGTCAATTATAGCATTCAGCATGTAAGACGTATAAAATGTCCTTGGGATTGTATTGAATTGAGTTGAAACTGGTTTTACGAGTTTAATATTGGTATTAAAATTAGTCTTAACTGTGTTTTAACTTATCTATACAATAAAAGATTTAATTATCCAATTATAATCTTTTACTCACATTTACTTGATTATCATCTCAGCTAGACAGAGAAACTTTCAACTCAATGCGATAACACAGGTTCAATAATCGTTTGCAAAATGTCAACCACACGAAAAATGTTATAGACAAAATCTTGCTAAATCTAACCCACTGCTTGCACTGTGCCTGATGGCGAAATGGTAGGCATTCTCAGTTAGAGTGCGATAACGCTAGATTTAGTGCCGTTACGTCGAACACCTGCTTGGTATGCAACGAATCTTTTGACGTGTCGTGATTGGGACGAAGGGTTGGCGCGTCGGAAATACTCTCATTTATTACTTTGGAATAGCTGTCAAGTGTCAAGTAAAACATTCTATACACTTTACCGCCACTTCTTTCCACTTATTACTTTGCAGTGCATCCTTGACCTACTTCTTTTTCTTCTTCTTATCGTGTCACTAGTTATTTCCAGTGTGGTGAAAGGATTAAAGTGGGTCTCAGAGGCACCTTTCGTGCACTTAGGTAAGACTTAATGTAAGCTTTCGACCTTGCCGACAGCACCCGCAGGAAAGATGAGTCAGTACATGCGGTGTCGGTTCGGTTGCAGGTGCATAACGGCTGGCACCGAGCCGAGCTTGTTTCAAGTTTTCCTTCTCTATTGCTAGCTCTTCTGTTAGTCAGCAGTGACCTTCTTATACGACACGACTGACACTATCTCCTTAATTACCGTCATTTAGCTAATTCCTGGCCATTCTCTTCCTCTTTTACTTCTATTTACGTAACTGTTGTACCCTCTAAGATGGGCAATCATCGTGTTCAAATAACAATACATGCTTAAAAACCTTTAGCTCACCAATGGCAGTCGCCCTTGTTCCATCTAGCAGCCATACCAAAAACTCCTATATACGAAACTCAATATCAAATCGTTAAAGCTGAAACGCTTCAAACAGTTTTCAAAGCAAAACCCAGCGTATAACCATTGCGTTCCATTCGAAATCTAGTTTCGGAAAGAATAAACAGTGGTTGCAAACGTCATTCGCTACGTCAACATTTGAGAGTGGGTAGTGGTTCATAAAGGCCTGTGATCCCATTCGGGAAACGGGCCTAAATTTATGTGTTTTAATGTTAACATCTATGCCTGTTCTACCCCTTTATGTGTTACACTATTACCAGCACCATGTTTATGCTTAATGACGCAAGATGAGTGCTGATAAGCCAAATGTCTTCCTTTACGATTCAAATCCAGTGTTTTGTGTATGTGTACAATGTGTTCTGTATGTGTACAATGTGTTGTGTACAATGGTAATGCTCGGATTGTTGGTTTCAATGGGAGATAATGTATGCTAAGTATAGGGAACAGCGCGATCTGATAACGAAGTACGCATGAAATTCTAAGCGTTTTCTTTTATGAATATTGCTTATTATTTTAACATTTATTGGTAGATATTGAGCAGACATGGTTTAGATGGGTTTGAACTATCAATAAGTTATTGTAGGTATTTCAATTATGAGTGTATTTAACCAATTTGAACATTTATACACAAAATACATAATCATGTACGGCATAAATTAAACTCCTATTTTTGTTTTGCAATATAGTGGACCGCATTACCATATTATTGAATGATTTATTCATGTAGTTCGAATAATATTATTCTGGTTAAGTTACTAGCACAAGGATTCGTTACTTTTGACAACTAAGCAACTGCATTACCTAATATAATAAAAAAATAGTACCTACCAATATAGATACCAATATAAAATTCAAGAATTTTGACCAAAATCGTAAGATCGTATAAACCATTGCAATAGTAAAATAAATAAATAATGCCGGACACACACAGCATCATCTGGCCCCAAAGTAAGCAGAGCTTGTGAATTGGGTACCACATGACATTGAATACATAGAAACTCCCAGACCCGAGACAAATACTTGCAGATCATACAAACATTTGTCTCGCGGCGGGAATCGAACCCGTATCCTTCCGCGTCTCAGCTGGGCCATGGCCCACTGCGCTACAGAGGTTGTCAAAAAGATACACAACCACGAATAAAGTCGCGGGAAATCCATTAGGTATGTAAGTACATATCTAGTTAGGTATAAGCTTTCAGTACTTCAAAACAAACAAACTAAACTTCCTTCCTTCGATTATAACGATCGACCGCTACTCTGAACTAATGGTAGGTTTATGAATAATCAAATAGTTACTACCAAATTAACCATAGACCCCGAATCAGGTCAGCCTTAACTCTGATACTTGAGTAATATCGGTTCAACGGCCATCATCGAAATGTTTATTTTGGATTGTGACAAAAAATTTAGTTAAATAATATATAGGTACTCTGAATATTTCACGAAAAAATCTATGCATAATTAGAAATTGTTACTAAGTAGGTACAGACTTGTTAGATACAAAATAATACGTAAAAATCCAGCGATATTTATTGCTCTCGAAAAATGTAATGGAAAAGAAAAGTTGTTAAAAGTCTTCTATTGTGCTATTATGAATATGTACCCACATAAATGTTTGTGAATTATTTTTTACGTTGTCGTCGTTCAAAGTTTATTTTTCTCTCTGTTTTACGAATGCTACTGGAAAACAAGCTCGTTTGCTCAGAAACTCTGCATAACCGCTGCACTAAATTCGTAATAGCTTTTTGGGTAATTATGTTCATAAAATCTGCGAAAATGACTCGTTTTAATTTTACTTACTCGTTTGTTCATGGTTATAGAATAATTTGCGGAAATTCGTGCTTTTATCTTTTATACATTCCAATTAGTGTACTTAGCAAATTGTAGCAAATAAAGAGATAACTTAGTGTAAGTTGAACTATTTATTATTACACATCAAAAAAGTCTAAGCAACATCAATTTCTAGCATCCCTATAGTTCTTTGCATCTCTTCTGTGGCAAGATGGCGACGCTCCATTACACATTAAAAACTAGTGGACTATTATTCGCGACAATATTATATGGTCGGTTACTATTTTTTTTTCTTTGAACAAAATATAAAACCGCACTAACCTAAAACACTATGAAATGCCGTTAAAATAGTCAAAATAATGTTTTTATTGTTGAAAAACATAATTTAATGAAAATAACTGCCAGTATTTGTTTGTTTATCAAAGAGATTGACTATTCAAAGAAGGTTTGATATTCCAAAGTTTAAAACGAAGTAAAAAAAATAATACTAAGTTATGTGTTGCTTAGATTTTTTTGATGTGTTTAACAAACAAAGGTTCACTTTCGAATCGTTATAAGTCAGGGACATTCTTTATGATAATGCAAAGTACATCATCCATCATTGTTACGTTACAATACAAATTATCAGAACAATAACAGCGCATTTATCAGAAACTGACCTTTGGCTAAGAGAACTTTAGTGGCTTTGCCTCTGTGAGAAACCATTTATTAACCTTTAGATAAAATATATTTCGTATAATTTATCTCTACAGCAGAATTGGTTTAATAATACGTATAAACATATCTCTTAGTTAGTGCATGTCGTAATTCAAACGATACAAATATATTTTTAATAAACACGGGCTTTACTCACTTACTATTTTTTCGAACCGTGAACTCGAGCGGCAAGGAGCGGATCAAATTCACCCTGATGAAGATTCTCTAGATGAATCGAAACAGTGTCGGTGCCTCCATCGACAAAATAATACCTACGTGAGTAAAGCCCGTGTTTATAAAAATGTATAGTACAACTCACGAAAGTTTTGAAAGTAAGATACAAATATCGCCCAAAATATCCGTTTCCAATTCATAGCTGTAGTCCAGTTCATACCCACTCGCCATTATAATTTATTAGTTACAGTTATCTAAAAAGCGCGTGTCTCATAACCATAAAGCTGCATTTACACGTATAATATTCCCGGCGGTTCCTGTCAAGAAAATACAGGTTGTTAATATAGAAAATCTTATTAGAATGTATTAATAAAGATGAATCGCATTAACTTTACTAAAAATAATTACATCAATTGCACAATTTCTTTCATCATTTTTTTATAACAATGTACTGTTATACAGTACATTGTTATAAAAAAAAAATCCGAACATTTCACACAGTATCATCTGGCTCCAAAGTAAGCAGAGCTTGTGTTATGTGTACCATATGACTGATATATACTACTTAAATACTTTTTTTGTAAATACAGACATATTATACATAGAAACACACAGACCCGAAACAAATACTTGCAGTTCATACTAACATTTGTCCTTTTTGCGTCTCAGCCGGACCTTGGCCCACTGCACCAGAGGTTGTCAATATTAAAGTGAAATAGGATATATTATGTCTAATTCTCGCTGATATATCAGAATTTCCTCATTCATGAGTATTCCGTGTTCGTTGTCCATTTTAACGCTCCCAGAACCACATCTTAACTTAACCACTGACCAAGAAATACCTAACCAACACAACACGCAAACTGACCACCTAAAACATTATTCACGGTTGTACATACAGCTTAACAAACTGACCTCTTTACGACCAGTCCGACCGTATAACGTCGCCGAATAAAACGTCCCCTTACCTAACGCTATTTTCCATTTCAAGGAGATATAGCGTTACATTATTCATAATTTGTTAGCTCATAGTCGCGGAGTTCCCTTTTTGGCCGGATTCCAGGGACTGGATAGTTTTGCGTCACAGATAAGAACGGAGACAAGGATGCTAGTAGTCATGAAAAGGATATCACCAGACCTGCAATATCTGTAAAATAAGACGCAAGTGACGAAAAAACTCTTATTAAGGAAGCCAGCCGTTCCCTATTACTCGCCTATAGACTATCTAGAGGGGAATATATGATTACTAGCGACCCGCCCCGGCTTCGCACGGGTGCAATACTGATACTAAATATACTACAGAATGTCTTTATATACAACGTTATCTAAGAGATCTGTGTAGACCTTTTTATGGTGTACAATACTGTAGTACATTATTTTGATCTGGTAGGGTTCAGCCAGCGTTTGCTATGTAAGCGCAAACTCTTTACGAAACCACATTAGAAACCTCTAAAATTATCAGTGTTTCTCTACTATATTATGCATGTTTTATACATATAAACCTTTATCTTGAATTACTCTATCTATTAAAAACCGCATCAAAATCCGTTGCATAGTTTTAAAGATCTAAGCATACAACAGGACAGACAGACAGCGACAGGGGACTTTGTTTTATATTATGTATGATATGATAGTAGAGATATTAGCGTACAAAAATTGTGTTTGACAGCAGTTATCGAGCAATTCACACCTATTGCTAGTTGTCGCGAGATTCGTGATAGACATTTGATTTGCTTTAGAAATAATTACGTTTTAAAAACTAAAATGACTTCACTTCGATAGCATATTTTTTCCAGCTGTTTTGATTTAAAACCAAACTACTGAACCGATTTTGATTAAATTTCTATGGGACCAATCGGAAAGTAAAATTACCTTACAAAATGGCATTTTTCAAATTGGTTCACACATGACGGAGTAATGAGGTAACAAATATACAACCGAATTGAGAACTATCATATTTTTGAAGTCACTTAAAAATAACATTTGAACATCGCTTTAAAAAGCAAGCTTAAAATCGCATGAGTAATCGATTAGGAAATATGTCTATTTTGCGGTAATGCTAGAAGAATGTTACTTAGTCTACAGGATCTGCTTATATTAAGGGTATGCTCAATATGAGTTGAGTCCTGAATAGATGCATTTTGTATTTTTATTTTGACATGTCATCCCAGCATTAATTTCATAGCCGACATTCTAAGAAAACTGTGGGTAACGAAACGTTTACGGTCGCTTGACCCTCGCGTTTTCTCTCGCGTTAGGTTGGATGGTTATGTGAATAAATAAATAAGTTGGAAAGGATAGTACTAGAGTTTTGTAGTTGGTAGTCGGCTGACCTCTGACCTGACCCTGTGGTTATAATGTACATTACGATACAGTACATACTTAGATACAGTATATACGTACAATATATAAGTTTTTGAATCATAATGTACGTATTTAATCCGCTGAACTTTTCATAGCTTGACAGAATTTCAAGAAAAAAAGTTAGGAAAGAAATAACGATGTCTAGTAACGCGTTACATCAAATAGTAGATATTAATAACCGTTTCGGACGGTGAGAGCTCGATTTGTGATTATTATTATAGTGTTTGTCCCATCCCTAGAGAGCGCGGTCTGAGTTCCAGGTCGCTTGTAAATTATTCATAACATTTGGGTCGCAATTAGTATGCCCCGGACGCGCATTCGGCCAATAGTACAGTTTTAAGCTGATGTATCATCTGATGCTGTGGGTTTGTAGTCGTACCTGGGCTTCTATTTGAACCCATTTGGTATGCTGTGAGTGCGCGCGTTTTAATCTCACTTCCGTTGAATCCGGGAGCAAACGTTACATCTGACTCAATCTTAGTACAATTATTAACTCTAGGAGACACATAAATCTGATGCTCATATAATAAGAAGCGTAAAGCAATAAAACGTTTCAAAAACGTAAGGCGAGGCGATGTTTCGATGCTGATTGAGTCTATATCTATACATAATAGAGTCTTACACTCAAGCTGATGCAGGAAATATTTTTTTAATTTTTATTCATATATGAGAGTTTTGTCACACGGCAATAAGCTATTCCTAAACAGCCGTAGCCGTTACGGTTATTACGTAAAAGCGACAGCAATGACTATGGAATCAATCGTAACAGTAAACGATGGTACGATGGAAACCAGCCATGCCAAAAAGTCGTAATTAGCAGATATATACAAAAGTCTTTGACAGCTGTGATCGCGCAACTCGCGTCTATTGCTATTTGTCGCAAATTACGTAATGGAGTCCGGACAGATGCTTTGGGTCCAGATTACTAATCAGGACACTTGCATAATTAGGCGTTCTGTTTTGGACGCAGATATTCAGTTAATGTCGGAACGCGGAATGCCGCGGTTACGAATGCAGCGCGCCTGGAATAGCGTACATAATCAGGTGCTGTATGCTATTGGGAATACATACCTAACTAATACCTATTTAGTAATAACTATAAATATATAATGTATAATTAAATTCACAGATAAAACCCATCCCATTTTTTATCGATTTATAAAAGACGGAAGTGATGAGGTGACAAACATAAATAATACAACCGAATTGAGAATGTCCTTTTGTTTTTTTAAATCGGTTAATAAAAAAGCAGCTGCCTGAAACTTTGCCTACGTGGTACCTACGTAGATGAAAAGTGGCCTTATGTTATTCCAGGTCTACATATAGATGTGGACTAGAATGAAACTTGGTGTTCATATACTTTTATGAATACCAGCTTTTAGCCAAATCCGTCCAGTCGTTTGAACGTTAAGAAGTTACAAACATAGGGTTGTTCCCAAACTACTCCATTCTTTTGTTCTAAAAAGATAAGAATCCCATACATGCAGTCTCAAGCTACTCCAACAAATTATTTCTTATAAATTTTGTTCATTAAAATATTGCATTTAAGTTGCATCCTACTCCGCAGGTAGCTAACATTATTCTCAAAGTACTCCAGAGATTGATTATCATAATTACCAAACTACTCCATGGAAAATATCGAAATATTATATAAATATTATATATTATTATTTTAATATTTTAGTTTCATTACAAAATAAATAATAATATCGAAATATTATATAAATATTATATATTATTATTTTAATATTTTAGTTTCATTACAAAATAAATAATAATATCGAAATATTATATAAATATTATATATTATTATTTTAATATTTTAGTTTCATTCTACTCCATGAAATTTTGAAACGGTACAGTAAGCCAAAATATTTATAATTATAAGCATTGTAAAATAATATTCACTAAAGTTTCCTTTACACTGTATTAGTCGTTTACGTTTGTAAATGGAGTAAAAATCATAATTAAAAAATAAGTGTAAAAGAGACCATGCGCTTTGTCGCGCTTATACAAGTATGACTTTACGCCAAGTTCTCAAAACCCAAGCATTTTTTATGATATACAAAAGCAGCTCAGACTAATGATCATTTGGTTTGGATTGAAAAAGTAATACGAAAAACAGCATGTGGTTTTATGTGGTGCTTTAGCTCATCTTCCAATTCAGTTTGTTGAAGATAGTTGGCTAAAGGAAGAAGCCCCAAAAACCGAAAGTGTCATTAAATTTAATGATTATTTTGTTACCACTTGGCTTGAGAGTACGTCTTTTCCAATACATTTTTGGAATTGCGAAGGACAACGTCACAGAACCACCAATTTGGTTGAATCGTGCCACAAGAGATTAAATAAGTTAACTTGAGTTTTTACAAACTATCAAAGATGAAGCTGTCCACTTTGAAAAATATCGTTGCACTCCTACTGTGAAAAGAAGCCGACAGTCCATAATCAGGGACCTTAAACTGACTTTAATTATGATCCAGTTTAAAGAAAAAGATTGAACAGTGTTACAAGAATTACAAAGCATCAGCAAATTATTTATTTTTTAATGTGTGTTGATTATGTTCTTAGCTTCTTAGCTAAGATAAGATAAGAATAAAAATCCGCCTTTTTCTAACCTTCTGTCTCCAGAGGGTTAGAATAAGACGGATTTTTATCTCTAAATATTTTGACTGTTAAATGATGTTTTTTTTTGTTAGATATGTTTTTTTTGTTTAGCTATCATGTTTAATTTTTTTCTCGTCGTTTTTAAAGTTTATAGGTATATAATTTTGTTTTTGCTAAATTATTTTACTGTTTAGGTTCCTTTTTATGTTATGCATGTACGATTATATTAAAATAAAAATATACAAATATCAGTTACTGTGTTGTATTTTAATTTTAGATCATAGTTAAACATATTTTATAACTCGAATCTTTGCACCTCAGCTGATGATAGCTGACTGTACATCAGATCTTTTGGAGTAGGATGCAACATAACATTAATCAGTAATATTCTTATGATAAATTCGTGGAGTTGTTTGAGAATGAATGTACGGCGTATTACATTTTTTTAAACCTGAACACTGGAGTACTTTAAGAACATTTTTTTATTCTCTTGGAGTAAAATGAAACTTATTTTTTAAGTAGTTTTTTGTTGTGGAGCAGTTTGGGAAATAATCTTGGAGTACTTTGGGAATAAGCCCAAACATACACATACACGCACAAAGTTTATATAATAAAAATAAATTTTGGTAGACAATGCACACAACATCTAGCCCCAAACTAAGCATAGCTTGTAATATGGTAACCAGATGACTGATGTAATACTTATATAATTTAAATTACATACCTACTAATGATACTTTATAACACCCAGACACAGAACAAACATCTACGTTCGTCACACAAATGTGTGTCCTGAATCGCACCCTCAACCTACAGCGCAGAAGGCAAAGCTACTACCAACTGAGCTGACAGGACAGTCATTAGTAATATTTACGTGGTTAGTTTAATAAGATGGCATTTTATATTAAGTACTTAATTAAAAATGGTATATACTGTGCATTTTATGCCAGCATCGCCAATTAAAACCCAGAGGTTTCTTAGCTATAATTTACTTATTCAATACACCATAATATCAATTTGAATGTACAAAACTTCTTGCCAGTGGGCGTAAGAGCGTAGGTAGCTAAAGGTCATGATTCCCCAGGGATAAAGTCGGCAGGTTTCGGGAAATTAAATTCCTGAAAGCCTTCCCTAATACAGTTACTAAACGTAAAGATTAATGCTTAAAACTTTAAGAAAACGTCAAACAAAAGATAATAAATAAATAATAAATAAATCGATAATGCCGGATGTTTCACATAGCATCACCATAAACTTTTTGTAAAAAAAAGTATATCAGTCATTTTGTATCCATACAAACATTTGTCCTACGACGGAAATGTCGTAGGATAGGATGTTAACTTCTGCGTCTCAGCCACAAAGAAGAATTACTATTGGAATTTTAAACTAGTTTTATTGGATAAATTATCAAATAATTTGCCCTTTGACTAATTGCCAAATAAAATAATAAAAAACAATTACCACATTTAAAAGCTCTAGACTACTCAGACAATAAAATATATTTGAAAAAATAAAATAGCTATATAGGCTACCTCCATTTACAAAACGCATAAGCTTAAAACAGTAATCAGCTTACAGAGCTACAATCAAGGATCTTTACGTTAAGAATACTAAGTAGTATGGACGCAGTATCACATATCACGCCAAGGGAAAGCCTAAACTCCCAAAATGGAATATCTGCGAGGCCTGAAGGCATAGTAAATGAACTTCTTAAGATCGGAGTCGACTATGTGACAAAGTTGCTTACAAACCGATTCAATAAGATAACGGTCCAAAATGAAATACCTAATCGATGGTTGAATTTGACAATAATACTACTATTTAAAAAAATATATATTATACAATTCATTAATGAATTTTTAAACAAATATAGGGTCTTCCAATAGGCACGTCCGAACTTTGACAGTTGGTAGCGGCCATCTTGTTGAAGCTACATCTGTCAAATTGGTTGTAATTTATTCATTCTGTTTTGTCAAATCATCATGGATAGCTATAGCATTCAACAATACGTGCAAATGATAAAATTGTTTTATCAAAATGAGTGTTCTGTTCGGGCAACGCACCGCGTGCTTCGCCCATTTTACGGTCGCCATAATCGTCCTACCGAGCGGACGATTCGTCGTGTGGTGGATAAATTTGCGTCCACTGGTTCGGTAAATGATCGACCAACACCCGTACGTCAACGAAAAGCAAGGTCTGCCGAAAACATCGCCGCTGTCCGTGAGAGTGTGCAGGAGAATCCGAGGCAGTCGATTTCGCGTCGCTCACAAGAACTCGGCCTTTCACAGATCACAACTTGGCGAATTTTGCGTCGTGACTTGGGCCTGCACTCGTATAAAATTCAACTCACCCAGGAATTGAAAGTAAACGACCATAGACAACGACGTGTGTTCGCTGAATAGGCACTGGAGCAGTTAGCAACTGACCGTAATTTTCACAGAAAAAATATCTTCAGCGATGAGGCCCATTTCTGGATGAATGGGTACGTAAACAAACAAAATTGGGACGATACCAATCCACATGAGATCCAAGAGCGTCCAATGCATCCCGAAAAAGTTACAGTTTGGTGTGGGTTTTGGGCTGGCGGTGTCATCGGGCCATATTTCTTTGAAAACAACATTGGCCAGGCCATCACTGTCAACGGCGAGCGCTATAGGTCGATGATTACCAACTTTTTTTGGCATGAACTGGATCATCTGAACTGGCCACCGAGATCTTGTGACTTAACCCCGCTAGACTTTTTCTTGTGGGGTTTTCTTAAGTCGCAGGTCTATGTGAATAAACCACAAATCACAGCGGCCCTCAAAGCCAACATAACCTATGCCATAAGTCAAATTCAGCCTGATTTATGCGCAAAAGTCATGGAAAATTGGATATCTCGCATGCGCTCCACCCAGAGAAGCCGTGGCGGACATTTGAATGATGTCATATTCCACACATAATGGCATCACTACATCTTTCAAATAAATAAATAATTTCGATAATATATCACACACACTTTGTTTTATTTAAATTTAAAGATAGGACACGCTTAATGAAATACCCTTTATTACGTGATCGACTATCGGCCCATTACGCTAACAAGCAATATCTAAAGAGTGTTCTCGAAAATACTTTTCTAACGACTATCGCCTATTCCGGACTCCCAACAGCTCACCGAGAAGTTTTTGAGACCTGTAAGCATCTTCATTAAATGCAACTAGTAGAGAAGATTCAGAATATAAGCTACCACTATATTGCTTTTATAGATTTCGCTAAATCATTTGACTCGATCAAACACCTTTGGGACGCTCTAGACTATGATGGAGTACCGCATAAGTACATACGAATTATAAAAAAAACATGTACAATAACAGTACACAGCAAGAACCAAGCTCGACCAACTGGGACCCGCATTAATCAGAAGAGGTGTTAAACAAGGAGACTACCTCTCACCCAAGTTATTCAACTAGATACTAGAATATGTTTACAAAGTGCTGGATTGGAGCAGTGAAGGCATTAAGATAAACGGTAGATACCTATCAAACATCCGCTTTGCCGATGATATTCGCCTTTCAGCAATACTGAGAAAAACCACCAAGAAATGCTAGTGGAATTAAATTCACAATGCAATCGCAATGGTCTTTAAATGAATAGGAAAAAACAATAAATATGTCAAAAAGAAAAAAAATGGTTGTCTGTAAAGTCGGTTTACGAAGATAATTTTACGTGATAACGTCATAAGAAAACATTGATGAAATATTTCATTCTTTGACCTATTAAGAAGCGTCATAAGCCGAACGCTTAGGCCGATCGTGACTCTTAGACAAGCGATAGTTGCTTGTTCCGCGCTCTCGCTTGCACGCTCGGCTCAGGGGGAACGTGACAATTTTTCGTGCGTGCAGCCGGCATTCATCGATTTATAAATCTATCTTAAAAATAGGAATTGTCTGTGTCAAGGTTTATAAATGTATAAATATTAGAAAGAAGGTTGGCTAGAGAAGACTGTAATAAATAAATAAAGTCTACTAAATATATTTTAAGTAATAGCCTGATTTGTAAACCTAAGATAATAACTCATTAGAACATTTTATGAAATTTATAATGAAAGTTTCATAAAATGTTCTTGGAAATTGGTTAACGAAATGGTGTTAAATTCGTTTGGGACCTGACCACTTGTCTTTCTTGTGATTTACTTTACAAGCCTTCACTGTGTGTGGTTAGATACGCGCTTCGCCAATTTATTACGAAATACATCTATTTAACAACTTAAACAAAATGAATAAAACCAAAATAAACCCGGCGTTGAATGTAAACTACAGGCAAAGTGCATTTTCGCGTCGGCACGGAAGCGAAGCCAATACAACGGGACGCACCACAGACCGCACAATCGAATTTTCACCTCAGCCGAAAACTATTCAGATTATACTAAGACATTTTGTGTTCTGGACGAACGAACAATACGTTTTTGTTAAAAACACGTTTAGCAATAATGTAAACTTCGGGTAAACTTCCGTTTCCTGAAAAAAACCTAACTTATACAGCTTATGCCAATCCGTTGTTATTACCGTTATACCTTACTAACTGCTGCCCGCGGTATAAAAAATAAACTATGTTCGTTCCCAAGATACAATCAATCTTCTTATTATCAAATTTGTTTTCAAAATCCGTTTAGCCGTGAAAAGGTAACAAACAGACAGAAAGACAGAAACATTTTAGAATTTATAATGTAAGTATGGATTTCAAAAGTCAATAATCGAGTCTAGAAGCATTATACTCCAAGAGAGGACCACTGAAAACTATTCAACGTGACACCGAAAACATTCAACGCCGCGCGTGTTTACTCAGCTTTATACGGTTACGTATATTGCGTTATATTACAAGAGCCCACGCTGTTATTGCACCCAACAATCTGTTAAACCCAATAAAACATGCTTTAATACTTTATATTTTAGTGACAGCTTAAATGGAATCCACATCGACTGCTTTCCCGGAAACAATAGGTTATTTCTGGACCTCCAATCAAGTAATATCATCCTAGTAATATTAACTAAGAAACGATGGTTTACTGATATTCATAATTCAAGTTGAACTATACTTGAATTATGATTAAGTATTATAATTATAGTTCAAATTATTTTTATACAACACAATCACAAGGATCATTTTGAATCGGTTTACGTAGCTGAATTAAGATGCCAATTCCTCCTAAGACAAATTCGAGAAAAATGACAAACTCGACTTGGACCTAGCGCTTTTTATATGATTTAATAGCTTATAATAGCTTATCCATGAAATCCACTTTATGTATACTATTGTATAATTCAGTAAATCATACTTAATTATATATTACAATCTAGCCAAGTAGGCTAATGAGTAATTTAACACTCACTTATTATTATAATGTAAAGTCTAAGAATGTGTCCAATTAGCACTCTTCTTACTGTCTCTAGTTAAGGGGAAGACACTTTGTTCATGTGTTCTCTATATAATGTATAGTTATAAACTTTTTCACTGTTATACTACACTAACTCAAACAAATACAAGGTAACAGTAGATAGATATATTGCAAATCTGTCAGTTAACTGTCAGAGAACGGACATGAAACCATGCATTCATATCAAAAATATCTATCTATTTATTAAATACCTTTTAACGAGCAATTCCCGTATATATATAATCCGAATCTCGAAAACGGCTCTAACGATTTTCATTGAAATTTAGTATGCAGGGGGTTTTGGGGGCGATAAATCGATCTATTTTGATTTCATTATTAGAAAACGTCGTTTTATCCGTGTTATATACCGGGCAAAGCTCGTTAATCTAGGTCCTAGCCATTTATTCAAAGAACTTATTTAATATTTATTTAAAAAAACATTATTTTGCTTCATAAAGTTTTTTAAACTTACGCGATCAGAACACATTATAAATATATACGGGTATTTATCGCGTTTATTTACCTATTCAGTCATCCCGTGACCACGACAGAGAGTAAACCTGTCAAAACGTCGGGAAAAATAGGTAAATAAACGCGATAAATACCCGTATATATTTATAATAATTTTGCTTCATATTTGTAACTAGCTGTTGATTGTGACTCGCGCGTTTTTTTTTAAGTAATTGTAGCTTAAATCCTTCCCCAGGATGCCATTTATCTCCTTGCCAAATTTGATTGATAAGTTTCAAATCAATCACACCCACCACCCATTAAAATTTACCCATTTTACCCCTTTGTTAGGATTATTTTGAAAAATCCTGAAACACGTCCATTTATTTTGCATTTCATTTATTCATGTCAAGTTTCAAGCAAATCGCACCATGCGTTAAAAAGTTCTATACATTCGTTTTCACCCCTTTTCACCCTCTTAGGGGTTGAATTTCAAAAAATCCTGACTTAGTGGGTGGTTTTGCTGTAAAGGGAAGCTACCTTCCAAATTTCAGCTTTCTAGCTTCAGCGGTTTCGGCTCGGCGATGATGAATCCGTCAGTCAGGCTAAGCTCTTTTATAGGTTTAGATGATTCAAATCTTTCTCAAAACCTCTCAATGTTGAAACTTTCACCAATAGTAATAAACCATTTCCATGGGTTGCAGTTACATCGGCTCCAACTCTATACGTTTGAAATTGTATTTGTAGTGCGTTATACAATGTATTTCAATAACGTTGCATATTTATGACATCGGTGATATTGCTGTTGTAAAAACTAAAAACAAGCGAATGACGACGTGTGTCGACAATGGCTTCGTGTTTTTCATTACACCGAGTAAAGTGAATTTAATAAAAGTCAGTTTATTACGTAACGAGTTTTTGTCAAGTTATAATTGCTTTTACTGGACTTTTTTGTTTTAAAACATTAAAACAATTTTAGGAGTTTTAAGGCAAAATGTTATGGCAAAAAATGCATTTTGAAAATATAAATATGGTACAAAAAATAACGCAGTATTCTGCAATCACGTCTTACTGCAAGTTTCAGATAATAATCATAATAATAATAATTTCAGAGTTAGAGATATCTGCGTTGTTCATTTTGTACAATACCAAACATTTCACACAGCATCATCTAGTCCTAAAGGAACCAGAGCTTTATATTACAATAATTAAATTCTTTCATTCAACTTATATACTTTTTTTGTAAAAAATACTTATTATACATAGACCTAGACCTGAGACAAATACTTGCGTATCATACAAAAATGCTGATCTGAGGGATCTAAATCCGCAACATTCCGCGACTCAGCCGGGCTTTAAAATAAATAAATAAATAATGCTGGACATTTCACACAGCATCACCTGGCGTCTTATGACACATGACTGATATACTACTTTTATCATTATTTTTTAAATACATACATATTATACATAGAAACGCAACACACGCATAGACAAATATTGGCAGATTATACAAACATTTGTTCAACACCCAGATCCGAGACAAATACTTGGCCCACTGCGCCACAGAGGCTGTCAAAGTATGAGATTTATATTTATATATCGATGTCTACTCTACTCCACTTAAGAGCTTATTTCAGATTATGAGGTTATTTAAAAAGATTAAATTTAAGCCCTTGAATTTGGTAAAGCATTTTCAAAACTCTAGCGATGAGAAAGGAGTTGGCGAGTTGGCAGTGGCTGTAAACGAAATTGAAGTTTCGTATTATGGATGCGGGATACGATTTTCATTTGTGAAAATTTCATACGGGTGTGCTTCTCGTCGCATTTATATTTTGTATTGTGGATTTAAGGAAAGGGTTTTCGCCCCTTTTACATAAATTTCTTTGAATTTTGTATGTAAATTTCTGATTTGGGCTTCTCATATTAGAACCTGTCATGGAAATGTGATACATTATAATTTTAGTCACAATGTTATCACAATTGTGTTTGTGAAGTTGAAATTTTGTCTTACGACTTTCTGTCTGTTTATAATATACTAACTGTTGCTCGCGTCTACGTCCGCATTTTTTTTTAAATGGAGTTGTAGCTTAAATCCTTCCCCAGGATGCAATTTATATCCTTGCCAAATTTTATTGATAAGTTTCAAACCAATCACACCCACCACCCAATAAAAAGTTTCAATACAAACATTCACAACCCATGTTACTCCTTTATGAAGGTTATTTTGAAAAAACCTGAAACACGTGTCCATTTATTTTGCATTTTAAGTATCCAAACCAAGTTTCTAAGAAATCACACCACCCGTTAAAAAGTTTCATACATTCGTTTTCACCGCTTTTCACCGTTTTTTGAATTTCTAAAAACCCCGCCTTAGTGGGTGGTTTGGCTATAAAAGGAAGCTACCTTACAAATTTCAGCTTTCTAGCTTCAGCGGTTTCGGCTCCGCGATGATGAATCAGTCAGTCAGTCAGGTTAAGCTCATTTATAGGTATAGATAATAATAAAATAAATAATGCCGGACATTTCACACAACATCATCTGGCCCCAAAGTAAACAGAGCTTGTGTTATGGGTACCACATGATTGCAATGTTTGTATGCAAATCATACGAACATTTGTATGATTTGCCTGCGGAATCGAACCTGCAACCTTCTGCATCTCACACGGACCTAGGCCCACTGCGCCACAGAGGTCGATTTATAATGTGTATTATAAGTAACATTTGAAATAGTTTAGATAAACTTTACATTCCATATTAAATTTTTAACCCAGCTACCAAAGGCCAGGAGTACGTTTTTGTACGGATTCTGTAGTAACAATTGATAGTCCCTTAGCGTTGTGCTTTAAGCTACTCGTATAAACCGAATTTAAGGCTTTATAGCTGCAATTCGTAGAAATAAAGCCACAAATAGTCCCTGGAGCGTCACACGGCGTCCCGGCGGCCATGTAGCCGTCACATGCCGCTCTACAGACAAACGTATTAGTCCATTAAAATGTTACATTTTTTAGGCCTTAGTGTGCATTTGTCAGAGGACGCAATTTTATTTTTTTAATGTGTAGGGGGGGTCAGTAGAAGCTTAAGTTCAAGTTTGTGGGGTCGGCACCCTTGTCCCCCGGCCGCCATCTTGGAAAAGGGGGTGCAAAGGGTTTTCGCGCTGTATCTCGTAAACTAGTTACCTTACAGAAAATTTAATCAAACATAAAATGTAGCAAATTAAATTTCCTACAATTTTATTTCTATTACTTTTTATCGTCAAGTGACCAACAAAAAAGTTATAAACAAAAATAAATGAAAATTTTGTAACAAATTTCCTCTATATAATTGTTTCATTTTATTTATTTATCTAGGTTTTATGCATTTTTAATGCATTTTTTGTCACTGTCTTAGCAAATCGTTTGTATCGCAGAGTGTCTAGAGTATCGTCTTTATTTCCGCCATATAAAAAGACGAAAAAACGTTCGCCAACAACACTGAGTAACGATGACTCGACTTTCTCACTCATAAATAATTTAGTTCCACTTGCTAACTCTGGATGCTTCTGCAAAATTTTTATAAATTTGACTTTGCCCATGTTATACCTCATAGGTGGTGGGTAAAAGGGTCAAACATAGTTCAATAATAGCATAGGAATGTTAAGATCATAATAAATTGTATGAATAAAAAAAATATAGATAGAAAAGTAAGCCTAATTTTTAGTTTTTATTGCATCCCTATGAGCATTCGAGAATCCGTTTAAGTTTGGAGCGCTGTAAAACCTAGAACAAACAAACAAAATTTTCATTTATTTTTGTTTATAACTTTTTTGTTGGTCACTTGACGATAAAAAGTAATAGAAATAAAATTGTAGGAAATTTAATTTGCTACATTTTATGTTTGATTAAATTTTCTGTAAGGTAACTAGTTTACGAGATACAGCGCGAAAACCCTTTGCACCCCCTTTTCCAAGATGGCGGCCGGGGGACAAGGGTGCCGACCCCACAAACTTGAACTTAAGCTTCTACTGACCCCCCCTACACATTAAAAAAATAAAATTGCGTCCTCTGACAAATGCATACCCAAATGTAACTTTTCAATGGACTATATCGTCGACAGACGCAACGCCTCACCGACGTACGAAGTGCAATACGAATGCGGAACATCGGGAATCTGTTATTCCGTGATGCATTGGACCAGTGGCTTTGCGAGCTTTATTTAGACGAGCTAGGTATTCTCTAGCAAGAAATATACTGCGATAAATTCTTTAGCTTCAGTATTTTCTCACTATTGAGTCTCTGAGATACTGTCGACAGATACAAACTCTTGCAGTCCTGATGCTTTTACACAATATAATAACGTTTTAAAAACTAAAAAGAAAACGACTTCATTGAATGAGTTTAGAGCCTATAGAAGTTATCCAAATTGAGAACCTTCTTTTTTTTTTTAAAGTCTGTAAAAAATGGTTAGGTAACACCACTGCAAAGTTACAGGAAAGCAAAATATCGACAGCAAATTTCATTTACTTGGATGAGATATGTTTTTCCATTTAAAAACCATACTATTAAACCGATTCTGGTAAAATTTCTATGGGACCGGGAAGTAGGTAAATCCTTTCACATGAAAAATTATTTAGTCAAATCGGTTCCTAAATGACAGAGTTCTGTGGTAACAGATATATAATTATATACAACCGAATTGAGAGCCTCCTCATTTTTTTGAAATTGGTTAAAAACTACGATATTCATTATAACGCAAAATACAGAAATCCTCTCCTTATGTAAACAAGACCTCGAGCCATAAACATAAGAACGCGCATTAATAAAATAAAACACCTATTTTTCAACCCCCTGACTTTATTTAAAGCTTCATATAAACGCGTTCGCATATAAATTTGTCAATGTGACATCCCAAAAACGGTGTAGCTCGCTTGTAAGTTACACGAGCCTCTTGTAAATAATAGCCCTCAGAGAATCGAACGGCCGTGACATATGCGACATTGCCTTATTACAAAAGGGTTAAGGGTCATTTTCGATAGCGCGGTGACAAATTGTATTGGACATAGTTGTAAGGTTGTAACACGATAGGAATTCATTAGGCGTGCAAAAGGTCCCCTGCTAATGGCGCCGCTGAAATGTCAGTTTTGGAACGCATGATGGAGTATGCGGCTGGTAATCAGAGTTATGGTAAGTTCTATTCTTGATTATGAAGTGTTACAAAGGTTTGTTATTCGTGACAGCTGAGTTAAGTTGACAGGTGTCACATATTATACAAACACGTGAAATCCTTGATGGATTCTTCGTTTGTCAGTTCATGAAGTAGCACGGCTCCGATAATTTAATATTGTTTTATTCGTTTTATTGCATGTTTTATTCAGTAATAATGGCGGAATTTTAATGAATAAATTGTGACTACAGGACGGGTATGGAGAATTGAATTAAACGTGTGTTATGATGCAATGTGATGTGAACGACGAGGAATCCCAAGAAAATTTTAGACGCCATTCCGCGTGACGTCTAAAATTGACAATTGACCATCGACTCAGACTTTATTAAACAAATTGACCATAAACAAACATAAACACTTGACACTGGCAAAATTGGCATTATTATGTCACATGCCATAAACAAAAAAGAAGAAGAAGAAGAAATCCTTGATTTGATTGACGCTGATAGTTGCTTCTGGGTACCGATACGCCTACTTAGTAGTTTTTTCTACACAAGTTTATCTTAAACTTTCATATATCCCATATGTTTTATACTGAATTTTTTGAAGTGATAACATCTTATGGGAGGGTAAATCGCTTCGTTACGTAACGCGTTACAGCGCCAGTCTGTCTGGATTTCCGTTCTCTCACGCATACGGCAGCGGTAGGCAGGCTCCTGTCTCACACTAAACCAAAGCGCTAGTTAGATTAGTTTAAGTTTACTTCTAACGGCGTCCCGAGGCGCACGTCCCGGCGTTTTTTTATGTTGTTTTTCTAATAAATGTCATTTTTGGATTTTCGAAAAATTTACGATAATATAAAAAGATTAACTACTTGCTATCCAATATGAATCATCATTATACTCGCGAATACCATTTCAAATAACGCTGACTGCTCGCACGTGGCGGCCAATAAAGTGAGTAGCAAAAAAATCTAAAAGTTTTATTATTAAAAGGGTAAGTACAATAAACGAAAAACGATGATACCTGCAAAGTGTAGTATCGCAGATAGCAACGCCCTCTTCCGGGTTACAAAATAAACAAGAACAGTTCCTTTATAAAATAAAAATTGAGTTTTCTGTGATAAAAAAATAGTAAGTTCATGGTACAAATTACAAATGGGATCTAAGTAAAATACAAAATTGGTATAAGTAAGAGGGTAATGTACCAGTTGTCGTATGTATGTAGCATGTAAGGATGCATTGTGTGTGTGTGTGTGTGTTTGTGAGTGTGTGTGTCTGTAAGGATATGTTGTGTGTGTATGTTTTGGTGTGTCTGTTGTCAGAGAGCTTTAGAAGCGCAGTTAGTGTGTGGATGTGTGCACCTACTCCTGGATAGCTGTTTTGATTCATTAAGTAAATCTTCATCAGGGTGAGTTTCATCCGCGTTCCGCTCGTTGCCGCTCGCGTTCACGGTTCGCACTACGGGTGACGTGTTTTACGTTGCGGATCAAACTAACCCTGATGAAGATTCTCTAGATAAATAGGAACAGTGTCGGTGACTCCTTCCATAAAATAATACGTGGAATAAAACCCGTGATTATATATATTTTGATATAGAACAATTCACGAAGTATTGTAGTGAAATATGGCTAGTATAAAGCTTTCAGTCGCAGACGGTGAGTCGCTACTGTCCATTAGCCTGGCTGTAAAATCAGGGTTAAAAGTTGAACATGTCACATATTGCACTGTTGCTACGTGCTAAACTGAATATAGATAACTATAATCTATGTCTACGCAGGCAGGAAGCACCGACAATAGCGGTAATCAAATCACTCGGTCAATACGTTCTGTTAGTCAGAGGGCCGAGGGAAGCGCCCTCAGTTAATCTGATTAGAGCATACGGGCTACGGTCATGACCTCAGCATTGCAGCGTGACTTGATCACTTGAGAAGCTAACACAAGCTATATCCAGCTAGTGTTAGAGCTAGTGGTGAACCCTTGTAATGTGCTAACTAAGGCGGGGCGCGTGGACACTTTTGTGTCTTGTGTGAGATACATGCATCCGATGAATATTTGATTTCTAAAGAAACAGTATGAAATCATACACTCCCTGCGCATACGTAAACATTTTTTGTGTCGATCACCGCTACAGGAAACAGCAACTACGGTTCCCTGTGATGGTGTGCCGTGTCAGCAACAAAATGTGTCTTCGTTTGCGCAGCGCCTAGAGTTCAGTCATCTGCTGTGTGGCAAGAAAAAGGAGCCAATGAGGCGTACTTTACCTTTTACCACACTGGTTTGAAAAACCAGTGACACGATAAGAAGAAGAAGCCACCTGCTACGAGCTATGCTTATTATGGGGCTAGATGGCTTGATGGTGAGAAATGTTCATAAATTTTATTATTACTAGTGGTAGCCCACTAGTCAAAATTCGACCATAATTAATTAATAATTATTTTATTTTTTATTCATAATTAAAAAAATGTAAGCACTCAGCACTCCTTCTCTATATAAACTATAAGTGTGCGAAATTTCATACTCCTGCGTCCGCGCAATTTTCGTAAAAAGGGGTACAAAGTTTTTGCTTCACGTATTATTATATAGATTTTTCGGTTACTGATCTAAATTCTCGAATGATGATGAACTAAAGTATTACAGGAAGCTGTTAATGCACTGAATCTTTTAAGCAGACTGGATTGTTTCAATAATCAGTGTTAATCATTAAGAGCGGGTCAACCCTCTAAGGGACATATCTGTACATCTGTGCGTTTGTGGAAGCCTGGTTAACTATGGAAAGTATGAACCGATATACAGTATAAATACTTATTAGTACCTAGGACTAAGCATATTAGAAGATTTTATTAATTTTACCACAAACTACAAAATAGGCCACCGACCCATCAGTGCTTACAATTAGACAATTGGTAAAACAGGATGCGTTCATCATTCCATCTGGCGGACCACCTACAGACCTGGTTATTAGGATGTGAACCGATGTGTAGGTAGCCTAAGGCAGTATGTATGTTGGATCCTGGTTATCGGCGCTGTACAGCACTGGTTCTTTCCTTATCACTTATTCACTGCTATGAACTCTTCTGAAATGTTAACGAAAATCTCATAAATGGTATTTGATTTGTTTTTTGTGGTGTTATGTAACTACGGCCACTTTTGGTACTTGCCGGCCAGCTCAGATTCGTATCGAAAAGAACTGTACTAAAAGTATTAATGTCAAGGTCAAGGTTAAAGCAAAAGTGGTATTAAAATCACAAGGACGACTGAACCGTCTTTCATGCTAAATGTAATTTTAGGTAAAGATTCAGTCCGTTTAGTACAAGCAGGCAGGCGCAGATAACCTGCAGTCTACATGAATGTGATATAGGACATTAAGTAGGCCTGTTGAACATTATTTTTATGAGCGTATGCCCGGTCAGTCTTGATTGTAAAGTATAATTTGGCGCCGTATACGACAGTGATAAACAGGCATGAAAATTGCTCGACAATTCGTAGAAGATGAGATTATCCCCTTTAATTATAAATGCGTTGAATTTAAGCATTTCACTTTACCCTTTCTAGAGCCACCAAACAAATGGTTTTTAATACTGTATAACCTGTGTTACTAAGTACCTAACATTGAGTAAGAAAATAAAATGGAATATAATACTGCTCCACATATAGATTACAAGCTACGTAAACACTACCTCTAGGAGATACTTAAATCACATTACTAAATAACAAGAAACAAAGCATAGAATTCAAATACATTTCACCAACCGTTAAACGCTGTCTAGATTTCCGTCACCGATTGGGCAATGCGTAGTGACAGTTTGTAAATTAGCATAACTTTTCTAGGATGTAATGAGAAAAATATTTAACTGAAAACTGAAATCATTTAGAGTTGAATGCAATCTCTAATGCATTTTAGAATAAAGCGACCAAGTGCGAGTCGGACTCGCCCATGAAGGGTTCCGTAGCAGCAAGTAACATTTTATATTTGAGTTGATTGAATGTTGATTGAATTGAAAGGTAAATTGATATTAAAAAAAAACGACTTACTCGATCTCGTTCAAACCAATTTTCGGTGAAAGTTTTCATGGTAATGTACATCATATATTTTTTTTAGTTTTATCATTCTCTTATTTTAGAAGTTACAGGGGGGGGGGGGGGAGGACACACATTTTACCACTTTGGAAGTGTCTCTCGCGCAAACTATTCAGTTTAGAAAAAAATGATTTTAGAAACATCAATATCATTTTTGAAGACCTATCCATAGATACCCCGTGTATCTATGGATAGATCAAACCTACACGTGTATAATAAACCTACACATTTTTGAGTATCAGTTTTATGTTTGGGGAACCCCCAAAATTTTTTGTTTTTTTTCTATTTTTGTGTGAAAATCTTAATGCGGTTCACAGAATACATCTACCTACCAAGTTTCAACAGTATAGTTCTTATAGTTTCGGAAAAAAGTGGCTGTGACATACGGACGGACAGACAGACAGACAGACATGGCAAATCCATAAGGGTTCAGTTTTTTGCCATTTGGCTACGGAACCCTAAAAATCAACATAATAATAAATTTGTAAATGGGATAAAGGAGTACGTATATTTTTATTTAAGTTTAGACGATTTCTAAAAACGAATCGTAGCAGTAGTGGTTACTGAACCAATAGAATTTAATCTTTTACAACCTTAAGCACTCAACCTGCTACACAATTTCAATCTAAAAGCCAGAAAGCGTGCAAGTACTCGTACCTTTGAAACGTACGAGTAGCATTGAAAATTGACAAATAAAACCGACCCTCGCTGGCCCAATCGATAATGTCTCGGACTGAGCAAACTAAATCAGTACCCCCTCTTCACCCCGCGGTCACAGAGTGATAGAACGCAGAATGGCTACGAACCATCCACCTGACATTCCCAACCTTATGACCGCTGTACATATTGGGCCAAATGCTGAGCCAGCATGTTGGGCCATAATATTGAATCCCAAAGGTAGCTGTTTACACATTGGTGCAATTATCGTTCAGCATTAGCGTTTTGGTAATAATGAATTTGTTTATACAGTTCGTTTAATTGTTACCTAAATTTGCAGCAATGTAGTGACTAAAAAAAATGGCGCAAAAGAAGATGGTGGTATTCAACGAAACAAAACGATGTAAATATCTTATTGTTACTACTACTGTTTTTTTCGCAGAATAACAACAAACTGAATAAGAAGTCAACGTGTGAACAATGTTTGCGGACACATGCTCATTGATATTTTATTTGTAGTACTTTTGTTATCGAGAACCTAGTGTTTAGATAAACCTAATATAGGCTTAAAAACACTATTAACCAATGATTGTTAAGTTAAAAAAAAACTATCTGTCTATTTATCTATCTATATAAACAAAAGTATATAATACTAGTTTTACTTTCTCTCCTGATTACACTGTGGTTGTACTCGTACTTAAGATATTTTTGTGCACGCTGGGGTCGTATTTACTTTGGACTTGTATTTGAAACAGAGTGGTCGATTTTGTTATTAATAGATAGACGATGAAAATATTAAACACTTTTGAAGTATTTGAAAAGAAAATACCTCTGTTTTGTTTACTTCTAGAACTATTTAAGCTGATACCTATTAATTACATCTATTAAAATGTACCCTTGTGCTTTTAGGGTTCTGTATAAATGGAAAAAAGAATCCTTATTTCGTTGTCTGTCTATCTGACTGTCGCTCTGTCTGTCAATAACCTTTTTTTCAAGAACACGCAGATGTATCAAGTTGAAATCAAATACTAAAGTCTACGATCTCTTGAAGCTTTAAAAAAAGGTTCTAAGTAGACTTATAAAAAAAATACTGCTATATATGCCGCATATTTCGACACAAGTAGTAAATCAAAACTTATCTAGATTCAAAATTTTGGATCTAGAATCATGAAATTCGGCAAGAAGCAATGCCTCACAACACAAGTAATGTTTTTTTTTTAAACAGTTAATTTGTAGTTATTCACATAAAAAAATACTAACAGTGATGTATCAGACGGTTTTTTTTAATAATGGAACTTGAATTGGAGTTGGGCTGGTTAATTTTAAGTAACCGATGAAGTAAAAGGAACGTGATGGTGTAAAAACTACATAAAACATTCAAAAACTCAATCTTAAAATTATAAGCTCCATCAGCTAGTACCTATAAAACACTCGAATATAATGTTTAGTTATGCCTTTGACTACTCCTAAAAGATCTAAGAAGGTTACCAAGCTTGGAATCACCAGTAGTGAGGGTATTACATACTATTCATTTGGAATGGAATGTAATTTCTCCTCACACTTTGTGGACTTGCAATCAGAATATTGACATAACCAATCACCATTGTACGCGTAAACGTAAAAGGAAAATCATTTCGTCCTTATCAAACACGCTACAAAAGTAATTTGACTCAGATGGAGATGTCAATCAAAATATTTGTATTACAGGTGAAAATAACAATGTAGCGATTCGTAAATGGAACAGAATGTGCCTTGTTTAAACGATGCTAGCTTCCAAGCGAGTGGCAAGTTGCTCGAAATTGGTTACGTGTGTTTACGTATGACGGTGAGTAAGTTATTTTGCCGGACTATACTTTGGTGTGAACAAAAATAAGATCGTTCGTAGTATTTTTTAAACTTTCGCGATCAGAATTTATATTGTTTGAGTAGTTTTAGTTCATTGTTCAAATTGTTCAAAATTGTTAGTCTGGCCAAACAATAGAATTAACACTATTGACTACATTTGGTTGGTATTGGTTTTTAAACTGACAACATTGTCTTTACAGGCGATCAATTCGGCAGTTGACCATTAATTTGTAGCCAGTACGGTTTGCTATTTCACCCTAAATAGACTAACTTGCAAATTGTGCATAATTATTTTACAAATCATGGTTCGGTATTCCAAACTTATCGTGCACCACTTCTATTTTACGGTCGACATGATCGTGTATCCGAGCATGTTATTCGGTACTACATCCATCGTTTTCTTTTTTACTTATCAGCTTATTGCACTTTATTGCATGATAATATGGAAATAAGTTACCTAAGTATCGGATTTGTTCATTCGTTCCTATTGTTAGGACTTACCATATATGTATTTCCTAAAAAAAACGGTTCAATGATTGTTGTGTATGGTTTTTGGCCATTAACACAATTTAAAAAAAGGTCAAATATAATTTGCAGATCCACTCGCTGAATTCTAGATTACCTTAATATCGATTGCAGTTTTTTTTCATCTACGAGTTAGTAACTTGCTGATATATATTATTAACTTTAGTATTGATAGTGGTAGCTGATACTCACTAATTTCAGGCAAGTTACTCTCACAGTGTAAACGTATTTCGTGATTATTTCCGTCAAAAAACAGGCCGGGACACTTTCGGTTATTGAAATAGAAATGAAATTTGTTTTTGACTGAACATAATTTGATTGAAACGACGATAACAATTATTGGAATCGTTTTATTGAGTAGCTAGTTTTAGTAAGTGTCGGTCTGTCATTAGAGTCCGATTGCTAAGAGTGCTAGGGTGATATTTATATCAATGACGTATGATACAAATTTCAATGACTCACAATTCTTCTCATATTAAACACTCTATTAAAGGGCGGGCTACTATTCTAGTAATATAAATGCGAAAGATTGTACTGTTTTTTATATTTGAGGGACAGATTGAGATAAAAGTAGGTACCTACTTGCTGTCGTGATGTTAACATTATGTAGCCTAGTTGCGATATCGTTTCAATGATACCACTAAATTAAAACCAAATTAGGAGTTATTAGAAATAAAGCCTACAATATTAACAACAAAACGACGTCGACATCAGTATCATAGAAGTGGCGACCGTCTTTTAACAAACGTAACGTTGAGTAAGAAACATACGAACTCACAAACGATCTCATTATAAAATTAGTAAAGTAAGTACTTAACCTAAGTCACATTAGTTCTCTTATCGTCCCTGTCTAAAGCCACTGTGGGCCAATTCTTAAGATGGGCATCTAACTCGTCCGTCCATCTTCGCCGCGGTCTGCCGCGAGGTC
This sequence comes from Lampropteryx suffumata, assembly GCA_948098915.1. Classification (NCBI taxonomy): domain Eukaryota; kingdom Metazoa; phylum Arthropoda; class Insecta; order Lepidoptera; family Geometridae; genus Lampropteryx; species Lampropteryx suffumata. The sequence goes on along the minus strand of OX402558.1, from coordinate 8,067,688 downwards.
GTTTCTCGTTCAGGGATGTCCACTCTGTGGTGGTGGCTTTAGCCCATAACGCGTCCGACATGCGACATACTATACTGCGCTCTATGGCTTGCTGGCAAACTCCGAGTTTGGACTTTTTTGCGTTAGTTAAAGACCAGATCTGTGCACCGTAGGTGAGGATTCAGAGAATACAGACGTCCATGAGCTTCCGTTCTAGTGTTAAAGGAAGTATTGGGTATGGGATCCAAAAGTGATATTCCGATGATTCCGCATGGCGCGCTTCACGAGTAGCTTAAACAAAAAATTTAAACAAAAACACAAAAATAAAATAGAATAAGCACTATGATAAGAAGAGCCGAGGATAATGAATAAACGAAATAGCTTCCTTCATTGATCACCCTCTGCACAAGGCACTTCCAGACTGGAGATAATACCTTTAATTAGGTGGTTAATTGACCAGTATACTTTCAGGCGATCTCAATGCGTCTTTCGACTTCGAGATATTGTGTCTGGAAGGATACTAATTGGCCTAGGTACAAATATTCATAGACGTATTCCATCTCCTCTCCCCCAATACACAAACTTATTATTACAAGTACAGAAAGGGGAGTCCACGAAAACGTTTATATAAATAGGCACTCTTTCTACGACGCAACGTGCAAGTGCAAGTGCAAGTGCAATTCAGCTCGCACTAGCGCTTAGTGCCTTCCATTATATTTACCTACATTATCTTCTTCTTAATATCATGTCACTAGTTATTGCGACCCAGTATTTTAAAATATTTAAGTGCGAGGCTCCTTTCGCGCACTGGGCACCATGTTTTCGAGCTTTTTAGGTTCTACGACATGCCGCTTTCCTCTCGATGTTTTCCTTAACCGTTTGAGAGTGCTAGTATAGCGCACACACATTTTTACAACAGAAAATACATTAGTGCACGACTGGATTCGAACCCACGACCTCGACCCACGAGCGGAAGGGAGGACACTTCCACTATAATAATAAATAATAAATCTTTATTCATTCTTAGAGCTAAGTGTAACAATACGGAAAATAATATTTATTTATACTATAATACTTATTATGTAACTATACTTAGTTACGTAATAATACTTATTACGTAACTGCTTACAATATTAACTAGGAGAACTATGTCTCAGGCTGGAAAGGACTAACAATATTAACTTATACCTAGGTAGGGTCGATAAAAAAAATCTGTGAAATTAAGTGATAAAATTAAAATAAACAAAATCATAATACAACTAGACCTGCTCTCACTAACATAATGGCCTCAATTCTGTTGGCACCAACCGAACTGATTTTAGCTAAAATTAGGTTTCGAACTGTCAAATGAATCTTTGGTATTCTGCTGCTTCCAACTTATCCTTATTTAATTTTATCTAATTAAATTAAGCGTTCCTAATTAAGTTAGATGGTACCAACCGAATAGGTTTTACAAATGCCCATGACTAACTTAATATATTTTAGACAATTCCTAATTTTAGAAATGAACCAACCGAATTGCCACCAGTGACTGTCTTTCTACCGCGTAACTTTATCTTGTCTGACGCGGAACTTCTCTACGAATTTGCCCAGTAGGATGGGTGCGCTAATGTACTTCTAACTTCATACCTAAAGTATGGAGTACGTCTGCATGGCGATTATGGAACTCTTGATACAATCAATGTCTATTAGTTTCGATTAGCAATAGGCATTATTTCATGGATTGCTATTAAGTTCGTTCGGTTCATATCTCAGTTTCTATTCTTCTTCTTATAGTGTCACTAGTTATTTCTAACCAGTGTGGTGAAAGGATTAAAGTGCGCCTCAGAGGCTCCTTTCGTGCACTTAGGTAAGCCTTAATATAACGGCTGGCACCGAGCCGGGCTTTTTCCAAGTTCAAGTTTCTATTGATATGACAGCATGTGTTGCAATCAACATCAACCTTCCGTAATACCAATTCATCAATAGGAACTTAGAGCTGTTAGTATCAATGTTTTGTTAGTATCAGATTTACATAATCGCCCAGCTGGTTTGCTTAAGTCGTGTTTATTCGTTGTCGCGATTTTTTTAACCTAAGGGTGTATCGTATATTTACTTATTGACTAATGTGTTATTTAAATTGCAAGCTGTATTCATTGACAAATTAATTAAAGACAAGGAAAATCCAAACTTAGACTTAAATTAGGTGATTTATTCAGGGATAATGTATGACTGTTAGATAACTTTTTTTATTGACAACTAGCTGTCCCGTTCACGACTTCGTCTGTGCGTTTTAAAAAGAAATACAAATAAAAAAAATCTAATTGTAAATCTTAACCATTCTCGAAACCACTTAAAACCACAAAAAAATTAATCAAAATCGGTCCAGCCGTTTAGGAGGACTTTAATTACAAACACACGCACAGGAGATTTATATTTACCATCGTATAAATATTGACAAATATTGACATTAATATTTATACGATACTAACGTCACTCAATTGTTTTGCCTTCCCGGAACCTCTCCACTAACACTTAAACTTTATGGTATGGTATTAAAGTTCAAATTGACTTTTAAGTATTATTACGAATCGATTGTATGGGAGTATAGAAAAGTGTTGTGTTTAGACTTTTTCAGGCATTTTTAAAAAAAAATCTCTCCTTAAGAACCATCCTCGTACTTCAAGAAATATTCTAAAAAAAGGATTAGCGAAATCGGTTCAGCTGCTCTCGAGATTTGCGCTTAGCAATACATTCAGCGATTCATTGTTATATTATAGATCATGTGCCACGTACTCGATACTCACTGCGTTACGACCGTAACATGAAGGTTTCTGTTTCTTAGAGGAATATCTATTAGGAATAATTTAAGCCAAGTGATAGATAAAAATCACTTCCTACCATTACGCTATTTTGTATGTACCCTCTTTACTTGTATCGGTTATTATAAGTCGATTAAATACTCATTTACGTTTTGTATTGATGCGGTGTTTTTTTCACTGGGGTAAGATAGATTAGTGATTTTGTCAATTTAGTAAATCGACAATTATCTTTACCTATATATTGACTGTTTCCGATACAAAGGGCGTAACTCCAAATCACATACACATGTGGCAATGAGCAAAAAACAAAATAATAAAAATCTTTTTTACATAACTTTTATGTTTTTGTACTTATAAAGTTGGTTCAATGAAGAAAGTTCTTATATTTGGACAGTCCTTTGTTTCGGTTCAGTTTCGGTTTAGGTTGTATAGACCATATTTTTTACAAAATGTCTAAATGCGCCCCATTATCTATACTAATTTAATAACTCTATGAGCTATAAGTTTGAAATAATTAAGTAATAAGGAAGGATTCAGGTATATCCATAATTATAATCGGTCATAAGTTCAGTAAAAAATAAAAAAACAATTGTAAGAATCAATACGTACTCGTTTATTTATACTTTAACACACCTTATTTACAATGGTTAGTTTTATGTATCTTGATAAGGTAAATAAATTTAACACACTTTATTTACAATGGTTAATTCTATGTATCTTGATAAGGTAAATAAATTTAACACACTTTATTTACAATGGTTAGTTCTATGTATCTTGATAAGGTAAATAAATTAATGTTATATTATGTATTCGTATTTTGAAGTTGTTATTCTAGAAAAATATAGATAATTACTAACAAATAAGTATAGATTACAACTAAATATAGATAAATCACAAATGTATCGTATTTGAGCAAAATTATAGGCAATCAACAAGTTGAGCATTCAACCTTTGTGATTATAATTCAAAGATTAACCTGAAAACAGAGAAATTTAGAAACAAATCTGCAATTTCTTTATGTTATTAATCAAATTGACACGTGTTTCGCCCCTACACGAAGCATTTACAGAAATAATAGTCCTGCTGAAAAAAAAAAACAATTAAGTATCTTAGGAGAGAGAGATTGGGTGTTGCGATGCTCAGGCGCAGTTCCATTTGAAACTATTCTGTAAATCAGTTCTTATTCTCTCTACTGGAACTGCGCCTGAGCATCGCAATACCTACGATGTGTATCAAGAGACCAGAAAAATCAAACACATTGCATCCTTGTTCTTCGCTGATTTCGTAACACCCTCTTTTACATTCATTTGCAATACAAGGATTTTCTTACAAATGTTTCCCTTTCATCATTTTGCCTATACGGTTTTCGTAAGGTAGTCCGGCATCACGCAACATTTTTTTTAATAATTATAAACACGTTTCACCCTTTTTGTGCAGTCTTTTTCTTCTTCTTGCGTTTGCTTTTCTTCTTACTGTCATCACTAGAAATATCACTTTCATCATGCGCAGACCAACAATCTGAACTACCAGCAGAAAAGGAATCTTCTTCCTTGTCAGAAAGAAAATCCATACATCTTTCATTTTAAAGCTCGTCGTCGTTTCCTGCGTTTTTGTGTGTCACTATGGCGAGCATCATCGTTTTCGTTGTGAGCTGAGCAGTGGAACATTCGTAGGAGATGCAAGCAGCAGCAATTTTGTTTGTATTTTGGTCGATTTCTCCGTCAATAATTTTTGTAGACTGATTTTGGCTGATTTCTTTCGCCATTGTATAGAAAATGATCCTGAGGTGGTGCCAGGTTTTATTCGAGATCGAGACAGATATAATTTATGCACCTTCATGTATGACGTCAAGTGACCTGGCGCGTCGTCGGTAAGTAGACGCATATATGTAATAAAGTATTTCGTATGTATGGGTTTTAACTACCCATAAATGACAGATATTTAACGTGTATAAATTTTTTACTTCATCTTATAATTACACACTGAGTTTAACGCTTTAGAAACATTAAGAAAGAGACTTACTTTGTGTGACCTTCGTGATATACATTGTTGCGTTTAGAGTTGGAACATTTATTATTTTTTCATGGCGTAACTTACATAGTGTCTTGTTATTGTGTTCTACACCATTTTTTATATATGAAATTTAAAATGTTGGTAATTACATCCGATTTTGTAGGAAAATAATGATTATCTTGAAAAAAATTTTAGGTGATAAGAGCCACTTTTTTCTCGCCGTAGAGCAATTTAAGATACACAGAGAGCGTGAAAAATGATGTAAGGTTGCATCAAAAAGTCATTTTGCCCAAAAAGGTTTTTACGCCCTTTGTATCGGAAACAGTCGATATATAAATCTTCTGTGCGTGTGTTTGTAATTAAACTCCACCTAAACGGCTTGACCGATTTTAATAATTTTTTTGTGAGTGTTCAAGTGGATTCGAGAATGGTTCAGATTTACAATTAGATATATATATTTTCTATTTAAAAGAAAAAGAAAGAAAGAAAGAAAAACATATTTAGCACACACAAAACAAAAGAGAACACATGAGCGGAAAACAGACTAAAAATAGGCCCCAAGGGGAATCTTAAGCAAACACATACATATTTATACAAAACACATAAACAAACAAAAATCAACTAAGTATGCGTAAGAAGTTAGCCCTTCCCGCAAACCAATCAACATTTTAGTGTGGCTAAAAAGGTTTAATCTCAGCATGTGCTACTTCCAGGCACGGAAGTAGCACTGGTTATCAGATTAAACCAATTTATAGGAATTTTAATTTTAAAACGCGCGGACGAAGTCGCAAACGGGTCAGCTAGTATTATATAATTACCTATTTTCTACGTTCTTATATACAAAAATCATTTGCCATACTTCAAAATGGCCCGACTGATTTGTTTTTGATGTGTAACATCTTTCCTCTAGCTTTAATTGTTTTCGTGATTTCGTTAAAAGGGACGGAAATGTGTAGTAAATGTCCTACATGAAGCCGTGAGGCGCGCGCTATGGTAGGGTTGAGTCAGATGGTACCAACCCATTTTCCGAGAGGTTTGGTTGTGTCAGCCAACAGGGTGGATGTGCGACGAGAAAAAGAAAGGGAAATAGAGAAGAAGAACGCATCAGCTATGCGCTTTATCTAGTGTTCTGTATAAACTGAACTGTTCTATAAACTAATTCAGGATAATGTTAATGCTGCTTGATGACCAAGCAGCGATGTTAGATTTTGCACATCATATGCGACTACAGTAAAGCTCATGACCGGTTATCTAGTAATTTGTTGGATGTGATTCTTAGTTACTTTTTCAGTACATTTCTGGAAGTAAGTTTAAGGTCTAAGGGTTATTACTGACGTATTATTTTATCGATGAAGGCACCGACACTGTTTCGATTCTTAAAGAGAATATTCATCTGGATGAGTTTGCTCATCCGATTGCATGAGCAAACATGCATGTTCGCGATTGCGAACGGGAGCAATCATGCTTGCTCCCGTTCGCAATCGCGATTTGCACTAGATGATGATTCGAAACAATGTCGTTGCCTTCGACGACATAATAAAACCTGAGTAATAATACCTGTGTTTTTTAACCGACTTCAAAAAAGGTGGAGGTTCTCAACTTGTCGGTTTTTCTTAATGTATGTTCTCTGATTACTTAAAGACGTCTTAAGACGACGTAAACCGATTTCGATAAAAAATTCCAAATCGAACCGATTTGGAATTTTCGGTTGAAATGTTTAATTCAAAATTCAAAAAACTGTATACATCGATGATATTTTTTTATAAACATGAAGTCGGTTCTCTTTTTAGTTTTTAAAACGTTATTATTATAATTAGTCCATTGAAAAGTTACATTTGGGTATGCATTTGTCAGAGGACGCAATTTTATTTTTTTAATGTGTAGGGGGGGTCAGTAGAAGCTTAAGTTCAAGTTTGTGGGGTCGGCACCCTTGTCCCCCGGCCGCCATCTTGGAAAAGGGGGTGCAAAGGGTTTTCGCGCTGTATCTCGTAAACTAGTTACCTTACAGAAAATTTAATCAAACATAAAATGTAGCAAATTAAATTTCCTACAATTTTATTTCTATTACTTTTTATCGTCAAGTGACCAACAAAAAAGTTATAAACAAAAATAAATGAAAATTTTGTTTGTTTGTTCTAGGTTTTACAGCGCTCCAAACTTAAACGGATTCTCGAATGCTCATAGGGATGCAATAAAAACTAAAAATTAGGCTTACTTTTCTATCTATATTTTTTTTATTCATACAATTTATTATGATCTTAACATTCCTATGCTATTATTGAACTATGTTTGACCCTTTTACCCACCACCTATGAGGTATAACATGGGCAAAGTCAAATTTATAAAAATTTTGCAGAAGCATCCAGAGTTAGCAAGTGGAACTAAATTATTTATGAGTGAGAAAGTCGAGTCATCGTTACTCAGTGTTGTTGGCGAACGTTTTTTCGTCTTTTTATATGGCGGAAATAAAGACGATACTCTAGACACTCTGCGATACAAACGATTTGCTAAGACAGTGACAAAAAATGCATTAAAAAATGCATTAAATTTTTATAAATTTGACTTTGCCCATGTTATACCTCATAGGTGGTGGGTAAAAGGGTCAAACATAGTTCAATAATAGCATAGGAATGTTAAGATCATAATAAATTGTATGAATAAAAAAAATATAGATAGAAAAGTAAGCCTAATTTTTAGTTTTTATTGCATCCCTATGAGCATTCGAGAATCCGTTTAAGTTTGGAGCGCTGTAAAACCTAGAACAAACAAACAAAATTTTCATTTATTTTTGTTTATAACTTTTTTGTTGGTCACTTGACGATAAAAAGTAATAGAAATAAAATTGTAGGAAATTTAATTTGCTACATTTTATGTTTGATTAAATTTTCTGTAAGGTAACTAGTTTACGAGATACAGCGCGAAAACCCTTTGCACCCCCTTTTCCAAGATGGCGGCCGGGGGACAAGGGTGCCGACCCCACAAACTTGAACTTAAGCTTCTACTGACCCCCCCTACACATTAAAAAAATAAAATTGCGTCCTCTGACAAATGCACACTAAGGCCTAAAAAATGTAACATTTTAATGGACTAAATGTATGTAACTTATGAAATTACTCACTCATGAAAGTATCAAAGTGAAATGAAATACTTTTTGAGAACCTGACTTTGTACACTTTATAACAGAGTTGCTATAAAATGTTCATTCATTCGTTCATTTCGTTCCATAAGCTTTGTGTAAGCCAAGCTTACAACAAGAAAACCTTCTGCTGACTCGTTACTCGCTCTTGTTACTTTAACACGACCCCGCATTCGACCTTGGAAGGTCACATCGACTTATCCCTGAAGTGTGCTTTGTTGTAGTCTTAAGGCGGAGTTTCTAGGCTGGCGACCAAAAGCCGCGAAACCATGTAAGAGTATAATTTTCACTTAAAAAAAGATATTCATCATGATATGTGGGTTTTGTCGCTTGTTTATCTCGTGATCATGGCGCATGCAGCCGAAATATCGGGAAGCAGTAAAAATCCCATATCATGTTAAACAAACCATTATAAGTGAAAATTATGTTATATGAGTAATACATCGAATAGCGAATGAATCGTAACCATAGCATAAATTGAATATTAACAGAAACCGGCATATCATAGAACTTACAAAATTACAACTCAAATATTTTACCCATATTGGTTCAACATAACTAGAAACACAGTAAGAAAAAGAAATATAAGTACAACAACAAAGTACAATCGACTTAGATTCCAACACCAATCAATCAGAATAAATAAGAATATATCCTTACCAATTGGCTGACAGGGACAAATAGGCACATCCTAAAACGCAGGTGGTTGAGACTTGAAATTTAAAGGGTGTGTTTCTTACGACGTGTAGACACGCACTGAAATATAATCAATTGTTTGTATGAAAATAAAATTACGTCGTAATAATGTCGCGTGGAGTTCCACCCACGAATATCACTTACAAACTTATCACTGACCCATCTCATTATTTCTTAGTTATTAATACCTATATATTTTGGTTTCGGTTAGCTCAGTTAAAAATACTATAATTTTTTATCAGGCTGCCAAAAAAGACGGAGGTTTTCAATTCGGCTGTCCTTTTTGTTCGTTTACCTATAGGGCGATTGCGCTATTTATCAACGTAATTGCCATTGAACGGATTGGTTTGGGCAAAGTTTTGGATATAGCTGAATGTCAAAATGGTACCCCCCTATTCTTCCTGAACGATTTTCATTATCATATGTAAAGACGCGGTTTTATCACAACCAGCACGAAATTACCAACCTGGGGCACGATATTACCAGAGGGCCTAGACAGACTACTGCATTCGCTACGAAACGATTCCATTTCTACAATCGCCATCGTTGATATTACCAATCGAACAAATTTATTTAGTATTAATCTATGCACATACTACTAGGATGTACTAAAACGTTCGTTTGAAAGCACTGTCAAAAATAACGCGATCCCGCAACGTTTGATCAACGTATAATCAAAATAAGAGCTAAATCGTTTCCGTTATAGTGATCAGTTCTGTACGAAATATGTCAAAAATAACGTTTTGACTTTGGTTTAGCTTTGGTTCAAACGTTCAAAATTACCGCGGTCGGCCCCTGGTATCTTCGCCAGCTATTAGACGATTTTTATAATTATTTTTTTATGATATTATGGGTTGTACTTCCATATAAGTTTGGTGATGATCTGATGGTAGAAAACATGATTAAATCCCGAAATTCTACAACGCATGCGAACAAATGCATCGCAAATTATCTATTGGAAAAATATAGTAAGAGAATAGTTTTAGAAACCAGGTGTCGTAGGTACATCTCGCAAGATTTGACCATAGCCTGATGAGTTTTTGTTTATTGAAAAAGTTGATTTTATTCTTTTAAATAAAACTTTTCGTTCTCGAGTCGCTCTTCCGAGGACCCGAATGCAATCTTTATACATCTCAATGCTGGAGTTTTTCTTTTACATTTACCTATCTGCGGCGACCAGCGTTAAATGGCCTCTCGAGACATCCCCGAGTTTACGACCCGAGACCAAATTGGATGCCGTGCCCTTATGCCCAGAGGTCTGCGCTCATTGGACGGTAAAGTTTAGACTGTGGGATATACGAAACAGGATATGCTAGGGATCGCGGCAAATTATAGGATGACATGTCATGTTTTCTTACGAAAAAAACATAAAATAAATAGAATTCTCGTCCGTGCCTTATCTTTCGCTAGAATTGTTTCGAAATGTTTCGATTATTTTTTGTTGGGTCATCATCACTGCCCTATTATTCTTATTATACCTGTCGGCTCTTTCTGAGTTTGCTTTTGTGAGTGTCAATTTATGTTATTGGTTCGGAAAGGTGGGCTTTTCCTTAAAGGCTTTCGTCGAATTGGATAAATAATAATATTATTTATTGTTGGTGAGATACATAACACAGGTTCTAATGCCTCGTCAATCAATAGTTATATCAAGTACCTAAACGTCCATTAACATTTTGTAAGCACATTTTGTTTTATAATCTCTGCAAGTGGCAAAATCTTGTGACGTCCAGCCTGCGAGTTAGTGTGGAAACATTGCATGCGCGCACGCATGACTGAACGCATTCAAATTTCATTTACATGCGACACCCGTCGCGTTGAATTGCAAATGTCTCATTCACTCTCAATATGACTCAGTGTTAAGTTATGAAGTTTGAGCGGAGATAAAAACAATAGTAACTTATGTTTATACTAGCTGCTGCCGGCGGCTTTGCAGGCATTGTACTTACATAAAAAGTAGCCTATGTCTGTCCCCAAAGTATACTCTATCTTCTAGTTAAATTTCATGAAAATTCGTTTAAACGTTTATCCGTAAAAATATAACAAACAAACAGACAGACAGAACCACTTTCAATATTATAATACGAGTATAAGTATGGAGTATGGATTTGCATGTGTCCTACTAACAATGCTCTCATAGGTTTCTAGGTAACTAAAGACAGATATTAAATTACCTAAATACCTAAAATCAGTATCAACAGCTTCCATTGATCTAAATGATTTGAAATCTTAGAGAACTTCCACTAATAATCATTGTCTCACTGTCTACTGTGTGAAATCTAATTAAAATCGGCCCGGGAGTTTGGTTTTTAAATCAAAACAACTGAAAAAAATATGTCATCCAAGTAAACGAAATTTCGGTATTTATATATAAATACTGAATACTGAATGTGTGGTGGTGGTGGTGTTCGTAACCACAAAAAAACTAAATTTGCCATTCTCACCAAATTAATATTTACGAATTTCGAAAAATGATAACGTACTAAAAATCGTAAAATAAAATATTTTTAACCTACTTCAAAAAAAGGAGGAGGTTCTCAATTATAGGTTCAAATTTCATTCAATGAAGTCAATCAGCAACGTCCTCTTATAACTTGCACCAAAACATAACATTGTTCTCCTGTTGCTGCCACCGATTCAGTGCAACTATACGAGGTTCGGCTTATCATTGTCGTCTGTTATAGTTGTCATTTATGATGACAGACAGCGTAAATAATTCATTACTAATTGTAAACTAATTTATTTAAATGAGTTTTGATTGTTGAGTTATTAGAATTGCGATAAGTCTGTTGCAATGGTCAGTTAATTGCTTGAAACTGATTTGGTTACAGTTCGTGCGTTTCTCGAAAGCTTGCCTGATCTTTATGTCGTTGGAATAAGACGGGATATGCAACGATTCACGTGTTTTCGTGAATTGAAATAGTTCAATCAACTAGGAACTAGGAGTTCCTGGTTTAAGAGCTCTAGTGGTCTAGTGATAATGTTCTTGGGTTCGATTTCAGTTGTACACCAATGGATATTTCTGATCGAAAAATCTATGTACGCTATACCAGTACTCTCAAACAGTGTAGGAAAACATCGTAACGAAACTGACTTGTCGTAGAACCAAAAACGTTTGAAAACATGTGCCAGGTGCACGAAAGGAGTTTATTTAACCCTTTCACCACACTGGTTTGGAATAACTAGTGAAACAATAAGAAGAAGTAGGATAAGGCTATATTGTAATGTTTTTTTAATATAACAGTATCACTTGTTAGCGTTTTTAAAACGTGTTCAAATGTGTTTGACGACCTCTATAGCGCAGTGGGCGTAGGCTTGCCTGAGACTCAGTAGGCTGCAGGTTCGATTCCCGTCACGAAACAAATGTTTGATTGATCTCCAAGTCTCGGGTCTGGGTATTTTGCTATGTATAATATGTATGTATTAACAAAAAAAAAGGTATATAAGAAATATATCAGTCATGTGGTACCAATAACACAAGCTTTGCTTACTTTGGGGCTAAATGACTCTGTGTTAAAAATGTCCGGCATTATTTATAATAAATAAATAATGCCGGACATTTTATTTTATTTCTGTTGGCTAAGCCAACTTCTCGGGAAGATTTCTTATCCACAATTGGTACGAAAGGGTACTCTGAAAAGATTTCCGTCAAGATTTTCAATCCTTTGACCTACGGTGCCGGCGCCCTGCTGTGTACACCCTCACTGCCAGCGGGGATCTGTCCTTGCCCTATTAGGGCAAGTAGAGCGGTGAAATTATATACCTGTAAGTAAGCCGCGGGAAATTTTTTTTGTATGATCTGCAAGTATTTGTTTTGCGTCTGGGTGTTTAATATCCACTTGAACGTCGAACGTGTTTAAGTAGTATATCAGTTTGAAAGTGAAGTATATCAGTCATTTTGTACCCATAACACAAGCTCTGCTTACTTTGAGCACAGATGATGCTGTGTGAAATGTCTGGCATTATTTATTTATTTTAAGTTCATACAAGTTATTGACCAACTCTGCTGAAGATCTAAATAGGCCCTCAATGGCCTCCGCTATTACCTTACAATTTACTAAAAACTAAGAGAATCATCAGTGTCTTTCAAAACACGGAAACCACTTGCCACTGTGTAAAGAATCATAACACTGACCTCGCAGAACATTGATGCACATATTTGTCTTGATTTAAGGTGTTTTTGTTTTATAATATGTATGTATTTACAAAAAAAGTATATAATAAGTCTAACAGTCATCTGGCTTCCATAACAGGTTATGCTTACTTTAGGGCTAGATGATGCTGCGTAAAATGTCCAGCACTATTGTTATTGATCAACTTCGATCTGTATGAGCGACGACAAAGTTAGCTATGCTCTGAGTTTCCAGATCTCATATATTGCGCAAGAATTGCGTATCGTAGGTAATTGTGCGATTGGGTCCCGGTTCTATGGTTTATAATTTTTTTTACTCTGTTCGGATGGAAATTTGTCTTCGATATCATGTTTTAGTTGTTTTTTACCTGGTGATAAGGATATACAGCAAGACACCGTCTCGGTGGGTACCACCACAGTGGCCGATATACTGTTTTCAAGCAGTAATGTGCAAGTATTACTGTGATGAGGTTGGAAGGGCACTAGAGCAAGTAAAATAATAATAATAATAATGTATAAATAATAAATAAATATAATAATAACAATAATGCCGGACGTTTCACACTGCATCATCTGGCTCCAAAGTAAGCAGAGCTTTTGTTATGGGTACCACGTGAGTGATATTCTATTGATATACTTTTTTGTTTATTTTTAAATACTTATTATACATAGAAACTTATTATCCCAGATCCGAGACAAATACTTGCAGATCATACAAACATTTGTCCCGCGACAGGAATCGAACCCACAACCTTCTGCGTCTCAGCTGAACCTTGGCCCACTGCGTCACAGAGATCGTCAATGACTGGGCGAACAGATAAAATATCCTATGTCTAGGGTAACATGCTCGTGATACCTTCTGGTATTGCAAGCCTCATAGGTTATGTTAACCACATTCCATCAGGTCAAAATAGTTGTTCGCAGAGAGGGGTTTTACAACACATTTTTTCACGTGATAACGTCTTATCAAACGATGAACGCTGGCTGCACGCACGAAAAAGAACGACTCATTGTCACGTTCCGCCTGAGCCGAGAGCGCGGAACAAGCGATAAAGAGGCACGATAGGTTCATCAATGTTTTCTTATGACGTTATCACGTAAAATTATCGTCCGTAAACCGACTTTACAGACAACCATTTTTTTCACATTCCATGTTGAATTTTATTATTTTACATTACTTTACAGTGCTTTTATTACTCAGGAGCAAGCCAACATTTCTTATTTATAATTCAACAAAGATAACTTTAAGTCGTGTTTGTTGTAAGGCGCCTCATTTCTTCATTTAATTTCCGCAGCTTGCTAACAAGCTAGGGATGAGAAAGGGATTCAGCTATAAACAAATTGAACTATTCACAATAAATTGACCAAACCCATGTGACCACGGATATTGAAAGCTTCTAAAGTCAGTAACGATAAGAATGACTAGTTAGTGGAAAGTGGTCAGGTCTCAAACCAAACATCAATATAGTATAGCAAAAAAAGTGTTTTTTTTTTTGACAAATGAGGCTGTTGCTCAAATTCTAGTGAAGCCTAGTAAGGCCTCACTGGTACTACCCGTGGTAATTTTCCTTGTTATATTATTATATATCTAACTGTTTATAAACATTTCGAATTTCAGGGGAGGGGGAGAGGGGTGCCCTGAGCTCTATCAAAAATTACCACTTCAAAGCTTAATATTTATCAAACAAATATCGGTATCGAACAATTGTTTAAGAAATCCAGTATTTTTTAAAAAGACCTATCCAACGATATCCCACACGTTTGGGTTGTAAAATAATAAAAAAATCAACCCCACCTTACATGTAGGGGAGGTATACCTAAAACCCTAAAGAACCACTAATACGTATTACAGTACAAAATATGCTAATTAGATAATATGGAATTGGTTTGTGACCTGACCACTAATTATTGTTATGCTTCCTGACTTCGAAAGCCGCCAGTATACGTGGTCATGGACTTGTAAATATGTTCCAAATATTATACAAATCTGATCTTTATTTCGTGTATTTCGATCAGTTAATCCTTTCCACCCCTAGTTTCCCCCAACAGTATAAAACGAGCGCTTTCACCCCTTACTCAAATCCAGTGGAATATTGCAACCTTCAATTACTTAAGCAAACTCGCTTTTGAGTTTTCTTAATTACCGGTATATTTTACTCCTTTAAAACTGCGGTTTTGCCGTATCATGAATAAAAACAATGAATCAAGAAAATGCAGTGAGCCTTTGCATTGAAGGTTGTCTGGAATACACAGAGTATATTTCTAACAGTTTTCTTATTGATTGACCTTAACATAGTTTATATTACTAGCTTCTGCCCACGGCTTCGCACGCATCGTACATACATAAATAGTAATATATGTCCTTAACCGAGATATAATCTATCACTTTACAAAATTTCATCAATATCCGTTCAGTCGTTTAGTCGTATAAACGCAACAAACAGACATAGCCACTTTTAAATTCTGACGACTATGCAAAATGTAGGCATTATACAAAGTTTGCGATCTTCGATCACAACCATGTGGTCTGATCGAAGAAGTTGAAAGGGACTTCTTCAAAGAATGCTACTAAGCCTGGGAATTACAGTAATAAGTTTTGTTTTTAACCGACTTCAAGAAAATGAGTAGGATCTCAATTCGGCTGTATTTTTTATAGAAGAAAATATTTAAAAAAATTGTTTGTTACTTCATAACAACGTCAGTTATGAACGGATTTAAAAAAATAATAATGTGTAAATATACTTTTATCAAAATCGGTTTAGTAGTTTGGTTTTTAAATCAAAATAGCTGGAAAACTGTCCCATTCATGTTTTACTTTTACTTTTACCCAACTTTTACGTATTATTACAAATTTCGAAAAATTATGAAGTTATAAATTGCATAAAATTAAAAGGTTTTTAACCGACTTCATAAGAAGGAGTGCTCTAAATTCGGTTGTATTTTTATGGCATCAAATTCGGTTTTCATTTTAGTTTTTATGACGTTATTATAGACCAAGAGCATACCTTAATAACGTCTTGGCAAGAGCCAGCCCTAACTACTGTTTCTGTCTTCATCCATCATGTAACTAAGTGCGGTTTGGTGACTGTCACCACATTCTGTATTACTATTACTATAAACGAGAAGGTTTGGTTGTTTGTCACTCAATCTCACTGATATACCGGCGACACACTTTGCACTAGTTTTGGCAATCGTTTCGTTTCATTTGGCGTTTTAGCGCTATGCAATTATTTAATCAGTGATTTAGTGAAGAGCGCCGGTGGATAAGTGGTTGTGGCCTCGCCTTGGTCGTGGGCATGGGATTTTTCTGTTCGAGAAATGTATGTGCGTTATATCAGTACTCTCAAAAGGTGCAGGAAATCGTAGGGAAACCGGCTTGTCGTAGAACTTAAAAGTCCCAAGACTTGTGCCAAGTGCACGAAAGAAGCCTCAGAGGCGCACTTTAATCCTTTCACTACTCTTATTAAAAATAACAAGTGACATGATAAGAAAGTGAAGAAGATTATCATTAAGTTGTCGTAAACCCCACACGGGTACTGTTACGCAAACATTATGCATTAGTGCTTTCGTAAGACTCGGTGACGGCTTTTATAGACCGCCAGTAGACTTCCCTAATTTTAAAACAGACATTTTGTGAAACCGGGTCTGATAGTGTCAAATCTACGATTTTTTGAACCTGCAATATACACATTACACATTTAATATACACGTTTGACGATCTCTATGGCACTGTGGGCCAAGACCCGGCTGAGACGCAGGAGTTTGAGGGTTTGATACCCACCGTGGCATAAATGTTCTCCAAGTATTTGTCTCGGGTCTGGGTGTTTCTATGTATGAAATTGATGTACTAACTGGTCTTGTGGTAGTGGTACCCATAACACAAGCTCGCTAAATGATGCTGTGTGAAATGTTCGGTATTTTTTAATTTATTTATTACTAGCTGCTGCCCAAGGCTTCGTGCGCGTGGTACCTACATAAAAAGTAACCTATGTCCTTCTCTAAGGTTCTACCTATCTCTATACCAAAATTCATCGGTCAAAATCAGTTCAGCGGTTTAGGCGTGAAAACGTAACAAACAAACAGACAGACAAATAGAGTTACTTTCGCATTTCTAATATAAGTAAGGACTACACAGCATATTTTTATAATCATTTTATTCAATGCAATCATAAGGATCATTTTGAATCGTCTTAATTCTAGGTGAATTAGATGCCTTCTAACTCAAGTTCGAGAAGAATTGTTAAAAAACTCGTCTTGGTCCTAGCGTTTTTTTTTTATGATTCTTCTGATAACTAGCGTATCCACAAAAAACCTTGTATTCGACAAGGTAAAACTAAAGTAATACACTGCAAATCTGTCAGATAACTATCAAAGAACAGGACAGGACAGCTACATGAGGATACGCATTTTTATCAACAATATAGCCATTTATATTTTAATAGGCTTTCTGTACAAGACATTGCATTTAATTCATCTGAAAGTTTATTAAAGAAGCGCAACATGATCCTCATAATAGATTTATATACTTTTTGAAGTTGAAACTTATGATGTAGATTGTCCGCGCAAGCAAAACCGAGAAGGGAGCTAGGCTTAAACAATTCTAAGCTGTCATCGCCAGATGTGTTGTAATCTCGGGTCATCACTGCAATTGCAAGCAATAATAATAAGTGTTCGCTCTATTGCTTCGACTAATTCTGGGTTTCTCTTCACACTGGTTGGTTCACTTTCAGTCGCGAAGCCTTGTTTTATTTTAATTATTTTTTTATTTCAGAATTTTCGGAAAACTTCAGCTAACACAGAAAAGATACAGACAAAAAAATAGATGTTTCTACAAAGTAGAGACATACACTGAAGGCTAATTAAAAGTTTCAACAAATAGTTACATATTATATAAGTATAGAAAAAACACAGTAGTGTTTACGGCATTAAAAATAGATATACAAATAGGTTTACAAAAATGAAATATGTTTGTGATGCAACGAAGATATATAATTAAAAAAATATATATTATTAAGATATTCTGTTATTCTTTGACGATCATTAGCCCAAAAGCAAAAGCTATCAAAGTTTTTATTGTAGACGAATGACTACCAATATAATTTTTGAAAATATATTTCAGGGAGATAGTTATAATTTTGTAGAGGATAGAAAAAACACTCTGACAAACAGATATAAAATACATAATATGGGTAAAACAGAAGAAAACCAGTCATAGGTACCTTTCTAGGTAATTGTACCCCTTGTATCCGTATTATATTTGAATCTTGTATTTCAAAGCAATTCTATATCAAGTGATCCTGTCTCGTTCAAGTAGTCTGAGTCTATTCTGAGTCTATCCTGTTATCTTGGAACGCTTGATCAGGCCTGTCTCACTGCCATTCCCCTTTCAATGGAATATGTGCTTTACAGCGATTGGTTCAATTTATGAATTCAGTACAAAATAAATCCCTAAACTAACTGCTACGTTTAATATATTTCGGATTCCTTCATTTGTTTAATTATTATGTTCTTTGACAGATTAACGTTTCAATTGGCTCAAAATCTAAATGACTGAGAAGATCAAGGAGAGGCCTTTGCCCAACAGTGAGACACAATGAGCTAATCGTAATTGTAATCGTAACGTCCAGTAATGCCTTTACATTTCAAAATCGTGTGACAATAATTTCAGAAATAGAGTAGCGGAGTGAAACGCATAATTTTATGTAACTACTGCTTTTTGTTCTGTGTCTCATAGGAAAATTGGATTCCGCTCTGCGGTCTGGAAAACAAATTGTGGGATGAGCCTAAATAATAGTTACTTGGAAGTACCTTCAGGCAGAGACGAATTGCATTGGCTTCCGTTTTATTTATTTCTCTCGTTAGTTTATAACCCTACAGTCTTACTTACTAAAACTTTACATACACACCAGAGATAATAACATGAAAGTGTCTGTAGGCCTAGTACGCACTAGTGAATTAATCAGCGCGCTGTTCTGAAGTATGTAATTTTCAACGCGGTTTTTCCGCGTGCGTCTGCTTACGTCTGAGAATAGTGCGAAAAAAATCGTCACAAATTCATCTTCAGTTCGTATTAAGCGTCAACGGTAACCATTTTCTAACAAGCGAGCCAAGGTTTACGGGTCGTATTGAAAAATACAGGTTTCTATCGTGCTGCGTGCTTAATGGTTTAACCCTTGCAAAATCCAATAACTACCCAGCCCTTACAGTGTAGTGACACTCGTATATTCTGACGCCGCGCGTTGTTTGCCGAACGTGATGTTCCGAAGATGGAACTCGCGAGATGGATTTTACAAACATAGCCATGCTTTATTGGGAAACCTGCAGGATTCATCTTTCGGCATGATTTGCGGATTCCCGACAGAAATGGTTTATTTAATAGGTACTATCTACTATACAATCTAGTTCAATTTTAATTTATATTGAACATAATTTTTAATCAAAATGAGATATGTGAGATTTACTTCTTCTTCTTGATATTTCGGCACAGTTACATGCGCCATGATCACGAGTAGTTTATCTCGTGATTGATCATATTCTTAATTTCTCATCACGGTAAATATCCCGTTTTGAGTGAAAACTATATTCGATCATTGATCAGATACCATTGACAATCATATATGCATTGGCTTACTGCATTATCCAAACACCCACATTACTTATATATCGATATTTCAATTGTATTTTATCAGTAATATTAAAGCTACAAGTACGCATGCATGATGGCACATTATTTATAACATTTGGACAAAAAGTTTCAGCATTCCATTCCCGACTTAGTGCTTAATACATTAAGTGGGAACACGTACTTAATACATTAAGTGGGAACACGTACTTATTAGATAATGCAGTATCGCCAAGACGTCACTTAATGCATTATTTTGTCTGAACCCAAGCTCTCGTGATATGTTCATTTTATTTTTCATATTTACCTTCTAACCTCACCTAGGTAGAATTCTACATCAAAGTTCGTCTTAATGGGTATCACAGTGCCAGATATTCTACCAAGCTTTAGAGACAAAATAACATGTCGTTGTATGTTTGCCGGCAACGTGCGTGGGATACCTCTTGGTACATACATGCGATATTGGTTACTGCAACCTAACCACTTGCTATCATAATTCATAATAATAATAATTCACTCAAAAGTAAACCAGTAGGTAAACATCGTTCAAAGTGAAGTTAAGTCAAAAGATACTTTATTCAATACAATCACAAGGATCACTTTGATTCTTACATCACGTCTTACATACTAGGTGAATTTAGGTGCTAAATCGTCCTAACCCAAGCCCGAGAAGAACTGGTAAGAATCTCGTCCTAGAGTTCTCATATACACAGGATCGTCTGCGAAATCGTTCGCATAGAACTCTATGCGAACGATGTCGCAGACGATCCTCTAGTTAAATAATAAAGCCACAACTTCATCCACGTAACATTCTAATGGATTTAATATTACAGTTTTAATCACACGCTTACCAAATGATCTAATAAATCCAATCTCATAGCTTCAGATACGAAATTAAAATTTGAAATCGCAGCGAACAGCTAAATCATTTAAATTTTCATCAAAATGAAATCCTATGCATTTTTCTCGACTTAAAATAAATAATGGGACTATATTAAGATTCAAATTACAGTATATCTACTTAAGCGGCGCCACCCCGAGCCACCCTTAAATAAATATCCACCCCTCTATCACTGAGAAAAGAAGAAAAAAGATACCTCCGTAAAAATTATTAACATTTTCATGAATTCGTAATTGTGTTTGCTCTCTCGGTGATCTAGGAGAAACGCTTTCGAGACGTTGCTAGCGTTAAAAATGTACCGCAGTGTTGCCATGTTCGAAATGTATTAATCTAGTATTTATCAGTAGCGTACGTAGGTAAGTGTTTGCGTGACTGTTTTAGTTGAACGGCTGGAATAAAATTGCGACGGGAATATGGCTTAATTTATTTATACACTATTTATATTTGAGCAAAAGGAAAAATACACTTATCCTAATATGATTACATACCTCAATTTCCCTGTTAAAATAACAACAACATGACCTGACGCCTTGGGTCCCAAGTCAGTTATGGGACCTCTGAGCCAATGCTTGCAGTTTATCCATATCAAATTTATCATGTACGTACACTTTCATGTCTCTGTTTTTTGGTTTGTTGCGTTTTCACTTCTAAAGATCTGAATGGAAATTGATGAAACTTGGTAAGGAGATACAATCTTGAAAAATGTAGTGTAAGAATTTCAAAACTAAAAAAAAATACTTACTGCATAAATGCTTACTATAAATCCCAAGTAAACACGGGCGTAGTATAAAGCCCTTAGATAAAAAATGTGCCACAAGGAGTTAACGATTAGTTGGCGGAAGATTTTAAAAATATAGCTATCTTCAGACTTAATCAAAAGTTTCATAAAACCTTAATATTTTCGCAAAATATGTATAAATAACCAAGCATTTTCCACTTCCTTTGCGAAGACGTAAAATACGTAGTTCACTCGCGCAGAAGAAACCTATTCACGCTCCGCACAAAGAATCTAGATTGTTTTCAGGACTCTAGTAAACTACCTCAAAGGCAAACAGAAAATTGCCCAACGCTGGCAACATTACCTTAAGGAAAGTTACTAAATAACTAGCTCGTGCCCGCAGGTGCTCTTGAGTTAAATAAGACGAGGCAAAATAATATCAAACTAATATACAAACGGCTAAAGTCTGATTGTGTGAATTCTATTGTTGTCGACCTCTGTGGCTCAGTGAGCGAAGGCTTGCCTGAGACGCTGAAGGTTACGGGTTTCATTCTCGCCGTGGGACATATGTTTGTATGATCTGCAAATATATAATAGTATATATAATTATTTATCATATATGTGGTTCCGCTTATTTTGGGGCTAGATGATGCTGTGCGAAATGTCCAGCGTTATTTTTATTATTATACATTATTGTTATTCTTCTTTTATGACTAGCCTGTCAGCTCAGTTGGTAGTAGCTTTGCCTTCTGCGCTGTAGGTTGAGGGTTCGATTCCCTCCCAGGATAAACATGTGTGTGATGAACATAGCTGTTTGTTCTGGGTGTTATAAAGTATCTTATATATGTATTTATGTTATTGGTTAAATAAACTTATCTTATCTTATCTTATTTAAAATACTAGTGGTCGCTCACTGGTCGAAATTCGACCATAATTAACTAATAATTAGTGTATTTTTTATGCATAATTTAAAATACAGATATAAGTATTATATACAGTATTATATTATATGTATATATTATATACATATATTAATATACAGATATAAGTATTATATATATATATATATATAGATATAGATATATAGATATTATATATATAGAATATAAGTATTCTATAGTACAAGCTATGCTTAGTTTGGGGGCTAGATAGTGTTGTATGCATTGTCCACTAATATTTATTTATTTATTCTTCTTGTCGTGTTACTAGTTATTTCGAACCAGTGTGGTGAAAGGATTAAAGTGTCGTCAACTAGTATTTTACATGTAGCTCTAAGGTCTTTAGACGTTTTTGCCTCTTTCGTGTGCTATGATTATGGTTGTCTTGGGTAGGTACTGCTTAGCCTAAGATAACCATAATTACACCACACATAATAATAATAATAAGTAAATAAATATTGGTACATTCTTATGATACTTTATAACAGACAGCACAAACACCTATGTTTATCACACAAATGTTTGATTAAATTAAATACCATAATTGTATCTGATCACTGATGATGTATAAGATGTACCTACTGGGCACGATTACATTATAACAGACATAATTGCTAAGGCGTACTTGCCAGAAAATTGTTCACATTGACGTAATTTTTTTGTCTATGATAATATACGCTACTTACCCAAAAGTAATCCTATGAATGTTAAACAAACACTACACTTATGTGTAAGGATCTGTGCACACGGGCATGTCTACAGAACGCGAAGCGAAGGAAAACGCTTCATTACACACTATTTAAAGGTAAAATAAACCCGCAGTTATGGCTCCAAATCCAGTTTACTTCTTGTACATACGGTACAAGAAAACATAGTGTGTTCATAGTTTCTTTGGTATATTTATATTATTTCAAGCTGCTGCACGCGTGGTACCTTCACACAGTTGCCAATGTAATTTCTCAAAATAATTCCAAAAAAAAATTTACATGTTACTTAGTTTTTTTATAAAATATAATGACGCTGTATTTGTATATTTCAAATCCACAACATCCACTGCTCGAGGGTAGAAAAACGACGAGTAATTAGAAATAATCAAAGAGCCGCAAAAGATGTGTACCCTACGTACTATGGCTGACGCGGTACAGACAAGGTGAAAAGTCTTTGTGAGCATCGAAAAATATACGCTAAAAATGAAGAAATGCTAATGAATGGTAATGGTACGATTCCCTCCCAGGATAAACATTTGTGTGAAGAATATAGGTGTTTGTTCTGTGTCCGGATGTTATAAAGTATCATAAGTATGTATTCTATCAGTCATTTGGTCACCATAATACAAGCTATGCTTAGTTTAGGGCTAGATGCTGTTGTGTGCATTGTCCAGCAATATTTATTTATTACTCAAAACGTTTTTTGCACTGATTGCATAGTATAAAATATAAGTTTTTCGAGTCTAATCTACCCTGAAACGTCACTTATGCATTTTGAGATTATATCAAACATTTGAGAGCCCATTCATATTTTAAATTTTATTCTAAATTCACGGAAACGCCTTTAAACAGAAATCCTTTAATTTAAGTGGCGTTTCAGTATTTAGGAGTTGAGTAAGTACTTCTAATCTAAAACATTTGATAACCAAAGTCTATTTGTCAATTCAAAAAAAAAACATTTATTTAAAACCAATAAAGTTACTAGTCGCGGCAAGAAACGCTTGGATCAGTAGGTACTTGCCCTAATTCCACTCCTCTAAAGAACCTTTTGGCCGCAATGGGACGGGCCTCTATGTGAGCTTACATGAAATCATCTGTTTGAAACATGCTCAAGCTCCTTAGATCGCGCCAGTCTCTTAACCGTTTCGAAATAGTAGTCAGGACATTGGTTACAAGCACTACCATCATTTAACATTGGCACCTTATTAGATCCTACAACATTTCGAATTGCAATTTGTCTGCAGTTGGGTGCACGGTGCTGTGCCCCTCATTGGTGCCAGTGTGGTACAGAAGTTGACCAGCTTGGTCTCCAAGGGTTATCGTATGCGTATGCTAGAGTAGGATTGCCCGCCACGCAAGTCTTAACGATGTCATTAGTCGGGCTACCAGTGTCAACGTACCAGATACATACGTGATGATGGTAAGAGGCGGGATGGTATGACTCTTGTCCCTTGGGAGATGGATAGGCTATTGGTGTGGGAAGCTACTTGCTTAGACACCCTGGCCTCATCCCATCTATCGGGGACTTCTGTTAGAGCTGGTGCTGCGGCTGAATGTGCCTCGAAAGACGCAAATATGCCGGTCTTGATAAGATATTTGGGCCTTTTAGAATCGAGACCCTGGGCCAGTAGGGAACAGGAGCCCACCGCGTTTTCAAAATTACTTCACGGCGTCTGGTAGGTACATTGCGTGACCCAAGAGCCAAGAATCACGTGAACATTGCGTGATCTGGCTCAGCGTATTAGCATTGCCATTCAAC
Source organism: Lampropteryx suffumata (assembly GCA_948098915.1). Classification (NCBI taxonomy): domain Eukaryota; kingdom Metazoa; phylum Arthropoda; class Insecta; order Lepidoptera; family Geometridae; genus Lampropteryx; species Lampropteryx suffumata. The sequence goes on along the minus strand of OX402558.1, from coordinate 8,043,289 downwards.
GTGGCAATCCCACCAGTGTCTTGGGAACGCTGCCCTCTGGCAGTGATCTAGATCAGTTGAGCTATCTATAGATCATTTTAAACGGTCCTTATGTAGCTCAACTGTTTCACATGTATTTTATATTATTGTATTATTCTGCGCATTTCTGTAAATATTTCCATAAAGATACAAGCAATTATTATTGTGAAACTAATTGGAACAGAACATTGAATCATCTGCTATTCCAAAAATAATTAACGAGTCACAAACATAACATTGATATTAAAATAATTGGAATAAGGCAACCGCAACCGTCTAGTGTTCAATGAACTCACAAAACCAATCACAATACTGATATACGCCAACAAGCTGGAAACAAATTATCCGACAAAGCTCTTAGACGTATACTATATTTGCCGATTGGCAAATTTCAAAACGTAATTAAACAAAATCTATCTCATAGAGCTTAGTATAAAATATATATCATTTGGATGATAAAAAGCTTGGGATCTGCTCCTACGTGACTTACCAATCTCAGCAAGAGATGAGGTTCTTGTCGGATTCTACTTGAACTGGGGTTAGGATCTGCATATCGTTTTTTTTTTAAATTATTTACTACTTTGACGCTTAAGCCGAAAGCGAGAGATGCATATCTAGCTAATGAAATAAGTTATGCTAGCCTGTGCATACTAACTGCCCTACGGTAAGAACTCGAACTCGATCAAAATAGCACGCTATAACAGAACTTTATGCCGTTTTGTCTGATAATTTGTTTGAAGCTTCATATCAACTAATTTGATATTCAACAAACTCTACAACATGTTAAATTGTATTAAATATACCTATAAACGAGCAATTCTTGTATATATGTATATATATAATCTGAATCTCGGAAACGGCTCCAACGATTTTCATGAAATTTAGTATGCAGGGGGTTTCGCCGGCGATAAAATCGATCTAGCTAGGTTTAATTTTTAGAAAACGCCGTTTTATCCGTGTTTTACTGTCGTGTTTTATCGTGTGCAGGTTCTACAACTATATAGTTTTTTTTTGTCGATTCAGTTTTTGGAAATTTTTCAAAATAGTGGAGATATAGGGAGGGGTTGAAAACGTAAAAACATCTAAAAATGTTCGCGAGGTCACAGAGCCACTTGTATATATTTATATAAATATAATACATCAATCACATCACATCTCACATCGCTTAGTATTATTATCATCACCTTTTTTTAAAGCTACATTCAGTTCAATCCATCCCATGGTTGTCTGGTAGAGATCGCTACATAGCGATAAGATCGCCCATTGTACTACCGACCAGCTTAACATTGTTATTTTTTAAAGTATCATAAGTATTTATTTAAAAATATTTAAGTATTCTACCAGTCGTCTAGTCACCATAATACAGGCTATGCTTAGTTTGGGACTAGATAGTGTTGTGTGCATTGTCCATCAATATTTATTTATTTATTTTTCTACTTGTCTATGGTGTGCAATAAAGTATTTCTTCTATCTTCTATCTATCAATACTGTAATTTCAAAGGTCTAGAAGTAGATGTTTAGATACTCAAGAGACAAGATATCCAAGTGTACTTTGCATTATGAACATTTTCTTCGACTGTACAGTGCATTACTCAAAGGAGATCGCTTTTATTTATTTTTATATCCCTAACGAAGTTCGGCCATACCGTCTCTCATTTATATTTTGCTTTAGTTCGCCTGCAACTTTACCGACGTTTGTAGCTATTTGAATCTAAGTAGTACGCCTGTGACATCGTGTATGTTTATGAAGTTATTTAAACATGTTTAAAAATTCTTAAATTTATTATATCCTCTAGACTAAATAGAAAGAAAGAAATAAAAGAAACAAATAAATAAATGATCCTGGACATTTCACACAGCATCATCTGGCCCAAAAGTAAGCAGAGCTTGTGTTATGGGTACCACATGACTGATATACTACTTATATACTTTTTTTTTGTAAATACTTACATATTATAACTATACACAGAAACACTCAGACCCGAGACAAATAATTGCAGATCATAAAAACATTTGTTTCGCAGCGGAAATCGAACCCTTCTGCGTCTCAGACAGACCTTAGCCCACTGCGCCACAGATGTTGTCATTTTGATACTATTTTATTCTAGGCTTTGTCCGAAGGGATTCCAATAATAACACTTGTAGTACCGCTTTGTGGTGCGCCAGTCATACACTACATTTGAGGGTAGATACACAAAAGAAAAAGAAAAAGTATGTCATCTTGTTGTTGACCTACCCTGCTAGCGTCATTCGCTTTTTAGTGCTCGCCACGAATTCACATCTCGTGTCTTCCGCTATACCTACTGTTCAAAGTTTTTAGGTTGAATATTTTTATAATCATGTATAAACGTAAGAGTAAACCAAGTGATGATCATGGAAAGTTATGTATATAAGGTTCCAATTGAACCACAATTGTATCAAGGTGCTTTGGCTCCATATTTGAATCCATACGTGTTTACTAAGGTAATGAAACCTATACTCCTACGTTGCTACGTTTAGCCGGACTCATATCAACTAATTACTTAGATGATTCTTGACTGATGGTGCCGTTTTATGAACAATGTTCGACACAGTACACACTAAAAATATTTAAACTCACTTGGTATTCTGATAAACAAAGAGAGGAGCTCTATGATACCTAGCAAGAGATGTATACTCTTAGGTTTTGTACTAGATTCGGCTTGACTTTAGTAGTGCGTCGCTCGAATTGGAGGGTGAAAAGACTCACATCTGGTAGGGTTTTGCTTTCTGATTACATATTTACCACTAATAACATTAGGTTATTCCGAGAAAATAATAAAACATTTTAACCTGAAATCAAATAAATCAGATAAAGCTACGTAAAGATTGACAGATAATAACAAACTTTGTTGTATTTCTTGTCTATGGCTTAACACGTTGTGTGCAAAATTGATGTGAACGAAACGTAAAAATCCTGTCAGTGATTTTGTTATGGCTTCTTTCGACGACTTTGGCTTATCTTCACTTCACTTGGTTACTTATCACCTATCACTAGGTAGGTTATGTTGGAGTATAGAAAAAAACGCGCAAGGCGAGCGAAGCGTGCCGCGGCAGCGGCCGCCGCAGCGCCAGAAAACAATACAAGGTCACGGTATATCTGATCTTTGTCGTATTTGTTGTCTGTGATATATCATGTTGTGCAAAATTGATGCGAACGAAACGTTACAAATTTACGAAACGTTACGATAGCTTACAAATGTTTTTTTTTCTCATTTGTGCATCTACCTTTATCTTGGGAGCTATACCAGGGGTGAGGTGGACCTCTCCCTCCCCCTCCTTGGTAATTTAAACTAGATTTGTATCAATATTTTTTTTTGAGGTTAGGTTACATTTATTCAAATATCTCGAAAACGGGGCAATACCTAGTATGGGGGTGGTACCAGGGGGTAGGGAGGGTCCCCCCCTCCACCCCCAATTTTTTTCCTTCATTTTCTTGCGACGCACTACTAAAGTTTAACCCTAGATTCAACAAAATTTCAGATAACGTTACCTACTGAAAAAGTATTAGTTAAAAATAACGGGTTACACAAGAAGTTCAAAAGTTTTAGACTCTTAACGGATTTAAACTCGTGTATTTGCTGGATTTATTGGTTTACTAGTGTTAATATGCCCCGCTGTAGAATACTAGGAAGATGATAATTATGAAGTATGAATTTACCTGTAACGCTACAACCTGACCTGTAATGGTGGTATAACGCTATACAGAGACTTTTCGGTAGGAACAGAGATCAGATCAGAGAGGATACTCATGATGTCGATATATTCTCAGACGCCTAAACTGGGTAAGAGGTGTTGCATGCGGGTAAGAGAAACTCAGTGGATTGTGGAGCTCACAAGAACAAGTTCAACATAAAATTACTTATAAATTCAAGCCGCTTATTTTGGATTAAAAGTTTTTGCAAAAAAATTTAAATATTGTAAAATTTTACTCCATGTCGACAAAACGACGGCCATCTCTTATATTAACCGAAGAGAGGCATTCAGTTCCTGCACCACACAGACAACTGTGGCAATAGTGTGAATGCCGTAGATTGTATGTTATGCCTACTTACAAAAGTTTGGCTGATAACAAAACGCAGAATCCAGGCGCATTCACTCCAAATTAGAATGGGAGTTAACTGATTGGGCGTACCAAAAAATTGTCTTAGCATTTGGTACACCAGACGTAGATTTGTTTGCTAGTCAAATAAATAAAAAATATGTCACGTACGTTTCTTGACATATAGATAACGCAATAACCATTAACGCATCCTGGACCGATAGTTATTTCAGTGCTTTTCCCCATTCTATATTATTTTTAGAGCATTAAGAAAGATTATTTCTAATAAGGCAAAAGGTATTGTTATTGTTCTTTTATGGCATACGCAATCTTGATACTCTCTTTACAAAAACCTTTTGATATCTGAGATAATGCAAATCCCCAATTGTGCATTTCCATTCTAGCAATCACAATATCCACACCACGCTTACCCTGGTGGGTAGGGATCTTATACGAACAGCGTGGTTCCCTCACCTGCCATTAATGTTATGATGGGATCACTGACAGATTATTATTATATATTTTTTTTTTTATGTTTAATTAAAATTTTAGTTTTAATGGTGTAATGGGAATAGTTATGATAATTATGTACAATGCGTTAATTCCACAAATGATTACTATTATTTTTCACAATAAACTTTTTGAAGAGGGATGCCAATACGGATAACTTAATTTCCGTAGATCAGAGCTGGCTCTAATAAGTAATAAAGTAGGAAAGACTACAGGATAAAACGTAAGTAATGTTTTCAAGGGAATATTTCGTTTACGATAACCACTCCCAAAATATTCTATAACTTGTGATACCTCAATAGTACTTAACTATTTGAGCCAACTGTATCCAAAGGAAACACTTGCTTTAGATAAGATTTTCAAAAAGTTACAACTCTTATTACATTACTAACAGCACACAGGGTACGAACCCTATCAAAAATCAACATCAAAAATGTTGAGACGCTTTCTTTAGAAATAACCATTAATTAACCATTAAACATTAGCCTTGCAAAATTCGTGGTTTCTCAAGATCAAGAATACCTTACGTGACAGTGGGATTGACGTCACTATATTCTCAGGGCATAGCACAAGGCACGCAGCTACTTCTGCAGCCCATAAGTTAGGTGTAAGCCTAGATCAAATTAGGAAAACGCTGGCTGGAGCGGTTCCTCTATTACCTACATTCTATCATTTTTATAATATAACTATAAGTAATGTTAATTCTGATCAAAATGATTGTTTTGTTAGAGCCGTAGCCAACGGTACTCAAGATTAGTATAATCTAGTATAACCTATTACGGTAAAAATTAAATTTTGTTAATGATTTAAAGTACCTAACTAAAATCGTGTAATATGGTAAAATATTTCACACTAAATCTCTAAAAGTCTACAAGTGTTATTATTGGAATCCCTTCGGATAAACCTAGAATAATTAATGATTAAACAAACTTACCTGTAAGCGATGTTCTATCATAATTATGGAAGGCTTTGTCCGAAGGGATTAACAACCCTCCCTCCCTGCAGTTATCTGCAGGCCCCAAATGTAATTTGAAATATTTTTTCCATGTAAGATCTTTTAAACTAAATGACGCGAGCAGGGTAGGGCAACAACAAGATGACATACTTTTTTTTTTTTGTGTATCTACCCTCGAATGTAGTGTATGACTGGCGCACCACAAGGCGGTACTACAAGTGTTATTATTGGAACCCCTTCAGACAAAACCTTCCATAATTATGATAGAACATCACTTACAGGTAAGTTTGTTTAATCATTAATTTTACTTTAGAGCGAACAAGTCGATTATCTTTCCATACAAACGTCGAAGGGTGATCACACCACTGTCTGATGATGAACAACCAAAACTAAAAGGGATATAAATTTGTCTTGTCATAATCTATGTTTGTATCAATACAGAATTGTAAAAATAATATGGGTTTGAAAGAAACAAGACTCAAAAAATCGTTTTTCATCACTGATTTTAGCGCAACTTAAGGTGTGAACAAACGAAGTACGCAAACTAAAAAAATATTCCGATACAAGCATAGATTATTTATTCAAGAGCTCAAATAACTTTTTTTAATAAATACAATGAGTAGTTTTTTCATGACAACCCTTGAGTCAAAGGTCTATTCATTTTTTTTATGCATTCGTTTTATTTAGAAATCATTGATTAATCTGATCATATGACTCAAAACTATATCCTTCTGCTCATCTCTTTCCTTGGTCCACGTCTATCCTTTTCTCACACTAAGCCAGGTGAAATAGCATGCATTTTAGCTGCGCCTACTAACGAGTTTGTGCCGCTGACTCGTGTATCCTTAAGACACACTAATTGACCTAGCAGCTTTGTTGATAGTAGCTCTGCCATCTGCACTGCAAGTTGTGGGTTCGTTTGCCTTCCATGAAAAACAGTTGTGTGATTAACTATATTGTTTGTTCTGTATCTGAATCTTTCACTGATCTGGTTCCCTATAGTACACCTCTGTTGCGCAGTGTGCAAAGGCCTGCCTGAGATGTAGTAGGTTGCTGGTTCGATTCCTTCCGCGGGACAAATGTTTGTATGGTCTCTGTAAATATTTGTCTCGGGTATGGGTGTTTTTTCTAATTTACGAGTAATGTGTAAAAAGTGTGTATATAGTAAATGTCATGTTGTTCCCATAACACAAGCTCTGCTTATTTTGGGGCTAGATGATGCTGTGTGAAATTGTCCGCCAATAAATATGTAAATAAATAAATAATGCCGGACATTTCACTGATATACAATACAATACAAATTCATTAACATATTTTTTTTTTAATTACTAATGGTCCCGCACTAAGTAAGCCTGTATTGCGAGAGACCAGAGGCATAAGATGCACGATTTCCACAAACTACATGAAGTCAAAACAAAATCAGATAAGATTTAGACAAGGCAAGACACAAGGAGGCCAATCCAAGAGAAATAAAAAATCTAAAATCTACATATGAATAATCAACACCATAAATAAAGAACCGGCTGTAGCTGTTAAGTTTGTGTTTGTTGACCGAGCGAAGCGAGAGTCTCCGTTTTAGTCTAGACGAAAATGCTTTCGTATGACTGTCTGTCCGGATGTTCTCCTCTACAGGTCGCATTTTTCTCGTTAAATTTTGTGAGCTCGTTCTTTAAAATTTTTTCGTCAATACTGTTTTTGGAAATAAAAAAAAGGTTAATGTGAACGTAAAGAAAATTATATAAGAGTCATTTCGAAAAATGTTTACAGCTGGGTCGCGAGGTCTACAGCTCACAGAGCCACTAGTGTATTTGTGTATATACTTTTTTTTTGTAAATACATACATCTATATAATAAAAATCAATTGCTGTTCGTTAGTCTCGCTAAAACTCGAGAACGGCTGGACTGATTTGGCTGATTTTGGTTTTGAATTATTTGTGGAAGTCCAGGGAAGGTTTAAAAGGTGAGTAAATAAGAAAAAACAAATTATTTAGATTTATTGAGACGGTACGAAGTTTTCCGAGTCAGCTAGTACCTAATATATATAGAAACGCCCAGACCCAAGACAAGCCAATGCAGATCGAGCGTTCGTAGATCTCGGTAGCAACTTGGACTTGGATTTTGCTTTGTATGTTTCTTTGTTCGAACCGTTGATCCGATCTTAATAGGTCTGAACCTAAAACGAGTCTGGTCGAATTCTGATTTAATCTAAAATATATCAGTTTGAGAAGTTTCATTGGCATTTTCTTAATAACATTGTATACAAAGTATATAGGTTTGTCTTATTGGTGACAGCGAGCTAATATAAATAAATATAAATATAAATAAGTTTTGGTGGATAATTGCACACAACATCTAGCCCCAAACTATGTTTTGTATTATGGTGACCAAATGGCTAATAGAATGTATTTTTAAGTCGCATACCATTGATACATTATAACACCGAGACAAACACCTATGTCCATCACACAAATGTTTGGGAGGTAATCAAACCCTAACTTACAGCGCAGAAGGTACAGCTACTACCTACTGAGCTGACATGCCAGTAAACAAAAATTATAGGATGTGTTCAGTAGTTATAGGAAGTATATCAGTGAACACTAGTCGAAGGATAAAGTATTTTTGAACAAAGTTTGCCCGCTGGTACCATGTTCAGTTGTTTGAATAAATATTCCACAACATTTCAGTGTTGTATCCTGAACAAATATGGTCATACTACATACCATGTATTATTCAGCAGAGTGCACATCTAGTGTGTCTACGGAACTTAATCAGATTTCACATATCAGAATAGGTATTACGAGTATATAACGTTCATTTGACGACCTCTGTGGCGCAGTGGACAAAGGTCTGGCTGAGACTCTGCGTCTCAGGTTGCGGATTAATTCCCGCCGCGGGACAAATGTTTGTATGATCTGCAAATATTTGTCTTGGGTCTGGGTGTTTCTATGTATAATATGTATGTATTTAGAAAAAAGAGTAAGTATATAAGAAGTATATCAGTCATGTGGTACCCATAACACAAGCTCTGCTTATGGCCAGATGATACTGTGTGAAATGTCCGGCATTATTTAATATTGTTCTTTATTAATCGCAAACGACACTTATCATTTGTGAAGGTTTGTATTCTGTTAAAATCTTTATACAGTTCAATAACATTATTATATCTCTTTAATGTTCTATATTCTTTAATGTCTGTATCCTCCCAATTCTAACCTATGGTGCTCAAACTTGGTCCCTCACTGTGTTCAGAGGACTAAACTCGAGGTTTGTCAAAGGGCAATGGAGCGAAGCATCCTCGGCATTAAACAAACCGACCGAATCAAAAATGCTACGATTCGCTCCAAAACAAAAGTCCTCGACGTGGCTGAAAAAGCTGCGAAACTCAAGTGGTACTGGGCAGGGCACGTCTGCCGCATGCCGGACGAACTGTGGGCCAAAGCTGCGAGTGGAGCCCTGAAACAGTGAGACGGCGCGGTAGACCACGCAAGCGTTTGCATGACGAGCTAGACACCTTTAGCGACTGTCGGTGGCAGACAATGGCGTTGGACCGAAACCAATGGAAAACCCGAGGGGAGGCCTTTGTCCAGTAGTGGGACAGTACGGGCTAAAAACAACAATAACAACAATGTTATTTATATTAGACTAGCTTCTACTCTCGGCCTCGCACATTTTTAACGTAAATTAAAGTAGTCTAAGCTTTTCCATGTCACTAACTAGATATTTTATCATGATAATATTAGTAGTAAGATTGAAATATTATTATCTACTAGCTGTTGCCCGTGACTTCACATTGGTGCCTATTTCATAAATATCTGTTCAGCCGTTTGGACAGGAGAAGGTAACACAAACAAACGGACAGAGACACTTTCGAATTTATAATATTAGTTTAGTTTGATAAATAAATAAATAATGCTGAACATTTTACACATCACCATCTTGCCCCAACGTAAGCAGAGCTTGTGTTATGGGAACCATCCAGAACTCCCAAACCAAGTCAAAGTCAAAGTCGAAAAATATTTTATTCAATACTAACACAAGGATCACTTTGAAACGCCTTACATACGGTTTTAAGAGTTTATTCTCATAAGAACAAAGATACAGTTCACTCATAATAAGAATTAAATTACTAAATATACTACAGAATGTCTAATGTGATTAGAAACCTCTAAAATTATCAGTGTTTTTCTACTATATTATGCATGTATTATACATATAAACGTTCCTCTTGAATCAATCACTTTATCTATTAAAAAAACCGCATCAAAATCCGTTGCGGAGTTAAAAGATCTAAGCATACATAGGGACAGACAGACAGCGGGAAGCGGCTTTGTTTTATACTATGTAGTGAAAGCTTTCTTCAAAAGACTACGAAATAGAACCCAAGAGAACCCGAGAGAAATACTTGCAGATCATATTAACATTTGTTCCGCGGCCTGAATCTAACCCGCAACCTTTGCGTCTCAGGCAAGCCTTTGCCCACTGTACCACATAAGTCGTCAAAGAACCGCTTAGTGCTGAAGCTTGTCTGCTATGTAACGAGACCTTAAGTCTCAAGAGTGGAGTAATAGTTTTAGCGGCGGACATGCGATGGACTATGTTTGTCGGTTTAAAGGCCGGGATAACGTCTCGAGTCTCTCGGGTTCGTTGTTTATTTCTCGTATTTTAATGTGGAAATATAGAGGCGTTCCCAGCTGCAGAACACGTAAGACGTTTGCTGGTTTATAGTGCGGCCTATACTTAGTAGGTAAGTATCACGTAGCGCAAAGTAATGAAAGTTAATGCTTGTTGGTTAGACGACGTTCAGCGCGGGTATCGTTTTAATTGCCTTAAATCCTACAATTTGGTTCACAAACATTTATCATCAAAATTGGAGTTTATCTCATTTGACAGTATAAACGGACATAGCACTCAAAATCTGCTAGTTGAAGTGGCAATGGGCAGACCACATAGCTCGCAGAACTGATAACCGTTGGGGAATAAAACTTCTCGAATGGCGACCAAGAACAGGAAAACGATGCGTAGGACGACCCCCCACCCGATGGACTGATGACATTGTAAAGATCGCGGGAAATCGGTGGATGGAGAGGGCTCAACATCGTTCTTCCTGGAAATCTATTGGGGAGCTATATGTTCAGCAGTGGACTCCTATGGGCTGATATGATGATTTATGATGATGATGATAATGATGATGATGATAATGATAATGATGATGATGATGATGATGATGATGATGATGATGATGATGATGATGATGATGATGATGATGATGATGATGATGATGATGATGATGATGATGATGATGATGATGATGATGATGATGATGATGATGATGATGATGATGATGATGATGATGATGATGATGATGATGATGATGACAGTATAATTTAACTTTCAACACTAACGTGAGTTGTACCATACATTTCGATAAACACGGGTTTTATTCACTTATTATTTTGTCTATGGGGGCACCTACACTGTTTCAATTCATGTAGAGAATTTTCATATAGTGAGTGGTGAGTTTGATGTCCGTTTGTTGCCGCTCGCGTTTATGTATGGATACAGATGCCCATCCAACTGTATTAATACTAATTATATTAATCTTATTTGAATCCATACTAAAAGTTATGAATGTTCTAACCAAATATCTTCTTTAACAGTTGTCGAGTCCGGAGACGAGCCAGTGACATGCTACGGCAGAAGGACCCTAGTCCTCGCCAACCACCAGAGCACGGCAGACGTGCCGATGCTGATGGCAGCATGGAACGCGCGACCAGACGTCCTGCCCAACCTCATGTGGATCATGGATCGGGTGTTCAAGTTCACCAACTTTGGGATAGTCAGCGTGCTGCATGAAGACTTCTTTATCCAAGCGGTAAGTACCTATAAATATATTCAATGTGTATAATGTACTAGATACTATATCACAATGCACACATGCGTATATAGTACTTTTAGACCACGAAGAACTAGAGAACACCCCTACATTCTTAAGGTCATGGGTTTGAATGCAGGCGTACAGTAATGAATATTCCTGTCGGAAAATGAGCAAAGTACCGGTGTTCTCAAACTGTGGAGAATGTATTTCGCTGGTTTTTTCAAGTTTTCTTCAGTCGCTTTTAACTCATGAAAGTGTGGTGAAATATTTTTTGTACTCATTTAAACTTTACCAACAGCTTAATTTTACTCCGGTTACCAGTATTGAAATAAAACCTGCCAAACACAATTGCCCTCGCTTCGAAACAACCCTATCATTACGGGGTAATCTGATCTGACCTAATTACCTACGACCCGACCTGTCAAAGCTTTATAAACCCTTAATCACACCATCTATAAACTTCAAACTGCCCATAAATCTGTCTCGTCAATGTGTTTCTGCTCTGTCTGCTGTATAAGCAGTATTATTTTTGAAATGATCAATCTAGGATTCGGTTTTATTTATACATTGAAAATAACTAATTTGAAAAGCACCGATCTTTATAGCATCATCACTTAAACAGTACCAAATGAATATATTGACTTGGATGTTTTGGAATATCAAAAAACCAGTTTCAGACAACAGTTTCAAGTGATGGGATATCTGTGGACATGTTGATATTTATATAGTCATTACATAGTGGTAGATATTCTAATACTAAATATTTTTTGACATAATATTAATGTACCTTTTGTTTTTTTGGTTCACTTCTTAAATCTAAAAAAGTAACTTTATATATTTTATGTCTCTATGACTTTAGATGCTAGTAATTCTGTACTTATTCGAATTCCAATTGAACTGGTGCTAACAACCTCTGAGTAATATAGGTATAGCTATGTATAGTATCCTCTAATCACATAATTAGCTAGCGTAGCGTTTAAATATTTTTTGTCCTTATCTTTCTAATGTCAATGGAAAAAGATGGCAACAAATATAAACAACTCGTTAGTGTGGTTATAAGTTAGACCCAGTCGGTCTTATTAACATGTGTGCAATTCACACGTGGTAGAAGTGAAACCTTCAAAAATTTTAGAACCACGAGTATAAGAAACACTGTATAATGCTTCCTATCCCATTTTCTCCCACGTTAAATCTTATGAATTTATGTGTCTGTCTCTTTTTATTGTCGCTTTTTCGTTTCATCGACTTTCAACAACGATGATAAAGAAGTTTTCACTTCAAAAATACAATAGTCTAGGCTTAAACCAAGACCTTCTAGTCTATTTTTGTTGCGGTAACAAAGTTGGTCTGAGTATCAAAATGTGTTCTTATTACAAAAAGTAGTACCAACCAAAGACCAGCTAGTATAAGAAGAGAGAAAATGGTTTAATTATTATCCACAGATAAGATAAGGTAGTAAAATTGCGCCGTCTGAATGAAAACGTGTTGTTTTAGTCTGTGGTCTCGTTCTATATAACACCATTTTCATGATACTGACACTTACACTGACAGTAACGCAGACAGTTTTACAAAATAAAATAAAAAAATGTCATCTGTCTCTTTCTGATAAGTCGATATGCTAGGGCGCGAAGTTTGATAAAAGGTGTCTGCTCAGTAAGAGTTTATTTAAACAAATCTAACTTTTTGACGAAATGGATGTTACAAAGAAAAAAAGGACTGAAAACTGGAGTCACGAAGAGAAAGTAAGTAAGTAAAGAACAATAATATAATAGCAACAAGTATTTATTATCTGCAATTATATCTGTACTCACCATCTTGCTTAAATGAATAAAAAATCTATATTCTAATATAATAGAGGATAGGTCAACACAAAAACAACAAACAACAATTTATAATTCCTTTTTAAAAACTAAAAAGAAACAGACTTCATTGTATGGAATTTGAGCCTATAATAAATTTTTAGTGGAAAGTAGATGTATTTTGTATATATATAATATGGGTATGGGTGGCCAAATAAACGCAACGCCCCAATGAGACAGCGAGGTATCGAAGTACACGAAAACATCATCTGAACATCATCATGAAATCTGGCCGTTTAAAGTGGGTCAAAATCGCGTCCTAAGGAGTCGGTTACATACAAACATATTTTATTTCAAAAAAAGCGTGGGGTGCTTTTCAAGATATTATCGAATTGATAATCCTTACACCATGCACCCCACGCTTTTTTTTATATAAAAAAATTTTTTCTTACATACATATACTAGGTTGGGGAAAAAGTTGCTTCGCATTTTTTAAGAAAATTTAAAACATTTTTTAATATAGTTTATTTACATTTAACTAAAGTACCAGTTTGTTCGATAACTTTTTGTCATCTTGTAGGTAGGGACATGATCCCATTGCTATAAAAATTTTGGGACTTCTGATCAAAATACCGCGACAAGTGGTTTTGGCAGTTCTCTCGTGATGTTAACCTGACACTGCCTAAAGAATTCTGAAGAGGCCGAAACAGGTGGAAATCTGAAGGTGCAAGGTCAGGACTATACGGCGGATGCATTAACACCTCCCAGCCAAACTCTCTTAATTTTTGCTGATTGGCTAAAGATGTGTGAGGTCTAGCGATATCATGATGAAAAACCACACCCCTTCTGTTGATTAATTCCGGCCGCTTTCTCTCAACTTCTTGCTTTAATCTCATCAGTTGTTCGCAGTAGAGCTCAGAATCGATGGTCCTGCCTGGTGGTAACAGCTTATAATGAATAATGCCCTTCCAATCCCACCACACACACAGCATCACCTTGTTGCGAGTTAACCCGGGTTTCGCCACAGGCTGTGAAGCCTGACCGGCCTTTGACCACGACCTTTTTCGCACGTTCTTGTCGTACGTGATCCACTTTTCATCACCAGTTATCAGCTTCTTCCAAAATGGTTCGGTTTCATTACGTCGTAATAAAGAATCACAAATGAGTATACGGTTCATTAGGTTTCTTTCAGTGAGCTCGTGAGGTACCCAAATATCGAGCTTTTTTGTGTACCCAGTTTTTTTCAAATGCGCCAAAACTGTTTTGTGGTCAATTCCCAGTTCTTCAGCTACGTCGTAACTACTGATATGCTGATCTTGCTCCACTTTTTCAAAAATGGCATCCATTTTATCATCATCAAAATTTCCGGATTGAAAACGCTTAAACCAAATTTGTGCTACTCTCACAGACACTGCACTAGGTCCATAAACATCGCAATTTTTTTTCGAGGCTTGCGTTGCATTTTTACCTTTTTTGTAGTGAATCTAATTTTTAAAATGATATTTTAAATGTATTTCTTCATTAGATTCACTCATCTTGACAGTACGAAAAACAAATAAAAATCACACATTTTCCTAATTTGAATTTGGAATTATGTTCTTTAAAATTTAAACTTTTAATGATACCAAAACCAGCTAGATACAAATAGTATGGCCAAAGAGATTTTATTACAGTTCATACATACTATAATGCGAAAAGACTTTTTCCCCAACCTAATATTAAAATTTATTTTCTATTTTTTAGTTTGGTTTTCTATATAAAGCGTGTTTTTTAGTTTTTTTAAACTATTATTTATTATGTCCTACCATGGCCTGTGTGATGCGATATTCATTTCATGCTTATTTCTTTAGATTATGTGAACTAGCACTTAGATCTTCAAAGTCCATCAGATCGTTGTTGGCAACTAGAGAAAAACTTCGTTATGTAATAAGCTTTGGATTAGGCCCTGGTTTATCAGCAGGTTTAAACCTAGACTTTCTTTAGTCCTCGTTTTGGAATAAGGCCGAGTATGTTTAGACGGGCCTCAGACGCGTCTTTACACATCCTCAAGAACTAAAGTAACTAGATGCCCAATTAGATTGTATTTTCTTAATGTCTTATTACTTAAGCTATATACGGTAAAGCATGTCTCTTCATTCAGGCGTGTATTTATGTGATCTCGCGCCGTTTACCCACAATTACCAGTAATAGTAGTGTGATTCACTAACTAACGCCAGAGCTATTCATACGGTACGATACGACACTACTCCGACTTATTCTGATTAGTATTTTTCAATTTTTGATCAGAATTCATATTATTTCAGTATTTATCGCGGATTAACTGTTTATTAATTCCCATTGTTAGTGCGTGTATACCTACGTAAGGTTTAGATAAGACGCAGAAGGCGGGTTCGATTCCCGCCGCGACGCAAATGTTTGTATGATCTGCAAATATTTGTCTCGGGTGTTTCTATGTATAATTTGTAGATATGTATTTACAAAAAAAAATGTTTTATTAGTATATCAGTTATAACTTATAACACAAGTACCATACCTATAATACAAGCTGTGTTTACTTTGGAGCTAGATGATCCTATGTGATGTCTGGCATAATTTATTTATACTGTTAGTGTGGTGTGTCGTCAAAGTCAAAGTCAAGTCAAAAAATACTTTATTCAATACAATCACAAGGATCACTTTAAAACATCCTACATACTAGGTGAATTTAGGTGCCAATTCATCCTAACCCAAGCCCGAGAAGAACTGGCAAGAAAGTCATCTTGGTCCTAGCGCTTTTTTACATGATCCATCTTATAACTACCTTAACTCGTAATATAAACGCGGTCATTTAAGAACCTGAAGACCAAGTTAGGGTAGCTTCGAAAAACTGCCTACTACTCAGCGGTAACTCCCTAGGTTTCCAGTCAGTCCGCGACCACGGTTAATCTGATTCGATCTACAGTTGTTATTGGCAGGCATGACGCAATGTCTGGCAGTTCATTAAGTACTCGTCAGCTAATTAAATTGAAAATGAATAGGGTCGAAGATATAAATAACACTGACGCAAACTGGCACCCGTATCGATCGATGTACGTCTTGATGTACCTACATATAGCTATTCTGTCATGTAATTTGTTTGCAGCTCATGAAAACTTTTCGAGCAGCGTATCAACTCCCAACACCTGTGTTTGCCACGCTAATACGAACTTGCTCTATTCCTCAAAGTTTGCGCTACAGAAAACCATCATAATAATTAATCAGTATGTACTGGTATAATAAAGCTCATAATGCAAGTGTGCAACAAGTTTAGTAAGCACACGTCACGCCTCGCGATACCGTTACTAAGCTGTGTTGAATAGGACCTATAGCACATGTTTGTACGTTATAGCTAACTCGTCGTAATATAACTTCTATAATAGTCGTAATAGTTCAACAACTTACTGCAAAATCAATTATTCGCGGGCCTAAACCGTAAATTTAGACTATTTAGACTTGTAACTCATACTCCCGCTTCGTCTCAACTTAGATAATAATTACGATTACGATTAGCCCATTGTGGCCCACTGCTGGGCAAAGACCTTCTTGTTCTTGAAGACTTGTTCTCTCCAGTCATCTCGGCTTTGAGCCAATTGGACAAAAGCTCTGTCAAACGTCTCATGATCATCTCGTCATCTGTTATTTGGTCTGCCACGTAGCCGTCTCGCTGTAATAGTAATAGGTAATAAATTTAGTTATTTTTTGTTTCAAAGTGGTAGATATAGTGTAATTTATACTAGTATTATAAATGTGAATGTAACTCTTTTTGTGTTTGTTACTCAGGAACCGCGAAACCGATGTTGATGATTTTGGTATAGAACTCTATACCAAAATCATCAATGGACCTTGGATGGGACCTTGGAGAAGGACATAGGCTACTTTTTATGTAGGTACCACGCGTGTGAAGCCGCGGGCAGCCGCTAGTACTAAATATATTTGGGCATAATAATATTGTACCTGATCATATCTACTATTAATTTGGTTCACATCTTAAATCTAAAAATATTACTTTAAATATTTTAGGTGACTTTATTCTATGACTTAAGATGCTAGTAATTGCTTAGCTTTTTCACGTTCCAATTGAACTAGTGCTAACCACCCTGAGTAGCCAAGTTATTGCAAGTTTTATCAGTACGTAAAGTTAGACAACGCGCTAGCGCCGACAAGAACTCATAACTTTGGTTTTACAAGGTGCTAGTTGCAGCTAGTGTAGTAAAGCTTTAACTACACACGACAGCACCCTATTGCACTTTGTGGACGTGTAATTTAACTCGTTTAATTTTAATTTTTAATTTATTTTATTTTATTTTTAATTTTAATGAGACAACTGACGTAGGTAGTTTTGAGATATAATTGTATGTCATATAAAACATGTGTATATTTATTTACTGAAATGTCCAGAATGACATACAATATGTTATTGAGCTATAGTTGAGCTATGTAAGGACTGTTTAATACGATCTATAGATAGCCCGATTGATCCAGATTACTACCAGAGGGCTGCGTCTCCAAGACACATGTCCTAGTAAATTTAGAAAAGAATAGGTTATCTTTTCTTTGGTTAGTAACTTGGGTTATTACTTCACCGTTTTGTTCTTGCTCTTTGTCTAACTTGTGTTATTACACATATTGTCTAAAACACTCTCTGACCATAATAAACAAATAAAAATTTAATTAAAAATGCTCTATAGACACTTATTTAAAACTTTCAAAACTTTTGTGAGTTGTACTATACATTTTGATAAACACGGGCTTTATTCACGTATTATTTTGTCGATGCAGGCACCGACACTGTTTCGATTCATTTAGAGATTTTTGAGTGCGAACCGTGAACTCGAGCGGCAACGAGCAAACCGCGGATCAAACTCACCCTGATGAAGATTCTCTAGATGAATCGAAACAGTGTCGGTGCCTCCATCGACAAAATAATACGTGACTTATCAAAATGTATACTTATTTAAAACTCTATAAATGAATAAATAAATATTAATATACAGTGCACACAACACCATCTAGCTCAAAACTAAGCATAGCTTGTGCTATGGTGACCAGATGACTGATAGAATACTTATATATTTTTAAATACATACTTTTTAACATCCACACAGTATAAACACCTATGGTCGTGTGACCAAATGTTTATCCTGGGATCCTTCCCAATTAAACTCTCGCTGTGAAAGGGGATAGTCACAGGCACGTTCAAATATTTTATTTGTCATAACCGAGATGTTACTATTTCGTACGTGACAATTTGCAAGCCTATCGTCGTATGTAAGGTTACTTACCAATGACACATACTTTTGAATTTTTTAGGTTCAAGGATAGGCTTTATCAAGATATTTTCCTTATTACCTTACTGCTAGTTTGAAAAAAAAAAAATTACCTACTTATGTACGAATTTATTAAAAAAATTTTTGTTTAATACTTAGTCTGTTAACTAATCGGATAATGTAAATACCTACGTAATAACTCATTGTCTCTGTCTTTGTTGTCTCGTTGTCCATTTGTCTGCTCTTAACTTTAGGTATTTTTCTTGTTCTTGGTACATTATGTTTGTCATTCATTAGTTTATTATTGCTTTGAGCATAAATATGATTCACGTCAGTAAATCCGTTGTAATTATATGTTAGGAACGACAAAAACCCGAACATTATAAGAATTAAAGTGAGTAACTGAATCACTTCCATTTACTATAGACTTGAAATTTAGATCGGTCATTACAACGTTAAAACGCGCAATAAAAAAATGAATTTCCGAAATTAAACCCCTAAAGGACGCAGTAGGGGGTTAAAGTATTGTAAATGACATTAAGCAACCGAAGTTGGTGTTTATTATTGTGCTCCTTATGCTTAAAGATACAGCGCAGAAAAAAGCATGTTGCACATAATAGGAGAAAATATATGGATAATTGATTCAGGCGTGCCTTTGCGGAAATCAATTACAAAACATTAAACAGTTGGACAAGTAATAAGTACTATTCCTAATGAGTTAAACACGATGCAGACGCATGCACCTCCTTCCCGCTCGCAATTGAAAAACCATGCAAAGCGGTAGTAACCATCCACACATGTAACTTCAAAAGCAAATTTCTTTTTATGTTTGAGAAAATCTATACTAATATTATAAAGCTGAAAAGTTTGCTTGTTTGTTTGTTTGTTTGTGTGTTTGTTTGTTTGAACGCGCTAATCTCAGGAACTACTGGTTGGAATTGAATAATTATTTTTTAGTATTGGATAGTTAATTTATCGAGGAAGGCTTTAGGCTTTATAACATCACGCTCCGACTAATAGGAGCGGACATCAACGGAAAATATTGCAAAAACGGGAAATATTATTGCTTTTTAAGAGCTTCCGTTGCGTGCGCTGCGTAAACGATTAAAGTTACGCAAAAATTATGTATGATGAATTGTTCCTCTTTATAAGTTCTAAAAAAAATCATTGACAGCATATGTCTATCTTTTAAGATCCTTATCTTGCCTATCTTTTAAGATATCCTTTTTTATGGTATTTTTTTTTCGAAATTAATGCATTTTTTGCGAAAGAGTTTTAGCATTTAATTGTGAACAAAATTGTCCTTGACATCACTTGATTTCAATCAACATCTTAGGAGATATCATAATTTTAAAATAACTCCGCAACAAAATAGGTATGTTTGGGTTCACGCGCGCAGTAACTCTGCCTGTCTATCTATTTGCAACGACTTCACGGCTAAACTACTGAATCGACTTTGACGAAATATAGTATAGAGTAAGCTTAAACCTCAAGGATGGACATAGTAATAATATTTATCCAACCGCGATAACTGATATTCGCGCGAACGAAGTCGCGAGCAACAGCTAATGGCCTCAATTCTGTTGGCACCAACCTAACTAATTTTAGCTAAAATTAGGTTTAAACTGTCAAATTAACCTTTGGTATTCTGCTGTTACCAACTTATCATAATTTAATTATATCAAACTTACTTAAGCTTTTTAATTAAGTTATATGGTACCAACCGAATAGGTTTTACAAATGCTATGACTAACTAAATATATTTTAGACAATTCTTAATTTTAGAAATGAACAAACCAAATTGCCACCAGTATATGATAAACTTAAAACCATTAGAAGAAAAACAAAATAGCAGACATAACATACATCATAAAGAAGTCAAAGTGAATGTAGGCTAGTCATCTTATAAAAAGCAAAAAAGAGAAATGGACCAAAGATATAAATATAATAATAATAATACTTATAATACAAATATAAATGAGTTGTACCCGAAAGAAGGAAAAAGACCCAGAGGAAAATCATTCCGATGGTGGGAAGATGACGCCCACGATCGCAAACTATGGAAAAATCCGAGGGAGACTTTTTCTGAAAAGCAAATCAATAATAGTTCGCCCCGAACTGAGATCTTGCGATGTGTTGTCATTCGAATTCAATTAGTAAGTACCTACGATACGATATGATCAATGTATGTATTAAGAGTGAACAAGTCGATTATCTTCCTTATAGACAATCAAACGTCGAAGGGTGATCACACCACCGTCTGATGATGAACAAACAATACTAAAAATGATATAAATTTGTCTTGTCATAATCTATGCTTGTATAAATACAGAATTGTGAAAATAATATGGGTTTGAAAGATACAAGACTCAAAAAATATTGTTTTTCATCACTGAATTTAGCGCAACTTTAGGTGTGAATAAATAACAAATGGAGTACGCAAACTAAAAAATTGTTCCTATACAAGCATAGATTATTTATTCAAGAGCTCAAATAACCTTTTTTTTCAATAAATACATTCAGTAGTTTTTCATGAGAACCCTTGAGCCAAAGGTCTATTCATTATTTTTACACAATCGTTTTATTTAGAAATCATAGATTAATCTGATCATATGACTCGAAATTATAATCACGCTATCTCCTTACTGCTCATCTCTATCCTTGGTGCACATCTATCCTTTTCTCACACTAAGCTAGGCGAAATAGCATGCATTTTAGCTGCGCCCACTAACGAGTTTATGCCGCTTACTTGTGTATCCTTAATAGATGAAAACGTTCATTAGGTAAGCGCGAAGGGATTTAAATAAGCCTAAACTCGGGTTTTTACCTACTCTTATTCATTAAAAAGTTCCATAGAACAGCTCCTGACTTGGTCATCAGATCTGCTCGCTGTCACCTTGATATAACACAGTAATTCTTGAAAGAAGATAATAAGTTTCAGCTCAATCGGCAAATTTATTGAGGAGATCCGTTACACGATCCGTACAGCACCCTGGCTCCATCATTAGATCTGCTCGTTGTTACTATAATAACATACCTACATACTTTGTAAATAATGTTTTAAACTAGAAAATGTTTATGAAACTTCGAAACTAAAATATTTCAAATTAAATGAAAAACCGACAAATCTCGTTCAAAGTAAATAAACCATAAATTAAACATGGTTACCGCACCGCTACCGCACTTTAAATGCAAATTAAAGTGTTTGTAATGGCTCTTGTCTTTATCATATGAAGAAACTGAATCCCTCTTACAGTTTTCTGAATAATTATGTACTAATATAATACTAAAACTTACCACCGCACAGCACTACACAACATTCACACACATTCACACACACACACACACATACACACCACAACACATGTTTTCGTGAAATTAAGTAACTTACTTAGCAGTTGTTTGCGTTATTGTTATCCAGTAAAATACTTCGTTAGCATGATTTCGTGTGCTTTTTGACGCGTATTGTAAATATGTTTTTATGTCAAGGTTAATGCGGTGTTGCATTTGTTTACCTTGACGGTGGAAACTCGTATGTGCCTTTAATTTCTAGCCTTCAGAACACTTGGCTTTCAGATATGACTATTCAGTCATATCAATAAACAGTCTTACTAATTTAACCTATTCATAGTACTTTGTTTCTGCTCGTGCTTCATGCTCCATGCTTAGGTATTTATATATTTATTTGGTTTACCAACGGTTGCTACAACCTTAAAAGCTTAAAAAACATTATAATACTTAATGCTAATTGCACAACCAATTACAGGTAAACACTGCATGCAGAAGTAAAATTATACTTATTATTAAGAGACAATAACTTAATGAAACTAGATGAAAGTAGTGCACCTACTTAATTTAACTTCAAATGGGTTTAATGAAGTGGGGGAAACTTAAAATAATATAAACTAAACTTTATATTATTTTAACTAGAAATAAACAAGTTATAAAGTGAACCAGAAACTTAGAAAACGTTAAGTTATGACATAGTGTTCGGCAAATTCTCAGTTAAGAACTTTCGGAACTTATTGAGTTTTATCAAAAATATATCTGTCGAATCACAATACTTAACGATGGCTTTGCTGATTCTAGGGATGGGTAAGTTGCTACCAAGGACTGTAGTGCATAGTGGTGGGAGTAGGAGAGGGATGGGTCGGCGGGGGATTCTTCGAGGGACTCTAAAACGTATTTTGTGTAGTAGTTGTGGGCAATCTATTTTATTGTTAAGTAATTTATACAGGAAGATTATGTCTAATTGTATTCTTCTTTTATCAAGAGATGCAATTTTGAAAAACTCAAGTCTGTCCACGTATGAGTAAAATGTTTTTTTTTTTTTTTTTAATATCGTAGATAGACCTACGCTTGACCACGAACTCGCCTGATATTAAGCGACGATGTGGCCGACGATGGGGCACGCAGGTCTAGAAGATACCTATTCACTCTTGACTTGAAGAGACACAAATTGTAGTTTTCAGGAAAGACATACGACGGCAAATCATTCCAATCCTTGGCTGTACGCATTATAAATGTGGAAGCAAAGCGCTTTGTTCGTAAGGGTGGTAGACTGACAAGGTATGGATGGTATTGAGCGGTGCGTCTGCTTGTCCTGTTGTGAAATGGAGATGATGGAATGAGATCATGCAATTCCTGGGCACATTCTCCGAAATGTATTCTATAAAAGATTGAAAGGCAAGCAACTTTACGACGGTGCTCGAGACTCTGGAACTTAGTCTCAGCGTTTAGCTGCTCACCTATCACCCTCAATGCTCTACGCTCAATCGAGTCGTCATCGGACCGACATCTCTTGGAGACAGCAATGAGAGCACCGCCACCTTCCTTGTCAGTGTCAAATCCAGTGGTGTTTCTATCCCGTCTAAAAACTGTGTATCTGTGATCGAACAATTCCGCGTCCGAGACGCTATCATTTAACCATGTTTCGGACAGTACCACGACGTCGTAATTACTCTGGACTAAGCCTCTATAGAATAAATGGGTTTTGGAGCGGAGCCCACAAGTATTTTGGTAGTAAATACTTATGGAATCCATTGTGGTTGAGGGGACCGATGCAAGGTTTTACTTTAAGTTTGCTATAGTACTCGTGTCCTTCACGACAATAAACTCGGATTCTCCGTCCTTCCTCATGAAAATGCGGCCGCTGCGGATCCACACAAATTGGTATCCTTTCTCCTTTGCTGATCGTCTTGCTGCGGCGTGTAGGGTGTTATTGTGCGGGGACAAATGCTCCGTGACGAAGACCGGCGTTTTAGGTCCAGTGTAGCTAAGGTGAATGCTATTGAGCTTATCGCTTGAATTACGCCTGTTATTCTGAATGGTTGAGGCCAGGAATCCATCTCGAACTAATGGCGTATTAAACTCAACCACAATTGAACGCGGACGTTTATTTTCAGGGTTAAGTTTGGCCGTCCTGGTAATATTAAGTATATTGTCCACTTTTATCTGGCATCCGACCACCTTGCTCAATTTTTCCACGACTGAGATCAGGTTTTCAGATTTCTTTTCTGGTACACACTGAATCTCAATGTTCTTGCAGCGAGCATGTTGTTCCATCTGGTTTAACCTAGCTTCCAGACTCATTATCTTGGACTTATTTTAGTTAGTATTAGTTTAATTTGTGCTTGAGTGTCTCTGCTTTCTTTCATTATGTCTTCGAATTGGCAATGCACGTAGTCTAGGGATTGCTTCATAAAACAAAGAATAAAAAGTATTAAATTAAATTGATAACATATAATTTTAAAATATTTAGTCTATATATACCTAGTTAATGGACTTTGGGGTTCAAAAAGCTAGTATTAGCGTCGTTAGATAGTGTTGTGTGGGATCTGCATGAATTCTAAAAATAACAAAGATGTGTGTCATTGGTTAATAAGCGGACTCTTATAAGAGGATACCCTTCCTTAGAATGTTTGTATGATTTGTATGTATTTGTTTCGGGTCTGTCTGGGTGTTTCTATGTACATGTATGTATTTACAAAAAAAAGTATATAATATACTCAACTCAACAAAAAAATATTGATAAGATCCACAACTGTAGAAAAAATAATTTAAAACCACTTTCTTTTTAACAATTTTTCATGTAAAATTGAAAATAAACGAGTTGCTAATCAAGCAAAAAATCATCTACTGACTGACTATGAATGAATGAATGATACCGACTGACTATCTGACGGAAGTGTAAAAATTATGAATGTGAAATTAAATAGCCACAACTATAATTGTAGTCTTAACTGCACATTGGGATACCCTTATAAACTAGTGGCACAACTAACTTAATAGTCCCTAAGGGACCAACGAAGTTCAGCAACGCTAGGTCACCTAGAAGGTGATCGCAGTCATCAGAGCTCTTCCGTGCTTTGGAAGGCACGTTAGGCTAACGATCTTGGCTTTTCTGAAGTTGTTAGGTCATGATGAAAATCTTTCGGTCTAGTGTCTAGAGTTGGCATACAGTAAAAAGCTAGGTCTCTGTATGTTGGGAATCCTAGGCCTTTAACTAAATGTTTTCGGCACTATATTCCATATTCCATATTCATTCCACCATATTCTTCCGGCATTTCGTAGAACCTAAAACAATTTGAAGAGATGTGCCAAGTGCACGATAAGACCTCTGAGGCGTCCTTTGATCCTTTCACCACACTGGTGCCAAATAACTAGTGATACGATAAGAAGACTATGATTGTACAATTGCACATATTATACATATATGATTATATGATAAACACGGGTTGTATTGTTTTTTTCCATCAACAAAACAATACCTGAATAAAACTATTCACGTATTGTTTTGTTGATGGAGGCAGCGACATTGTTTCGATTCATCTAGATAATCTTCATCAGGGTGAGTGCCTACCGTGAAAGCGAGCGGCAACAAGCGGATCGTGGATCAAACTCACCCTGATGAAGATTGTCTAGATTAATCGAAACAGTGTTGGTGCCATCGAGAAAATAATATGTGGGTAAAAATCGTGTTTATCAAAATGCTTATGGTTCAATAATAATAATAAAAATGTATATATTTATTCAGACAACAATAGTCCATGGTGTAAGTATGTACTTAAAACTAGTTTAGTATTGCATCTTTCTTGCCTCAGCCACCTCTCACTCAACCCCTCTCTAGCTATATGGTTCTTTTTAGTATTGATAACTCAGAAATAGATTTGATCATTTCCAACCTCAAAGAAAAATGTGCGACAGGCTAGGATGGTATTACTACCTTGATAGTTAAATCTGCGAGACATATTCTTACTCCTATTTTATGCCACATATTTAACTTATCCATTGCATCTGGCATTTTTCCACGTGCATTTAAAAAACCTATTGTTCGTCCAGTATTTAAAAGTGGGGACCGAGAGGCTGTTACAAACTATCGGCCTATATCGGTCCTGACTGTATTTTCAAAAATTTTTGAGAAAATTATTAACTGTAGGTTAATTAAATTTTTGAGTGAAAGGGACATCTTATCCTCTAACCAATATGGGTTCAGGAGTAGGAGGTCCACGGAGGACGCTGTCATTGAACTGACCGATGCTGTTGTCAGGAACATAGACAAAAAGCAAAAAACGATGGGTGTCTTCCTGGGCTTTTCCAAGGCTTTTGATACTGTTTCTGTCCCCATCTTGATGAATAAATTAGAACACATTGGTATAAGGGGAATTGTACTTGACATTTTCCGTAGCTACCTCTCAGACCGATCACAGTGTGTAAAAATTTATGGGCTCATGAGTAAGGAGGAATCTATTTCCTTTGGTGTTCCCCAAGGTAGCGTTCTTGGACCTACCTTATTCCTTGTCTATATTAATGATCTTTGTAACTTAAATCTCCCTAGCTGTAAAATCATCACCTACGGTGATGACACAGCCCTTCTCATAAACGATCGTACCTGGCAAAATGCTCGTAACAATGCAGAATTTGCTCTTAAGGCTGTTATGTTCTGGTTGCTAAATTTATGACCTTCTCTCCAACCTCTGCTGCACAACCGCCCTCATCCTTCTGTATCCTCGCACATGTATGTCCAAATGCTACTATTTCATCTTCCTGTGACTGTCAGTCTTTAAAATGAACCTTTATCTATAAGTATCTTGGGATTATGTTGGATAACACTCTTAGCTGGAAACACCAAATTGCCATTTCGGTGTCCCGAGTAAGAAAACTTATTTTTGTCTTCAAAACTCTTCGTCCTCTCATTAGTTACGAACTTCTTAAATCTATTTATTATGCTTTAGGTCAATCTGTTCATACTTACTGTCCCTTCTTGGGGTGGCTGTGTCAAAACCCAAATTCTAAGACTTAAGCGAGCCCAGAGGGCAGTCCTTAAAGTTTTAATAAACAAACCTATCTGGTTTCCTACCTCAGAAATTTATTCTCACACTCAACTTACCACAGTCCGTCAACTTTTTGTTTTGCATACGATCATCAGAAAACATTCCTAATTAGTCTTTGACCCTACTGTTGTTTATGCCAAACGTAGATCTGATATAGTTTGCAAAACAGAAAAACGGCGCACGGCATTAGCCAGTCGCCATTTCTACTTTTTAAGCACAACACTCTATAACAAAGTAAATAAGGAAATTAACATTTATTCCCTTCCCGATATGTCTGTAAACAAAAATGTCTTCAATGGCTTATATCCCTGTCTTATGATGACAGTGAAAATCTTCTTAAGGTTTCGGAATGAACACGGAATAAACACCAAATGAGTTAACACATGTCACTGTACCCCTTGCACACACATACCTATTAGTTACTCATTTACTACTGCTATACACCTTTAAACTCACCCTCACTTTACACGCACACACTTGCTACTTCAGATTTAATATTTTTTTGTGAAGGGGTCTACCATCCCCCTATAGTATGCTAGTATCTAATTTGGGTTCTGATCTTCGGAGGTAGGCGTTAACATTCGCGACACTGTTAATTTAACTTCTGCGTAATGTTATCGTTATTTCCATGTTTTTGTATATATTTGTTTATGCTCCCAAATAAATACAATTTGGATTTTTTGATTGCATCACATTGCGTGACCCAAGATCTGGCTCCTATCTGGCTTAGCGTACTAGCATTGCCATTCAACGTGGCAATGTCACCAGTGTCTTGGGAACGCTGCCTTCTGGTAGTGATCTGGATCAGTTGAGCTGTCTATAGATCGTTTTAAACGGTCCTTACATAGCTCAAATGTTGCACATGTAATTTTATATTATTCTGTACATATCCGTATTTTTTTTATATATGTATATTCTGGTTAGTATATTAAAACAAGCACTAATTTAGTCCTCTTTATGAGTTTCCCCACCAAAGGACAATTACAATAATTAGCAATTGCGGTCAGGACAGCTCTCGAAAGTTTTGTTAGTAAAATTATGTATATTTACTTGTATGGCATAACTACAGAATTGCTGTGTAAATCCGAACACATACACAAGTTCCAAGTTGTATTAGGATATTCTGTACAAGGGGTATCAGAAAATACGGTCTGGTATAACTTTATAAACGAACTAGCTGTTTTTTGTTACCCACGTGGTAGATAAAAAGTAGCAAGATAATAATAAGAACGAATGAATGTTTCGAAAAAATTACAAAGCATAATCGCGGTTTTCGCGGTTTGACCATGATCCCGAGTAAATTTTTTGAAAACCGTTTTTAGCGAGCACTTACGACACTACAGGAATATTTCATTCGGTGGGTTCTGAGATTTCTTGATGAATGAGTGAATGTTATTTGACCTTTATATAGTAAATAGATACGTTATTTCATAAATAAATAGCTGACCCGACAGACGTTGTCCTATCTTCTTCTTCTTTTTTTATGGCACGTGACGTAATAATGCCAATTTTGCCAGAGTCAAGTGTTTATATTTGTTTATAGTAAATTTGTTTGTTAAAGTCTTAGTTAATGGTCAATTGTCAATTCTAGACGTTAAGCGTGGCGAATGGCCGTCTAGAATTTTCTTGGGATTCCTCGTCGTTCAAATCACATTACACCACAATATACATTTAATTCAATTGTCCATACTAGTCCTGTAGTCACAATTTATTCATTAAAATTCCGCTAAGATTACTGAATAAAACATGCAATAAAACGAGTAAAAATATTAAATTAGCAAGTCTATGTTACTTCATGAAATGACAAACGAAGAAGCCTGTCCTATCATAACTATTATTTGCAGCGATCGCGCCAACTGTCAAACGACTGACAGTTATGTCAAACGCCATAAGGTTACATTAGAGAAGTTGATACAGTTAAGTTAAGTTTTCATAGATTTTCTAATTTTTCACGCAATTTTCTTGTTTTTTCTTTCATAAAAACCTTCTCCTGATAATAACAAACACAACAAAAAAAGAATTAGGGAAATTGGTCTAGCCGTTCACGCGTCATACCGTGTCCCAGGGAAAAAGAGATTTATTTTATATAATAAACAGGTTTCAGAGTAATGTTTTCGCACATTCGGATTGAGCGCCATGTAAAAGTTCTTCACTTGTACAGATTAAGCAAATCCAGCCTGCTTTATGAATTTTCTTATTTACACCCAGAATTATGTTAATCCAGAGAGGTATTAAGGTTAAGCGGAGTTTCTTATTTGAATACATGCAAATAGAATTTCGAAGGCTTTCACTCGTGTTAAGGTTGTTTGCTGTTGTTTCGAGCTTTGAGAAATAAAATAAATAAATTCTTCTTCGTAATCGCAAACTGAAAAAGCGAGCTAAAAAAGGTTATCTACATAAATACATTTATGACTCTCGATTTAATATATTTTAGTACGTGTTAGCGTCGTCAAAAACCTTAGATGTATATAAATAAATAAATAAAAACATATTGCTGGACAATTCACACAGCATCTAGCGCTAAACAAAACTTGTAATATGGGAACCCGATGATTGGTAGAATACTTAAATATATTGTTTTAAATACATAATTATGATATTGTATACACCCAGACACAGAACATACATCAAAGTCAAAAATATTTTTATTCAATACAATCACAAGGATCACTTTGAAACGTGTTACATACTAGGTGATATCGTTAAAAAACCCAAGTCCGTAAAGAAAAAACACGCAAGATACTCGTCCTGCTTTTTTGCAAGATCCATCTTGTAACTAGCTTAACTACGATAAACTAATACAAGATTACAGTAGTTTATACATTTTCTACATCTATGTTTATGACTGAAATGTTTGTCCTGCTAGAGAATCGAACCCACAACCTACAGCGCAGAAAGCTGAGTTATTTTCCATTGAGCTTTGAGGTAATAGTAGTTCCAATTGTTCGTGTTGCAGATTTCCACCTGTTATTTTTTTTAATTTATTAAAAAAACAGTGAATTCAAACAATCTAAACTTAACGCTAAAACTGGATTTACATTTTAAAGTTAATGTTTATAACTAGACAGTAAATTATATCTTACGGACATACCAAATAGAGTAGAACAAGAAGAAAAGTGTAAAAGTATATTTTGCTAAATTTTAAAGTATTAATGCGTATGAAAATAAATATTACAACATAAATTATTATTAAACTAACATAATACACACATACATATTAGTACGTAAATATGTATGTTTATCAAATAAATAAAAGACATAAACGTTCCAACTTACAAATGAAAATAATAAGTAAAAGGTCTGTTCCGCTTCCAATATTTGCAGTGTTTATTTTCTAAAAGTTTCTGTACTATTATGAAATATGTCATTTGAGTTGAATTTATTATTCTCAATGCAGTCTATTTACTATCAAATGCTGGGCATAGTTTGTAGATGAATTCGTGACAGCAAACAACTTTGTATGCTTTGTGCGAGTTTTTGGAGTACAAAAACGCAATATTCTTTGATTTCGTTCAGGACAATAAATTTATAATAATAATAATAATGCCGGACATTTCACACAGCATCACCTGGCCCCAAAGTAAGCAGAGCTTGTGTTATGGGTACCACATGACTGATATAGTACTTAAATACATTTTTTTTTCTTAAATACATACATGTTATACATAGAAACACCCAGACCCGAGACAAATACTTGCAGAACATACAAACATTTGTCCCGTGGTGGGAATCGAACCCGCAACCAGCCAGACCTTAGCCCACTGCGCCACAGAGGTCGTCAACAATGTAATGAATAAATTACATGGTATATGTAATTTATTCATTACATATACCATGAAGAAAAGACATTTTGATAAACACGGGCTTTACGTATTATTTTGTCGCTCGAGTTCACGGTTCGCACTGTGCGAACCGTGAACTCGAGCAACGAGCGAACCGCGGATCAAACTCACCCTGATGAAGATTCTCTAAATAAATCGAAACGGTGTCGGCGCCTCCATCGACAAAATAATACGTGAGTAAAGCCCGTGTTTATCAAATTGTATAGTACAAGTCACGAATGTTTTGCAAAAGAAAAGACATGTTCATAAGTGTACGTCGATTTTGAAAGCAAGATTCCTAGATTATGGTAGTTACATGAATCTTTATAGTTTTGTGAATAGTTAAGAGTTCTAAAATCTAAATCTTTGTATTGAATATTTTCCATTTTGCTAATGTATGTTATGAAGTGTGGGTTCCAAATAGGACTATAATATTCTAGGATACTTCTAACTTATGAATAATAAATTAATTTTATACGGCGATATCGGAAAAAGGTTTACTAACTCTCAAGATAAACCCAAGGCTTTTAAAGATTTGTTTATAATAGTCTTAATATGTTCTGAAAATGTTTTGTAAGATAGTTTTGCCTGGCCTGTCAGCTTAGTTGGTAGTAGCTCTGCCTTCTACGCTGTAGGTTGCGGATTCGATTCCCAGGATAAACATTGTGTGATGAACATAGGTGTTTGTTCTGTGTCTGTGTGTTTAGTATGTATTTAAAATATATATTATATCAGTCATCTGGTCACCATAGTTCAAGCTATGCTTAGTTTGGGATTAGATGGTGTTGTGTGCAATGTCCTTCAATATTTATATTAATATTTTTTTTATAAAATTAGACGTCGGACGAAAGTCGTGGACGTAGGTATGTAGATCGCCAGGTTGAAGTGGAAATGGGCGAGACACTTGGCAAGAATGGATAACGGGAGATAGACAAAGGCGGTAACGCAATGGTGGCCAAGGGACGCTCAACGGCCAAGAGGCAGACCACCCGCCCGATGGTCGAACGATATAGTCAGCGTTGTCGGGAACCACTGGATGAAACTTGCTAGGGACCGGAAAGAGTGGCATAATAAAGAGGAGGCCTATACCCAGTAGTGGGTGCAATCGGGCTGAAATGATGATGATGATATTTTCATTTACCGAACAGATTTTGAAGACACTTTAATGCTGCTATTATTTACTGTGACATCGGCAAGTTGTGTGTCAAGATTTCGAACGGGGCCTATGGACTCGTCACGCAAACGTACTTATCAAAAATCCAGGATTAAATTCTCCATGCCCCTACCCACATTGTGATCCATGCATTTTAAAATCAAGATTAACATCTCGTAACTTATTCATGGTGCTTTCACCCCATTGCGTTACTGAACTAATCTTCTTAAAACCCTCTTTGTAAACTGTCAAAAGGTATGTTGTACTTGCTTTGAATGTGCGCTATTGTTGCGTGTACGAGTACGTAAACAAATAGGTTGTCTATCACGTACGAATCTTCTGGAATATAAGACAACCATTTGTTTGAACTCGTATCGGACAACTTTTGTTTTCGTCTCTTACTTGTGTGTGTCACTTGTTGTTTATTATTAATTCGCAATAGATTAAATAAGTTACCTAGGATTTTTAGATTAATTATAGCCGTTGCAAACATTGCAAACATTGCGCTCTTATATTATATACCAGCGACCCGCCCCGGCTTCGCACGGGTACAATACTGTAGTACATTAGTTTGATCTATCCCGTAGGGTTCAGCCAGCGTTTGCAATGTAAACGCAAAATATGTGTTTATTTACGACATCACATTAGAAACCTCTAAAATTATCAGTGTTTCTCTAATATATTATGCATGTATTATACATATAAAACCTTCCTCTTGAATTACTATATCTAATAAAAAAAACCGCAAAATCCGTTGCGTAGTTTTAAAGATCTAAGCATACATAGGGACAGACAGACAGCGGGAAGTGACTTTGTTTTATACTATGTAGTGAATTCTCAAGTTTTTTTCGGTTTCATTAAAAATGTTGGTGTTTTTATTTATATAGAGCTAGAGTTATTGACGAGGGTGTGTATAATTGGGATACAAACTTTGTGTCTCTTTGTGCTTCGAGCATAAATAATCCGTACAATTATTTTATTGAAAGGCACTCGTTTATATAAAATAACAAATAAATAATCCCGGACATTTCACACCGCATCATCTGGCCCCAAAGTAAGCAGAGCTTGTTTTATGTGTACCACATGACTGATATACTACTTATATAATATTTTTGTTTGTAAATACATACATATAATACATAGAAACACCCAGACCCAAAACAAATACTTGCATATCATACAAACCTATGTCCCGCGGCGGGAATCGAACCCGCAACCTTCTGCGTCTCGGTCGGAACTTAGCCCACTGCGCCACAGAGGTCGTCAAATGACGAATGAGAAGAAACGACTTTGTGACATCATACTATGAACCCTTGACATTGGCAATATTATCATGTGTCATTACACATGCCATTATCGAAGAAGAAAAAGGATTTTTCGTTTGACATTTTATGAAATAACATAGCTCTTATAAATTAATTAGTTTTTCTCGTGTTTTTTTTTATTTGTCTCAATTTTAATCAATAAGCTGTAACATCTTAGCACAAGTATAGACAATTGAGTTACACTAGTATAATATTTTGCGATGTGATATATACGACGAAAAATCTATGAAAATTCTAGACGGCTATTCAGCAATGATATTTAGAATACACAAATGACGATCGATATTATAACATAACAATCACATGACATTGTCAAAATTTTCCCCTGCATATAGTAATTGCAGCTGTCCGTGGTTTTGTCCGCATGGTATTTAGGTTTATGTTATATATATATGTTATATATGTTAATCCATGTTCACATATATATATACCAAGTTACTAAGTTCATACTAAGTTCATACAAAATCCAAATTGCTTCAGCAACGCAAGCTTTTTTATTTATATAAGTAAGATAGGTGCCTCCGTGTTTTGTAGATTTTTTATAGTTGATCCCGATACAAAACTTACAACCCTCCATCCAATAGACCCACGATACAACAACGGTTGAAGACTGTTGTATCTTTGTATTCCGTGGCATAAGGCCACCCAAAAACCGCCCATCTATGCTTATCTATACCGCAACAATCGTTGAGTTACTCGTAATTGATGACAATAAATAGTAAAAAAAAAAGAAAATGTCAACACGAATATCAATACATACCTTATTAAAAAAACATAGAAAGCCTATAGTAATGCACGGAAGGATATGACACGTTCGTCGTATCAGGTGCACGCTACTACAACTTTAGCTTTTATAGCGATGCAACAAAGTCGAAACTTAATTAGATGGGTAGTTTAGGTTGTTGGTCGACGTGTGAGTGGTGAAAGGTGGTACAAGTTAAGTGCTGTACCGGGAAATTATGTTTTTTTGTTTCGTGAATTATAGCGTTCAAGATTAACAGACACAGCGTCATAATGAAACTGGAAAAAGTTAAACTACACCCACCCACACGCTTTACGCACAAAATACTTCTGCGACAAGCAGTGCAGTGTGAAGATCCATTACGCCTCGCAAAAGCCACTGTCACTGCGTATTTTCGACTAATTAATGTTCTAGTCTTCTCTCCCTTGCACCTACATACACGATATTAAAAACAATGTTGTGTTGTGTACTCTCGGCCGAGGGTTTACGACCCCCGCCCCTTTTATAGACACAACTAATAAACTCCAATCGTTATACTGCCAGTCTTTGCGTGTGTTACAACTGACTACGACTCTAGCTCAGGGGCGACCACGGAACGTGGTTCAACATCAACTTATACAGCGTTTTCTACTAGCACAGGTCACATTACCCCATAGAATACCATAAATCAGGTTGTTTCTAGAAGTTTCTTTTCGCACTTTCATTGATACGTGAAACATAGGATTATGGAATCGATGCTTCTTATCGCACGGTACGGACTTGGGGATGGGGGCTAGACGAAAAAAGTGTAAGATTTTTCCTTCACGAACCTTTCTTTAGTGTAGACGGTTATCCATAGGGTGACACGAATAAATTAATTAGATGAACGAATGAACGAATGAATTACGGGATGAAACTCGAAAAAATATATTAATTACGAAATTTCCTACCATTCCTTCAATTCACTTCAATTCTCTTCATTCATTTCTGCGTTTCATTTAATTGCTCTCAGACGCTAGTAATTCATTCATTTGTATTTGTTAATCAATAATATAATAAGTTTATCAATAATAATTATACATTGATAGGAACTTCGTTCCAACCGAGTGTTCCACGACACAAGCGCATTTTTGTATCCACTAGAACATCTTAGCTCCATTTTCTAATAAATTTCACATATGTATTATACGAAAACCTTAATTCAGACTTAGTATGTATATGTACTCCTTTTCTTAGAAGTTGTTAGTGGTATAACTAAACACTAATTTGGCACATACCTACCTATAAACATAATGATGACTACCTCGAGTCGTGCCGCTGTAACAGGCACATGGTAATGAGCTGCCGTGTTTAAATGTGTTTATGGTTCACGGTGCCTTCCGGTAGTATCTCTTCTGAGGAGTAATTGTCATAGTTCTGTTGTTAGTTCACTGCAGGTGAATATTATGACTTGTATAACTTGTTAAACGGGAAATATGAATCATAAATGATAAGTTTAGCTGCATTTTTCGTAATACTGGTAGATAACTTTGTAAAAGAACTCGACTGTTTAAAAAAATGCGTGAGTGTCGTAGTGCATTCGATTGAAACGAAATTCCTATCGTAGTATACTATAATTGATAAGCGTATTCAATTATTGATTAACAAATACAAATGAATGAATTACTAGCGTTAAATGAAATGCAGAAATAACTAATTAATTGAAGAAATGGAAATTTCGTAATTAATATTTATATTTTTTCGGGTTGTGAAATGTAAACATTTTATTTTACGTGATTCAATTCATCAAATTCATTTATTTGTGTCACCCTATCGATAACCGTTTACACTAAAGAAATGGTCGTGACGAAAAAATGTTACACTTTTTTTTAGCCTAGCCCGCCAAGTCCATACCGTTCGATCAGGAACTCCGTTCCAAAAATAATTTTGATTCGTAGCGGAGGGGAATTTTAAGTAAATATAATTTCATGGACAAAGCCGCAGGAAGTTCCATTAAACAATAATCTCAATAGTTTATCACATTATCATATCATACATACATAGAGCTTTAAGATGAGCCTCGTTTCCAATCCACGCAACTAATATCGAATTAATGCGTCTGATCTCCGGATAAGCGCAAAATTGATTCGGAACAGTTCGCGGAGGGTCTCTGTTCATCGTAAACAACAGCCATTTTGGAGAGTTATACCACAGACTAATTAGTATAACTGGGTTACTTTATACACCGCACACCATTTTCTTTTTACAAAAAAGGACAAAAAAATGCCAAACCCTTGTGCAATAAGCAGGATTCCAATATTCTCGCAATACTGGTATAACTGTGACAAAATCAGCGAAAACGTAATACCCGTCCGTATAAATTTCGGAATTGGTGTTTATTCTCACCGCTACAATAATTGAGTTGCCTCTGCTTCGGGCGGATTTGGAATTAACAATTCTTACCGATTTAGATTGCTACACGTGAATAGAGATGCTGGAAGGAACGTAATTTTTTTTTGATCGAATTATTATTGCATCTCTAGAATTATAACAAATAATCTGGTCTTTAATTTTTACTACATATGCTTTTGCTACCTTGGGGCACTGACATCTATAAAAAAATACGCTATAAATACTTAGATTTATAAAATTAATAACTTAATCGAAAAGCTGATCAAGAAATCTCCTAGTGTCCTTAAATACCAACGATATGCCTCACGACTAGGTAAAAAACTAATTCGACCTCACTTTAGTGCAGGCACTCCACATGTAGGGGAGGCACTCCAAAATATCTTTTTTTACCGTTCAATTTTAAAAATGAGTCTGCAAGCAAGAACTCTGATTAGGCACGAACTGACAGACAAACAAACGGGAGGCGAACCTTTAAGGGTTCCTTGTAGACTTCGGAATCCCTAAAAACAAGTGAATTAAGGATCCGATGTCACATAGGTAAGTTAGTTAGATCTTATAAGTTCTAGACTTCAATAGTGATAAGTAAGTAAATAAGCATGTCATCCAACTAAAATCTTGGCTATAAGGCAGTAAACGGTTTAAACTATACGTTATTGAAATTTAATACAGTTTAACTAAGCTCTATGTTTAACCACAGATGATAACAAACTTCAGTGTAATTATTATTCAAACTCAAGGTATAATATTGTAATATTGATCAGAACATAAACTTAGATCAAACGATGTTCCCGGAAGACGAACATTCAATTAGTTCGCGAATATTATTATATTAATAGGTATATCATCTAATAGTTACATGTACCATACATGTAACTATTAGATGATATACATATAATAACGAAATATAATGTAAAGGTTTTCAGTAATTATTACTGAGGAGCTGCTGCTCAAGTCCCGCTTGGTACATTAATAATAATAATAAATAAATAATGCTAGAAATTTCACACAAAATTATCTAGCCCCAGAGTAAGGTAGCGTGTGTTATGGGAACCACATAATTGATTACAATTTATTTTGTAAATACATAATATTGTACAAAGTAGTAGCCGATTTTTGTTTCTCAGAACCACATCTCTGAGACGACCTCTGTGGCGTAGTGGGCTTAGGTCCGGCTGAGACGCAAAAGGTTGCGGGTTCGATTCCCGCCGCGGGACAAATGTTTGTATGATCTGCAAGTATTTGTCTCTGGTCTGGGTGTTTCTATGTATAATATGTATGTATTTAAAAAAAAAAAAAAAAAAAGTATATAAGTAGTATATCAGTCATGTGGTACCCATAACACAAGCTCTGCTTACTTTGGGGCCAGATGATGCTGTGTGAAATGTCCGGTATTATTATTATTATTATTATTATTATTATTATTACATCTAACGGCTTTACTTATAAACGATTCTCATCTCGAACACTCTCTAAACACTGTTTAGAATTCGCTCCGTCACTATTTGTCTTACAAAAAGGGATGGCACTATTTTAAACTTTTGACAGGTACTTGTATACGTCTGTAGACAAGTAAAGACGAGTATTTATTTATATACCAAGTTTTATTCAATTCGTTTGAGCCATTATTCCGTGTCTTGAGTCTCAAACAAAATATTTATTTGATCTTGTAAAACAAACATACAAACATACACACAAAATTTGACGTATATAATATTAGTAATATCCGTTATTAGATAGTGGGACGCTGATTCCTTAAAATCTAGATGATACTATAAATCCAATTGCGTAGGGACTTCCAGATATCCTTGTATCTCCAAGGGCCATAAAATATTGGAGCGTTATCGCCGCGGCCCAGGTGGGTGGGCCCTAATTTCCCTGCCACCTGATTTCCCTGTAATTAAAGATGGGATTCTGTAAGAGCACAGTATACATTATTAAAACAGTGCATAGAACATAACATGGTATAATGCTTTAGTAAGATTTTATGACTTGATATTTTTTTTTCTATAGGTTATTTTGAACATAACGTACATTTTGAGTAACACAGGTTTTACCCACGTATTATTTTGCCGATGAAAACACCGAAACTGTTTCGTTTCAACTAGATTATCATTGTAAGGGTGAGTTTGATCCACGGTCACTCCTGCTTGCTTTTGCATGCAAATCTTGAAAGCGAATTAATGAATTATGTAATTATCTAACTTTCTTTTTTAATGATGCTATAGAATTTTTCTTCTTGGATACAATTTATTTTGGCTTTAAATATAAGGCTGTTGTGACATTGGTAATTACATTGAGCGTTGTGCAAATAGGAGTCACTACAGCAATAGCATCTGTTGCTACTGAGTTTGCAAGTTTACCATTCCGCTGTTGAAGGGTGGGCAGAGGATAAATTTGGTAGAATTAATTTGCCTTCTTGCGAGCGAAATTGAACCTCGTAAGAAGAGTTTAATGCTTTGGACATCAGTTTTGAAGTGGCCATAAAATTAAAAGATTTATGTGTTGCTGGAAGTAAAAATAATTTAAGCATTATCAAGTTTGATAAATTAGGTATATAAGTAAAACTTTCTTAAGCTTTCACAGACAAACTTGCGATAAAGCACGAAATTGCGGATTCGTTTTTTGATTTGTGTATGTAAACCAAAGCTTCGTATAAATAGTCTTATAGTTGGTTCTTTTAACCCTTGTTTTCAATTTGTGATAAGTAAATTAAAAAAAGTTCTTTATGTACCATTTATAGAATGAAACAGCGAGTCTTTGAGAGAAAGTCTTTGAAAAAAAAGAAAGAAAAAAATATTCTCGCAATAGCTTCTTAATATATATATATATATATATATATATATATTATTAATATGTATATATATATAGCGAATACTTTCATGAAAATAGAGATGTGTTTCAGCAAAATAGTGACCTTCATAGAATCAATACTACGAACAGAAACAAATTATACATCCCTAGGTTTCAACTAGACAAGGAAAAAAAATATTTACAGGGAAAACGATGCGTTCCTATAATAAGCATCCTGAAATGCTACTGAACTACCTTTTAAGAAATTTAAAGCTTGCATTAAGGGTAGTCTTTTAAAGAAAGCGTATTATAATATAAATGACTTTATTATTTATTAGAATGCATGTCCTCATGTTGCTCTGTCCTCAAACAGTTATCTCAGACAGATTGCAATGTATAAACTCCTGTAATCTTGTATTAATTTTTCGTAGTTAAGCTAAGTATTAGATTGATCATACAAAAAAGCGCTAGGACCAGGACGAGTTTCTTGCCAGTTTTTCTCGGACTTGGGTTAAGAGGAATTGGCATATCAGGTCACTTAGTATGTAAGACGTTTCAAAGTGATCCTTGTGATTGTATTGAATATACATATTTGAATTTGAACCAAATATCATAAGCAGTAGTGAAAATAGATAGATGTTTAAAATCCACTAATAATACATATCACTCCATGTTACATACAAGGTATTATTGTATTTAATCTTCTACTTAATAATGCCGTACATAATTCTACTTGATTAATATTTCAGTCGCCGACCACTAACAAGACAACCTAATAGGATCCACATAATTAATATTTGATCCAATAACAACAATTGTATGTACGTGATGATTAATTATTAATTTGGGAGCCGGCTAAACCAATTGTGGGTCTAATTAATGTGTGCGTAAGGCCTGACTGATCTCGCGCTGACGAATGTTAGAACGGTAGCACTACAAAATTACAAAATTTTACGCCGGCATTGCTGTTAAAAAATATATGTTTAATGGCGTTTTAATGAGTTAAATGGGTAATACGACAAGATATACTAAATATTATTTGAAATAATAATTTCTTATGGGAGGGTAAACCGCTCCGTTACGTAACGCGTTACGGCGCCAGTCTGTCTGGCTTCCCTTTCTCTCACGCATACAGTAGCGGTAGGCAGGCTCCTCCTCTCACTATAACCTACAGCGCTAGTTAGAATTGTTTATGTTATCACTTCTGTCGGTCGTCCCGAGACGCGCAGGTTTTGTTTTACAGACTGTATACAATAATATAAATTATATGTAAAACAGTTGATCTAAGGGCCGCCTAAAACAATCTATGTATAGATCGACGGATCCAGATTACTGCTAGAAGGCAGCGTCTTTATGACACTGGTGGCGTTGTTGAATGCCAATGCTAACACGCATGGCCAGATAAGAGTCAGCTCTTGGGTCATTAATATAAGGGATAGTACGACCAATATGATAAATCACCAAAACATCAACTTCCATAAGTAGGTATTAAACTTATGACTTAGGGTAGGAATAGGTAAAAAAATAGCAATTGCTAAACGGCTAAACATTAAATTTCTTGATAAAATCTTATAAGGAGTTAGATTGTATTTTGGGGACGCATATAGGCTACTTTTTATGTTTACACCACGTGCAAAGTCGCGGGCAGCAGTTTTTACAATTGAATATAATTATATTAATTGTGAAAAATAAATAAAAATAATGTTTATCGTTCCTTCCAATAACGTCTTTTTTCGAAAAACTCTATACAATTAAACAATCGTTCTAGTCTATTTAAACAAGTCCAACTCTGAAACTTCAATAAGGCGTATCGCTTATCGCTCGCTAGTTACAAACGGCGAGCGCTTGTAAAACAGAAAGGTGTAGTTTATCCTTGAAAGATACACTGTTAATGTATTGAGTCAACGGTGCTACTGTGAAAGCTTATGCCTCTTATATTTTGCCATATGCGAATTTGTGAGTGTACTTTCTTCGTTGTTCTCCAGTCTCCTGCATTCAAGACTCCAGCCTTTATGAAATACACTACTCGTAGATCTCTCTTCGTCCACGTTTGTAACTAAGATTCCATAACTAGTTATGCATCAGGATTTTTTTTCACTGTTTCATAACCAGTTATAAAACAAGACTTTTTTTCATTTTTTTCTGGTGCTACTTTCAAACTTTCTTTAATACATTTTGATAAACACGGGCTTTACTCACGTGTTATTTTGTCGATGGAGGCACCGACACTGTTTCGATTTATCTAGAGAATCGTACGGTTCGTACTGAACCGTGAACCGTGAAACTGTGGTTTCTCTAATATACTCATTCCTTATTTTATCAATTCTCGTCGCTCTGCACATTCATCATTTACATGATGCATTTAAATTCTTGAACTTTTATCTCTTATGCTGTATTTCACTTAGTATTTCAAAACAAAACAAGCTCAAGACTATATAATCCTAAGGCTTGGGGGTTAGTGAAAAGCTTAACCAAACATTACATTTGTTACATGTCCACACTTCAAGTAGTTTGTATATACACAGAAAGATACAGATAGATTACAGACTTGGAAACTAGCAATGTTTGATCCACGACATTGTAACTGTTACCTTTTTAAATAAAAGTCACAGATTTAGAGATCTGAGTTATGCCGAGATTATCAATTATCATTGCCAATTTAGTTTTTCAATGATGGGTCAAGTGGTTTTTGTAAAATCACCTAAAAAAGCAAACGGAATTCTATAAATAAATGCTTATGGTTAAAGTTTATGGACTGAAAAATAGTAAATATACGAAAATGACAAGTTAAACAAAAGACGATTGAAGTAATTATTTTTTCAAATTAAACATAGATATATGTGGCCAGTGTGTAATAAGAACTTTTTATACATAT
Organism: Lampropteryx suffumata; assembly: GCA_948098915.1. Classification (NCBI taxonomy): domain Eukaryota; kingdom Metazoa; phylum Arthropoda; class Insecta; order Lepidoptera; family Geometridae; genus Lampropteryx; species Lampropteryx suffumata. Next base: position 8,001,378 of record OX402558.1, on the reverse strand, counting down.
TTCAACCTATTTTTGATCGATGAAGCGTTCCTCTTAATAAGTCCATGAGTGTTTTTTTCAACTCTTGCGACAGAACTTTTTATTGTGTCATTTATTTTAGATTCATTACGATCAGCCGAGCATGGCAGCTGTGACAAAAGCTTTCGCGACTAACTTGTAAAGGAACTGACATTTAGCCCATGCTTTATTATTGGACGTTTCTTCATAGAAATATATTTTCTCGCGGTTGCCACTTGTTTCACGGTAGCATTAAACACTATACCGCCTGGCTATGCGCCAACAGTGAGTAGGGAACTCATGAAATTTTTAGCGAGACTTGGAACTGAAACTTTTATTGTGACCTAGAGTTTGAGGCTTAAGCTCTATTTCTCAAACATCAGCTCTCCGCCTTAAAAGTAAACGTAAGTTTACAGTGCAATCAAATTAATTGATGACTTACGCTTAGACTTTGACCTTCCCCCAAGTCGACATTGATTATCTCTAACGCTAAACGAAGGTATAACGGTCCTTTTTCATTAATAATGATAGCAGTGAACGGCAACACTTTGCTGTATATGGTGGCTATAATGTTTTAAAATGCGCATCAAAATATTGACTGCAAAGACGGTGCACTCAGATAATAAACTTATGTATGAAAAAATAAGTATTTTTTTACCGCTATCTGCTCATTAATTAAACGAATAACAGTTATAAAAGATATATGGTATGTATTTTCAATATTTTATCTACGACTTTGTCGTTTCAAATTGTTTTAAAAGTAATTGTTAGTTTTATAATTTAATTATGAAATATTGTAATCTTTTCCTAAATAATCATCATCGTCTCCTAAAGTTAACGTCGTATTACTAAAAGGCGCTGCTTACTAAAAGGCGGAAAGAAAGCTTATTAAAACATTACCCGCTGAAACTTTTTTCTGAAATTCTTATTTAAATGTTTTCTGATAAAAAAATCTCGATTTGAGCACCATGAATACGCGTCAAGATTATTTGATCAAGGGATATCCTTAATGTGCTTCTTTTTTCATATAAATTATATTCATAATAATATTATTAATTCGAAAGTGTCTCTATCTGTTTGTTTTATAAACGGCTGAACGGATCTCGATGAAATTTGATATAGAGATGGGTATCGATGGGTAGAGATGGTGGTATCTTGGGGTAGGAAATAGGCTTCTTTTTACGTCTGTATCACGTCTACAAAACCATGAGTTGGTAAGAAACATATCTGTTTAAGAATCATTGATTTTCATTAGTTGAAATGACTTTCTAATTTGCATTGTCCTACAAATACCCTCGGTGATTACGAGCCATTAATCTTTATTACAGGAAGGGATAAGGGCTTTCTTAATCATTTCCCATGTTTACACCCCGTTTGGAAACAACAAGGTTGGAGATAGAATATAACGGTTATGACACACAGGACGTTTATAATATATTTAACTAGAAGTTTTATAGTTATTTGTTTATTGTGTCATACTGTAAAACTCACTGTGACTTCGTTCGCATATTATTTGCAGCCAAAAGGTGGAAAGACGGTAATATTTTCTCCACTCAACAGTTCAATCCGTTTTAACCTATTCTAGGAAACACCTAAGTCGGATTCCCAAATCATAAGTACCTAGTCCGAAAAATAAATTTCACCGATAGGCTCTATCTATTGTTTTAAAACCTATTGAACAGTGTGTAATCCTAGGCAACTCATAAACTGACAGAAGTGACATCTTGGAAATAAGCATTACTTAGGTAAGTTAGTTAAATCGGGCAAAACTTAAATCTCTTCTTCGTCATTTTCGTTAATGGCAAATTTTGCCACGTGACAAAATTTTCATTGACAAATGATTAAGTTTTTTAGTAAGACGTCACAAATGAAATGTGACTAAAAATGGCGTAAAATGGCTTATCATATAAAATAATTTATGGATTAATTTTGCTCCAATCACAAACAAACAGTGTGAAGTAATAGTAGTAATACGAGTAGCTTTATATCAATACGTGAAGCAAAAACATTATACCCCTTTTTACAAAAATTGCGCGGACGGAGGAGTATGAAATTTCGCACACTTATAGTTTATATAGAGAAAGAGCACAGAATGCTAATATATTTGTAATAATGCATAAAAAAATAAATTTAATTTTATTTTATTATGGTTGAATTTCGACCAATGGGCGACCACTAGTTTGAATAAAATAAGTAACTAAAATAAAATACGAGCGCAAAGTTTACAAGACAGGTACAAATAATCAAATTAAATCTCTCCAATTTCTACTCTACGTATTCAACTTTACGCAAATATTTCGTGTTGTTCATGTCAAAAATTGACCATTGTCATTTTCGATATAGTAAACTCCTGTGCATGCTTGTTATGCCGTTTCATACAGTCGGTGTCGACAGATAATACAGCTCACGGTGTGAAAGCAACTTTAGGGTTCTGTTGAATTCGCAAATCTGCATTCGTAGTTGACAATGCTCTTTATTCTTTGTTGGCCGCTCGCCAACCGCTTAAGCTTTGGTGTCCTGAAGTAGCCGCAACTGACATATGATTGCCGCTACTGCTCCTCAAAAGTCCATAGCTTGCTGGATGACGAATTACTTCATTTGCTAACTACTTAGGAACTCAAGAGTGTCAAGACTTAATGGCTGAACGGATCTTAATAAAATTTAAAGAGATAATATTGTCTGTTTGCAGAATCTTTTTTAAATTAAAGCCTTCCGTAGGCCTTCAGGAACATACAAAAAAAAATTAGCCGAATTGGTCGAGCCATTCTCGAGTTATGCGTTATGCAACATTTATTTTTATTTATGTAAGAAGAATAGAAGAAGATAGCCGTAAGAAAATTGAGATTTTAAACGTAACGTCAAACTTCATCGCGGTCTTTTTATATTACGATCGTAATATGAGGTTCGCTGCTTATTTGAACACCAGAGCTGTTGAAGCGGTTTCAGCTCGTGTCATGAGATGCAATTCAAAGGCTTTAAGCAGATACCTCCTTTTTCATTGAAGACGGTAACTTTTTTCTCGTTTTGTCTCTTGTTTTCTTAGACGGAGTGACGGAGTATGATGTTTTGAGTTCCCTGACATCATACGAATGTTAAACGTTTTACTTGACCTAGACAGGTCAACAACCCAGTTTTGCTGCACCCAATCGAAGTTTACCTGTCCAGCGTGGCTGGCACCGATCCAACTAGGTCACTGTGCTACGCAAAACTTATGGACTGATTGAGATAAACTGCCATAAACTTTACTGTATTAAAAATTTGGGCTGCAAACAAGTTATCGGGCAAAATATTTTCGTGTTTCAACTGCTGTTGCAAGGTATATTGATAGAGTTTGCATCAGTGCACGGTCTAGTGTGACATCTTGCACTAGATATGTCTTTTGGATATCGTTCTTCTTCTTCTTCTTCTTTGTTAATGACATGTGACATAATAATGTCAATTTTGTCAAGTGTTTATATTTGTTTGTTAAAGTCTTAGTCGATGGTCAATTGTCAATTCTAGACGTCTTAAATTTTCTTGGGATTCCTCGTCGTTCAAATCACATTGCACCATAATATAATATATAATATATAACATCATATAATTCAATTGTTCATGCTTGTCCCATGTAGTCACAACTTATTCATTAAAATTCCGCTAAGATTACTGAATAAAACATGAAATAAAACTAGTAAGATATATTAAATTAGTAGAGCTATGTTACTTCATGAAATGACAAAGAAGAAGAATCTTGCATACCGTTGTCAGTATGTATCCTCCACCTAAAGGTTGTGTCAAACAATTTACTTTGTGTTTTGGAACCGATTTTATATGATTATAGGTGACTGACATCCTTGCGTTTAAATTTTCGATCACTCAATACAACACAAATGTTTATTGTTAAAAAATAAAATCGTAGGCACAGAAATATAAGTAAATATATTTTGCAATTATAAATGTATTTAGCAATTGAAGAGACAGCCTTATTTCTCAAATAACATTTTAATATATTGACTACATAATTTGGCTATACACTTAATGCGAGTGCATTCACTAGTTGCGTCTGTAATGCGACCATGTGGAATCGCAGAGCGGGACATTTGGACCGTAATGGTCCGTGTCATGCCAAATGACGTCATTGCATGACCAACGCAATTTATATACTGTTCATTGTGGGAGGGAAACATTTTAACTGCAAAATAATGAATATTTTCGCTAAGCATTTCCATTATTTTTCAAGAAAATGGTAAAAACTAGTATATATATAATAACCTGAGACTTAATTAGTTTTACATAAAAATATATGATATTTGTGTGCAGCAAGATCGAGGGCAAATATGGCCTCTACTCAGCATTGTGCTGGATATATTTCTATATTCTAGACATCCAAATCAAAATTTCTTCTCAACGTGCCACTAGTTATTTCAAAACCGTGTGGGGAAAAGACTAAAGTGCGCTTCAGAGGTTCCTTTCCGTGCTATTGGCGTCTTTAAATTTATAAGTTTTATCGAAACATCCTATAAGTAGAAGATACATGCAAGATGTTAATATGTATTTTCAAAAGAATACAGGTTCAATATAAAGATCTCCCTCTATCTTATCACATAAATAGCTAGCATGGCATTTTAGTGTGGTCTTTACCATACTAATGTAAATAGATAAAGATTGCAACAGTCTAAATAACACATTGGCTAGTGCGTGATTATATGTTTACTTGTTTTGTTTAATTTTTATTTGATACCTAACAGTATTAGATTGTAAGTAATAAACTTCACTCATGTTTTTAGACCTCGCACGCATTACCTCCTTTTACGCTTTAGCCTCCGCATACGATTCTTACGCCACTTAGCTATCATAGTAGAGCAGTTAAAACTAAGTTTGGGAACAGAGTGTTAAGAATGTTTTTAACATACGCTTTTTAGTACCTAATTCGTAATCATTTTTCGTAATTCGTAAACACCACTGGCACGTTATAATAAAGCACAATACCAAATTTGGTTTACTTGGTTGACATATTTTTTCAGCTTTTTTGATTTAAAAACGAAAACAGTTTTTTAAAAAAACATGTCTGTTCATAAATGACGGAGTTATGAGGTAACAAACTTAAAAAAAGGACCGATTTAAGAACCGCCTTCTTTTTATAAAGTAGGTTAAATAGATATCCACGTAATATCAATATTTTGGTACTAGCATGCACTAGACATGACTTATCGCTATGAACAATTACTTAAAGGTCCCCCAGACGCTTTAGACAAAGGTACTACGCAATTTGATTGATTACTTAAACGCTCGGGTCACAGCTGTTGTTGTAGGTAGTCTTTGAAAGTGATTTACTGGCTAGTTCTAGTATCTTACTATTTGTTATACAACGGGGAAATTGTTTCGATTGGGGTGTTTCAAAATCACTGGATTTCTATTAATAATTGTTGTATTAATCAATATCAATATTAGCTGTTGTCCTTTCCAACGAATGTATAACAGGTGGTCGCCCACTGGTCAAAATTCGACCATAATTAATTAATAAGTAATGTATCTATTCAATATGCATAATTTAAAAAAAAAATAGCATTCTGCACTCCATCTATATATATGCACGCGCGCAGCTTCGCCTGCTTTGAAGATTATTCCCGGAACAAACCAATTTTCCCGGGATAAAATAAGCATATGTCACCCGGGGATGGAATAGTGTAGTGTAGTGTACCGTTTTCCAACGGTAAAGGATTTTTTCAAATCGGTCCATAATTTTGAAGTTTATACGGTACATACAAAAATACAAAAATACATACAATACAAAAATCTTTCCTCTTTATAATATTAGTATAGAATTCTCTTGCGATACCGTTCGGCTCTAGGATGGCCGGCACGTTCACGGTGGTGAGTGCCCTACGGATGATGTCATTAACCAGACTGGCGTGGCGAGCTTGACGACCTGCGCTGCGGCGGCAGGAGAGTCCGTGGTGACCTTGTCTGTCAACCATGATGCCGCAATGACACTGGTGAGGTTCATTGGTAGTGGCTCCTACACGGAGACTTACTGCCAAAGAAAATGTATTATTGTCCATTAGCGTGCCTATGTTTGCTAAAGGCAGAGCATATAGCCAAAAACCAGATTCCCGTGCTCCAGTGGCAATGAGGCGAGCCCGTTCAGTTTGTGAAGGCACTGAATCCAAAAGCTCTTGTTGTATTTTTTTACAAATAGGCTCGTCCCAATGTGTCTGTTAATGAGGTTTTTCAGGAATCGTTTCAGATGGACAGACCAATGCCCAAGCATTTTTTGCCTCGTCCATAGCATCAGTTTGATTAATACCTAAAGAATGTGCTATGAATTGAAAATAAAAATGCTGGGAGAGAAACACTTGAAATTTTTCTAATGCCTAAACCTCCAAAACGTATGGGTAGAGAGGCCTGGCACCAAGAATTATCAGACATTGCACTATTTAAAATTTTGATAATTAAAATTTTTAATGCAGTATCCAAATCTTATAAATAATCATTAAATATCCAAAGAAGGCTGCATCTCAGGACGTAAGTTAACTGAGGCACAAACAGTCAAAAACTAATTATGTGGTAAGCCATATGACAACGAATTTTGGACATAACATCTTAGTTTAACAATATCAGTGCAATAAATATTACTATTTCTATTTCATTAAAACCTGACTGACCTTTAATAACACGTAGAGGTCTGGTGACTTTGAATTCAGCCGCCTTGAACTAACCCGGTCCAAGTGAAAACTTAACGGTTTAAGGGTACTTTTTTAATGTTACTGACAAGGTTACTTCACTAGGCGATCAGGGTGCTCGTATTTTTATGTTTTGTTAAATACTTTTTTATTGTTAATTACTCTTTGATGTTTGTTATTTCAACTAGACTGAGACCTAAAACTTAATATACAAATATAATGTAAAATTGTTTATAATAGATTCTGTCTGTTAATCTAAAAGTCATTATATCCACTCTACTACATTTTGTCTCTGGTATATTGAAAACCCTTGAAAAGTGTCAAGTTCTGTTGAAATAGTTGCGTATATTTCGTTTTTAATCCCTTAAAAGCATGTCCATTTGGCTTAGTATCCACTCGCTTTCGTAAGCGGCTGTGCATGCCTGATTTATTTTGTTTAGGCTTGCGGCTTTGTCTGGTTTTTGTTTAGTGAAAACTCATGAATAATACAAATTCTATCAGTGAAAAAGATACAAGCGTCTAGTCTCAAAGCAAAACAAGAATAGCCAAGGTATGTCTCTGTTAAAGAGTACAAATAAGGTTGCGAAATATGTCAATTTTTAATAATCTTAGCTTTGGTCAATTACAAACCAGTTCAATTACATTACCATTATTCGAGCTAGAACAGACGACTACAAATAAAGTGGTAGTGTCAGTGTTACAACCCTCGCGACCCTGATGGTCACCCTCGCGACTCATATAAAGAGGTCGGATGTCAGGCCGGTAAACTAAGACGTGATAACCAATCGTATCGTGGTTAATGGCCTGCTTAAGATCACCTATGGACGGTTACCTCTCCAAATGGCCCATGAAAACATAAACTTTGATTAACTTGTTGCAGATGAGTAGTTCTGATGCGTGCTTGAAAAATGTTATTTGATTGTTCTGTCACTTTATTGGGAGACCCCGCAGCAGAAACAGTAAAGTACATGTGTTTGTTTCTTTAATAACTCACAAAAAGTTTAAAAAAAGGTTAATAAGTAGGATATTTTTGTCCTTAGTTGGTCTGGATAAATGCATATGTAATTCCAGGTGACGTAAATATTCCTGTAAATGCGTTTAACGAGGTTAAAACACATGGTATTAGTAGGTTTTAGGTGGTCTTTTAACTCCGTCTTCGGATAACAATGTTTCTGGTTGTCTGTTTGTGTATAGATAAGAAGCCTACGATGAGAGAATCAGGTACACGTTGGCTGTAAAATAATTTAAAAGCCGAAGAATCTACCGTACTCAAATATAATTTCTTAATAGATGGTGCGCTTACGGCGAAATTAAAGAGAGAGACACTTCACCGCATAACACCGCATAATTCAGCAGTTTGCAGACAATGCGACGGAAAACAGCGATAAATTTTAGTCGCAGATTTTTCGAAATTAGTGCAAGGGCCGTATTTTTAAAGGCTATAGTCGTATTTCTGTGTTTCCATACTCAGATATATATAGCTTTTTACAGGGCAAGTTATTTTTGTTGTCCATCAGTCTCTAGCTACTTTTAAAATTATTGAAATTCAGTGTGCCTGTAGACTTGAAGGTTATGGGAAAGTTTGAAATTAAAAAATGATCAAATGTCGCCAGCAATATTCCTCGTTAACGGCCCCGTATAGGGTACGATTCGTCTGTACAATCAGTCGCTTCAGACCGATCGAAACGACGAATCGATAGTCTTTGTCAAGATTTACTTCATCGAAGACGATGTGAATGACGAGATGACGATAAATATCGTAACGATGAAACGACAGTGTATGGCTGCCCATCTTCTGGATGGAATCTTAATTCCTTTAAAATATTGACATGCGAATACTGCTTTTTGCTTTAATAGCTATTTCTTGACCTACATTTTTCTAGGTTTTCTTTTTTTATTTTGTAGCTGAATCAAAGTTACTGCCACATAGGTAAGGAATAGAAGTTCATTTTCCATTTTATGGGATACGTATTGAATTATTTGAACACTTCTTTATCCTTCAGTTTCAAAAACGCAAACAAGTAAATGATCGATCGTTACGACCAATCGTTTCGTGTATGGGCGTCATTTTTGATGCGAACAATCGTCACGATTTTCATCAGATCGATTGTACAGACAAATCGTACCGTATATGGGGCCCTTAAGAGTCTGGCTGGTTCACAATTGGAACTCACCACTACGCCGTCGCTGTTTAAACACCTCCGGATGACGCTCACCTAATTTTCACTCGAAAATAATTCATTCTCTGTCGCAATCCCTAATGGAATATTCACAGGGTTGCCACCTGTAAAATTACAAAGACCGCGAAACGCGAAACCGCATTTTTGTGAGGTATTATCGTGTCACATTGTAAAATTGGTTTTGGAGAAAAATTTCCGGTGAAAATGTTGTTTGAAATGAATTATGTGAACGGGATTTTGAGCTGTTTTTGAAAATATTGGCAAATATATACAAAATGAAAGCTTATAGCTGAAAATTATACCTTTTTAGTATGACAGTAATGTTTTTGTAGCTTAACTATGAAATTTATTCTAGTACAAGACATTTAATTATTTGAAGCGCACGCACAAATAGTACAAACAGTTAAATAAATTGCAAGATAATTAAAAGTGGATAATATAATAATAATAAATAATGACGGACACTTCACACACCACAATCTGGCCCCAAAGTAAGCAGAGCTTTAGTTATGGGTACCAGATGACTGATATACTACTTAAATACTTTTTTTTAAATAGTTTTTTTTTGTAAATACATACATATCATACGTAGAAACACCCAGACCCGAGACAAATACTTGCAGAGCATTTATACATTTGTCTTGCGGCGGGAATCGAACCCGCATCCTTCTGCGTCTCAGCCGGACCTTAGTCTACTGCGCCCACAGAGGTCATACATACAGACCATGTCATGTATGTATGCCACAATAACAGAATAGCCTCGACTCAGCATAATGCTTTGCCATTGGAGGTAGGCGCTGCTGTTTTGTCGAAACCGTTAGCCAGAAGACCTCGTGAGATATATAAAACTGTTGAAGAATATTTTATCAATTCTTTGAAGCTTTGCGTATATTGGTAGCCCTGTCTATTTTGGTCGCCTTCCAATGCTATCTGACGGACGTCTTACTTTACATAATACTTTAATAAGAAAGTTTGCAGGTGCCTCAATTTTTGTTCAAGGGATAAAATAAAAAAAGTTTAACAGCGTTTCTGTGTTTTTCTGATGGAGGGTGACGTGAAGATGCTAAATTATGATCAGGTGCAAAGTTACTGGGAAACGTATAAATGGTTTGTCTGTGTCAAGAAGTTTAACGACTGTTCTTTTGTGTCGTGCCTGGGGAATGATCTACTTCAGGATCTAGACTTTTAACGCAGCTCGTCTGAGGCCCGGAACTCAATTTAGAACTTAAGCTAGTTACTTACGTACAATAAAACGTTTTTATCACCTTGGGGTTTGCCTTAGGCATATAGGTATATGACAAGAGCTAACAAAAGAAGTTTTAATACAGATAAGTCCGTAGATATGTACTCATATGAAATGTTTAAAAATTATAAGATCATTAAACGTTTAACTAAATTTTATCGTAAAAACCTGACAATATGTTTTAAATGCTAAAGAATAAAGTAAACTCTGTGCCAAGTTCATTGTTTGGTTTTGTTTATGTTTGCCTTCTAAAAACGGTATGGGTTATGTATGCATGTTAGTATTACAAGTTGAAACACAACCTTGTACAAAATATTTATCTAAACACAACAGCGTACATTTCATCCCAACCTCACGCACAAACCTCTTTCAAGAACCTTGGCAAACTTTGAAACGGTTCAACCTAAGCAAATAGCCTATCAATCCTGTCCAAATCTCTAATAAATCCCTTACTATAAAGGGCCGCGGGTCTGGCAGCCGTTGGAGAGGAAAAAACCATCAAGTTACAAAGATTTACCACCAGAGGGCTGAATGATAATGGAATTTCAATCAGTCGCGACACGCCCGCGGGGAGGCTTATTGCAGATCGGGGTAAAACCGCTTTCAACGTTGCCAGGTGGAAAATGTAGGTGTTAAAGTGTTGGCAAGCCAACAGCCACGGTACGGCCGATGTAAATAAGCCGCTTTCATATTCTGGAAAGTGTACCTGAAACTAAGCAATAACAAAACGCTGAGTGGACATGGAAATTGACAAAATTGACCGCCAATTAGTCGCGATTGCAGCGTAATTAGCGAAGGAGTTCCGACGGGTCATATCTGCTTTTTACAAATATTTAATCCACGACTTAATAAAAACTTTTTTAGTAATATAAAGAAATCTGTTATATTGCTTCTTACTAATAACTAATAATACCTTAAAAGCGAAAGTTTGTATGTATGTTGGTTACTCTTTCACGCAAAAACTGCTGAATGGATTTTAATGAAGCTTTACAATAATACAGCTTATACATCAGAATAACACTAAGGCTACTATTTATAAAGATTATGTGAATTGTCCAAAATACAACGATTCCTTATCATAATTTTGATGCATTTTGGTATAAAGATAGATAGGACCTTGGAGAAGAAAATAAGCTACTCAAAGTACCAATCCTGCGCAGACGAAGTCGCGGGCACCAGCTAGTATTACCTAATAATATATATGGTTTCGGCGATCGGTATTTTTCATTTTAGTCTCTTTTTTGCATTCCGCCCTCCCCTTTTGCAGGTTGTACCGTACCGTATACAACACAATAATAATGAATTCGTCCGTGCCCAAAATCGAATACGGAAAATGTAGCAAACATAATGGATTTCTCACCCCCGCAAAGAATAATTTGTTTCTATGCGTTATTTTTGTACATTTTCACTGGGGATGAGATAAAAGGCAGGGTAAGTACCTGAATTAATTGATTGATGTTGCGAGGGGCGAACTTATTGGAAAAAGGTCGCATTTACAATTCCACCTTTGTTATGTAACCCCTACTACCCTACGTGACTTTAAATTTACTGTTTCCTGAAAATAATTAGCCTGGTGTTAAAAACTGTGGCTAAAGTTCTATTTGAGATCCATTCACTGCCCAGCAGAAAGCCTCAGAGGCGCACCTTATTTTTTTACCAAATTGGTTCGAAATAACTTGTGGCACGATGAGAAGAAGATAGCCACATATGAACACATATCATGGCCATCAGCAAACATGTATGTATCATAACTCATAATAGGTACAAAAATTGCTATACAATTTTATTTAATTATCTCTTATGTAACCTAGATAGAAGTTTTCCAAAAAAAAATCAAAATTAAATAAATAAATGTGACAATGGCGTCTTTAACTATTGGATTTGCGTATAACGAAATTTTAAAGTCTTTACCTGTTCCGGTGTGTTGCTTCATGTCAAACATAAATGGCGGATGAATATGGATGCTCAGAAAAAAAAAACTATTATGGACAAACTACTGCTTCTTGATAGAAGCAGTAGTTTGACAAAATACTTCCAATAATGACAGGAAAATCTTTATCAAATTTACTTTTGAAATCTCGTACTCATCTATTATTCTCACCCACGCGGGGTGGCACACGTAAAGCTATTTGCAGATGGCAGCACAAGCGTGAATGCCTTGTTTACATTGTATGAAGTTTTTACTTTGTTTATGTGAACGTGATAGATGTAATTTGTGTTTGCTGTAGAAAATGTACTCGCTCTTTACGGTAGCTCAACTTAAAGTGGAAAATGTTTCCCTCACGGAAAATTAAACTATTTAATTAAAAGGTAAAATAAAAACATTTGAGGTTAGTTTCTCTTTTTGTCTCTGTTTTAACAGTCTGGAGCGCAACACTGAGTATTTTATTAACAATTTGAAAATATACAATCTATATAGAAATATAAAATCTACAAAATCAACTGCAATTCATGCAATTTGAAAGTTACAATGTCAAAGTAAGGTATTGTCGATGGTGCGATACCAATCGGGATAAAAAGGCAGTGTACTTACCCATTGGCCACATTCTTGATTAAAAAATAGTAAACAGAAACAGAAAAAATACTAAATAGTAAACAGAAAACGTTTCAGGCAAAATACACAAGGCAAGGCAAGGTTTGGTACGACTCTCGTTCGAGCAACAGCAAAGCTTGGTAGGGGAAGTCATGGCAGTAAATTCCAAGTAAGGAGATCAATCTCGAAAAGGTCCAATACACGGCGAAGTCTCATTTACTGATGGATCGCGCTGACTCAGTCACCCCGGGAATTTTAAATAGGGACGAAAGTTTCAAGATTGATCTTGAACTGTTGATGACAGCTTTGAACTTATTTGTATTGACTTTAAGTACTGAAAACATGGACTTTGTTTGGAAAACAGTGTATAATCTACTACACCTACAAGTAGACTAAAACTTTGGCTTTAGAGGTTTTGAGTGTATACGCAAGTCAAGCTTGTCAAAGCAGCTCAGTTGGTAGTAGCTGTGCCTTCTGAGCTATTGCTTGAGGGTTCATTCGACAAACATTTGTGTGATAAACGTAAATGTTTGTTTTGTGTCTGGGTATTATACTCGTAAAGTAATTTAAGTACATGTATATATTAAATATATAAGTATTATATCAGTCATCCGGATCCCATAATACAAGCTATGCATAGTTTGGGACTAGGTAGCGTTGTGTGAATTGTCCACTAAGATTTATATTAGGTTCCCGAAACCCCTTCCAAGTTATACTAATAACACTAAAAAACTACCAATCTCTTCTTCATTACATAGTATAAAATAAAGTCGCTTTCCGCTGTCTGTCTGTCCCTATATGCTTAGGTCTTTAAAACTACGCAAATGATTTTAATGCGGTTTTTTTAATAGATAGAGTGATTCAAGAGGTAGGTTTATATGTATAATACATGCATAATCAAAGTGATCCTTGTGATTGTATTGAATAAATCATCTTTTGACTTGACTTTGACTTTGACTAATATATGAACACTGATAATTTTAGAGATTTCCAATGTGATGTCGTAAATAAACTCATATTTTTGCGCTTATATTGCAAACGCTGTCTGAACCCTACGAGATCACACTAATAATATAAAGGCGAAAGTTTGTGAGTGTGTGAGTGTGTATGTTTGTTACTTCTTCACGTCTAAACGGCTGGAGCGATTTTCATAAAATTTGGTATGGAGTTAGCTGACACCCTGGATTAACACATAGGCTACGTTTTATTGCGGGAAAATATCTTTTTTTTTTGTTTGTTACCGCGGGTAACACCGCGGGGCACAGCTAGTAGATCATAATTACGTTTTAAAAACTAAAAAGAAACCGACTTCATTTAATGAAATTTGAGCCTATAATACATTTTTAGTGGAAAGTAGATGTATTTTGTATATATATAATATGGGTAGGCCAAATAAACACAACGCTCCAATGAGACAGCGAGGTATGAAAATACATAAAAACATCATCGATGTATACAATTTTTAGATTTTCGTTTATTTTTCAGCTCGAACGATTTTGATAAAATTTATATGGGACCTGTGAAGTATACCCTTTCAAACAAAAAAATAATTTTCCAATTCGGTTCAGCCGTTTCCGAGTAATCGGTGAACATAAAAAAAAAAAAAAAATATTCTGACGAATTGAGAACCTCCTCCTTTTTGATAAAGTCGGTTAAAAATAATGTAGTACAGTACATACACATGTGTACATACAGTACACCCTCAAAAGGTCTACAAAAAAGTCCGCGATGGTAAATGGCTATATCTTAGGGATAACCATTCTGTAGTATAATTAGTATCAGCATTTCACCCGTGCGAAGCCGGGGCGGGTCGCTAGTGTTATATAAATCCATAAATTCAAATGTATGTTCGTTTGTTTGATACCATTATACGGCTATTTGGAAATTTGGTAAGGAGAAAGATTGTTTCTTGAAGAAAATCATAGACTACTTTTTATGTAGGTACCACGTGTGCGAAGCCGCGGGCAACAGCTAGTGACTAATACTCCTTTTTACGGCCATCTTAAAGCTTCGGTGTCACAATAAACAAACATGCCCGCACCCCATCCTTATTCCTAACAAAGTGATTCCGTTTCCAGAGGTTCCTTTAGATTTAAAAAAATTCTTTACATTTTTATTTTAGCGACAGACGGAAAGAGAAAGATTTCTGTAAAGTAAATAGAACGGGACATTTTGCAGGAAATTTTATTTTTAGTTTGAAAACTTTGCGTGCATATAAAGAGAAAATAGTAATAACTCGCCCGTGTCTCTCACTCCTGTTATCTCTGGTTTTGTATGTCCACATTAACCAATGACATTGGTAATGTTGACAGTTTATTAAAACCATCCTCGCAACAGCTGTAAACTATATCTACCTCCATCTTAATCACAAGTCGCTTGCACCGTTCAATTACTGTTCATAATTATTCGTATGTATTGCTTACAATAAATTATAAAATTCCTTGTTACTTTTTAACTAACTTAAATAAAAACGGAATCCAAAGGTGGAAATAAAAGTGTTTTTAGAAATTGAACCTAAGACAAACCCACAATTTTACGACAACCATTTTCTTTTATCCCAGATTTCATTTTCAGAATATAAATTTAAGATTTTCAACATCATTACTTCTTATCGGCGATTTAAAAAGGTCCGTTCTATTATGCTGGCCAAAAACGAGATGAATTTAATTCCCTATGATTCCCCTGTATCACTGAATTTCACGTGCAATGAAGCCCTTGAATAAATTTAAAAAAAAGTATTTTTTGCTAAATATTGAATAAATACACAAATATTTTGTATTATTTCGCCATGCAAAGCATACGCTTTTCAATTGCGGGCGGGAGAGATGTGCATGCTTCTGCATTATGTCCTAAAAAATCGGAAAAGTATTAATTATTTGTCTATCTGTTCAATATTTTATAATTGATTTCCGTATGGTCACGCCTGAATCAATTATCAATAATTAACAATTGCTAATTATACTCGTCCATAAACGAGACATTGACTTGTTTTTAAACATTAGTTTTGGTTTGAGACTACTGTCTCCTAGTTTCTTCAGTGCTGACCCTCTTGTGTGAGTGAAACTTTTGTAGGTTCTATCATCTATTCTACGTCCACGACTCTGGATCGGGATTTTTAAACAGCCGGAGGACTTACCGAAGTGAACTGGAGCGGTGTTTTTTTTAATTTGTCAAAGGAACGTGTACTCGTTTGGAAACACTCGCGTGTATGATAATTCAGTCGTCTGTGTTAAAAGGTTTTTTGAATAAAATGCTTATCTACCATTTAGCATTCAAGTGCTTTTGAATCAAATAGATTTCAGTAACATAAAGGTTTTATTTTAGTCTGCTTGTTTTTGATACTGTAGCTATTGAATTAATATATTAAAATGAAATTTGAAAATATTTATAACCATAAATATGGAAACTAGAAATATATTTTTCAGGACTGTACATTGAGTTCAGTGTATTTTATATACAGTCTTGAAACTGTACAAAAACTGAATTATTGTTTCTGATTATTAGGGAATGTGTTTTACTGCCTATCCCCTACGCAGGCTTATTATAGCCGCTATACAGGCTTTTAGTCCTATTACGGGGGAATAATAGCTAATCTGCCTACGACTTTTGTTATTTGACTTTGTATTATTTAAGTTATGATTATATAATAAGTATTATCCTCTTACTAGACTATACATATTGATACAATAAATTCTAAAGTGTCTGCCGTTTTTGTCTATTTGTTTGGTAAGGATAATTCTTGTATTTTGGAGATGAATATAAACAGTGTAGTAGCTAATCAAAAAAATACCAAATAAGTATCAGAATTAGGTACCCGTATAATACAGAGCATACCTACATTTTTCACATACATTTTATCCAACAACGTATTCTTAAGGACGTTTGAATGAAAAAACATCCTTAAAAAGTTCACAAATAAACCGGCAAGAGGCAACAAAAGGTAATTGTCTAATTCCGAATCGATCTCGAATCTTTACGTCTTTCCTAATACATCAAAAGGCTCTACGGGCGTTATTCCCCTCACGATGTCACCTTCATGGCGATTTCAATCTTAAAACCTGCGTGACAAGACCGAATCTCAAGTGTTTTGTTTCAGTTTTGTAAGAAGTAGGGACAGCATTATGACAAAGGTTGTGATTCTGTTGTTTCGACTGACTAACTTTCGAAGCTTACATTTTTAAATAAGAATTATCTTATTTTATTTAAATAGCCAGTCTGAATTAGAAAACAATTTAAAATTACAGTTTCAAAATGAGGTCTAATTGCCATTTTGTTCTTGTATTGAATTGATTTTTCTAGGATTTTTCATAGTTTTAATCTACACCTTTTTACATGGTGACTAAAATTAAGGCAGATCAATCACGAGTCGATTTATTAAATAAGGAAGTTTGTAAAAATGTTACTCTTACTCAGACTTTGGTGCAAACAAAATACAATCTTCATATATTACGAGGTTTTAGTAAGTCGGGCAAAACAACAGAATCTAGGCCCTTATTAAAACAAAATGGTGCCAAGAGAGGTCTCTAAATTTAATTTTATTAAAAGCGATAACCGTATATCTAATATATTCGCTCACCTAACTTTTTTTCTAACACGACCGTTATAAAACGCTCGCTGTTTTTTAGCCAACCAATGATTTTACGGTGAGCTAAAGTTTGATAAAAAGTGCTTCTTTGAAGGCAGGTGTATAAAAACGAGACGTTATTCGGAACGATGGTAATGAGTTTGAAAAGATTTTCTTTGATAAGTGCCTAACTTTAAGAGTTATATACGGATTGTTACTTTATCTTTTCGAATACCTTCATAAAAAAAACAAAGACATAGACTGACATTTATTTGCTTCTTAGCACACACTACGTAAAATACAGAAAAAGAAAAAAAGAAAAATGTACATGGTAATAATAACAATACAATGCAATGCGTAGGTTGTGTATGTGCATGCTACATAAAAATTAACACCGACTCAATGCCTTTTGTTTAAGACCCTATAAAAATATATAATTAATGAAGAAGTTAACAAATCAAATTTGTTAAAATAATACCTACAAACATTGGAGTTAGATAAAGATTCATCCATAAATATTAATATAAATAGAAGTAAATACATAAATATTATAAACTAAATCAATTTTAGCATGTAAACGGGGCATCCGTACCAAGCATCCCGGATTTTTGTTGATCAATTTAAATATAATATATGTATGTATAACATGTATGAATTAACAAATAAGTAAAGAAGTAATATATAATAGTAATTTGGTACCTATAACACAAGTTCTGCTTACTTTGGAGACAAATGATGCTGTGTGAAATGTCCGGCATTATTTATTTATTTATTATATTTCATAATATTTATATTTATTATATATTTATATATTTTTTTATTTACATATCGTTTTTTTAAATAGTATTTATAAAAATCGAAGTCTTAGATCTGTGCGTCTTGGAGTTTTGAAGACATTAAATTAGTTTTAGCACGAATCTAGCACGAATAGGACAATCGTTTATATACAAAGTTTATGCCAAATATGAGAAAAATTTAATGTTCTTCTGATTATACCTCCTAAGACAATCTCAAAAACCTGAGTAACCATAGAGATTTAAGGAGATTTCATCCTATTTATTTTTGGTCTAAACATTACAGTGATCCTATTTTACCTTTCTTTCCTTTCTGTCGGTCTAGACCTGACTGTAAACAGGTTTTATGGTCATGACGAAGGCTTTTAAGCGGCCCTAAAACCCTGCTATCCAGCGTTATTCGCGATACTCGTATACGATCTTAAATTTTTCGTAGGATTTCGTAGCGTTTCGTAGCACTTCGTAGCACGTAGCAGACTAAGTGAAATATCACTTCGCGTATGAGGCAGTTCCGAAGTTCCAACAAAGTTATTTTAAAGAAACATTACACTAGCGACATAAACATTTGTTTGACCATGTTTCTTAGTGCTACGATGCTAAGGTGCTACAATAAAACATCAAACCACTCAGCCTTATATGTAAGTAACAGTCACATACTACATATTTCTATGCTATATTTGAATGTGTCCCTGTCTGTTTGCTTTTAACCTTTTCCCGACAATAAGGCTTAACGGATTTTTATTAAATTCAATTTTTAGTAAGGAGATAGATTGTATCTTTGGGATGGACTTTTTATGTAGGTTTCACGCATACGAAGCCACGGGCCACAGCTGGTTATAAATAAAATTATTTTATCATAATTTACCAGTCTAAAGTATCTTCAAAAATAGTAACCGTCATATAACGTCCTTAATATAACAGCAAGCGTTTTTCTATCCTTAAGATAAGTTGGTTAGTTTCCACCTATTCCTATTACGACTCCCTCGAGTTCCATTATTATCCGTATTGCGTATATTCATAAATTCCCTATTCGTCGAAAAATATCCCCTTGATGTTGCCGACATCAATGTTCCCGTATTGGCCAATAACGATCGATAGCAGAGGTCTGATCAAAGGGTGCTTGGGGAGGAATTACGTGTGCTGCAATGGAATCCTTTCGAACTCTATTAAATGTTGGTTTTTAGTGATGGAGTTTTTGTGACGATTTAAACACAATACATGTTACGTTTTAATGGGTAGTGATTAGATCTGAACGATAATTGCGATAAACTTGCTCAAACAACTTAACCTTTATAATTAAAACAGTACCTCTGTAAGTAGTTTTTAAGCGGTTTCAAAATAATTTTAAGCAATTAAAAAATATTTCATAGTCTTGAGTGTTTCTATGTATAATATGTATGTATTTACAAAAAAAAAACACATTAGTCATGTGGTACCCATAATACAAACTCTGCTTTCTTTGGGGCTAGATGATGCTGTGTGAAATGTCCGGGGTTATTTATTTTATTTATATTAAAATCGATTTCCGTGTGTTAGTCTGTCAAAAACATAAAAATGCCTTGACAATTTTTTTTGTTTTGTTGAAATAATATTGCCAGTTGCCAGTGCAAACATACCGGTTTAGAAATAAAAAAAATTGGAAATAACCAAAATAATTAAATCAATTTTAAGTGGTTTGAAGTTTACCTGGTCATCTAGTAAAATATAAATTTACTTTCATCACATAATGCCTTCTTTAGTGCATTTATATTATAGGTTCTTACTATGTATGCAGCTATGTTTTATTTATATGTTTTTGCAAATTATGTACGTAACTTTTGTTTTCCATATTAAGGTTTATCTCTTGAGCGCATAAAATTAATTGATATTCGAAAGACAATAAAAAAACCATACATTAACGCCAGGTTTTCTAATTATATGGTTACACAACAGAGGATATGAGCAGAGCCTGTACAATGAAGTCTCATTCACAAGGTTATCGACCCATTTTATATATCCTTATTGTAAGATATAATAGATTACTGATTATGCTTTATTGATCATAACAGTTCGTTATCTTATACATACATTACAGAATGAAACACTTTGTAACAAAAACCTAATGGTAAGACTCTTCAGCAGAACCCGTCTTAATGTGATAGCAGTGCCAGATTTGTATGCAAGTGCCAAGCAATAAATATGTAATAAATAAATAAGGCCGGACATTTCACACAGCATCATCTGGCAAAGTAAGCAAAGTTTGTGTTATGACAGATATACAACATGACGGTTTTTTTTATTGTTTTTGTAAATACATATATATTATACATAGAAACACCCAGACCCAGACAAATACTTACAGATTATACAAACATTTATCCCGGGGCGGGAATCAAACCCGCAACTTTCTGCGTCTCAGAAGTCTGCGCATTGGCCCACTGCGTCACAGAGGTTGGTTAATAACTTTGTTTTAATTCGAAGGGCAAGTGAAATTACTGGGCGAATAGACAAAACTACTATAGGTTCGCAATGCGCTTTTGTTTTTTCTTTCATTGCAAGCCCTTATTAATCACGTACGATCACGTGACAAAAATAACATGCTGCTAAATAGTCACGTAATAGATGCCAATGTACCTCTACCGCCAAACCCAATGAGAAAATGTACAAGCCCTCGCCAAAATTAATCTTCCAATTCTTCCCCTTTCGTGCATTAAGCATTCATACCTTCGCAATTTCGTTATTTCTCCCGGAAACAACGTAAATTGTATCAAATCCGAATGTCTCACTCTGATATCAAGTGTTTACTAAGTGATAGTGAAAGTGAAAGGACATGTATTAGAAACGCAGTAATATCATAATAAAAGTATTTATTCAGAACATATTTTCGGTAGCATGGCCGCCATTTTGAAAGACACCGTGAATCATAAGGGGTATTTTACATTTTTCTTCATATGTAGGTGATATTTTACATTTTTCTTCTTCCTTTTTATTCGTCTTCGTTAATGGCATATGTCAAAATATTGTAAATGTTGCCAATGTCAAGTCAAGTGTTTATATTGTTTATAGTATGATGTCGATTCTTCGTTTGTCATTTCATGACAATTTTTTTTTTCTATAATTGCCGGTTTTATTTAGTAATCTTAGCAGAATTTTAGGAAGAAAAGAAGAAGTTATATGATGTCACAAAGTCGTACATTGTCGTTCGTCATTTGTTATTTTATTAAAATTATGTCATTCATATAAAATAATTATACGGATTGGTTTTGCTCCAATAACAAAGGAACGCAAAGCTTTTATTCCAATTATTCCCACCCGAGTGAACTGCTCTAGCTCTATTTAAATAAAATTACTTATAAAACCGGAAATAACTGGAGAAAAATAAATAATACAGGAGCACAATGTTACAACAAAACTGGTCTATCACACCCTACTGATATTATAAATGAATAACTTTGATATTTCGATGTTGCAATATTTTATATTTTATATATTTGATGTTTGTGTGACACTTAATCACGAAAAAAGCCTGTACCGATTTAGGTTTAATTTGGTAATGTATTTGTATTTGTTTGTAATTGTAATATACATAGATATAAAGCGGGATCGACATATTTGGGCAAAGCCGCGGGCAGCAGCTAGCTTTCTCATAATTAGCTAGCGTTTTTTATATTATATTATAGGTATATAATTTATTTACAATTTCAATTATTTAAATATACAGAACATATATATGTATATTTATTTTTGGAAAATAAATTATTTGTATTTGCATTATTTGGGTTAATGTGATAAATTAAACTAAAGAAGTATCTATAAAGCGTATGTTTATTTTTAAATAATTACAAAATAATATACAATATTACTAAATGGTATATAATATGCTGGATCACATAGGAGCCAGCTCTTGGGTCATGTTTCTACCAGACGCCGTGAAATAATTTTTAAAATGCGATGGGTTCCTCCTATTCCCCTTGGGCCCAGGGTAAAGAATATTGAGAAAAAAGTTTCATTAATTGCACTACCAACTTAAATTCTCTTGCTTGTTTAGGAACATGTAGGTACTAGGAAAGCAGAACCGCCAAGATGTCACTTAAGCTTAGTATTACTTAATTTACTATGATGCGGCCTTAAACGTATATTCAAGTTTCTTGCTTGACTCTACTCGGCCTTGGTTTAAGAAGAATTTAGCATCTAAAACCTAATAAAAATTAAGTTCGTAACGGTTTTAAGCGATCCTTGCGATAGCATCGAATAAAGCTGTTTTAACTTTGACTTTGTCCAGCCAGACCTAAAATTAACTTGCTAGGCATAACAGAACACGTCTGAGTGTATTTTACAATAGTATGCGGTTCCGTTTGTACTCTCGAGTTACGGAATCCTAAAAGCGTTGTGCCTTGTTTGTAAATACAACCCTAAGTAAATGATCCCTTAATTAAAATCCACTCGAGTTGTGTTACAGCAACATTTTAGCTTGAGGCGTTTGTCTGTTGCTTTTACTGTCAGCATCAGTCATTCTGGATTTCTATAATATGCAAACATCCGTTAGTAGCATCTGTCAGTTAATATATCTATGACAAACGCAACGGCTGGTTTCGATTTGCAATTAAACTCCTACTTTCTTAATCAGTGCCTGTGTTATGGGTACCGCATGATTGCTATACTACATATATCAACTTTTTTTAAAATATATTTATATAATACATAGAAAGAACCAGACCCGAGACAAATACTTGCTGATCATACAGATATTTGTATCGCGGCGGGAATCGAACCCGCAATCTTCTCAACCGGCCCTTGGCCCATTACGCCACAGAGGTCGTCTTCTGGAAATAATACCTTTGTCAAGGCTTATCGACTTTTAAAAAGCTGGAACCGACAGTTTGACGTGCAAGCCCGTAACTGCTCAGGTGAAAATGTCACTGCGGTCACTGACTGACATCCAAGTACTGACTGCTCAAAGCGTTGTTTAACTGTTTTGATCTAATAAGAACATTTGAGTTAGCTTTGCAACCATATGATTTGCATAAAGACATGAACCGACTGCTTCTCAGTCATGTATTATTATTTTAGAGCATGAATAATACAATCAGCAGTAAAAAACATCGTATAAGGCGCGTGTATGCGATGTAGTCCAAGCAAAACCTTTGTGGTATAAAAAACTCTCCTAGCATTCTATCATTTTTCAAATGACCATGAAGTGACCTATAGCGGACAGTTATAAATAAATATTACATAAAAAAAATTGGGTTGCACTTATTTTGGCGCGTTTGAGTTTAGTAATAAATCATTTCAAAATCAGTAATTACGGCGACTGCCAATCAAATACTGAACGAACACAGATGATGCAATATTTTATGTTCAGAATGTAGATAATATATCAAAGAACCTAACTCAGTAAACTTCTCCATACCAAAATAGACTGTAAACATGTGAATTAAGGTTTATAATCAAATGGGGCGAGCGCGGCAGCCGGCTGCGTCTTGCCCCAGACGGTAACGGTGTCGCGAATCCAGAGGTTTTACCTCATCTAAAAATATGCTTACCGCGCTAAAAGAAGTTTTCACTTCAATAATCATGGAAAGTTTCCACAACACCATCCAGCCCTAAACACAGCATTGCTTGTACTATGGAAACCGGATGACTGATAGAATATGTATATATTTTTATACATACATAAGATACTTTATAACCCTGGCCAAACATTTTCATCACATAAATGTTTTAAATAAATAAATAATATTCACACAGCATCATCTGGTCCCAAAGTAAGCAGAGTTTGTGTTGATGGGTACCACATAACTGATATACTAGGTACTTTTATACATAAACATTATACATAGAAATACCCGGACCCGTAACAAATACATGCAGATCATACAAACATTTGTACCGCGATGGGAATCGAATGTGCAGTGTTCTGCATCTCAGCCGGGCCTTGACCCACTGCGCCACAGAAGTTTGTCCTAGAATAAAACCGAACCTTTAACCTACAACGCAGAAGGTAGAGCTACTACTAACTGAGCTATAAGACCAATTATCACGTACCCGTGACAAAAGAATGTTATGAAAATTCTCCGTTCTAGAATATGAATAAGATGAAACATTTAAGGCCTTATTTATGTCTTCAACAGTCAGGTATACAGCTATTTATAACCAAAACGATGCAAATGCTATGTTTTCCTTTAAGAATAATTTTCGTTGAGCGAAAAGACCAAGCGCCTTACGTTTGACTCGCGAACCCCCTATTCATTATAAGGTAGAAGGAATGTTTAATGTTCTACAAACACCTTTTGCAAGTCAAAGCTTGGGGGTTTGAACTGTCAATGCGAAGCGAAAATTGAGTTTGCGGTATAGTAAAGAATGAAAGTTTTGTACGCTGCAAGCATTATCCTGGCTACAGATTACTTTTATTGGACTTTAGATCAATATCTTTAAAATGTAACATGCAAAATTATTAGTTGTAAGCCTCATATAGCAAAATGGCGTCAAAATCTAGCGTCAATTTTATTAATTGACATTTGAATCTCAAGAACAGACCGTAGATATTAAAAAAGCAAGTGGTTAAGAACTAAAGATTTGACCTGGCTTCGCACGAGTGAATGGGTGCACGGGTTATCTCGAAAGATAGAGCTAGTTGAAAGGATTGGGGGAGACCTTTGCCCAGCAGTGGGACGTTATTGGTAAAATAAAATAAAAAAACAACATATGTTATTCTCTGATAATGTAGCTTTTTATAAGTGAAATCATTTACAAAAAATGGTTGTCTGTAAAGTCGGTTTACAGAGGATAAATTAACGTTATAACGTCATAAGAAAACATTGATGAAAAATTGCATACTTTTAACCTATTAAGACGTCACAAGCCGAACGCTTAGGCCGATCGTGCCTCTCTATCGCTTTTTTCGCGCTCTTGCTTGCACGCTCTGCTCAGGCGGAACGTGACAATTTTTCATGCGTGCAGCCGGCGTTCATGGATTTATAAGACGTTAACACGTCAAAAACAAAAAAATATCAATCCTTTTTTTTTATTAGTTTAGATAAGTTAACTGTCTTTTGTTACATTTACATAATTAGCTACTGTGACGGTAAAATTTCGGTCTGTCCTTGTCATTCTAATGTCAATAAATACAGATGGCAATAGATTGTAACTCCACATTAGCTAATTATGCGATTATGAGATAGACAGAGTATAAAGTCTCGAAAAGCCTATCAACTTTATCGTAGCTTAAAATAACACTACGCGAGAACCTAGACGCGATAACTTCCACTAATTTAATATTAGTTTCTCAAAACGTCACATAAATTATTCACAGTAGACACTTCTTAATCCACCGATTGTTCGGTAAGCGCGTTTGCTGAGTGTGAGGGGTGGGGGGTGCATACCCCTTACCCTGTCTGACTCACGTGACGTTTGATTATGCCGTGACAACACACGTCGCGCGCCACTTTTGTGTTTATTAAACCCTTTTTAGGGGTCCGTACTGAAAGCCGAAAATCCGAATCGACATTTTACTACTCTATAGTTGTAAAATGTCGACTGACGAAACTAGTCCAAGTTTTTTTGTAAAGCCATCGTAGAATAAGAAAAAAACATTTGCTTTGTTGAAATTGTTACTGACTGGCCTGTCAGCTCTGATGATAGTAGCTCTGCCTTCTGCTCGGTATTTATGGGATTTGATACCCTCAGCACAAACATTTGTGTGTTTAACAAAGGTGTTGGTTCAGTGTCTGGAAGTTTTAAAGTATCATAAGTATGTATTTAAACATATATAAGTAATGTATTAGTTATCTGGTCACCATAATACAACCTATTTGCAGTTTGGTGCTATATAGTGTTGTGTGCAATGTTCACCAATATTTATGTATGTTTTCAGGAGTTTCTAATATATTAAAGGCGTAACAAACACTATGCTTCAATTTAATAGAAAATGATTTTACAACTTTAAAATATACCGAGATTAAAACAAGCAACCTCACTAATAAGCTATGTTTACAACAGTCTACGAGTACGCTTTCACATTCATCTTGCTTTAACTTTCAATTATTCTTGAAGTCAAGCGCATGAAATATTGATTGTCTTAAGGTGCATCAAACATGCACCTTAACTAATTTCATACTAATTTGAGGGCGTACTTAATTTATTTTTGAAGTGATAACTTCTTATGGGAGGGTAAACCGTTTCGTTACGTAACGCGATACGGGGGCAGTCTGTCTGGCTTCCCTTTCTCTTATGCATAAGGCAGCGGTAGGCAGGCTCCTCCTCTCTCACTCTAACCCACAGCGCTAGTTAGATATGTTTAAGTTATCACTTCTGTCAGGTGTCCTGAGACGCACACATTTTTTATAATGCATGCGCAATTGCATGCTTTATTGCAGATTTACAAATTTACGTCATTCATGATCGCGTAATTCACATGCACGTTCTATTAAACAACGCTACGTAAAAATGTAAGGAACTCTCACAAATATTGCTTTTGTTCACCCGCACGTTTTCATCTGAAAAGGACACGCTAACGCCCTCTGTACACATGTACTTTTTGTAGCCGTAATTCTGTTGACGTGTTGTTTTTAATTATAACTGTTTATGTTTAGATAGGATGTCTGTTTGATGGAGACCTGTTTTTCAAAGAGGATTGCAAAATGATTTTCGTGTCGTTTTAATTATTTCAATTGCCAACCGAGTGATTATTTCATTGATAAGAAGCATGTTCATAGTTGAAATGTACAGAATAAATTAGAAGTAAAAAATTGTTATTTAAAGTACCTACCTACCAATTTCTAAATTTAATTATTTTTATTCAAGGAGCATTTCATATACCTATTTGAAATGATACTTTGTGTAATATTAAAAATAATTGTCCATCCCTAGAACTATTAACTAATTATTTTTTTTAATTACTAACTAGTTATTGCAAGTGCAAAATTATTATATTGCATTACTTGCATAACTTAAGTAAAGTCTCTTGCAGTTCAGCCGTTTTAGGTATAAAAATGCTTGTAAGCATTACAAAATATTTCTATTCATATAATGTTGAATAAAATTCGTTCAAGCTATTTAAGTAACAACATGTAAAAACTGTGATAAACGATATCTTTCAGTAAATAGCAAATATAAACAGAGTGAAGGAACTAAATGAAAATGTCGTAGAGTTCTTTCATTACAAGTGAAAACTCATTTTCAACTGCTTTTAACGACACGCTTGCTGAGTTTGCAGAGATTTTCAACTCAGATTCTGTACCATGTAGTGTACAGTCATGACGATATAAAAGTACATGTTACCCTCTTAATACGTGACTTGCTTAATTTAACAAGTTAAAACAAAGTATATTTTATCACTTTCAAAACTTTCGTGAGTAGAACTGTACGTTTTGAGAAACAGGGGTTTTTACACAAGTATAATTGTGCTTATCTTGAGCGGAGTAAGAAGACCACGTTTCAAACTCACCCTGATGAAGGTTCAGAACAGAACAGTGTCGAAACCTTCATTGCCATAATAATACGTAAGTAAAAACCTGTGTCTCAAAATGTATATTTTTCCAGAATGGCGGCCTAGAAATTTTTATGGAAACGTCAGTTGTCCTTTGGCAAGATCGGAAGACGATGTAGTCAAAGGCGCTGTTGATAAGATTAGCACGATCGATCTCGGCGAATGGA
This sequence comes from Lampropteryx suffumata, assembly GCA_948098915.1. Taxonomy (NCBI): domain Eukaryota; kingdom Metazoa; phylum Arthropoda; class Insecta; order Lepidoptera; family Geometridae; genus Lampropteryx; species Lampropteryx suffumata. The sequence continues at coordinate 7,973,772 of OX402558.1, read as the reverse complement.
ACAAATAATAGAGAATAGAAAGTGGAGAAGGAAATAGCCATCAGTAGGTGAAGTCAGGCTGTGGACAATGATTATTATATTTATAAACTTGCACGATCAGAATTTATTTTGTTGTAGTAGTTAACGGATATTTGTCGGGTACTTGTATTCAATTAAATGCTCATTCAGGATAAATACCTGTTAATTACTACAAAATGATATTTTTTCCTGGTCTGTTGTAATATTACGATTAGAGGATTCGTTTGGAGACGTATTCGAATTCGAATTCAAATACAAAATTTAATAATTTACGGCTCTACTTAAACAGACTTAAATTCAGACTACAAGGTTGGAGGAATGGTAGCATCCCTGCTTTCCAGGACTAACGTTCTCGTCACGCACCCTAATTTTTGGGGATGCTCGGCGTTGAGTTCAATAACATTTACGATTTTGTGACGTCATCACATGGATTGAGGGACACTTCTTATCGTGTCAGTAATTTTTTCAAACGAGTTTGGTGAAATGATTAATATACGCCTCAGCGAATTTTCGTGCACTTGGCACATATTTTCGTACATTTTTGGTTCGTCAACATGCTAGTTTCCTCACGATGCCGATGTTTTCCTTCTTCGTTTAAGAGCACTGGTATAGTGCACATACATTTTTCGAACATAAAAATCCATTGGTGCTCGACCAAATTCGAACCTACGATAAGATCAGGCCACTACCACTTAACCACCAGTGCAGTGAGAGACACTTTAATATAAATATGTACTGTTACTTTTTACGTATTTATTTTTACTTTCTGTTTCAAAATGTATGTGTGTCGCTCGTGCAAATAAACTTTTCTCTCTTTATTTCTTTCTTTTTAAGAACGTGAGCTCAAGACACGTGTACAAATGATTTCTTTAATTAAAAAGTAATCCTGTGTTTTAGAACTAGGATTGCAATTATTAACGTTTAACCTTAGCACGCTCTGAGAACAAAATAACGTTGTTTTCGTATTTTATATGCAGCAATGGGCATATAAATATATCGGATACAGGAATCCGTAAATTGTTTCATAATATTAAAATTAAGGTTGGATTTCGAAACAAACAATTTTTCAACGCGACTGTACTGCAATTAACGCTTATGGTCCTATAAAAGCTTCCTCTTTTATTTCAACTGAAAAATGAGTTCATAGACGCTGTAAAAGAGACTGGAACTACCCTTGTACTGTCAGATTTATTGAGCAGCTCTTGCTTTATAGTTACGAATAATAAGTCATAAATAAATGTATAGATGGGTATACTGATAGAATGTACAAAGGATACCGTACAGTACCGTACAGTTGATCATCATCATTAAACTTAGTTCATCTGTTGAAGATAATTTGAATGTAATTGAAAACTTTCGTTCATGGATCCACTTCAGCAAGCTGATGTGGGTGAAGTCTTTAATGACGCCACTCTGCCTGGGATTTTGTTTGATAGCGCAGGCCTTCCCAGGTTCCCACCTTAACCTCTCGACCTTGCCGACTGGGCCCGCAGGAAAGACGAGTTTCGGTTAGGTTGCACCGAGCCGGTTGTAGTTGATATCTACCGTATCTGGATAGTTATAAATAAATAATGGACGAAAATACACACAACAATCTAACCACGATCTAACCATGATAATAAACAGATATTGGTATACAATGCACTTAAAAGAATAAACACCTATTTTTATCACACAAATGTTTGTCCTGGCAGGAAATCGAACCCTCAACCATAACGCACAGAAGGTAAAGCTACTACCAACTGAGCTGTCAGGACAGTTTTATTGTCTATCAGTTTTTGTATACTTTAGTATAATATTTATAAATTGCTGCTGCCCGCAGCTTTGCCCGCGTTGTACCTTAAAAGTGGTAAATGATAAGTAAGTCTATATACAACCTAGCACATCACACCCACAAACTTTACAACACCATCTAGCCCTCAACTATATTGACGACCTCTTAAGCGCAGTGGGCCAAGTTCCGGCTGAGACGCAGAAGGTTGTTGTGGGTTCAATTCCCACGAGACAAATGTTTGTATGATCTGCAAGTATTTGTCTCGGGTCTGGGTGTTTCTATGTATAATATGTATGTTTTACAAAAAAATTAAAATGTATATAAGTAGGTATATCAGTCATGTGGTACCCATAACACAAGCTCGCTAACTTTGGGGACGGATGACTCTTTGTGAAATGTCCAGCATTATTTATTTATATTAGAATAGTATTAATGTTATTAGTATATTTTGCTGTCTTTCCTGAAAACTACAATCTGGGTGTTTTCAAGCCAAGAGTGAGTAGGTATTTTCTAGACCTTCGTGCCCCATCGTCGACCGCATAGTCGCTTGCCGCGCTTGCTTCTTGCCAGGCGAAATCGTGGTGAAACGTCGTTTTATCCATGATAAAAAAAGAAAGTATAGTGACGAGAGTGCTCCAATAAAAAATGGCGGACCGAAATTTCTTCTTTAATATAAATCGCACTGTACATAAACTTCACAAATCCAATAACCCCTAGCCCAAAGAAAAAGTAAACTTACAACCCTTCTCGAGTCCACGATTGTGTTGCAGCGATACAGGATTCTCGGACATTGTAACAAATAGCTGCAATTGGTCAGCTGTCGTCGTATGTTACGGAGAATGTCAGGAGTCCGGCAGCTTTAAAAACGCTTGGTCAACCTTTGTTCAAGTCTAACTATATTTTATCATGAATTATCCTTCAACCAAGGCCCTTTTTATATAATTTTACTAATTCAAGATTCAAACATGTTATTAGAAAGTTCATACAGCTTTAATAATAATATTTTTTCTTGTGTTACATTGTATGTATAAAATAACAACCTAATATAATGTAAATGTAGCTTTGTTTATTTCTCAAATAAAAAATTACTTAGGTCCGGGTCTTTTCGATTGTGTTGCAGCGATACAGGGGTCTCAGACACTCAATAAATGACTGTAATTGGTCAGTCTGTCGTTGTACGTCACGGACAAAGTCGAGTCGGGTACGTCTTGAAAACCTGGGGTTTATTGGCCCCCGTCTGATCGATGCTTTTGATGTACTTAACGGTATTTAAGTACAAGTTAAGCCGAGCAGGAAGTTGGAAATGTTTTCTTATGATACATTAAAGCACTTACCCACCTTAATTTGTTGTAAAATAGACGACAAGAAAACTTCCGTTCAATAATAATAATTGTAGGTAAGTACATTCATATATATAATGTCCTATCAAAATGAAAAGAACTAATTGTCATTCTTAACGTAATTACTCTTTTAATTTTACTTGTTGCTGGTCTCGAAATTACAGAAAATGCCATTAACTTTTTACGATGAACAAAATGGCCGCGAAAAATGTGCGCGAAGTGGTGCCGAGCTGTTCTTGCGCGAAAATGAGTTCTGACACGTTGGAATAAGATTGATGGTAGGTGTGTAAGAAAGGCAGTGTGACTTTATGAGATTCCTAGGATAGCCTTTAATGGCCGGCCGGGCTTTGCTACTGTTCTGGTAACGTTCAGTCGTAAAGTGAAGTTTGCGGGTTTTCGCCGGGCGTTGGCGAAACTCTTACAGAACTATGTCTTTTATTATTCAACGTTGAGATTATTTCTTGTTGCTATATCAAACGGCTGATCACGAATTATGTCTCAACCAATCACACTAGTGTTTGAATGACGTTGTCTTATTAAATTCGAAGTAAATTAAGTACCATTTAAGTCATAATCATCTCCCTGAGCTTATACTTATAGACTTCAGTTTGATTTAAGTGTCTAGTCTTAAAAGGTTTGTCGGTAGGTAAGTATTTTCTTTAGTTTTAAATATTTTTGTTTTATTTTCTGTTGTATTTCCGTTTAATTTGAATTTCAATATTGTATATTAGTGTATATAGTATATTAGTTTTTACTTTTCTTATGGTAAGTACACATTAATTGCAATTATGATGGTACACGACGACAGTGCGCCACCGCAGTGCCGATGCGCATACTGACGCGGCGCGGCGTCCGGAAGAGCGTTATAAGAGCGCTTTAACGCTTCTATAACCTACTAGCTGACCCGTGCCCACTTCGTTGGGCATAAAAAATATTAAAGTACTTATATCGCTATTAAAACAATGATAACTATTTAAATTAACTACCTCTACTCCATTCATATTTAAATCCATCAACCTTCTTGTAACCTGATTTTATTTCTTCCGCATAACATGCGCATACCACTCTTATCTATTACTCCTTATCTCTTCCGTTCCTGGCTACATTATGCTACTATGTAAGTATAACGAGTATTCAATTTAGTACTATAATATTATTGTCTTGATTGTTTCAGGTAAGTTAACTTATAGGCTGCTTAGAAGTCACCTTACAGGAATGGTAAAAATTTCATTCTGCTATTATATACAAAATAATATACCTACATAAAGAGACCCAAGAGACAATTTATCTCTTTACCAAAAACATACTTTATGACCATTTTGTAGTGTGTTTTACAAAAATTTTATACAATTTAGATTATATTATACGCATGGTGTATTGTTTATTTTAACATTGGAGGAACCATCTTTTTGTGACTTCGCACACGGCATGTTGTATTCTGATTATATAATGTAATGTATAATATTTTTTTCTGTTTACTGCTCGTGGCACCATAAACAATGCAGATTATAAAACGGTCACCTCACCTCAGTACAATAAATCTGGAATCTAAACCACCTGAGCGTTCGACATGCTTGTGATTATGAATGAGGGGTGCACCCCCCTTACAACTCCTCTTTCCACTCTACCCCGAAAATGAACCTTATTTTCAGCAAATCAACGTTGAAACTGAATCGATTCGTCGGTAAGAGCGATAAAAGAATTAGTGTTCGGGAAGCAAACTCTATTCTATGTTGCATAGCATACAAATCGTTAATTCTACTTACATAACACAACCTCCTGGAAATTTCTATTCAAGCTTTTACATGTTACGATTGATTTTACTATAGCTAGTTTTAAGGAGGTTTATAAGGGGTCGCGGTGTCTCCCGTATAGGGTGCTTTCCGGGCTCAGCTCGTCTCCCGGGCGACTGCGCTTGCTCACGTGCACTTGCACAAAAGTTGGCAAACTACAGTGTAGTACCGGCCGTCCCAAATGAATACCACGTACTATGTGGTGTGGCAAAACAAATAATCGATCTTTTAAATGTTTTGCTGTTCAATCAGAAACAAAAAAAAAGCGCACGATTTAATCTCAAAGCTAGGTAGACTCTCCTTAGATCCTTAGTTACTTAGGTGCTTGATGATATCTAAAGATTAAGATCGACCATTCTATATAGGAGAGCAACGCTAAGGATTGTGACGCCTAGAGGAAAATCGTAGCTGACCGTGTTGTTGGACACGACAACGCCTGGCTTGATAATTTAGCGCATAAGCGCGTTAAACGTCACCAATTCGCCGAAAACCCTGTAACATCGCCACGGTCTTTCATTTGTAGTATATGTGGGCGTGGTTGCCTCTTCTGCATAGGCCTCTTTAGTAAGGCCTTGCACGTAAGTGTTTATATACAAATAATTACTCTGTAACTTGACTGACGCCACGTAATGGCCATGTAATGAAGCTCTATACATGGAAAATATAAAAAAATGGATAGTATAGTACTCTTTCAAAACTTTCGTGAGTTGTACTATACATTTTAATAAACACGGGCTTTACTCACGTATTATTTTGTCGATGGAGGCACCGACAATGTTTCGATTCATCTAGAGAATCTTCATCAGGATACCCACCGGTCAACATCACTTTACAGCTAAACTGTCAGTGCGCACCACTCGGGACCTGATTTTGTAGCTACTAATTTTACGTTTTTCGATTGCAATACGTACAGCTCGTGCACTCAGTGCGTCAGTTCGTCGTTACCGTGCGATTGGTGTGTTGACGGCCATCGATGTACCCACGATACTGCTGAAAATTGCAGAAACGATATTCTCGTCACCGGGGTCAGTCCTAAAATATTTATGTTTTATTTTCTGTTATAATTATATAATTATATATTCGTTTTTTCCTTACTTATTCTAAGTACACATTAATTGCAATTATGAAGATAGGTACACGATGACAGTGCGCCACCACAGTGCCGATGCGCATACTTGCGGCGTCACGGAAGAATAGCGTTATAAGTTCGTTTTAACGCAACTATAACCTATGCTGAATGACGATCGATTTTGCTGTTAATTTCCTTACCTACTTGTTTGTACATAAGGACTTATATGCTATTAAATTTGACACAAAATAAACTTTTACTTCTTTAACCCGCTAAGTCCACTAACTGATTAGTTTCTTCCACTCTATCATTCGTCATTTCAGTAGACACTCCATTCTTACCCATATCATCTTTCACACGGTCCATCTATCTCTTCGTAGGGTTACCTCTACTCCATTTACATTTAAATCCATCACCCTTATTATAACATGATTTAATTTCTTCTACATGACATGCGCATACGACTCGTAATCTATTAATCCTCACCTTTTCCGTTACTGGCGCTATTATGTAATTATGACGAGTATTCATTTTAGTACTATAATATTATTGTCTTCATTATTTCAGGTAAGTCAACTTATATACTGTTTAAGTCTATTTACAGGAAAGGTAAATTAAGCTAGAATTCTGCCAATATTATACAAAATAATATACCTACATAAATAGTAGCCGCACCCAAGAGACAATCTATCTCTTTATTTAATACATACCTTATGACCTTTTGTGGTGTGTTTTATAAAAAGTGTATACAATTTAGATTGTATTATGTATTCGCATGATTTATTGTAAATTTCTAAATTGAAGGAACCCTCTTTGTGACTTCGCACACGGCACTACATGGCACGTTGTATTCTGATTATAATATACTTTATATAATAATGTATATAATAATAATATAATAATGCAATTTGTAATATTTTTTTTCTGTTTACTGCTCGTGGCACCATAAAAAATGCAGATTATAAAACGATCGGCCTAACCGCGGTACAATAAATCTGGAATCTAAACCACCTGAGCGTTCGACATGCCTGTGATTATGAGTGAGGGGTACACCCCACTTACAACTCCTCTTTTCACTCTACCCCGAAATTGAACCTTATTTTCAGCAAACCAATGTTGAAACTGAATTGGTTCGTCGCTAAGAGCGATAAACGAATTAGTGTTCGGAAAGCAGACCCTATTCTATGTTGCATAGCATAAAAATCGCTTATTCTACTTACTTAACACAACTTTCAGGTATTTTCTATTCTAGCTCTTACATGTTACGGTTGATTTTACTATAGCTGGTTTTGAGGGGGGTTTTTAAGGGGTCGCGGTGTCTTCCGTATAGGGTGCTTCCCGGGCTCAGCTTGTCTCCCGGGCGACCGCGCTTGCTCACGTGCACTTGCACAAAAGTTGGCAAACTACAGTGTAGTACCGGCCGTCCCAAATGACTACCACGTACCTATGTGGTGTGGCAAAACAAAAAATCGATCTTTTAAATGTTTTGCTGTTTAATCAGAAACAAAACAAACAAGCGCACAACTTAATCTCAAAGCTTGGAGACCCTACCATGACCTTAGATCCTTAGTTACTTAGGTGCTTAAGGATATCTAAAGATTTAAGATTAAGATCGACCATTCTAAATGGGAGAGATTTAAAGAATGTGACGCCTAGAGGAAAATCGTAGTTGATCGTGTTGTTGCACACGACAACACCTGGCTCGACCATTTAGGGCATAAGCGTGATGAACATTACCAATTCGCCGAAAACCCTGTAACATCTCCGGGTCTTTCATTTGTAGTAAATGTGGGCGTCGTGCCACTCCTGCATAGGTATCTGTAGCCTTGAACGTAAGTTGTTTAATTACAAATAACGGCTCTGACGAAAAATCTGTTCTACACAGTAATAATCTGTAATTTCATAGGCAATTTCATAGCCAACAATAAAACTGTTAAGGTCAAAAATTCGACATATTAAAAATATTAAAAAATGGGTTGTATAGTACTCACACACTTTATTAGTTACATATAACTACCTGTTATTAAAATTATATAGGTAGCTTTCATTTGTCAACGTTTATCAATAAAGGACAATAGTGGCAATTCGGTTGGTTCATTTATAAAATTAGGAATTGTCTAAAATATATTTAGTTACTCATATTTAGTTTTTATTTATTTTAGTATTATATTTAGTTTGTAAAACCTATTCGGTTAGTACCATCTAACTTCATTAGGAACGCTTAATTAAGTTAGATAAATCATAATGATCATAACTTCCCAGCGATGGTAAATAGTCTTTTATTTACCTTTTGGTTTCTAGGTTGCCAATATGGTTTTGCTTCACCTCTTAGTTCCTCATAAAGTGTGACCTGTCTATCTCCATTTTTTCTTTCTTACTACTAGTTTTAAATTTTCTATACTCAAATAGATATACTCATCGACAATACAATACAAGCTTTGCTTACATTTTGATAAACACGAGCTTTACTCGCGTATTATTTTGTCGATGGTGGCACCGACACTGTGAGTAAAGCCCGTGTTTATCAAAATGTATCTCAAGAATTTTTTGAAAGTTAAAAGCTTCAGTTTATATTTTTTAAACTCTAATATTCTCTGTTGACTTAATAAGAAAACCTGAACAGATCAATATCAAGCATCCTATGCTTATGCCTATGCCAACTACAACTATTGCACCTATAGCTGCTGGAAGACCAGCTTGCGATGAGTATGATAACATGCCAATTTTAAATGTAAGTGCACGACCTACTCTAACAACAACATCAGGAGTATCTACGCCATCCGGAAACTCATCGCGGGAAGGAGGCTTACAAGTCAACTGATGACGCGACAATGACGTTACATTACACAAACTCTCACCTATATGAACTTCCACATCACCCTCAGTACAAGCCCTATCTAAATTTTGCCCATTAATCGTTAAATATTCAGACTTATAATACTTTACTTCTTCATCAAACTTCTCATACAATGGATCTGGATATAGCAAGAAAGCGTCAATATTTTTAGTAGTAAGGTTTTGCACGCTCTGTACATCGTCCATGTTGAAGCCATATTCTAATTCTAAGGGCCTATCAGGATCTAAATTGAGGCCGGCGCTTTCAATACCGGGAGATTCACAAATGAGATGCGTTTGAAAATCAACCCTGTGGCAAGGCGCGATGTAGGGCCGATTATCGTGATACACATAGATTTGAGGAAATTGAATGGAATGGAAATTTCGCCCTATCACTTTGATGTTTATACCGCCTGAGGGTATGCCTTTGGGTTGTTTCCTTTGACTTATAAGCGGAGGACCTGACTCTACCGAAACGACTACGGGATCTTCAATGTATTCAAACTTTTCGCGTTCTAGAGTTCGCATACCGTTATCGAAACGCATGCGTAGAGTTCCCATTTTGAGCTGGTAAGAATGACTGGTTCTACATACGGCCTCCTCGTGAGAAACTGATAGAATAGCGCAAGGTAAATCGTCGATAAAAGCTTGAATATTACTTCCTGCGTTTAGATATTCCCCTGTGATTCGCAATTTAGTACCTCCGGATTGTGGTCCGTACTTCGGATGAATAGAATTGATCTTGGGGTTGACGAAAGCGTAATGGTGTGTCGATTCTCCACGATAATCCGCAACGCGAACGACTACAGGGCCATCCCGTGGTACCTCTTCACCCGGACCATCTACAGTGCAAACTATCTGTTTCGTTTTTACATACAATTCTATTATTGGCTGACATTTGATTCCTGCTATAGTGACTCCGTTGTAAATGTCAGATATGTTTCACCCCAAATTAATGCCCTCAATTGTAATATTAGTACCTCCGTCCCACGGACCTATTTGCGGTCTAAATGTGTGTATTTCAGGATTCGGACATGTCTGAGTACGATTTAACCAAACGCTAGGAGCCCCGCATTGCTCTTGAACTTCACATTTGTCAGGGCCTTGACACCAACCACACCCGAACTTCTCAGGGAGTGCCAGACACATTCCACAACTGTCGGCCATGTCGTTACAGCGGTAAATGAGAATATGAGTATTATCCGGATTGTCCAGAGGCTTAGAGCCACCCCATATAACTGCGAAAGAGGCTGTAATGTTAGGGGCACGTGATGTGTACGTGAATTCAACGGCTTCACAATTAATGGTATCGGCGAGAAGGTGGGCATTTACTTGAGTCACGCGTCCCTCTATATTGAATTGACAAACAAACTTCGTCTGAACGATAAATTGCCCTATTATATGGACTTCGACTTTTATGGCTTTCTTTACACCGGACGGAACTAAAATTTCGTTTGTACCGTCGGATGTTGAAATGATAGTAGAGCAAAACCCGGGGCCAGAACGATAACTAGGACCGATTCTACTGACCCCGGTGACGAGAATATCGTCTCTGCAATTTTCAGAAGTATCGTGGGTACATCGATGGCCGTCAACGCACCAATCGCACGGAAACGACGAACTGACGCACTGAGTGCACGAGCTGTACGTATTGCAATCGAAAAACGTAAAATAAGTAGCTACAAAATCAGGTCCCTGAGTGGTGCGCACTGACAGTTTAGCTGTATTGTGATGTTGACCGGTGGGTATCGACGGTAGAGTATCAGTGCGCGGAGTTGTACAATTTACACCATACGGCTTTCTAGTTGCATTGGTTATAAGAGTACGATCTAAAACTGTAAATGCACATAAGAATTGTCCATTAAGAGTAGGCAAGTTTTCAATAAGTAAATCTAGCGTTCTTGCAGTTGTTCGCTGCAATTGATTTGGCGTCACTTGAGTAATAGTCGTGCATCTACCACTGCGATATGAAATCCAATACAGAGGATCCTTAGCTGCGTCTTGACAGTCTGAACGTAAACTGCACTTGTTTTCTAATGAACACCATCCACAATAGGGGTTTTTGGCTCTAAGACACGTTAAACACGATTTGTACACGCTGCACTCTTGAACTTTAACTTTAGACACTTTACGTACCGTCATCACATATAAATGCATCAATTGAGTATCAAAGAACAGGTCCTTGTTCACTGGTGAACCTTCATCAACCACAATATCTCCATACTCAAACGCGGAGGTCGCGCTCTCGACGACAATCTTCTTGAGATGTCCTTCCGCGGTGCCCGTGAACACTACCGTATAATCGCCAGTGACCGTCGCTGCCACCGCAGTCAGTCTCTTTGATAATACCGCAACAGGTACCGCTTCTACTGGCTGCTCTCCACCCAGCGGTGTATTCACGTCAAGTCCACAGAAATCTTCACTGATCGTTTGTAATTTTGTACCTATGCAAGCGTGGGACGGTGAAATGAAATCAAGCCCTCTAGATCCGTTGCCGCTGAAGCACGTTTTAATGTTCTGCATAAATTTGCGTCGGATGGCTTTCAACGAATAAAAACACAACGCAGATAGATTGGAAGGCTTGTTGGTATTTATTGACTCACTCTGGCTAAAGGCGGCGAAAAGTACATCATGTTGAGCAGTTATTCCGAGCTCTCCAGCCAATACAGAGCCTGCTTTACCAACAAACGCAGCTTGCACAAGATTGTACCCATAGTTTCCATCGCCTTCTCCGGTGCATGACATCGGTATCTCTGTGTACGAATAATAGTTTTCATCGTCGTGGCAAACTCGGACTAACTTGCTGTAATACGTATCCGAACCCACGCCCCGTAACTGAGTCGTTAAGAAATAGCTGAACCCATCTGAGCTGAAGCCGTAAACATAATTGATAGGATACCGCTCTCTTGACAATGAATTGACAAACATTCGCGTTCCAGTCGTCACAGCCTTTCGGGCTATCATAAATAGCCTGTCATCTTCGAGCGATCGACTGCTTATAGCAGGTAACTCGGAACGATAAGTTGAGTTCCCTGTGTATGTTACTCCCACGTACATGACCTGGGTCATCGGCGGATTCGGAGGTCCCGGAGCGATAAACGCCACCGTCGACGACGTTGCATTATTCGCCACGACAGGCTCGCGCACCTCGCGCACATCGTGAGATATATTGTTCAAATTTCGCACAGAGCACAATCCTTGTAGGACCGACCCACAGGTGATCAGTCGACTGCTCGCGTAATCTATTACTAGAGCCTTGTTTACATTGTCCGTGGGTTTTTTGATATAGGTCGCGGGGCAATCGAAGGTACACTGAGCAGAGTCATTCACCGGGCCCGTGACGATCGACTGGGCGACCTCCAAGTCGTGTGAGAGTTGGTAGATCCTGTTGACAGCTCCTACGTAGACGCGGCCCGTGTTGCGATCGACGACGAGATGGTCGAAGAGTGAAGCAGACGACGGCACCGGGTCGGCGAAGGTCCTCACCACGGCCTGGTCGGCGCGCGCGGCGGCGCACGCGGCCCAGAGGGCCAGCAGTACGCGCCACATGGCGCCGGGGGATGTGGCCGGCAGTATACCGCGCGTCCCGCTGTCTCCCCATACTGCAGCCCGCCCGCCCCATGCATCTGCAAAGCGAGACTACGAGTCAGGCGCGGGCAGTGCGTCACGCACCCACCGCTGTGTTCCCATCGCACCGCACCTTACCACTTGGCACCTGGAGAGCTCCTGTCCCTAACGATGTCTTGCTACCTGTTTTACTAATCAAATAACTTGAATCGGCACGAGAACTCGCTTTGGTTTGGATAGGTCCTGTACGGCCGTAGTGAATTCGCGAGCTGAAACGTGGACACGTGGACTATGATATCTAAGCGTACTAACTTATTTTTGTGCAATAAGTGATAGGGTAGAATGTATAATAAACAGATTTCTAAAGAGGGTCGAAAAAACATATAAAATACTTATACCCCACTTTACTTTTGCTCTCATAAAAAAATATATGTAGGCAATTCACAAAACACGATATGGCCTCAAACTAAACATAGTTTGTATTGACTCATAAAATAGTTTAATAATTTTAAATACGTACTAATAATACTTTTAAACAATCAAAAAAAGAACGAACATCTTCGAGTATAATGTTCATCACACAAATGTTTGTGGAAGGGAAACTACTGAGTCGAGAGACCAAGCCATAGGGTGCATAGGTCTGATTTTTTTTAAGCGCAGGAGGAAGTTGATTGTTTAATTAATACTCACATGTCACGTCCTTATTAAAGGGACCACACAACAATCTATATGGTTTAATATTCATTTATTTTTTTCTCAACCAAATGTACATTCACTGCTACGACTAAATACAATTAACAGGCTACTTATTTGCGGATCCAGAGATATATCATAAGTGTTAACTAGTTCGCCCCGCGACTTCGTTCGCGTAACATTTTACTTTAAATTTAGTCTATCCTATGTCCTGTTTTTGATCATATCTAATCTCTCTTCCGAATATCAAATTGTATTGTATTGACTCTTGACTACATGGTCAAGAGTCAATACAATACAATTAATTAAATTAAAATACAAATAATTTATTTATTAAACAATGCAATCTCTAAAGTTGTAACATGGCTTAATGTAAACAACTTATTACTTAACGAGAAAAAAACGAAATGCATTCGTTTTATACTGCCCAACGTTAAACAGGTGAAAGCTAATGTAAAAATTAAAAACGAAAAGATAGATCTCGTTGACATCACAGTATTCTTTGGTATTACTTTAGATAATAAGCTGCAATGGGGCCCGCACATAGATACATTTTCGAAGAGTCTTACCTTTGCGGCATACGCTGTTAAAAAGATCCGTCATTTTACCGACGTAGATACTGCTAGACTCGTTTACTTCAGCTACTTTCATAGCATTATGTCTTATGACATTTTGTTGTGGGGGAGTGCTGCTGATATTAACACCATATTTGTATTGCAGAGAATCACTTAGAAATAAGTTTAAAGAAATTCATATTATGACAGTGCCTTGTCAGTATATATACGAAAATTTGATGTATGTGCACAAAAATGATCATTTATTCAAAAAAATTGCGATATTCATAGTATTAACACTAGAAATAAAGATAAACTCGCTGTTTCGAGTGTAAGGCTCGCTAAAGTCTTTTATAGGGCAATGTGTACGCATCTATAACAAGGTCCCAAGCGACGTGTTAGATTTGTCGATTGGCAAATTTAAAAACGTAATTAAACAGAAACTGTCTATTAAAGCATATTATTAAATATCTGATTAATTAGATGACAACAAAGCTTGGGATGAATCTGTTCCAACTCGACTCGGCATCCATAACAAAATTGTCAAGGATCATACAAAAAAGTGATAAGACCAGACAAGTTTCTTGCCGGATTCTTCTTGAACTGGGGTTAGGAGGAACCGGCACCTAGATTCACTAGCATGTAAGAAGACGATTCAAAGTGGTCCTTGTGATTGTATTGAATAAAGTTACATTGAATTTTGAATTTTAAATTGAAATCGGTTCAGTTGTTACGACGGAATTGGGTATAAGTATGATGTGATATGATAGTGAAACTCTTTTGGCACGTATTTATGAGGATATTATTGATTTTTTTTATTTTACACAAAACACAGACATAACAGCAACAACACCATACAACTTAGTAGTAACGTACTATGTACAACGTCCCATGTCGGTCCCATAGTGTTTTTTTGGGCAAAAAGTATCCTACTCCAAGTCTTTATTTATACTATTTGGATAATAATATAATACAAAATTTCTACGAAATTGGTTTAGTTTTTTTGACGTGTTTGGGTAACAGACATACAAATATCCAAACTTTAATATGTACAGTTTTGTGATCTGATTAAGGTGATAATTATAATAGAATTAGTCTGACTAACTACGATTTTTTCCCTTTATATGTGCAAGATTTTGCAAACCTAAAGTTTAATAATTCCTTTACTCCACAAGAGGGGTTAAAATTAGTAATGTTCTAATGATTTTAGGGCCTGTATTTCTGTAATGCATGTCTGCACCTAAAATAAACATATCGGGATCATAAATAGGATCTATAATTATGCCTGTGCGTAGAATGTTAGTAGGTCAGTCAGTCACATTTACATATTATTTTTATATAATACCAGAGAGATATGGCATTAATTAGTCCAAAGCACGAATTATAAGGAAACGAATTATTTTAACTGTTTTATCTATAGGCATGTTCACTACATAACAAACTTAATTATTACGCCTACTTACCTACTAGTTTTATTATTTTTATATAATACCAGAGAGATATAGCATTAATTAGTCCATAGCACGTATAATAAGGAAACTATTTATTTTAACTAATTTTATCTAAAGGCAACATGCCTTGTTACTACATAACAAATTTAATTAGTAGGCATAAGCCTACGTACCTACTAGTTTTAGATATATACTAGCTGTCCCGTTCGCGACTTCGTCCGCGCGTTTTAAATATATATATATATATATATATATATATCTAATTGTACCGACTGCAGCGCCATCTGCCGGGCTGATTTGTGAATTTAAACCCTCCAGGGTGCCACCCAAACGCATTGTGATTGAGTCACAAACATCCAATCATTTGAAAATCTACAAAAATAAAATAAATGAATAAACTATAAATTTCTAAGAAATAATAAATAAATATTTGTGGGTTTTGATATGCATTGCCATCTGGTCCCATACTTAGCATAGCTTGTATTATGGTGACCAGATGACTGATAGAATATTTATATACATATCTTTTTAAATATTTTCTTTTCTATATTCGACGCGGTGGTGTCGGTGGTAGAATTATTTAATCACGGTGTGGTAAAATCTTTATCGTCATACTCGTCACCCGATCCCTCCGTTCGAGGATATAGGTGATTGTGGCGATACAAGTCAGCAGACTGGGATGAGATGCGTCACTTTTTCGCATCTTATACTAAGCGGCAGATCTGCTTTTATTCTTGTGATCCGTGAACATGTGCTGATGACATTACGGAGGTGCCCAAAGGATGCAGCACCGATAACGAATGGAAATCCGGTTCGTTAGTAAGCAACAGGTCCAAGCAACTGGCTGTGTGGTCCCCAATGTCAGGTACCCTGATAGCCTCGATCACGATATGCCGTTAAAGTTTGTTTTGCCCTTGTCATTATACTGTAATTCAATAAAGATTTAAATAACACTTTAGCTACTGTGTGAATCAAATCAAATCTAATGAACGTGTACACTGACTTGGTGATCATCAGGGCAGAGCCTGCACCTCTCGTGAGACATGCTATTTTTAGGAATGGTGTTTTTGGTGTAGCATAGTGGGTGGGTAACAAATTTTATTTAAAGAAAAGGTAAAAAGTGCATGAAATAAAATAAGCTCAACAAGGTGTTAAAAAACCATATAATAAAGTTAATGTTTCAATGTTATTTGTTACCAAATCTCAGGTGGGATAGTAATAATAATAATAATAAATCATTATTCATTACCTTAGAGCTAAGGGTTACAACAGGTAAAATAATATTTATTATTACAGTATAATACTTATTATGTAACTATACTTAGGTAACTGTTTACAATATGCCCGAACTAGGAAAACCTGGGTCTCGGGCTGGATAGGACTAACAATATTAACTTATAGGTATGTAAATAAACAAAAAACTGCAAACTTATGTGATAAAATAAAATAAACAAGGCTACAATATAAATGGTGATATAAGTTCATGTAAAAGACAAACAAAGCAAAAACCTAATTTAAACATAATGGTGGGTAGAATGTTTAAAACATTAACAATCTTACTACAGCCAACCACTCCTCAGTTTCTTCGTAAGATAGACATGATAACGCATGTTGTAGGGCTATTTTACAATTAGTAAAATTCATTGCATAGATGCCTAGTTTACGATTAAGTCTTTTATAAACGCAAGGCCCGAGGAATACAAAAAATCTAAAGGCGAATGCATGTTTTAGTGGGATGCTATTAGTACGAATATCATTACGTCTATTGTCAATATTTTCAGCACAATAAGGAAGGAGTCTATGCTGTCTTAGAGCAAGGTTTAGTATAAACAGCTGTCTAACTGTTAGCACTTTACAGGACTTATATAATAGATTAGTCGGAAAGAGGAAAGGGCGGTAGGTGGCTACCTTCAGGATAGCTCTTTGAGCTCTTTCTGCAGCTAATATAAAAGTTTTAAAAGTTCCGCCCCATGACGTAATATAATATGAATTTATTGTTTGACATAAAGCAAGATACACATTCAAAACTAGCTTTGAATCTGCAATACATCGTAACGTCTTAAATACATATATTAGTTTTCGGATTCTATTGCTCAAAACTTCTATGTGCGATTTGAACGATAGATTTTCGTCTATTATAACGCCAAGGTACTTAATATTACTAGCATTTGAGATGGCGACAGCGACATAAATTATTGTTAATTACGTGGTTACATTGATGTGCATGGATTGTTCTACTTATTTGTGCAGCTTGTGATTTCCGCATCGTAAAGCGTAGGTATTTTGTTTTATCAGCATTTAGTGTTAGTAGGTGCCCTTGAAGCCAGTTATTTACAATATTGAAGCCGTGTTGTGCATATTCATAAACTTCCGAGTCCGTACTAGCTGAAAAAAGTAGAGCAGTGTCGTCAGCATAAGATATAATTTTATCGTGAGCTAGATGTAGGTTACATAAGTCATTAATGTAAATTTAAAAAAAGAGTACTTCCCAATATACTTCCTTGTGGAACGCCAAAGGAAGTATTTTCCAAATCTGAGCTGACAACACTGTCTATTTTTACGCATTGGCTTCGACCGCTCAAATTGCTGGTAAACAGATTGAGCTGGTTGCCTCGTATTCCTATCCTTTCTAACTTGTTGAGTATAATAGGGATAGAGACAGTGTCGAATGCTTTTGCTAGGTCTAGAAATATACCTATTGTCTTATTGCCTCTGTCAAGCTCCCTCACGATATAATCAGTAACCTGGTGAACAGTGTCAGCAGTAGACAGTTTAGACCTAAACCCAAATTGATTATCAGAAAAAAGAGCCTTACTTTCTAAATAATGAATCAATCTATTGTTTATTATTTTCTCTAATATTTTTGAAATGGAGGGGTGTAAGGATATCGGTCTGTAAGTTGATATGTCTGTCTTGCTACCTGATTTATAAACGGGAACTATAGCAGCTTTTTTTTAAACATTTGGGAAATATTCCCTCTTGCAGGCATTTTTGGAAGGCAAAAGTGAGTGGTGGCTAAGATGTGTTTGTACTGCTTTAGTATTTTAGTAGAAATATTATCCCAGCCTGTGGCACATTCATCTTTTAACCCCGTCAAAATTCGTTCAACTTCCTGAATGTTATAATCTAATAACACAAAGGACTTTGAGTAAGTCTTAATACGGCTGTTTGGGAAGCCGATGGTTTGGTTTGAATTAGCTTTGCAAGTCGTTTACCCACATTAACAAAGAAATCGTTAGCATGATTGGCTGCCGAAAGCGAGGAGTGATGTGAATGTTATAAATTTGATGTCGAATCACGTTGCTTTGTTGTAAAAGTGGCATTTTTTATTATTTTCCAGACTTTTTTGCTATCTTTACCAGCCTTTTCTAGTGATGTTTTATCATATTCGCACCTTATTTTTTTTTTAAGAAGATCATTACAGAAATTGCGATACCGTCTGTATGTAATTTGAGCTGTTAAATTATTTGGACATGATCTGGCATTCATGTGTAGCTTGTCTCGAATACAGCGAAGGAGCCCGGGGGTAATCCATGGCTTAATATTAAGATCTTTTCTGCTTATTTTTACAGTTCTAGTATTAGCACGTAGTACCTGCTGAATGATGCTCACTAAATGTGACATACAAGATTCTGCATCAGCTGAATTGTAAATAGAATCAAAGCTAATCTTACGTAAATCGATTCCCAATTTATTATAATCTAATTTTGATGTAAATCTTTCATGCTTGTGATTAGGCAGTTTTAGGCTAAGTGTTAGTAAAGTGGCATGGTGGTCGGTAACAGAGGAATTAGTCACTAGGGCGATTGCTGGCAAGTTAGTTTTAAGCATAATATGGTCTAAGCATGAGCCACTTTGAAATGTTGGTGGACTGTGAGCTGGAAGTAAGCCGTGAAACGAGCAGCGGTTTAGGTACTCCTGCGCTGCCTCTTCACAAAACCCCGGGCGTATATTAATAGTACAGGTACCTTTTAATTATGATTGACGTTTCAAATGATGGTCATGCTAATGCTGTCTTCATAAGTGCTTTTTCATACGCTCATACGGTTCCTGTGGCAAAATTTATGACAACCGGTATGTCTGTAAACTTTTATGGATACTCATACACATCGCTACAGTAAGTATATCCGGCACCGTGTGAAGGTTAAGAGTCAATCGCGGTAATAGGGCTAGCCTACCACAAAATATTGACGGGAAACTGTAACGATGCAAGGCTTATTTTGGTTTGAATGTGTTTTGTAGTTTTTCAATACTGCACGTAGATAGAAAAAGCTAGTAAACATCATATTGAACACCCAAAATGACACTATGAAAAGGTGCATTTCTCCTCAATTCCGTCTTATTGAATTTCAGCCATCCCACAATTAATTTTTCCAACGTGTGTTCTATGCTTATACCTAGAAAATTTAATTTCATTCAATAAAATGAATATGGATGATAATATGAATATGTAGGTTAAAAATGACTTACCTGATGAGCTTTCAATAAAAAAGCAAATTAGTATTGCTAATGATTTTAAAATAATGTTTAGTTATTATTGTTTTCTCCAGACAAATAGTCAAGCCAGTAGCACCACAAAATTGACAACAAGTTATTGCACTTAAGGGTTTTATATAGGTGTCGAGTGCCACCATTTCTTTCGACGCGGAAAAAAGCTTTAGGTCAACGGAATAAGGGTGAAAAATACATCAATCGCCTGAGTTCTCTTCTTCCGACGGCAAATCTCTTTGCACTCTTATGTCCATGTCCTTTTACCTTGTCCTTGTCCGTTACTTGGTTTTTTTAACGGACTTAAGACGAGTCCGCGTCTACAAATAAGGTTGCACTGTTTCATGGATATGAACATCCTAATGGATTCTTTAGTAGAAACTTTAGCTGAAGTTCAGTTTTCCGAGATTACGAGTAGGTAATTGAGTTTATTGTGAATTGTTGGTTTATTTTGCTTTTCTTTGCAGTTTTGTTGAGGGTTGAAGTTTATCTTCAATAAGTTTTCTTGTTAGATCGAAGTTAGAAATTGTTGTCATCTGAAGTAATCTTCAAAGCCGGAACTCAAGCACAGCGTTAAAAAAAATACCAACGCAACTTAAATTTGACGACCTCTGTGGCGCAGTTAACTTAAGGTTCCGCTGAAAGGCAAAATGTTGCGGGTTCGATTCCCGCAGCGAGACAAATGTTTGTATGATATGTAAGTATTTGTCTTGGGTCTGGGTGTTTCTATGTATAATATGTATGTATTTACAAAAAAAATGTCCGGGATTATTTATTATTTATTTATTATTTATCCACTTAAATATAAAAAGAAGTACATTTTGTGTACTATACCGAATGAATGTTGTATAGCTCTAACGAACATACTTGGTTTTATAATATACTAGATGACCTGGTGAATTTTGTACCACCTAAATTAGATAATATGATTCTAAACCATGCTGGGAGCGTTGAAGCTGATAGGGCAAAAACAAAACATAAGCTTTCAAATCGATCAGGCCATTTTCGAGTTTTTGCGAGGCTGGCGCACGGCAATGGGTTTTTATATATTAAAATAGATTGTGAGTTGTCCATCTGCCAACCGAAAATTACTCTAATAATCAGTTTAGCAGCCACTATCAGCTAAACTTCTGCGGATAATTAAGTGGATTTAGTCAATACGACGCCATAAGTACAGACGAGTCGTGTCCCCTGCCTGCAATATTCCTTTATTAGGCAGCGTATTGTCGCAGACTGTGTGTTTTGCAATGAACCGTAGCGGAGTACAGCTAGGGCAATGTGCGAACACACTTTAAAAAAACACAATTATTTCTGGATTTCTGAACCCGTAAACAAACACTGATTGACTTGATATTCATCAAAAATTTCCTTTACATTATTTTGAGTTCTTTGACTACAGACCTACAAACCCGATTTTAATCCTATTAACTACATCTTTTTGGAGAAATGTTTTTAGATCTATCGTGACTTAAATGGAACATCTAGAAGTTTATGTCGTAACAAACGTGGATTGGGATAAAAATTCAAATGCAGTAAGTAGCCTAAAATGCATTTGTGCTACTTTTTTTGCCACAACGCATGCAAAGCTGAAGGCAGAAGCAATTGCAATAAATAAGTAGGTAAAAGAATGGAGTGAGATATCTGTTCTCTCTCAACAACACTGTGCCAGATAGGATTTCCCAATGATTCCGTGCGATGTTTCTTGAGATGATAGCTACCCACGCACACCCACTGCTTAGTTTGTTTTGATACAAAATGAGTGCTTAGCACTAGTTTAAGCTATAATTTAACGAGTCTTTCCGATGAAACTAAACAGGACAGATATTGATGTATGACGAAAAGTTGCATAAGTATCCGTTAAAAGTTATATGGATGACAAATAAGCGCTTCCGTGTTGAAACGGATCCTGTCGCTGTCGGTATCGGCTATGAAAATCTATAATTTATGTACAGTCGGCTGCACTACAATAGGTACATTTCCCAATTACTAAAAAGGCCTGAATTTTCAGTAACAATGCAGGCATTGTATAAACACGGTATATTTCAAATTTCATTCAATTTGAACCAGTAGCTTAAGAATGATAATTAGTCAAGGTTCTTAATTTTGTCACTCACTCACTGACTGACCGATCACCAAAACTCTAAGGCACCTCTAGCAGACATAGAAACTTCAAATTTAGAATACAATTAGTGTTTAGTATGTAAATAAAAAATAAAAAAATATATTCAGCAATTTCGGTCCAGTGTTCTAGATATACCAACTGCATAAATAACTTTGTGATCCCATTTAAATATATAGGATTACAAAGATACATATGCAGTAATTGAATCAATGTACCTGTATATGTATAATAAATAATGGAATAATAGATATAGATAGGTACCTATATGTTATGTTCAAAGGTAACATGTAAACAGTAGGACTTCAAGAGAATCTACAAAGAGAAATGAGATGCCTTCAAAAACATAACTTGTAAAAAAAACAAGTCTTGCAACTTGCAACCAAGTCAATCTAAGTATATATTTAAAACAATAAGATTTTTAATATTGATATGGTCACTTTAAGATCTTGTTAAGTTAGCTAATTACGTAATAACTTAAGACAGAAGGTCCCTTATGTAGGGACTAAATAAATTACCCGACATGGATCTCACAACTTTTTACGGTAGAAGAAATTAGTTGCAAGACTTTTTTTTAGGGTTCCGTACCTTGAAAGGAAAAAATGGAACCCTTATAGGATCACTTTGTTGTCCGTCTGTCCGTCCGTCTGTCTGTCTGTCAAGACCCTTTTTTTCAGGAACGCGTGGAGGTATCAAGCTGAAATTTATATCAAATACTCAAGTCTACTGTCCCTTAAAGCTGTGAAATAATCAAACTTAACGCAATAAAAGATAAAGATACATTTTCGATACTCGATACTTCCCGTGAACTCAGAATCTTGAAATTTGGTACGAAGCAACGTTTTCGTTTTGGTGCGAAAACCGTAAATTTTTAGTTACATAAATAATATAATAATAAATGTTTTTATTTCCCCAAAGTTACAATCTATTTACAGTTTAACAGTGGGTTACACAGTGAGAAACTTGCGAGGCAGATGTACAAAACAAGCATCCATATAAAATAAAATAAAAAATGAAGAGATAACAATAATAATAACATTTTAGACTACAGTTTGAGTGAAGCTCCAACAATATAGGTAGGTAGGTACTAAGTTTTTATAATGTTAAACAATATACTACTATATCAGGCAGTTTGAACATTTTTACGAACTTCTGTGTATGCGTGTGTTGTGTGTGTGTGTGTGTGTGTGTGTGTGTGTGTGTGTGTGTGTGTGTGCGCGTGTGTGTGTGTGTTTTATGTTTGAGTTAAGTTTGCTTATGCGATTTTTACTAGTATTTCCTCTGTTTCGTTGTAGTCAAGTGTGATCAGCCATTTTCTGATCTTGACTTTGGCACTGAAAGGTGAGCACGATTTTATGTCACACTTAACTAATATCCTTTTATAGATAAAAGGGGGGGCAAAATGTAGAAAACGTGTAGCAAAAGTGGTTTTTACTTTAGGGAGCGCAATTCGTTGTCTGCGGGCATTAGGGCAACTGGTTGAGGTGTCATGAAACCTATGGTACCATAATGCTACCTTTTGTATGTAAAGCTGGCGAACTGTCAATGTTTCAGTTTCTTGATGAAGAGATTTAGTAGAGTACCAAGGGGGCTTTCGAAACATTACTTTCAAAACTGACCTTTGTGCTCTTTCCAGTTTTATTAGTGATGTTTTCGTAGCACCGCCCAAACTGTTTGACAATAACAGATGACAGACTGACATAAAGCCGTGTACACCATTAAAAGGACTTCTCTGTTAGCTCCATCCCGAAGAAGCTTCATGACATGGATGAGCTTGCGGACACGACCCGAGAGCGTGTTTATATGCTGCTTGAAAGTCATGTTTTCGTCCAGTACTATACCCAGATACCCAGATACCCAGATTGATTGAGCACGGTCAATGAAGCTACAAGAGCAGATGTGATTACACCTAACAGACGAATATAGTTTATCACATTTATGTATTTTCACAGTTAGCGATGTGGGCGGAGAGGATACCTTGTTCAGATGAAAGCATTAATATTTAGTCTTATCAGCATTGAGGGTGAGTAAATTTGAGTCAAACCATTTCGAAACTAGAAAAAGCCCATGTTCTGCTTTGGAAAAGGCCTCCATCCACGTTCGGCCCTTAAAAGTTATAGCAGTGTCATCGGCATAACACACAATTTGAGTGCCAGTTACCTACGCCAAACTACTGGTAATATCATTTATATAATATAAATGGTAAAGAGCGTAGGACCCAAAACGCTACCCTGGGGTACGCCAAAAATAGTACTCTAAATAGTAAAATAGTACTGAACACTACTAGTGTGACCCCCCACAGACACAAATTGCCCTCTACCAGAAATATAACTCCTGAACCAGTCCAAAGCAATCCCGCGTATACCTAGGCATTCCAGTTTTTTGAGTAAAATGTTGGGAGAGACGGTGTCGAACGCCTTGGCCAAGTCCAAAAATGCCCCTATGCATTTTTGACCGTCATCTAGAGCTGGTACGATGTGTTCTACTAACTTAGACACGGCATCTTCAGTTGACTTCCCCTGACGAAAACCGTATTGAAAGGGCGATAGAATGTTTTTCTGTTCTAGGAATTTAATGAGCATTGTATTCACTATCTTTTCAAGGATTTTAGAGAATACTGGAAGCAACGAAATGGGGCGATAGTTAGATGGGAATGTTTTGGGACCATTTTTATGAACGGGCACCACTGATACTACTTTCCAGCAATCTGGGAACGAGCCAGAAGACAAGCTCAGATTAATGACGTGAGTTAACGGCTCTACTATCAAGTGGGCTATAGTTTTAAGAGGCGAGTTTTTATTCCATCCGTTCCAGGAGCACTATTATTTCTTAGTCTCATAATTATGCTGGTTATCTGGACTGTATCAGTAGGGGTCATAAAGAATGACTTTGAAGAGTTGTAGTCTATGAACACATTTGCGGCCAAATCCTCCTGAGTCATGTTAATATTACCTAGAATGCTATTAGCAAGATTTTGACCTGTATTTACAAAGTAATCGTTACATATGTCTAATGATTCGGTAGGACAGGATTTCAGCGTTGTGAGTTTAAGATTAGCTTCATTATTTTTATTAAATTCGCAAATGCGCATTATTGTTTTCCACATTTTACTCGGCTGATCTCTACTTTCCATTAAATGCCTCTTATTGTACTCTATTTTAAGGTTCTTTAAAAGTTCTGAAAACTTATTTCTGTACCTCCTATAAGACTGCTGGATCAAAATATTAAAAGGATTCCTCCTTGCGTCGACATGCAGCTTATCTCTATGTTTCATAGATCTAATCAACCCTGGTGTTATCCAAGCTTTCAATCTCGTTTTCCTATGGCTAACAGATACTTGTCTTGAATGTTTTTTAATTAATATTTCGAGTGTAGTAGACAGCATATAAGCGTCATCAGATGCATCGGAACATAGCAGTAGTTCTTGCCAGTTATATGTGTTTTCCAACTCAGAAGAGATGGCGTCATAATCTGTTTTTGTATAGCATTCCTTACGCTGTGATTTAAAAATTCTCGTTGATATACCCGCCATTACGAGATCGTGGTCTGTAATACCTAGTTTGCAGACAAGCCCGATAGACTGTGATTGGAAATCTACTAGAATATGGTCTTGCCTAGTTCTTGCCTAGACGGCAAGAAGGACCTCTGGTGGGTATGTTTATTATGTTTTGTAAGCCCAGTCCAGCGATGAGACATATATACTCGCTTGCTTGAGGGTGCTGCTTGTCATTATTAAGAGTTTTAATATTCCGATCTCATATAATAAAAATATTTTTAATAATTTTAAACTTACTACCCCGTTTTTGAGATCTAGAAGATCATTTTTTTGCACTAAAAATACCATAACCATAACTCGATTGTCGTGATGGGTGAACTTTTGCTTATATACCTACAGGTTTGTACGGAACCCTCGATGCGCGAGCCCGACTCGTACTTGGCTGGTTTTTTTACAAGTTATGTTTTTGATGGCATAGCGATTTACAGATAACTCTAACTTACAGGTAGTTTTTATGTTTCTGTGGTATATATCTTTGTTCTAGCACTGTAACGGCGCCGTTTGAAAAGTGTTAAAATATATGTACATTCTAGTGTAGCCGCCTGTACCTACCCTATTGAAATTGATTTACCCGTCAGCTCCACTTAAAACATGCATGAGTGCAACAGACGGACACCCCACATATCGACATGTCAGATTATCCAATTACAACCGTAATGCGACACGCAGACACCCCATATTGTGAATTAAACAAAATTTGACAGCCGGAAAAATTGCCTTCAAGTAACCTGGGGTAAGAAAAAAATGTGTTTCTTATCTCACGAAAATTATTTTTTTAAATGTTCCATGCCTGGGTGACATTATCAAATGTCGTGGTGAAATGAAATTTATAGAGTAGAATTTTGGAAATAAAACAG
The DNA here is from genome assembly GCA_948098915.1 of Lampropteryx suffumata. Taxonomy (NCBI): domain Eukaryota; kingdom Metazoa; phylum Arthropoda; class Insecta; order Lepidoptera; family Geometridae; genus Lampropteryx; species Lampropteryx suffumata. The sequence continues at coordinate 7,947,658 of OX402558.1, read as the reverse complement.
TGTTCTTTAATTAGGTAATACGTTTTTTTTATACAAGTAGTCATAGATATTAAACTATCTCATATTATTTGATGTATAATTGTTTTTAGTTATGATACTTGCGGGATAAAGGCAGCAAGATAAAGGGCGGTAAGTGCACACGTCTGTATTGTGTTTAACTCATTATATCATAAATTGGCAAAATTTTACCAAATATTTGCATAAGTCCATAAAGTAGAGAATAATGGTGTTGTAAGTGAGCGTGCTTGAGGATCTAGTGTTTCAGTGTGGGTGTAAATGTGCGATAGTGTGTGTGTGTGTGTGTGTTTGTATGCAAACTAAAATAAACATATAAACTCTTACCTTTAAATAAACATAATTTCTAAACATAAATTATCCATCCCTAGGTTTCGACTAGAAAAAGTTAATAAGTCATTTATGGGGAACACGGTGCGCTTCTATAATAAGCTTCCTGAAAATGTTACTAAACTACCTATTAAGAAATTTAAAGCATACATAAAAGGTAGTCTTTTGAAGAAAGCTTATTATACTATAGATGACTATATTATTGATAAGAATGCACGGCCTCATGTCGCTCTGCCGTCAGACAGTTAACCGACACACTTGAAATGTATAAACCCTCTTGTATGAGTATTTCGTAGTTAAGGTAGTTATAAGATGGATCATATAAAAAAGCGCTAGAACCAAGACGAGTTTCTTGCCAATTCTTCTCGGGCTTGGGTTAGGATGAATTGAACCTAAACACCTAAATGCACCTAGTATGTAAGACGTTTCAAAGTGATCCTTGTGATTGTATTGAATAAATAATCTTTTGACTTGACTTGACTTGACTTTAAATTACCAAGATATTCTATAGATATAACTCGAAATATCCTCACCTCGACTCACCCCTTAAAATTATGTGATGTCAGTTTCGTACATTAAATTACCTCCAGTATGACACGAGTGAAGTACTCGTCAACATGTTCCTCATGTTCCTACTGTCAAGTCAAAGCTCGTGATGTATTTTGTGGATTCCTCAAGAGCGCGTTTGAAAAGAGCGTTGAAATGATGTGGTCAATTCTTAATTTTGATCGTGACTCATGGTTAATGGAGATTAAACATTGTATGGCCTTTATATAAATGTCTTTGAACTTGAACACTGCCTAAACACTGTTTAAGATTTTCCCTGTCAAAAGAAAGGGACGGCGCTATTAAACTGAGAGACATTTATAAGGATAAGTATAAGAAAATGTTATTATTATATTTTTAACTAGCTGACCCTTGCCCACTTCGTTGCAATTTTACAAGAAAGTACTAACACTATTAAAAAAAGCTAGATATTAAAATTATTGTAATAATAACAGAGATCAACAAAGTTACGGATAAATATTGATAGATGGCGCTAGCGGCCACCCGCGGCTTCATCTGCCCCGTTCCCGTTTCCGTTGTTTTTACGGGATAAAAATAGTCTATATCCTTATCGAAGTTATCGAACGTAAATCGAACTATATTCAATTTAAGTTTCATCCAAATCGGTCCAGCGGTTCTCGGGTTATAAGTGGTGTAACTAACACGACTCTCTTTTATATGTATATATATATATATATAATTATATATACAATTATATATATATACTATATTATATATTGTTGTTCTTAATATGAGTTTTTGATGTGTTAAGTCGCTCAGTGAAAGACAGCTGTTCGCACTCAAGACAAAAAGTAACAAAAAGTATCGTATTTATCATCGGTAAGTTTTTCATAGTTTTAAATTATAAAATGTTTCTATTATTATTAACCTTTGTAGGTTAATAATACGTATAATACATAAAAGTTTTAAATAGTCGTCATAGAATTAATTATTCATGGCGAATTTTGGCTGCTTATAGTACATTTTTATCAGGAGGGAATATACGTATAGAGATCGGGTATGTTGGCTTTAAAATGATTGTTATCGATATATTTTTCACCGAAATCTTGATTTTACACCAATATTAACAAACGTTCAAGACGATTTCATATCAAAATTGCAAAATTGGAATGCCGTATTAGGCATTTATAAAAAGCTTAAAAACATCTTTAATCATTTCTACATCTAATTAATGGTATACCTAGTGATTGCTTTGTTTACTTCAGAACCCGCTATTTAGGGCAAAGAGATGCAATACGGTATGAACTGATTTGCTATCATCATCATCATCATAATCATATTTGTCTACATTATGTCGTCTACCCATCTTGCTGCTGACGATATACTATAAATTAATTAGTAAACGACTGAATATCTTTATTCGACTGTGTTTTAATGGCGTCATAATGTTCTAGACCTGAGTAAGTACCAGGCCCATATCAATCTTAGAATGGATTCGTATCGTACCTAGTTACTACAAGTAGAACCCAAATCCAGTCATCATAACTAGTTTAGCGATATCGATATCAAATATCGACTCTGTAGCATCGCTAGCGTAGAAAGTTTATGAAGTAATATTTGGGAGTTGCCATACTACGGACTAAATAATTCTAAGAGTTTGACGATAGATTGATAAAAATATTTACGAACTGATGACGTTGAACATGAGAAACTTTTCGATATATCCTGGAGGTGTCCTCAATGGAGTTAACTTCAAGTTACAACTTAAAATATAGCAGATATTGTACCGGAAAGTTGATAATGTATTAGCTTCAAAACTAGCAGACGCACATCGCTATAGGCTCTCACGTGGTATATGTTTATTTACATTACATCACTTTTTGTTAACGTCACAACAAAACCGTATTAAATTTAGTAATAACATTTTGCCCGTTTTTCCATATAAAAAAGCCTATTCAACCCCTCCATTTGCAATAGACATATCGTGGAATGCCACATTTCGATTCCGCGTGCACGCGTGCATAGTGGGCATTTTTCTATCACGTTCGTGCACAATGCGCCTTAATGAACGGATTCCGACGTCACGCGCCCGGGGCGGGGGTCAGCGAGTAGGCACTGTAAATTGTGTAACAGTATGTCATGTTTATTAAAGTTTATTGGTATGGGATGCTACTTGCGTAGACACCTTTGTCGCCCTGGTCATGGCCGGGAACATCTGTCAGAGAAAGTCGCAAATATGCCGGTCCCACATATTTCGATTCCCTATATACATATTTGAGCTTTTTGAAGTCGAGACACAGCCCGTGGGGAACAGGAGCCTACCCCGTTTTGACATTGGGTGACCCAAGAGCTGGCTCCTATCTGACCCAGCGTATTTGTATTGCCATTCAACCTGGAAATGCCGCCAGTGTCATGGGAACGCTGCCCTCTGGTAGTGATCTAGATCAGTTGAGTTATCTATAGAACGTTTTAAACGTCTATAGATAGCTCCACTGATTCACATATATTTTATATTATTTTATATTATTCTGTACATATTTAATACACCATTAAATTATAATTTATATTTATATTTTATAACGAACCTTACAATATATAAAATAATAGCTGCTGAATAAAAAGTACATTGTATCTCCAATCTTCATCTAAAATTTCATCAAGATCCGTTCAGCCGTTTAGCCGTGAAAAGGTAACAAACAACAAACAGACTTTAGAATTTTTAAATATTATTATAAATATAAATATGGGTTATGCGTAAGTGTTATTTATTTGGTTAAAAGTAAGGTATGGTTAATACGTGACAACATTTCAGGTTAACAGCATTTAGTTGCGCTAAATAAAACATGAATTTAACTTGGAGCGCTTTTACTGTTGAATAAATAACTTTTATTTGTATAAATAAAAAGTATCTACTATTTGTAACGTATTTATGAGCGATATCCGATACAAATGTTGACCGTAGATAGTTATTAGTTTTTCTGGTACCTCAACATCATCATCAGCCCGTGTGAGTACACTGCTGGACATGGACCTTTCCCATGGCACGCCACTAAGCTCGATCTTCAGCTCTCCTCCTCCAATCCCTGACCGCTGCCTGACGAATATCATCGCCCCACTTTGCTACAGGATTACTATCCTACGTTTGCCGTGATTTTGATAAACAAATTTAAAACGACTACAAGCTCATCCATCAGCGCTTTCATCGATAAATGAGATACGTAAGCTTCATCTACAGTCACGAAATTTCCAATCAACGGAAACATGCTAAAGCTGGTTGCAGATAAGATATTTAGCGGCTCATATTCGGTTAAAATAAGCTCATCCTACCCCCTGTGTGCAAATGACACAATTTAGTTACCCAATCGCCCGCGGCGACCGCTTAGGAGCTTGGATGTGCTTGCATGTGTGGACGTAGTAATAACTATAACGTGGCATAGAATTGGAAGTTCAGAGAGGACTATGAATTTCTACCCACAACAATTCTAGAACTTATCTTTGAAATGCCTGAGAAGTTCTTTTATTGTTTTCTAAATGTGATAGTCTCAAATAGGTTAAAGTTTTTCGTTTTTTAACCTATTAAGGTTTAGGTTTTGGACTTGTCAGAGACAATTTGACTGCTCAGTTGGTAGTAGCTCAGCCTTTTGCGGTGTATGTTGTTAGTGCGATTCCCTCCCAGAACAAATATTTGTGTATATATGCTTGTTCTGTTTGCAGGTGTTATAAAGTATCAGAAATATGTACTTGAGAATATGTAGCTAATTAGCCATTTAGCCATTTAGCCTTAACCTATACTTAGGTTAGGGCTAAATGGCGTTGTGTTGATTGTGGACTATCATTGATTTATTATGAAATAATAATTATGACACTATTGCATCTGATAGTTTTAGAAGGAAACAGAAGAGTACATTTAGTAAGGAAAGAAGAGTTGGATGATTTTATAGATTTTTATAGTTTAATGGTGCAACTTTTTTTAATGTTAGTTGTGTATAACTAAAATAAAAAAAAGTTGATAAGAAAACCAAGATCTGATGATGAAATCCCAGAGAAATCGAAGGGAACCTTCGAAAATCGTAGTGCAAATAGTGCGTTTGTGTTTTTTTTAATTATTTTAAAGCACTTCTATTTAATGAAGGTCTGGAGTCGATCTGATGATGGAGCGGAAAGGCGGTAGAGGGATCTCCTCAACGATTTACAGCAATTACCTGGTGGGCTTGATTAATTTGTATTGATTAAAACTTTACACCTGGAAGAGTTGTGACTGTCGTTAGGGGTCTGATGATGAAGACGAAGGACACCCAACTGATTTTTTAATTTTTAGTTTCCATTTTGAAGTCGGTTTTTTTTGTTTATAATTATTTTTGTGTGTATCCAGGAAAGCTAGGAACAAATCCCATTTATTCCTAATTTGGATGTACATTAACAGTATTCCGTTGCAAATAAACCTGTTTTCTTTTTTCATAATCTTTTGTTGGCAATAACATAAATGTGAAATCTGTAAGATTATTCATATTCTTTGACTCCGGTCTATTTTAATTAAGTCAGGCAAAGGCCTGTCTCGACGCACGTATCTATTTACGCTTATGCCGTAACTTATGAGACAACTGTTTATACTGACTGCCCTTTGAGCAAATACTGTATTTGTTTATAGGGTACAATAATTATGTTCAAGCCAAGCTAGTTAATACCTTGATCTTTATGGAAGTGAGTTTAATTTACCGTCACTTTGAATTTTTAGTGCTTTTTTTATATATTTTCCTGTGTTTATGGAATTTTTGTTTATTTTCAGGTAAGTCGCAAATCATTGAAACGAAAACTATACTTTACTACACAATCAGGTTGGTATGTATGTCATAATAATCATTAAAACTTAATAATTATAATATGCCGGACAAAGGTCTTTCCTTAACCTATCCTGCAAATATGGTGGTGTCTGGTGTTTTTAAGAGTCGAGAATTTGACATATTTTTTCGGAAGCCACGACACCGCTAATCATAACTGAACCCATATTTATTCCAACGTTTTATCTAATAAAATGATTGCCTAAAAATGTTTTTTTTACACGAGACATACATCAAAACATTGCCTAAACACAAAACATCGCAATGAAAACAATTAAGGCAATGCAAAAAATGTTTATCGCGTATTAATCATGCTCCCTCGAATTCCTACGAGTGGGAACAAGACAACATACCTCACTGTCGGTGGTTATTATTGGGGTGAGAAAGAGATAGCCTATGAATCCCGGGGTTTAATAAACAACAACGTAATTAAGCCTGAAATGGCAGACGTACGTAACGAGGGTGCTACTGTGAAATGTTATAGGTGTGAAATGTGAAATGTTATGGTTGTTAAAAATAGGTGCAAACTTACTCATCTGAAGCAGTACAAGCACTTGTTAATGCTAAGAAACCTCTATGCTATCATCATTATTTAAAATAAGTATAATTTAATAAACAATCTTAAACATAAAAAGCGATGTTTGAACTGATTCACTGAGATAACTACGCACTGCCCAAACAGCTGGTTTCTACGACTAGTAAGTGTGTTTTTTATAGTGTGTAAACGCGTCTAAGAAAGTCATTCTTAAATTTTACAGCGAAGGTTTCATTGCATGAAAATAAAAAGTACACAAACAAAGCTGTTGGGAGTTCCACTAGTTATTTAGAAGAGGTTCTTCAATTGTTCAGTATCTATGATATGTAATCAGTTTGGCCGCTTGGTTCTATCTAAAAACCTTGACTACATTACCATATAATTCATTTGGTTTTAGGTTTACGTACCTCAAAAGGAAAAATGTATAGTATTACTATAAGGGTCTGTTGTCCGTCTGTCATTGTGTACGAGTATGTATGTAATGACTCTTTTCTTTTAGGAACGCGTGTTGGTATTTAATTGTATATCATAAACTAAGGTCTACCATCAATTAACTTTGTAAGTCAACGCAATCAAAAATTACCATTTATTTACAAACTTCATGAGTAGGACCTTCTGACAGGTCCATACGTCTGAAGCACGCGTGCACGGAAATGCTTCATTTGTCACAGCAAGGGATCAAATCACTTCGCAGGACTGTTTGTACACCCCACAAGGGTTAGGCAGGATGTCATTTGTAATTTTGAAAAGCTAGTGGTTGGCTCTGCGGCCTTTGTAGCGAGTGGGCGGCTGAGACCCGACGTTGTTGATATCTGGCAAAGTGTCACATGTGTCTAAGCAAAATAGTCACACCTATTATTGTAATCAGTAAATTCCAGACCACTTTGAATCGACGTAAAAGCTACGTGAATTTAAATGCCGATTTTTTTTAACCCAAGTTCAAGATGAATATTATTTTGTATAGCCGCACAACTGTTTAATATTACGTTGAAATTTAATATTTGGCACAGATGTTATCACAGTAGGTACTTAGTTAGTCCATTAGTTGTTAGTCCTAGTCCATCGCCGCTTACATGAATACTGACCGATACACTTATGTTTGATATTTCAGTTTTAGTGTGTGCCGGTTTCCTCACAGTTTGTTCCTTTACCAGCTGAGAGCACGGGTATTGCGCACATATTGCTATTGGTATTGCTAAAAATGTTTGTGTTGAAAATTCCATTGGTTCATTGGTGAACGACTAGGTTTGAACCCACGACCTTATAATATGAAAGCCCGGGTGTGACCAATACACTAACAGTGGTCCTATAGATACAATTGAAGCACTCCTTCATATGCTTAAGTCGTTTATTTATAAACAAAGTCAGGGTTCAAAGGATACGACGGTAACCGATTACGGTGGTTACTATGATGATTTTGTCATTTTGATAAAATTGTTTAATAAAAATAGTGCGTGGAGTTCCTCCGCGCGGAAGAAGTGAAACTTCGTAATGTAGAAATGAAAATAGGAACGTTTAACGTTTAACGCAACCCTGTTGGAAGTCGCATAAGAAGTTTCACTTCAATAGTGCGTGGAGTTCCTCCGCGTGGAAGAAGTGAAACTTCGTAATGTGGAAATGAAAAAAGGAACGTTTAAAGTTTAACGCAACCTTGTTGGAAGTCGCATAAGAAGTTTCACTTCAATAGTGCGTGGAGTTCCTCCGTGTTTAAGAAGTGAAACTTCGTAATGTGGAAATGAAAATAGGAACATTTAACGTTTAACGTTTAACGCAACCTTGTTGGAAGTCGCATAAGAAGTTTCACTTCAAAAAAACGTTTCTAAACTGAAGAAAATTGTCAATTTTGTTCTTATAATGAATTTATATTTGAGGTTATATTTAAATTTGAGGTTTCAACGCAGTTTTAATTTATACCTCTTTACATGATGATATTTAGATATTATCTTCTTCTTCTTTTATTCCTATAATGACATCTGTCTTAGTCTATCGTCATTTGTCTATTCTAAACGTCATCGCAGAATAGCTGTCTAGAACTTTCTCGGGATTCAAATGACATTGCAACATAATACACTTTTAATTCGTTTGTCCATACTTGTGCTATGAAGTCACAATTTATTTATTAAAATTCCGCTAAAATTACTGAATAAAACATGCAATAGCACGAGAAAAAATAATCAATTTAGAAGTACCATGTTACTTCATGAAATTATATTGTGTAGAGCTGACACATCAATTACAATGTCAACTTGGTAAATTTAAGAAGTATTATTAAAAAATGTTACAATAATTCAAACTTTGGTGCTAACAAAATAAGATCGTATATCAGGGCTAATGCTTAATTCTTAACCATTCTAAGACGTACAAAATCCCAATGTAGCAACAATCATGGCTTATACTTGGACGGATGACTGCTTAAAGCATTTACAACAACAACCCTATAAACCCTAGTGGTTTGCGTGTGAAGACATACAACCTACTGTGAGGGTAGTAATCGATGGTGTAATTTCCCCGGGTTATTTCCCGTCGCCTCCATCTGCATACAAATGACGTAATCTCGTCCCGACACTGAGATAGGCAAATGCTTGGAGACAGATTCCTCTTAATCAAAAAGTACCACGGAATTAGATCAGTAGAACTGCTATTATGCTGTGCGTTTTTACGCTCTATTTTATAATACGATACTCGTTATTAGCTAACGTGGCGTTAATGTATGCTGTGTTCTTGTACATTAATAAAATATTGCTTGTAAATTACCTTAACACAATATAGCCTCAAACTAAGCTAAGTTTGTACTATGAAAACTGACTGATATAATACTTTAATATTTGTAAATAAACATTTTTGATACTTGATATGTATGTAGTCAACATGCACATGTCCTATTCAAATTCCAAGAATTTGGAACCAAAAGTCTATTTTGGGGACATAATAAAAGTAATTTCTATTAATAACAACTATTAATTAATGAAACTTGGTTCTTGTTTATAAATCGTTTCTATACCATTTTGGAATCTTGGTTAGTTGCGTCAACTTTAAAATAAACTTGGCAAGGGAGTGTCCATACTTTTCAGACCACGAAAATTGAAAGTGGACAGAAAGTGGACAGAAATATCTTTCAAAATGTTGATGAAAGAACAAATTTGATTATTTTTTGTGTAAAAACTACATGCATTCTGGGATTTTTAAGGATTATGGTAGATAGCAGAGCTACTTAGCTTGCCAATACAAAAAACAAATATGAATTTAATAATATATATATTATAGTTATTATATATTAATAATAAAATATTACTCGAGTTGTCATGAGTAGGTCCACCCGCTGGTGGGCACCAACGGGCTTATAGTATAACCTTGTAGTATATTTAAAAGATCTACCCAACTATATGTCACACGTTGGGGTGGTAAAATAAAAATATGAATCCTATTCAACATATAGAGGTAAAATAAAACTTTTTTTCAATGTGTTTATTTCATAACTTAGTAAGGGTTACTAATACGTATCACCGGCACCGTGCAAAATTTCATCCAGATTAAATTAATAGTCTGCTAGCAAGAGCTTTGATTAGGGGCGGACATTCATACAGACGGACATAGCGAAACTATAAATAAAATAAATAAATATATTCATGGACAATGCACACAACACCATCTAGTCCCAAACTAAGCATAGTTTGTATTATGGTGACTAGATGACTGATAGAATACATATTTATTTTTAAATACATATAACAAATTTAATTATATAATTTTAAATACTTATAATACTTTATAACAACCAGACACAGAAAAAACACCTATGCTCTTCACACAAATGTTTATTCTGGGAGGAAATCGAACCCTCAACCTACAGCACATATGGCAGAGCTACCAACTACCAACTGAGCTGACAGGCCAGTCAAGATAAGGTTTCCTTGTGGACTTCGGATCTTTAAAAAGTAGTAAAAGAGTATGGCAAAAATGTCGTGTGTCAAATTATTATTAAGTTGCTGTCCCGACAGACATTGTCCTTTCAAACTGGCAAACGACTGACAGTAATGTCAAATGCAATGCAATGCAAAAACCGAAGTTTTTCGCAACTTTCTTCATTCTTTCTTTCAGAAGAATCTTCTCCTGACAATAACAAACACAACAAAAAAGAATTAGCGAAATCGATCTAGCCGCGTGATGCCGTGACAAAGGGAAATAGGTATTCATTTTTATATATATACTAGCTGTTTCCCGCGGCTTTGCCCAAGATAATTTTTAAACGAATGGATGTTTCGGAAAAATTACAAAGCATAATCGCGGTTTTCGCGGTTTGACCACGATCCCGAGTGATTTTTTTTAAAACCTTTCTTAGCAAGCACCTACCCTAGGCCCTAGGCCCTAGGCCCTAGAAGAAGCAGCATACCAAATATCATTCCAATCCGTTCTGTGGTTTCGTGATGAATGAGTGAATGGTATTTGACAAATATATAGTAGATATTAGCTGCTGCCCGCGGCTTCGTACGCGTGGTATATACCTAAAAGTAGCCTATGTCCTTCACCAAGGTCACCAATGTATCTCTATACCAAAATTCATCAAAATCGGCTCAGCGGTTTAGGCGTGGAAACGTGACAGACAGACAGACAGAGTTACTTTCGCATTTATAATATTAGTAGGGATTTAGAGTTCACGGCATGAAAAGATAGAATTTTTGAGGCGGAAGTCTGTTTATACTTGACTCTTTAAAACCTCAACGCTCATGTCTCTTTGATTGCAGGATACTGTTCATTTTCTATGATGCCCCGCTTGATCATTGTCGTACTAATATTGGCTGCTCCTTCTACTCTGGTTTGTTTTATGTGCTAATGAGTGGGAACCCTACGCTTTTTCGATACGCATCTTGTTAGAGTTAGGGCCTCCAGTAACCAGTACAATAGGTACAAAGTTTCACTTTGACTTCTCTCTAAACCTCTTAGCGGTTCTGAGTTCCTAGTACATGTTCTTATACAAGCAAGAGCACTTAACTTAAAACTTAATAATTATATTTGTAATCTCAGTAATCGTCGGGAATTAAATAAAACGCGTGTATTTCCCGTTGACACTAAAACAATAGTCTCAATTGATGGATTGATGAATAGCAACAATCTCGCGTGCGATATACCTTAAAGTATACACGTGATGGTTTTGTTTCATATTTCAATCATGACTGTAGGTAAGCCATCTTTGAATCTGTGATCTATTCGCGAATGGGATGACTTACTTGATGCACGAGTGCAAGAGGATGTTTGAAGTGTAGGCTAGGAAGTATTGTATTAGTTAATCTAGTCTTGCCTAGCATACATTGACATTTCCTTATGACAACCTCTGTGGTGCAGTGGGCTAAGGTCTGGCTGAGACGCAGAAGGTTGCGGGTTCGATTCCCGCCGCGGGACAAATGTTTGTATGATCTGCAAGTATTTGTCTCGGGACTGGTTGTTTCTATGTATAATATAAGTATTTAAATAAAAAAAAAGTATATAAGTAGTATATCAGTCATGTGGTACCCATAACATAAGCTCTGCTTACTTTGGGGCTAAATTATGTTGTGTGAAATGTCCAGGATTATTTATTTATTATTTATCCTTATAATCCAATGTCGTTATATTTTCTTAAAATTATATATAATGATTGATGAAATTCTGTAAATAATTTTCTAATTTATTTTTAACGCTTTGGTTGATGTACTGTCATGTTATAAATTGTATGAATTAATAAATAAATGACTAAATGACTAAAATCTCTTATATTTAGGCACCATATTGAATCTTAGTACAACGCAATAAAGCCAATTTCATATTGAATACCGATTTTAAGTGACCCAGACAAGTCAGGGCTGCCAATTTGAATTTATAAATATTTATATGACCACACGTTTCCGAGTGGTGGGTTTTTCGTTGATTGCTCATTCTCCTTTTGATATGGAAATGCGTGGTTTATAGGGAATGATTTGAAACTGGGGGCGAAAAATTGACTGGCGAGGCGCGAACAGTCAGCGGCGATCACCAGGCTTTTTGTGGCCTTTTGAGTTTGCGTTCAAAACTAGGGTTAGTCGATTTGCATATTATTGTTTGAACAGGACGTACATGGAAGTCACAATGCCTTTAAATTCAAAGTAAGAAACATGTTTTCAAAGCCCGAGTAGGAGAACTGATTTAATAAGAACTTAGTGAAAGATCTAGACCCCAAGGCAAAGACTGAGCGGGTTCATTTCGACACGCTTCCATTCCTCTCTGAGTGGCTTAAAGATTTACAACCTCGTTAATGTAATTGGACGTGTTTCCTTAGGTGCGCTCTATTTGTGAACGAAGAGTGTTCTGCAAAATTGTTTGAGCTTGTTAATGCTGGTTTTAGAAACGAAATTACTTATAGTAATGGACATCGATGACGTTACAATGCGGGAAAAGTAGATAAAGTAGTCCGGTCAATTTAGACATTCGAAGGTGCATAAAGTCCCAACAAGCTGAAAATCAGTAAAATTGTTCAAAACATAATTATAAATAATATTTAAAAGTTCCCCATCATTCCCGTGTATGGAAAAAAAATATTCAAGGTCAAAGGTCAAAAAAATGAGTTTTCTCGATTTTCAGCAAAATGGTGATCATACAATTATCTATAAAAAATGTATCAATACTTTTTTTCCTACGAGCCACCGTTTCTGAGATATAACGATTCAAAAAGTTATAAAAGTTGTTATCGTCATAATATGCACACGTTTCCACGCCACCTATGAGGTAGTGTACTTAGCGCTTTTCAACGTGGTTTCCCCAGTAGGCCTACTCCACGGGTCAGTTGTGATCCTGTTTAATATGAAACTTTTGCAAAATAACGGAAATTTTCAAAAATTGAAAAAGATAAAAGCGATGTAAATTAAAAAAAAGTGGTGAAGTTCATTCGCCTGATTTGTAAGTTTCAAATTCTTTTTGATCTTCTTCTTCTTCTCCTGCTTCTTCTTCATCTTAATTTTGGGTGCAAGTTAATTGCGTCAATAGGGATGTATCGCATGACACATCGTCGGAATCAAACGAATCCTTCATTGTTTGTGATTCAACATTAAAGCACGACCGGCCTTGACAATTTGAGCATGCCAGAGAACAAAACAGTCCGACTTTTTTACAACCACATTTAGCACTGCATCCCTTTTTGCAGTTGCAAAAAAATGTGTTCAGCAGTTTTTCCGGCGCAGGTCGGAGTAAAGTTTGAACCGGCTCTAATAGATTGTTGACCATCTTCCAACCCCAGTCTGTTGGGTCTAGCTGATAACCAAGCCACACTTGAACTTGGTAACATACCCGAAAAAGATGTTGATGAGCAGCAACTGAGGTTGGAGGAAGACAAGCTAATTGAACTTGTTTTTTATTTTTACCTGTTTGATAATGCATGACATGCATTATAAAACAGGTAGTTTTCTAGGAGCTCCGTACATAGAAAGAAGAAAGCGGATGCCGTTGGTGATAACTTATATATATTTTATATTTTAAGTATAAGTTACAATGACCGATAGAAAAATATTTCAACATATAATATAATATATAAATTATATATATATATAATATAATATATATTATATATATATATATATATATATATAATGTATATATTATAACATATAATATATAACAACTCTAGAGATGTATATACATGGCGCACTCATGCATATTATGACGATAACAACTTTTATAACTTTTTGAATCGTTATATCTCAGAAACGGTGGCTCGTAGGAAAAAAGTATTGATATATTTTTATAGATAATTTTATGATCTACAATTTTTGTCAAGGGTTTTTTTATGATAAAACTTACCGTTTTGCTGAAAATCGCGAAAAACTTTTTTTTTTGACCTTCCTTGAATATTTTTTTTCCATACACGGGAATGATGGGGAACTTTTAAATATTATTTATAATTATGTTTTGAACAATTTTACTGATTTTCAGCTTGTTGGGACTTTATGTACCTTCACTCTAATTTTTTGGTCTAGATTGACCGGACTAAAGGTAGGATCATGCTCCGGAAAAAATTTCCAAGCTTTGCTTTGTTTTTAGTCTGTATGTTGTAGTAAGTACAGTACTTGTATATTCCGATATCATATTGTATTAATTTTTTGTTTGTAAAATTTGAGCGAAAATTTGAGGTTTAGGGTAAGTACCCTTGCCTTTCGACCTTAAGGTCCTTGAGTTAGACTTGATCGTACACCTATCGATGTTTCCTTTTGAAAAATTAATGAGTGTAAAGCCAGTACTACATTGTGGTGGTATTTTACTTGATTATACTAAATGACACACCAGGATCGCATTTAGTATAAACAGTCATGAGCCAGAAATTTGAGATGTCTACCAAGCCTGGATATTACAATTCGTGATCATTTATCATTTATATTCCTATTTGAACCAAAATAGTGTAATAAGCGAAGCAAACTAAATTATTATTTAACTCGCAATTAGAACTAATATTAATGTAGTTTGCTGCATTTGTATCACACGCTGTTTAAATATTATGCTGGATAATTGCTTGTGATATTATAATAATGCTTAAAATTGAGACTAAGAATATCAGAGCTGCAATAGAATATCTCGTTAGGAACTTGTGTGTTTTTGGTTGTATTCAGAACTATTTGTAGTTTGCAGTGTGACTATGAAAATAATAGTATAACTATATATTTTATCTCTAAATGATTAGGCTCTTTTTATTTTTGTATTAAATGATGATAACTAGGTACATGATAGAAATGATAAGCATTGTGTATCACAGTTGCTGCCGTCACGCACTCAGGCGTCACAGAAGATCAGCACTGTGAAATTATGCTGAGTGGTGTCCTTTTTGCTCCGATTTAATAATTATTATTTAGTAACCTAAGTTTATCTTTTGGCGCAAAATAAATATTTTTTTATTAAATATCTATTAAATATTAGTCACATAATTCCTGAGGATAAGGCCCGGTGGTATGACTTGTACCTGGTAGTGGTAGTGCCCTTCAGCAGTAGTCCGTCTTGGTGGATAAAATTGTGCATTATTCTGCCTTTAAACTGTATTTATTTAATCGTAGGACTAATATATAGGCGTTTCTTACGATAACAAATAAAAAATATATAAAGTCTTCAATCAAAGGGTTTTCCGACAAGAGCCATTGAAGGGCTCGGGGGAAAGTCGATAGTGTTTTTTTTATGTTTTATATAAATTTAATTTTCAAGCAGGAAATACAAGCATTACTGTTTTTACGTTCGAAGGGCAATAAAAAATAGAACAATTAAAATTTGATTATTTTTAGATTCTATTTAATTTGCTATTCTTACCTGAAACACAGGATTATCTAGTTCAGGCTCGTGTTAAGGTAATCGACCTTTGTCTAATTACGATTTTTATTTGTTACATTATTGTACTATTTGAATTTTGTATAAATTTATTATTATTTAATTTATAATTTAACAGTACAATTGATAAGAGAAACGAGATTTAAAAAGTCTTATTTTTTTTTTAATTTATCCCATAACCAACATATGTATGTGCTAGGTTGTAGGAACGTAGAAACCCTGAGGCTACCTTAAGCTTGGATTAACTTAATTTACTCCCAACTTTGCCGACCTTTGTGGGGACATAATATTCATTTATTGACGAAATCATTACAATACACATTTCTCGTATCTAATAATCTAACGCAGATATGTAGACACTAGTTTAGGTGAAATTACTATACCTTGCCTCAGCCTACCCTTGAGCACCAGTTACCATAAAGCGATACCCAATCGAGCTAATAGTAGGTTCCTAAAGCTCTTTGTCATTGAGTGAGTATTTTTATTCTCACTGTGACCTGACAGCGGCCATTACCAACGTCAACAAATAATTTATCACGAACATTCCAGCATTATTTGTGATTTCATGCGTCAATGCTAAATCAGATGCAATTGGAAACATTCGTGAAGAGTACTACACATGAGGTCCCTCCTGTGTGTATTTTTTACTAATGCTTCCTGGTGCTTCTTCTTCATTAATGTTTCTGATGCAGAGTTCACCAGTAGACCTACTAATGTCCTATTTTATAAGTAAATAAACGGACGGACGGACCACAAAGTGATCCTATAAGGGTTCCGTTTTTTTCTTTTGAGGTACGGAACCCTAAAAATATGTGATGTTACTAAAAATTAAAGGTTTTCGTAATTTTTCCTTCATATGTGCTATACAACATTGCTCATGCCAAAGTTCAAGATTCTAGGTCGACTGGAAGTACCCTTTAGCTTTTGATTCCCTTGCGAGTAGTTGCGAGTTTGAAAATATGCGACTTAAATTGCTGTTTCTTTTGATTGCGTTGACATAGAAGTTTGATTTTGTTACAGCTTAAAGGTATTATAGACCTGAGTATTTGATATGAATTTCAATTTAATACCTCTACGCGTTCATGAGAAAAGGGGTAGTAAGTTTAAAATTATTAAAAATATTTTTATTAAATGATGAAACTAAAAATGTATGGTTTTCTTAATTTTTCCTTTATCTATGCTATAAGACGTTGCTTCGTACCAAATTTCAAGATTCTGAGTTCACGGGAAGTACCCTGTAGGTTTTGATTCCCTTGCGAGTGTCGAAAATTTGCGGAATTTGCGGCATAAACGGCTGTATGTTTTGATTGCGTTGGCTTAGAAGTTTGATTTTTCACAGCTTTAAGTGACAGGAGACCTAAGTATTTGATATAAATTTCAGCTTAATACCTCCACGCGTTCCTGAAAATAAAAAGGTCTTGACAGACGGACGGACAACAAAGTGATCCTATAAGGGTTCCGTTTTTTCCATTCGAGGTACGGAACCCTAAAAACAAAGTAAAGTTACATTGAATCATACCTAATCTATACAACCATAACAGTAACACGATTAGAGTCAAAAATGTGGCGCAGTGGGCCAAGACCCGGTTAAGACGCAGAAAGATGGGGGTTCGATTTCCACCGCGGGACAAATGTTTGTATGATCTGCAAGTATTTTGGGTCTGGGTGTTTTTCTATGTATTTACAAGAAAAAATATATAAGTAGTATATCAGTCATGTGTTACCCATAACACAAGCTCTGCTTACTTTGGGGCTAGATGACGCCGTGTGGAATGTCCAGCATTATTATTATTAGATTACTGAAGAAATAAAGACATTAATTGAATAGAGTACTTGTCTAGTGAGTTACTGGAAATGGATGTGTAAAATTTCACGTGGCAGACAACAAAATAATAGTTAGTTTGGGAACAAAGCCTCCTAGCAACATAGTATTGCAACTTTGTTATCATCACGCCTCTAAAATGTTGCAAGCTATTGACATGCGCAAACATGTTTAATTTGTGTACGATCTGTCTCCATCCCTCTTATATTTGCGAGTACAATGCATGTTGAGATAGTGCATGTTGCATTGAATACATGGCTCCTGCTAACGAGACCATAGAATAAATAGTAGTGCAGAACTGTAGATGTTTCACTCCGACGACACGGTGTAAACCACTACAGTATATGTTAAGGGTCGTGACTGGGATACTTGTATATCTATCTAGAGCAAGTGACTCGCAGATAATAATAATCGTAAAAGCGATGCGTAGTCGTATGCTCACTTTGTAGTGTATAATATTAAATTTAAAAGGTCATCATCACACGCGCTTTTAATTGATCTCGTATTAGCAAACTGAGGAGTATGAAACATTTCTTTCGGTTTGGGTTACAAATTAGATAACGGACTAAAAATTCAGGTTATTTAATAGCATGCGCATGCATGACGTAGTTTGCAAGAGCTCAATAAACACCTTCAAGAAAAGTGAGCCTTTAGACATTTATTTAAAGTTCGTTTTCCTTTGATTCCTGTTGCGAAATGAGACAGGCTAGGTAGAGGGTGTAATGAGTGAAGAGCGTGCAATAATGAGCGACGTACCAGATTATATAAATATAAATATCACTAGGGAAACTCTGTGCTAGGTTCTAGATGATATATCATCTAGGTAAATACAAACATTTAATGTTTGTTTTAATTTCAACTGTCATTAATTTCTATGCGAAATTGTGTACCAAAATTTGGTACGATAGTCGGTTTCAGAAAAGTTTGTCAATTATAAAACAAACAAAAAGTCCTTCTAGTATGAATAGCGTAAACGATACCCTGAGTAATATTTGGGTCACGTCAATAACTTAATATAACAAAATGTATCATTCAATTGTAAATAGTAAATAAATATTCTCTCTTTATATAAGAAACTATATGAATAACTGTGAATCCTAGATAAGGATAAATACATAAATAACTTGGGCCAGTTTTACGAACACTTCAAATATAAATAAATAAATAAATATTGGTGGACAACTCACCAACACCATCAAGCGCCAAACTATGCATAGCTTGTACTATTAGAACCAGGTGACTGTTAGAATACTTATGTATTATTAAATACAGTATGGTACATTCTAACACCCAGATAGAACGAACATGTAAGTTTCATCACACATGTGTTTCTGGGAGGGAACCGAACCTATAACCTATTCCGCAGAACTGCTACCAAGTGAGCTGATCGGCTACATTGAGCTGAGAGTCAAATAACACTTTTGCTAAATTTATTTATCTAAAAAGTAAAAATCATTTGATTGAATAAATTAAGTACCTGCTGATTTTATCATACCAATCAGTAAACAGATGGTTCACTCAACGAGCCACGCCTATTTATTTAACCGGTTTTATTGTCACTTTAATATTAAAATGTAACCCTTTAATTTAACCCATCTTGATTATACGAGACTACTTTTGACATCATCGATAAAATCTTGTCAGAGCTGTCACATACGGAACATGACAAATTGGCGCACGAATTTTAATGTATAATTTTGTACTTTTTAATTTATCAAAGTGGTTGGCGCCCGGGTAACTCTGAGAATTTGTACACCCCGAAATTTTCGTGCCTTGGTAGGGGTAGGGGTGTAAAATTCTTAACGTTGTGTAGGTGTAGGTACACTTTGTAATTTGGCTAAATTAAGTCAAATTGTAATTTAGAACAACCCTTGTAGCCATAATTTAAGTTTCCGGATACTTAATTTTAATTATTTGACTTTTATGTGGGTTTCGGCCGTCTTCAATTAATTTGGGTAAAGAGTTTTTGATGTTTAACAAAACAGTGTTTATTTTATTTAGTTACTTACAAAACCTCTCATTTTGTTCATCAGGTTATCATATTCACCAGCTTCAAATCGGATAATTTTCACTTTCAAAACTTTCGTGAGTTGTACTATACGTTTTGACAAACACGGGCTTTACTTACGTATTATTTTGTCGATGGAAGCACCAACAATGTTTTGATTCATCTAGAGAATCTTCATCAGGGTGAGTTTGATCCGCGGTCCGCTCATTGCCGCTCGAGTTCACGGTTCGCACATCGACAAAATAATACGTGAGTAGAGCCCGTGTTTTTCAAAATGTACTGATAAGTTTCGTTCGATAACAAAACAAATATCTTCTTTACCAAAATATTTGTCCAAGATGAAATCGAACCTACCAACTGAGCCGACTTAATTAATTGAAGATATTAATTGATTAGTAAGTATATTAATTTTCCACTTCATTAAAATTTTGTAAAAGACGGTATCCAATGGCTAATGTTTGCAAAATAAGTTCCATGGTATCGCTTGTAAGCAAGACTTAAAGTATACTCTATGAGAAATAGTTTCTTGAGGGTGCCATAGAGCCCATAATCTTGCAGATCGAAATAGAGTTAATGCTTACACCCGCACTAAGCCAGTAAAATTGGAGGGCTGCTAAGAATGTTGTGATTACTGTGATTAGGTTGCAGGGGCCAAACAAAACCAATGCCATAGAATAAGCATAAAACTGGTGGATAGAAACTCATAAAATACTTACATGAAAAATTTGGTTACTTACTGCTTTTCTTTTATTGTGCAAACTAGACCAGAGTGTTCAGAACTGTACCTACTTATTTTGTCTTTTTAACCGACTTCAAAAAGTTAGAGGTTCTCAATTCGGTTGTCATATTTAATATTCAATGAAATCGGTTTTATTTTTAGTGTTTATAACGTAGTATTGTGATTGTTTACTTATAGTAACAGTTTGCAGAAGATACAGGTTTAGTAAAATGAAAGTGTGGAGTAAGCCTATCTGGATGCATACAGTTTTTTAAACTTACGCGATCAGAACACATTATTATAAATACTTACGGGTATTTATCGCGTTTATTTACCTATTTCGACAGGTTTACACTAGAGTGTAAACCTGTCGAAACGTCGGGAAAAATAGGTAAATAAACGCGATAAATACCCGTAAGTATTTATAATAATGGATGCATACATTTTACTTCAGGATAGTTTTATTTCTTGTTTTATGTTTTGCTACATTTTTTGCTTCGTATGAGTCAGTATTCATATCCTGCGATGGAGCCAAAATAACGCCCAAATGTGTCCGTCATGACCTTACATTGTTATAAAATATGTATCAAAAAAAATCGTTCAAAGAGTTTTTGAAATAAATAGCAAATTAATCGATGATGCCGAAATAACTAGAACGGTTACAAAATAAAGTTTGTTTCGCGTTTCTAGAACTCTTGTTTATATATCTATTCCGTGCCGATGTGCCGATACCGAGCGTAGATTATGCAAATGATATGAAAATCCGTGGCGATGTCGCCAGCCAACTGCTTCACGACAAGCGTGAAGCGAACGACTGGTAACCCTAGCAGGATGACGTCATCTTGTTCGCGTATAATCGAGTATCTTAGCTTGTCGAGTACGGGGTGTGTAAAGGGTTCTCGAATATATTAAAATTATTTTCAGGACATTCTGCTTGTGAATGGAAAATGCAAGTATCGTGAGATTAAATTATAATAGAGATTTGATAAGCCTGAAATTTTTTTTGTTACAAACAATAATGATAATAATAACGAGTTGTGAAAATAAACATTTTATTGTACATCATTCAATTTATCTAATTCATTATAAACTTTATTGGTACGTTCTCCATTTGAACATTCAATCGTAGTAATTATTACTTTATCTACACCAAAGAACGGGTCGAAACGGAAATTTGTGACGGAAAAATATTACACTTTTTTTCGCCTAGCAACCATCCGTAAAGTCCGTAACATCGTTTCAATTTTGAATACTAGTTTCTTCTTCCTACTACTATTATTACAAAAAAAATGTAAATCTCTTTGACGAAGTGACTTTTATGTCTATGACATAAGATACAGAATACTCACGACTCCAATTCATTAAACTGTAATAAACAGTTCAACAGACTGTAATTAAACTTATTTAGATTGTAAAAATAAACTCGTTACCTCCCAGACATCTTATAAAAGTTATTTCATCCTTTCATAGTTGAAAAACATACTTCCCGTATATTATTATATTCATATTACGTTGCAATTTCGAACTGAAGTATCTTTTCAACAGAGGCACAGAATATTGAAAACGTTTATAAACTGAGAACCAACGTTTATATTAAAAACCTGGACTTCACAGGTTTATCATAAAGTTCAGTACAAATTAGATAAGTCTAGTTTAGAGACAAGTCGATCCATATGTTTGAACTATCATTAGGGTGCTTAGTGCTCACCTACCTGGTTGATAAGTACCTATTCTGGGTAGGTTCCTAATTTTTCCTAATACTATTTGTATGTACCTACGATACCACATACAATGATAGACATAGACGTTTAGTTATTTTCTGAATCAATAATAAAAAAGACGAAACAATATTAGGTGTTAATTAAGTTTTAAAAACTAAAAAGATGTATACAATTTTTAGATTTTTGTTGATTTTTTAAAAACCGTTCGACCGATTTCGATAAAATTTAACCTGGAAAGTATACCCTTCGAAACAAAAAAATAATTTTCTAAATCGGTTCAGATGTCATTGAGTAATCGGTGAATATACATTAAAAAAACAAAAAAAATATTCCGACGAATTGAGAACCTCCTCCTTTTTTTGAAGTCGGTTGAAAACATATTTAAAGTAAAATGAGATAAGACATTTATGAAGCTTAAAATTATGCTGCGTACATACCTACCGAACAGTGCTGTGTGCTACAGCAGAAAAAAGATCTCGCCTCAGCGTTATGCTTCCCTGTCAGATGACAGGTCAGCGCTGTTATTCTGATATCTTTTAACTTACCTCCATTTGGTAATGTGTTGTCAAATAAATATATTTTCTTTCTTACTAAGTTAGTGTGTTGTCTATTTTGATAAACTCACCTTCCATTTGTTCTATTAATCTAGGCTTCAGGTTTTTGTGATTTATTATAAAATGTAGTTTGTATGCTAGTTTAAGGCTATATTTATATATTACGTTAATACATATTATGTGGTTCAAATAGCTGTAAGAATTTTTTTAGGTTTAAAATATTTTACAAAAAAATTAACCCGAAATATTTGCCTGTGATATTGAATACAAAACTTACTCGTATCGCGATAATGGTAGTTTCCGTTTTTATCATGGTTTTCAACATCAGATTCTCACTGAACTTATATTAGACCACTTCGGTACAACCTATAGGAAAAAAAACTTTGATATCTTTTTTTTTTCACAATTAACGGAGAAATCAGATGACTCATACAATAAAATATAAAAATACAGCCGATTTGAAAACCGCTTCCTGTAATTGGAAGCTGGTTAAAAAAGTTACTCCTTCTTCTTAGTTAATAGCATGTGTCCTAATAATGACAATATTGCCAATGTCAACTGTTTATATTGTTTATAGTATGATGTCATAAAGTCGTATGTTGTCGCACGTCATTTGTTATTTCATATAAAAAAAATAACTTTTCTTATAAAATAATTATACGGATTATATCTGCTTGATTTACAAAGAAACACAAAGCTTTTATTCCAATCATTCACACCCGAGCCAATAACGATAGCTCTATAAATAAAAACACCAAAATTACTAATAAAACCGGAAATAATTCGAGAAAAATAAATAATGCAGGATAATGTTTGCTTCGCTTTGTATAGTAATGACAATTGAAATCGTTATATAAAGATTTAGTGTTCTATTCAACAACAATGTCTAAAGATTACACTGTCTTCAAGGATTATTCTGGAATTACATATAAACTCATTCTAAGCCACATTTGTTAAAACATGGAGCGTCTCTATACAGTTATATGAGCTTTAATCGGGTTATAAGTATTATTTATTAGGCAAACTGCGTCTAGGTAATTATTTCGAGGCAACATCCCATGTTGCTCCATGCTACCCTCCCACGTTAGTGGGGTAAAGTGGGAGGAGGGGGTAATGTGATGATGTATATGTGGTTTTCTGGATGATTTACACCGATTAAATTATATTAGAATATTATCTACTATGGGTATTAATACCGCTGTGGTAAGCATAGAATGTATGTATTTATAAGTTACTAGCTACTGCCCGTGGCTTCGCACGTGTTAGATTTAACAGGTTCTACTGATTCTAAAAGTTATGAAAGCCAGAAATATACCCTAATTTGAACTACCTAGGTATCTATTTTCATTAAAAAGTTACTAGAAATCCTAATAGGGTAGGTAGCTATTGTGGAGAGTAAAGAAAAGAAACACAGCTCAACAAAGGAATACTTCTAGTATATTCTACACAACCTGGTTTATATTATTATAACACATGTTATGAACAAGTAGAAACACATTAAACTTGTAAGGTTAATATTACACAACATTTAATTTAAGTATGAACAGTAAATAGGTAAGTACTAGCTTTTAGTTTTGTCTGGTTCGGCTGCTTATCAAAAAGTGGCTGTTCCCCAGCTTTACAATCTTATTTATAAGCTACGAAAACATAAAATCTACTTCTACCGTCACGTCCACTCAAAACACTTTTAGCGCGAACGTTTGAAACAAAAATGTATTTGGCTTCTTATATTCTAAAATATGTTTTCAAGACAAAACAATCATAAATTATTAACAATTGTAAAAGTAATGTAATAACATATATATGTGTTACAAAAATAAGTATTTAGGTAACAATAAATAATTATCGAAGCTTAGAGTAAATTATATTATAGGTATGCTAATGATTTTATTACATATGTGAAAAATAACAACGAAATAGGTATCTTTATTCAGAAAACTATTTTAAGACATAGTTTTCACTTGCGTTTTCCCACGATTTTTCATATTAATCTATTACACGCATGATACCTACATATTAAGTAGCCTTTGTCCTTCTACAAGGTCCAATCTATCTCAAAATTCATCGAAATCGTTTCAGCGGTTTAGGCTTGAAAACTTAACAAACAGACAGACAGACAGGGTTACTTTCACATTTATAATATTAGTAGGGATTATATTGTAACGCGTGATGAATGTGCTCTTACACCGTTTTTTAGTTAATTAAAAGTAATTAGAAGCTCTACTTTAGTACTAATGTTAAATACAATTTTTTTTTTTTTTATTGATATCCTTCAAAATTTTTTTTTATTGATATCCTTCAAATTGTATGAGAAAATTGATGGAAAAGTCATTTACGAGTATGTATAATTAAATAGGCTCTCAATTGTAGCTCAGTTGTAGTTCTACAGTGCTACAGGCTGTGGGTTTGATTCTCTCCTAGAAAAAAACATTTATGTGATGAACGTTGTTGTGTGTTTTGTGTCTAAGTCTTATAAAGGTACATAAGTTTGTACTATAAATATATAAGTATCATTTATCTGGTTCCAATATAAGCTATGCTTAGTTTGGGGATAGATTGTGTGGTGTGGAAAGTCTATCATTTTTATTTTTTAGATTAAAACGAAGTTTAATTAAAGTGGCGTTTGGGTATTCCGAAGATAATGACATAATAATAGTTTATTTTGCCAGAAACAGATCGATGACGCAACTTAAAACAATCAAAACACCGTTAAAATACATTATTAAATTTTTGTATTATATTAAAACAAAAACATAAAACAAAGATTATGTGGATACAGAACGAGAATGAAAATTACGATTAAGTACTTAAAAAAACCGGCCAAGTGCGAGTCGGACTCGCGCAGCGAGGGTTTCGTTTAAACCTGTAGGTATATATGTAAAAGTTCACCCATCACGACAATCGCGTCATAGTTATGGTATTTTTATTGCAATGTGAAATCCTTCTAAAAATTTACGGTTTTCGCAATTCTTCCTTTATCTGTCTTATAGCAATAAGACGTTGCTTGTTACCAAATTTCAAAATTCTGAGTTCACGGGAAGTACCCTGTAGGTTTTAATTCCCTTGCGAGTTTCGAAAATTTGCGGAAATTTGCAGCATAAATGGCCTGTATCTTTTGATTGCGTTGGCTTTTCACAGCTTTAAGGGAGAGTAGATCTGATTATCCTTACTAATATTATAAGCGCGAATGTTTGTATGTATGTTCTTACTCGTTCACGCAAAAACTACTCAATGGATTTTAATGAAACTTTACAATAATATAGCTGATACATCAGAATAACACATAAGCTAATCTATAATTATATTGTGTGAATTGTCCAAAATATAACGATAAGTGTCAAGTAATTAGGAAACAAATCTGCTATCTGCGTGCAAGCTACGAGTATTACGGCGTGCGCTGTGAAAAACGTTAGAATTACACGAAGTACTAATCCTGCCCGGACAAAGTCGCGGGCACCAGCTAGTTTGATATAAATTTCAGCTTGATACCTCCACGCGTTCCTGAGAATAAGGGTCTTGACAGACAGACAGACGGACGGACAGACGGACGGACGGACGGACAACAAAGTGATCCTATAAGGGTTCCGTTTTTTCCTTTCGCGGTACGGAACCCTAAAAACAATTAGACAATTCAGACAAGCATGTCTTTATTGATCTTCAATTAAAATAACACCTTATCTGGATAACTTTTAATAATAACATCATACGAATACTCGTATTGTTTTAGTAGTAAATATGAAATTAATATTAATATCAAATTCTGAGGTATCTTGTAGTCCCATGCAGCTGTAAAAAAATCAAGGTTGTAAGTCAACATAATCAAAAAATACGTCCATTTATGCCAAATATTTCGACACTCGCTAGTTAATCAAAACCTATGGAGTATTTTCTGTTGAACTAGAATCATAAAATGTGGAAATAAGCAAGGCATAACTAAAGGAAAACAACTGAAAATCGCTAATTAAATAAATACAATAAATAAATATTGGTGGAAAATGCACACAACACCATCTAGACCTAAATCTAGTATAGCGTGTATTATAGTGACCAGATGGCTGATAGAATACTTATATATTTTGATAGACACAGAACAACCATCTATGTTCGTCACACAAATGTGTGTCCTGGGAGAGAATCGAACCCACAACCTACAGCGCAGACAAGGCAGAGCAATTATAAACTGAGTTAGTACAAATAACTTACAAACAATGTTTGGTGCTTTCATAGTTTATGGCTGCATTTTTAGTATGTTTGTACTAGCAATAGTAAAAGAACCATGATGCTAAAAAGAGAGGTAGGTACTAGGTTCGGTACTCTTACAGATGCACCTTTCACACTTGACTCATTTATTTTTTTGTTTACTTATTTAATCTATTTATTCCGCTCCTGAGACTATAGCACAGTGCTTTATAATATTTTTATTGAAAGTTCAATTCGTTTGAGCGAGTGAAGTCGGAATCAATTAGTGGGACGCGCGGTTGGAGCGGATATTGCGGTGCATAGTATAGCAATAGCAGAAGGCAAATTTGTATACAACTGAGGCAGCAAACAGGTATACGGCTCACTTGATGGTAAGAGGTTACCGTAACTTATGAAGCTTGCAATACCAGGTCCTAGACATAAGATCTTATGTCTGTTAGCCCCGTAGTTTTACTGGCTCCAGTACCCTTCAAACTTAAATAGGTACAGTAATGTTTACACACTGCTGCTTGGAAGCAGGATATCTGGTAACCACGCACCAAGACGGCCAGTCCAATGTTCACCCCGATCTCGCATCTTTGCTGACCATTTTACCAACCTACTGATATTATTAATGTGTATGTTTGATGTTTTGTTAATTAATTCATTGAATTATAAGATACTTATTTGTAGCTTAATATATATTTAAATATTTATTTGATTAAATAAAAACAAACCTTGTTTGATACTTGTTTGTCTATAAATACCAAACCGATTTGGATAAAACTTTGTATAGATATAAATGTGGATTTAGATTAACATATAGGCTACTTTTTATTTAAATACCTCGCATGCAAAGCCGTGAGGAGCAGTTAGTGAAAAATATAGTTTGGAAGTTATGTTAGCCTACTGCATTATAACACTATGCCCTCGAGCCCAGTGGTTGGGACCAACTGATAACTTCGGTACACATTCGTTTGTTAATGGAACCAACCGCGAAATTGATGGGTTTTGAGTTTAGTCATAAGCGTTATTGGACTGAAGTTTTTCAATAACGGTTAATGGTTTTAAACTAAAACCTTGCAATTTTTTTTTCGTATAATTTTTTGTAGGTTTTTCATAATGATTAAATTGAAGACGAGTTAGAAATAAACATGTTTTTTTTGAGAGAAAATAAACTTTATATTATTACTAGCTGCTGCCCGCATCTTCGCACGGATGGTACCTACATAAAATGTAGCCTATGTCCTTCTCCATGGTTCCATCGATCTCTATACCAAAATTCATCAAAATCGATTCAGTGGTTTAGGCGTGAAAACATCACAGACAGACAAAGTGACTTTTACATTTATAATATTAGTATAGATTATTATTTAAACAGGCTCTGAATATCTACTTGTGCTATTTATCCCTCAAGCGTGTGTGAGAATGAAATGGGGTTAAACGAATCTAAAGCAATAATATGTCACGTTCGTAGCGAGTTGGGTTGCCTCTAGCTACTCCGTTTGAAAAATTGGTCTTCTTAGTAAAGAAGAAAAACAGTCATATTTTATTAAAGACAGCACATATTAAAAAACTGCATTTGATGTTTCTTACATTTTATGTCTGGCATTAAAAAGGTTTGATAACTATAAATATTGAGTATTCCTATTATCATTGTCACATAATGAGTGAAAAGTAGAAAAATAACACTACGTAACAACTTCCGTAGCAAAATGCTACGAAGCTACGAAATGTTTTAGAAAATTTATTTTTTATTCAGCATAGTTTTGCGGTTGAAAACTTTTTCATCTCAAGCGGTGTTTTTGTGCTAGGTGGAGTACGTTTTCCTAGAAAAAAACCTATTCACTCGCAACTTGAAAACAGACAGATTCTAAAAGAAATACAGACTCCGGCAGACAAAATCTATTTACAATATATTTCCTTCTAATAAAAATAAGTCTAATAATACTCTAAATTATGAATAAAGAATCAGCGATTAAAATAGTTCGTAAGATTCATATCCAGATGTATTATTCAAATATGTCTGTAAAACTGTTTGTTTGTTAACTTTTCACTGCTATAAAAAGATAGTTATATCTTTTAATGACATAGGCTACTCATGTAAACAACACATCTGCAAACTGTATTTCTGCAAATCTGTATTTCCTTGTGTTGAAACCATTGTTCGTAGCAGCTCTACATTTTTTAGTAGCTCTACGTTTCGTAGCTCTCGCTACGCCATGTGCTACGGTTGCCGGATGTTGCAGTGAATAATGTACAACGCATACACATGCACATTGCACGTGTACATAGCAAACATATACATTTATTCAAGTTTGTATCATTACTGCGTACATATTTTAATTAACTGCAGGGTGAAGCTAGAAAGCTGTCTTGACGTATAATTGTCTTTGTGCTCGTAGCTTATTAAACATGTCGTGTCCTGTTTAGTATAAACAAAGACAAAGTTTTAAAGGGTTTTTAAAGGGTTTTTCATTAAGGACGGGTTAAAAATAACAAAATGCCGAATTAAACAAGTTGTATTGTATTTTTTATTTGATATACCTATCAATGTCTTTATTAATCACACATCGTTCACATGACCGCCGTGTCTTTTTTGCTGACCCGTATGATTTTTCAGTTTTCGTATATACCGACTGCCGAAGAGCATTGGCTGAACGGCTAGCACGATATTTGCTCACAAGATTAATATTTTCCGCTACGCTACGGTGAAAAGTTACCCTGGAGATTCCAATACTGAAAAGTGGAAGAGTCGGAAGACAGCGGATTCAGGTGGATATGCTTTAGACGCCAGCAAAGGTGTTCGAGTTTGACGGGGCAACGGAGCTTGCAGGAACAAGTAGCTGCCTAATTATCTGATGCACATCATTGTTTTCGACTGAGACGCAGCACTACTAGCAATCTCCTAAAGGCGATGACTTACACTATCTCTTTCATGGATGCAGGAGTATAAGTTGCCTACTTATTTTTTAAGAAAACATTCGACTTGGTCCATAACTATATCTAGCTGAAAATGCCGGCAACAATTTATAGAGTACGAGTATGCGGGATATAAATCTCAGCCCTATTTTACTAGAACAGAAGTATCTTGAGTAACTTAAACGATCTGCCAGAAGTGATTAGAGAAGTTTAATGTTCAGATACTATTCGTGGATGACCAATTGTTGCTTTGGCTTGCACAAGACGAAAAGCTGCAGACGCCTTTAATAAGATGATAATGGTCGAGTGGAGCCAGACGAACAAACTTCAGTTTAATATTGATAAATGCTTGATTTTAATGTTTAGTTGGGCTAAAATACCTCTTTACTATAGCTACAAATTAACCAGATGCTGTTGAAGCGCGTCGACTCGGTGAGGAATCTAGAGACTCGTATGGACACTGAACTGATATTCCAAGAGCACTGTTAAAGTGTGCAAAAAAGTATTTAAAAGTCTGGGATTAATACTTCCTCGTCTACATGGCTTCACATGAATGGTAACAAGCATGTACGATGCATTAGTCAGGAGTCAGCTGGAGTGTAATGTTATTGCGTGAGCTTCTCTTCAAATTAAGTACAGTGGCACGATGGAACGCAACAGCAAAGTTTTGTTGAACAACGTCTTCCGATACCTATACTGGAAAAGATACTGGGTCTATCCTTTTCATCCATTTATGTATCCAACCTTGTTTGTTCTGAGGATGTCTGGATACTACAGGGTGGAACATCTGTATATTGACAGTAATGCTTGTACACTAATACTTGGAAACCAAATACGATTATTTATTTCTAATACATTTACAAATGGATCTGTTTTGAACTATACCATAATATATTTACGTTTCAAAATACTACTTCAATTTCCAATGTGCACTACAAAATCTAAATCCAATGCACTGCACAGTGCACATGAATCATTCGATTCCCTATCGCAAGGTACCTGACCTGACAAACATTGACGGCAAAACAAAGCCTCCACTAGACAAATTAGCATACATCTCCGCGGAAACCCCTTACCCTCTACAGAATTAGGTTCAATATCAAACACAGTGGCCGAAGAAACATTTTGTAACGTTGCACTATTTAGTTAACTAAAATAATTTGCAGTTTACTACCCTACGCTGTAGCACCAAAGTCTAATTTCGACTGACGCAGCTTCAAATGAATTCGTACGATTCTCGGGTTTGGTCATCCGGAAATAACACTTCGACACTATGTGAAAAGCTCTTAACTCTTGCGACTTAGGGGTTAATTTACTTTGTGATTATTATGATCGGAAGAGATTGCCCTAACTAGTAATGCTAGGACTTTGTTTTCAATTGAAAACCGTTTCTGATTCTCTTTGTTTTAGGTGAAAATTGCGCTGACCGGATTAAACGAGATTCAATATTGGATGGTAGAGTTTTGCGATTATGAGCTTTACCTTGCGTATTGTAAGGTTGAGTTTTTCATATACATGACTAAAATGCCCTGAAGATGTCAAAGGATATTGGTTTTGTCGTTTTTACGAACTCTCGTTATGCCATGAATGCTTAAATTCAGTTTCCTGAATTTGAAATTTTGAACTTCACTAGTAGTACTTTGAGTACTCATTATAAGTCAGAGAAAACTTTGATTATTAATTTAATAGGCCAAAGACCTCCATCGCGGCCTAACAGCGTTCTCATTGAATTAAGTATGAAGCGTTTTGATGATAATTACGTTTTAAAAAATAAAAAGACAACCGACTTCATGTATCTAGAAAATATCATCGATGTATACAATTTTACGATTTTTATAGATTTTTTAACCGCTCGACCGATTTAGATAAAATTTAAATAGGATAACCTGAGAAGTATACCCTTAGAAACAAAAAAAAAATTCGAAAAGGTTCAGGCGTCTTTGAGTAATCGGTGAACATACATAAAAAAAAGATTCCGACGAATTGAGAACCTCCTCCTTTTTTAAAGTCGGTTAAAAATGCCACCACACCGCAGTCACCCTTCCAAGTACTCGTACCTACTGACCATGCACAAACACTTTTGACTTTGTGGAAAGCAGTCGTTATAACTAAGAAAGCTATGCCACGAACAACATGCGAGATAAATTAAAAAAAAAAAACCTGACACCA
Source organism: Lampropteryx suffumata (assembly GCA_948098915.1). Classification (NCBI taxonomy): domain Eukaryota; kingdom Metazoa; phylum Arthropoda; class Insecta; order Lepidoptera; family Geometridae; genus Lampropteryx; species Lampropteryx suffumata. The sequence goes on along the minus strand of OX402558.1, from coordinate 7,916,031 downwards.
TAAAATGTATCTACTCATATCACCAATGTTCTTGCAATATTATTTAAGTAACATGGAACCAATTTTTCAATAGATGGAAGCGGGAGTTACTCACATCCCTTCATTACTTAGAGAAGAACTGATATTTTTTAAATGGATGAATTTTCTTGAATCATAGCAAACAACAAGTTCGATCATGTCAATTTTTAAACATAATATTTTTATTTTAAAAACTTAAAAGAAAACCGACTTCATTAAATGAAATTTAAGCCTATAAAAATACAACCGAATAGAGAACCACCTCCATTCTATGAAGTCGGTTAAAAATGCTCATTTTACGCTCTTTAGTACCTTATCATTTTTCAAAATAAATTAATTCGTAAACAACAGTAGAAAGTCATAGGAGGCAAAATTCAAAACTTCGTTTACCAGGATGACAGTTTTTGTCCAGCTAATTTGATTTAAAAAGCAAACTACTGAACCGATTTTTATGAAAAAAAAACCGAATGGAGAATCTCTTCCTTTTTTTGAAGTCTGTTAAAACATTTAAATTTAATCTTCATGCGGGCTACAATAGCACAGACCCGAGCTACAGATACACAGATACACATGTTAAACTTATAACAGTCAAACATTTGTGCTTAGTGTACTCTTCTGTTTGCCTCGGGGGTTAAAAAGAGCCATCTCTTATATCTGAAGATATTTTAAAATAATACGTTTTAAAAACTTAAATGAAAGAAAACCAACTTCATTGAAAACAAATTAGAGTCGATATAAAACACGACCCCGTAAAAAATGTAATCCCAAATTTTTTTAACCCTTGGAGGTAAATTCGTAAACACTGCACAAGAAAGCTAAATACGACATTAACAAACAAATATAAAAAATACAAAAATAAGAAATTGTTTAACTAAATTTAGTTCAAGCTTAAAAAAATACATTTTATTAAGTAAAATAATGTGTTTTCTTTCATAATATACACAAAGTACCTATAATTTAATTTTAATTTCAGTTTAACGAAAATAACAAATTTCGAAAAAATCTAACTCTAAAATGTGTTTTTCAGCGGCTTAAGCACATAATATTCTTGCATTCAATTCTCTTTGAGCAAAAAACTTTTTTTTTGAAGCAATGTTTCAGAAAACAGTACCTGTAAAACAGTATCCCTATAATTGTTTTACCCTTTTTCAACCTCATCACACTTTCTTTTTAGAGAATCATAATCATTCGTATCATCATTCATATCTTCATCCGATTCATTTACAGATTCATTTCTGATAGTATTATTATTAATATTGTCATGCATCTTTTCAGATGAACTATCGTCATCTAAATCTATTATTATGTCTGGTGTCACGTGGACTGACAATCTGACAATGGGTTCAAACATGAATACGAAGCTGAATTTTGAACGAATGAATTTATTTTATTCAATTGAAAACAACTGATAAAGTTGTCTTCAAATTTGGATTTTTCATCAGCCATCGTTGCATTACTCTAGAAGTGATGTCTGGGTGGTAGTAAATATCATAAGTATGTATTTAAAAATATATAAGTATTCTAACAGTCACCATAAAAGCTATGTTTTGTTTGGGGCTAGATGGTGTTGTGTACATTGACCACCAATTTTTGTTTTTCAATATTTATGTATTTCGGTCAATGAATTAGCATTGTCATACAACGTGACAATGCTTTCAGTGGTCTGGGGCTGACTGGATTATTTATGTAATTTTTTTTCATAAATTATCCCGTTATTTGTATAAGAAATATTTTAGTTTACATTTGAATACTAGGTAGTTTTTTTTAATAAACTTTTCTGTTTTTGTAGTTTCAACTATGTATTCTTAGATCTGTTGAATAATATTCAATAATTTAAGCTTAAAAGTTCAACTAAAATCTTTTATGGCATATGTCCGTCTGTTTAATTTTTGTCTTATTCATATTTTATAGGTATTTTCTTATAATTTTGAATAATTTCTGAACTTTAAATACGTTTTGTATAATGATTTTTGATAATAATTTTGAATATTAATTTTCATTATTTGATATTTAGCGTTCCGGTTATTGTACTGGTTATGTTATTAATTGTAAATAAATAAGTGTCTTAATGACCTTGCATGAAGAATTTCTGTCGTGTCGAGATGAAATTCTAAAATAAAGTCGGTTAATAAAATAGAAAATACCATAGCGATAACTTTCTCTAACGGTTGATTCTCAAGAAGAAGGCGGGTGGTTACATAGAAAAACTAAAGCAGTAGACGCACTTAATCTTTAAAAAAGTGAGCAACTCATCACACTGACTGATAAATGTTGTACTTTTGATTTTAAGGTCATTTTGAGAGCCGTAGAATAGTACATCTTAATAATACATAAAAGAATAACTTTATAACCTGAGTTAAAATATTTTTGAGTAATAGTTTTCTTATTGATATGTTATTACTTTGGCTGCTGTATGTTTTTCTTAGAACTTTCATTCCACTACTCTGTGGCACCACGGCAGCAAATATGAGGTGGGCGCGAAATTAGATTTACGATACTACTTCGGGAATTTTCGGAACTCATCGGAACTTCCCGGATCAGTTTCGAACGCCGCACCGGTCGGGTATTATCATATAAATGCGAAGTTGACGGAAAAATATTGCTTAGGCATAAAGTGTAATGATAGTTTTAGAGTATAGAAAGGAAACTTCCAAATGAACCTGCTTCGTTCTAATCGCGTGTAAAACAAGTTGTTCGTCATAGTGAAGGAGTTCTAAACAATTCAAATGATTTTGTCATTAACAAATATGACGCTTGTTATAGCCAAAACTGTCAGCGACACGTATAAAAATACAAAATGGCTGTAACAGCATATCATATTGGATTCCGTAATTGACATTTCACGAAGTAACCTAGCTCTTCTGAATTAGTTGTTTATATTAATGTTAATTTCTTCTTATTTTGAGTAATCTCAGCGGAATTTTATTTAATTAATTGTAACTTCTTAGCACAAGTGTAGACAATTCAATTGTAATTGTATTATATTTTGTGATTAGTACGAAGAGAAATCCAAGAAAGTTGTAATTGGTCATTCCGCGATGACATTTAGAGTAGACAAATGAAAATCGACAACGACTTTGTGTTGATAATAAAACAAAACAACTCGATATTGATAAAATTTTAATAAATACAAAATAGGAAGAAGCACATCATATCAGGTATGGTTAAGAGGTTTTAAAATTTTTTTTTTTTGGAAACAGTTTCGCTTCTATGCTCAAGTTTTATTATTAGTGTATAGATAGCTCCGCTCCACCTGTAGTGACTCGTGCGAAGTACGTGAGCCACATAATTCGCAGTAAAAAGTTTAGATCGTAAGCGTGGGTGGCTGTTTTATGATGAAAGCTTTTATTGTTTGCGTATAACGTGTAAAAAATATTATTATTTATCACCATCATCTTTAGCCCGTAGTTTTCTGGATGACTAGGAAAAAATCGTTTGCGCATGGGTATTACCGGAGCATGGATTAAATGTGGGATAGTTTCGGTCGAAGAAAATTGCAAGCCGGCTCAAAGAGTCCCTTAGGACTCGACGAAGGGAAGGGGGAACTAATACTATTTATAATGGGGGGAGGGGAGGTATTACTGTACGTGCTCTCACGGTCTGCTGAATCAATTTGTTTCAGAGTGTAGCGTTTCGTTAAAGACAGATAAAAATGAAAGATATGGTTTATAAAATTATAAGGCTTTTATATTTTAGGTGGAAATATTAAATAGTCTCGTTTCATTGTATTTTTGAATATATTAAACATCAGAAAATGTTTACATATATATTTTTTTTTTTTTTATTTTAACCCAAAGCGGGATATTTGTTATTATAATGTGATTTCGTATGCTTCCTAATCAGTACTGATCAGTTTAGTTCATACCAGTTATTAAACAGTTTATCTCGTGATCGTGGCGCATTCAACTGTGCCGAAATATCAGGAATACGTGAGTATTTCTGTTTCCCGCAGAGAAATTCTCATATGTTCCTGACATTTTAAGTACTGTTTCAGTTTTTATATTCAGTACTGATCGGGACGCATAAAAAATCACATATCGTGGTAAATATCCGGTTTTTAGTGAAAATTATGTTTAAACCCATAATAGTTCTAATAGTTATAGTTTTCGTTTTATGAATGAATGACAAACTATTAAAAAGGTTGTAATACTTTTATCAAAAATGTTATATGGATTCATTGATTTCTAAAATAAAAATTTGATTCATATGATTCCTTAAACTACGTGAATTTACGTTGTCTGTTTTTGGTCGAAAATCGAAGGTGTTTTACAACAATAATATACCTACCCATAATCCTAAAGAGTTCTACTTCTTCTTCTTATCGTGGCACTAGTAACTTTAAACCAGTGTGGTGAATATACTAAAGTGCGCCTCAGAAGCTCCTTTCGTGCACGTGGCACATGCCTTCGTACATGTTTAGTGCGCTTCTAAGTCTGTAATTTCGCGACAATATTCTAAATGTATTCACATTTAAACACGATGATGGATTGATTGTTCCCGAGTCCAAGGAGTTTATCTTTAGAAAGTTTGATTAGTTTGTTGATTACTTCGCTAACAATGCGGGTGAGCTGAAGTTACTGTTTATACCACACGACACGACTGTTGTAACATTTTTACGACTTTTATGCCTAAACTGAACAAAATACGAGCAAACTATCTATTAAAGTTTTATTAATGTTCTTTTTATTTTTTAATTAGTGTTATTAACATGGTCGTACTAGTTAATAAATTAATAAACAAATAAATTTTTAAAATAGCGAATTAACGCAAAAAAATCAAAAAATATAGTGTCGTTGGTTATAAAAAGCTTTCTCTCTTCCGTACCGGATTCATCTCGTTGAGACATAAAACAGATGTATACTAAAGGTAAGTATCCGACGAATTTGCCGTTTAAATAACTTATTGAGTTGGAATTTGCGGTTTCTAGTATTAATTAAATTGGACAATTTCGCGAATTTATCGGCTCAGGTCCGTAAAGTAAAGTCTTTGGTAAATTAATTCGAGTTTCAAAGTGTAATTGATTTGAGTAATGTCAGTTATGTTTAAGAGCAAAATGGTACTATTAGATAGTAAATAATAGTATTATTAACTCTTGCTCTTTACTCAAACCAACACTTTCATCTAAATGGCCGAAATCTTTTGGTTCTTTTGGTGGTAGTTTATCGATTATTTAATCGAAATAGTGTGTAATTGATAGTGACAGATACAGAGCTAAGAAAAGCCAAACGTTTTCTTTTTTAAAATATATAAACATTTAATTGATTCAACGAATCAAACATATCATTGTTTGATACGTTATTTGTGAGCTGAATTTTTTTATGCGAAATAAATTATTATTATTATAACAAACAGAAATACATTTATGCCAAATTATTATATAGTAATTCATAATTCAACAAAGTGGCCAATAAGTAACAACGTAGAAACCAGTGAACATTTTTACATTTTACATTTTTTTTTTAATTTGAGTACAATCATTCAAAAATAAATATTTTAAACTAAACAACTTATTTTAGCTAACAAATAAACGAGTACCTAGCTAGAACGTAGATATAATATAGTATAAAAGTATAATATATATTATGAGAAAATTGTTCCGCAAAATATCAAGCAACCAATAAAAAACCTAATCCCAACTTCCCCTTCCCAACCTATAAAGCCTACCTACAACACTTTCGCATTAAAAACACACTAAATTATAATTCTGTGCTATTTTAATCCCTTCTAATATTAACGTTCATGGGTAAGGTTCCCGAAAGTCTCTCTAAGGAAATCATCCGGCTTTTAAATGCCAAAATGTCCGACCACCGACTTTTTCTATACTAATTGATATTGTGTTGCATAACAATTTTCTGCAACTAGTAAACCTTAGAACACATTTTATAATGTACGAAGTGCTCTTATACTATCTTCGTGGACTCTAAAATGTAATATAAATATTGGTGGATAATGCACACAACACCATCTAGCCCTCAAACTAAGCATAGCTTGTATTATGATGACCAGATGATTAATAGGATACTTATATATTTTTAAATCCATACTTATGATACTTTATAACACCCAGACTTAGAAGAAACACCTAAGTTTATCAAACAAATATTATCCTGGGAGGGAATCGAACTTCATCCTACAGCGCAGAAGGCAGAGCTACTTCCAACTGAGCTGACATACCAGTCATATCATATCTATCACATATGTATTAATATCTATCATATATACCATAACAGACCATACTCGAACCTACTATACCTACTACTTAATTAAACTTGCTCATGCATCAACTCAAAAAATAGTATGTGGTTAGTTTTAGTAAATTGTGAAATTACTGGATAAACAGACTATGTCTTATATCTTACGGGGACAATGTGCGTGTGATAACCTCCTGGTATTGCTAGCGTCATAGCTTATTGAAACCTCTTACCATCAGATAGAGTACCGAACTGATACCGCATGTGATACTCATCTTTCCTGCGGGTTCTGTCCTTGCCTTAAATCAATCGAGAGGTTAGTGTGGGTACCTGGGAAGGCCTGCGCTATCAAACAGAATCCCAGGCAGAGTGGCGTCAGTGGAGAGGAAACATACCCACCTCAGCTTGCTGGAGTGGATCCATGAACGAAAGTTTTCAATTACAAATAACTGCTCTGTAACCTGACTGTCGCCACCTAAATCATCTTCAACAGATGAACTAAATCCAATGAAGTACAAAAAACTTTTTATAGGACTTTATTTTTTTTGAAATAATCGAGATACCTGCATAAAATCCGGCCTTTTCCATTTTCCATCCGGCATTTCGTAACCACGTGAAGTTTCAGAAAGGGCCATTCATTAGGACCTACAATGGACTAGGGTTGGGTAATTCAATAAGCTACTCGACCTACCTGTACTTGGGACAAGAGTTATGGCTACACCTACGAAATGTTTTAGAAAACATAACACAGAGTGCTTAAGTATATTAGCTGTGAAATTATTGTGTGTTGTATGGATTGTAGTCTTAAATTTGTTGAATCCTAAACAAACTTATTTATAACCAAGCTTATACTGGCTACTGTAAAACCATGTATTTTATATAACCAGAGGTTACTGCAAATATATTTAGTATATAACAACATTAATGTAAATAGAACAAATAAAAAATGCTTTTAGCTTAACTTGTTTATCCCAAAAATGTGTTTTACCATGAATGGCTGGCATTTATGACATTTCATTTAGTAATACCTGATTGTGTTAAATCAAATCAGGTTTACGAAATTCTGTTGATGAATATATTAATGGGTCAATTGAGTTATATATTAAATCTAAAAGGTCTTATTACGATATCAAACAGCTCGTTTCAGCGCAGCTAATATCAACCATGCGTACTGTTCAGTAATGAGTAATTCAACGTACATTTCCGCACACTCGTGACTATATTTAAAAGCGTTCTCTCGTCTATCTGTCTAGTCTATGACCCCTACGGGGGTTGGGGCGGGGGTAGCGGGGAGTTCCCTGTACCTGCGCCCGACGAGCCGAACGCTCGTTGTATTGATTATTCGTGGGGCGTTCACTTTCGCCTCTGTTTTAACACGGGCCATGGAAATGTTTTTATTGCCGAGTTGGCGGGTCTCGTCGAGCTGAATAAACACACGAATAAATGTACGGAACCACTCTTTACCGATTATAATGTTTTATAATGTCGCGTATTTGACGATTACAGAGCACGCTGTACCTACATAGGAATAACGGTTCACAAAAAACCTAAGGGCGCAGTGTTGAACGATCAACCTGTTTTTATTCATATTGATGCCATATTAATTTAATGGGTATTATAAAGTATCTTATGTATCTATTTAAAAAAAATATATGTATTCTATCAGACATCTGGTCACTATAGTACAAGCTATGCCTAGTGCTTGATTGTGCTGTGTGCATTGTCCACCAATATTTATTTATTGTATACTAGCTACTGCCCGCGGCTTTGCACGCGTGGTACCTACATAAAAAGTAGCCTATGTCCGTCTCCAAGTTCCCATGTATCAAAATTCATCAAAATCGGTTCAGCAGTTTAGGCGTGAAAACGTAACAGACAGAAAGACAGACCGAGTTACTTTCACATTTATAATATTAGTATAGATAATAGGTGAATGGTGCTTTCTATCAATTCATAACATTACAAACTATGAGTATTTTTACGACACTTGTTTTTCTTCATCGTTTGAGAGTACTGGCAATGCAAACGTGTACAGGATTTTTTCATAGAATTTTTTTTAAGAATGAGTACCTCATTTTACGTTCATATTATCTTGTCGATGTGTTTTCCTCATTATTAGGTTCTTCTTTTCTCAGAAGATTTTTCCCACTCAAACGAGGTCCATACGATAAAGGAATATCTTTGTACAGGTGAGATCAATCAAAGCGCTTTACCTTTTTTATCCCCTACAAGCTTTACAGGATTTTAACCTCTATTTCCTATAGAAGAACGTGTTCAATTCGTCTGAAGTAATGAACAAAAACTAGTTGGTTTAATTAATCATCCTTTCTAGTGGAAAATTGTGCAGCTGTTTACCGACTACAATATCGTCTAAAAAGTTTGGAAGTCTTGACATATTTTGATTGAAGTTCTTCGTTATTATTTTACTGTTATTGGCGGAGTTTTCAAATAAAAGATACTTATCGTAAGAATACCGAATAAAAAACCAGTCGATAGCCTAATGATATGTAGCCTGATTAGAGTCTCATGAAGAGCAAAAACATCAATATAGAAGCAAAAAAAAAAAGTAAAACCACATTTATATATCCAAGTCTATGGTTTCTACAAACAGCGGTTCTATTTATCCCATATCCAAGCGGAAAACTTCCAAGACTGTATAATAAGCGTCCCATAATTGTCCTATAAAGCCACTTTATTACTCGTACAGACAAAATGGGTTTTCAGGGCAATAATAAGTTAAAAAAACCGCCCGGTATTCCGCCCTAATATTGTCGGAGCTACTCAAAACGGGCAGAACGTGACCTGGGTCTTAATGTGAACCTTTTATGTACCAGTGATGTGGTAGGTGATGGTTTTAGTTATAGCGGTATATTTGTGGTTACCTATTTATACACGTTATAATTATCACCGTGTATTATATGTTCGGGATCTTAGAACTAGCACCAGCTCAAACGCTTTTGAGTTAATAGTGATTTGGTTAAACTTGCTTAGGCTTTTAAGATGTTGGGAGGTTTCAGGAGATGCCTAGAAATCTTGATGTAATCTTTACTTTTTGTTTATGTTGCCTGTAATGTGTATTTTTGTAGTTAGTAATCACGTTTTGTTTGACCGATCTCCCGCGATACAATTCTGGCCTAGTACGGGGATTTTAGTTAACAAACTTTATCTGAATTTATAAACAAAATGGTCTCTCTCTCTGACTGTAACAATTGTATCATTCAAATGACTAAAAACTTGACTACTTTACAACTTTGCACTTATTAAAGTACCTAGATAAATACAAAGTTGTCAAGTAAGTACTATTAATTGATACCTTAAAATCAAGTTAGGTGGCAATATAAAAAACAACACATTAAACGTAGTTGCTACATGAATGAGTAGACGCCAAGTGACGCCAATTTCATGTTATTCGCTTCCGCTTATCGCCAATACTGTCACCAAACCTCATTGTTTCATAGTCCATGCAAGTTCTAAGACTGTTTCTTATTCGGTTCGGGGAAGAGCGAAGGTGGACGATTTAATACTCAAAAGGGTTACTTTGCTTTCTTTCATCAAACGAATCAAATTTATTATTATTAAGATGAACTGCGCTAAAAATCAATCGATAATTTGAGTAGGATATTCTTTGTGATAGATTATTTTTGGGGTGTAATTAAAAAATTAATAATTAAAAAATTTTGATGGATAATGCACACAACACCATCGGGCCTCAAACTAGCATAGATGACTTATAGAATTCTTAGATTATGATACTTTATAACACCCATAATAAACACCCAAGTTCGTCACACAAATGTTTATTCTGGGAGGGAATCGAACCCTCAACCTACAGCGCAGAAGGCAGCTACTACCAACTGAGCTGACAGGACAGTCTTGATAATTGATAAGAACTAGTCTAAACTAATTTCTATATATTTTTTTACCTCTATTTTGAAACTTTATATTGTACTTTATACTGAATATTTTTTGTTAATAAGTTAAAATTAGCAGCAATAAAGGCTTATTATATATCTAATCTAATTTCTATCACTAAGCAGATAAGCGTTTGTGGCATAGCAAAACTTAGTATTGTTTAAAGAACAACGAGGTTTTGCAATATTTGTGCGGAGTCAGTACATGGATGGATGGCGGAATTTTGGTATGAATCCTTTCGTGTTTTGGTATGAGGGCACGTTAAGCTGTAGTTCATGGTTTATCCAAATTGCTTGAAAAATGCTTTTTGGCAGCTCATTAACACCGTCACCAGAATTGGTAACTGACTCATACGAAAGTAGTAAATTTCTTTCGTTTCATGAAGACACCTGTTTTGATAGTTATGTCAGTGGAATAAGATTCAAAGTACTATAATTCACGGTTATGTGTCTGTAACACATAATGTTAATGTTGTTAAATATACATATTATTTGTGTCTATCTATCTATCGTCTAGCTTCGTGAAATAAAATAACTGTACCAAGGAGTATATATGTACGGAATGCTCGTGTTCCTGTGTTTTAATACAAAAAATATGTCTGTTATATTTTCAAACATGTTTTTTGAATTTAAACACAGGACACTGTTTTATTATTACTAGTGGTCACCCACTGGTCGAAATTCAACCATAGTTAATAAATAATTAATGTACATTGTAAGCATAATTTAAAAAAAATATTAGCATTCTGCACTCCTTCTCTATATAAACTATAGTGTGCGAAATTTCATACTCCTCCGTCCGCGTAATTTTCGTAAAAGGGGGTACAAAGTTTTTGCTTCATGTATTAATATAATAATGAATCAGAGTGGGCACAATGCATAAGTATTTCCTAGTGATGTAGGTAACATACTTCTCAAAATTCGCATTACTCTTACAAACCTTATTGGATGATCTGAAATCCAAACTAGTGTTTGGACTAACAAAATATTACTACGTTCAGTTTAAACACTTATTGAAATGAAATAAAACACATGAATGTTTTAATTCATTCAAATTATGTAGGTTAATCTTAACCTGTATTTAGTAGTGTGCTTATGCGCTTTTATAATAAATACGAGCAAAATAAACGGCGGATAAAATGTAAATATGTGATATTCGCATTCACGAATGTGGTAAAGAATGATAAATAAATATTATTGGACAATGCACACAACACCATCTAGTCCCAAACTAAACAGCTTTTATTATGGTAACAAGATGACTGATATAATACTTTTACTTATGAAAATACATACTTATGATACTTTGTAACACCCAGACACAGAACAAACAGTTATGTTCATCACACAACTGTTTATTGGGATGGAATCGAACCTTAATCTACAGCGCAGAAGGTAGACTACCACAAACTAAACTGATAGGTCAAGACATCGTATTCACGAATGTCCAAAAATTAACATTCGTTACATTCATTCAATATACTCGTATCTAGTATGTAAATAGGTACCAAGTGTATGGTCCTAGCCGAACGTGCAAAAAAGGATTTTCAAAATATCGACTCTATTTCATCTGAATTCAATCAAGATTTATTAAACCGATCCTCTGAGTCTGTAAGATAGCTGTTAAGCTTAAATTAAATCTCATCCGACAACTTAGAGAGTTTTACATTATTTATTCCGACCCTGAAATTATTTATTCGTCCACCCAATTCAGTGGCACGAACCTTATCTTCTTTGCAGGAGAGTTTGAAATCTTTTAGCTCGGTTGTCACTTGTGCTTCAACACGGGTCAATTCTAGGTAATGAAACCTATCCTTAAATTTTCCTTAATTATGCACAAGTACTTAATATTTCAGGGAGATTGAAATAAGGTTAAGATAAAAGAATGGATAAGTATTATAAATGATCTATCTCAATAGATCTAGCTGAAGTTTTGGTAAATATACAACATTATGATTTCTAAAAAAACCTATTTAACAATATTGTTCGGGTTTACACCGAACACATCAATTGTGCATTCACAACAGTTATGCATTTTCTGCCTTACAAGCAAATATGCACAATTGCGTAAGCAAACCAGTGCGCTACTATCTACCAGCCCGGCCCGGCTTTACTCATAACCATCTCACCATACATACCATTTTTGGTTGTTCGGTGTTGGACAGATTCTGGATTGGACAGATTCGTGATTCGATAGATTCCTACTCGACAGCTACATTTTTATAACGAGAATCAGATCGAAACCAGTTGCTTAGGTTATCTTAGAGTATGGAAAACAACGCGCAAGGCGAGCGAGCGAAGCGAGCGTGCCGCGGCAGCGGCCGCCGAAGCGCCATCATACATGACTAAGAGTTATAAAAATGTAGCTGTCGAGTAGGAAACTGCCGAATCACGAATCTGTCCAATCCAGAATCTGTCCTTCACCGAACAAAGGACCATTTTATACCATTAATATTTATTACCAATCCTTTTAGTCTTTTATACAGTTTAATATATTTTTCTAGCCATTCCGTGTACCTGTGTGAAGTCCGATAAGATACACTATTACTGCAGTGAACTTTGTACTTCTCATTACATCACCGCACCAAATTCCATACATCAATAATTAAGAGGCTTAGGATTCCCACCATAAAGGGTCCTAGCCTTTTCAAATATTTCATACTAAAAACATACGTAATTTTTCATAAGCTGCAAATATCAAGGGCTAACCTGAAACATTTATTTTTTAAAAGTTCAAACCACATTCTTCATTTCCTTAGCCAAACTCATTGAAGTGGAAACCGAGACATCCCCCAATCGGACACAAAGAGCCCCCATCAGAAGCAAGTTACCAAAAGTAGCACTTTACAGCAGGTAGCCATTAATAAAACTGGCTTGAGGGGTCAGCGGGGGCCTAAGAGCCACAGAGTTACTACACATCAGAGCCCACAGATTAGTTAGATTATCAGCAATTATAATAAAAACCCGAACGTTTATAATGATAATGTAATACACAAAAACATGTGAAACAGTTGAGCTATCTAATGACCGTTTAAAATAATCTATAAACAGCTCAACTGATCTAGATCACTGATTGAAAGCAGCATTCTCAAAACATTGGAGGCATTGCCACATTCAATGGCAATGCTAATACGCTGGATCAGATAGGAGTTCTTCTATTACGCGATGTTTTTACGAGACGCCGTTAAATAACTAGCTAAATAATTATTTTGATTATCTGGTTATACCTTTGCTTATACCATAACTATTCGTCGACATAATATATTATATAGTTAGAAACTTAATATACATATTTATTTGTAGAAAACCTTAGGATGAGGATGATGTAATATACATCATCGACATAAATAGATTATGATAAACAACGTTGGTGATTTCCATTTGTTGTATCATATAAACAAGTAAAAAATATAATTTAACTAACTGATGCTAGCGGCTTTGCTCGCGTAGTACGTAGATAAAATGTAGACTACGTTGATTAGGTCCATCTATATTTTATCATGTTTTATTTGCATTAGTTAAGTCACTTTTGCTTTATTTAATAGCAAATAAACAATCAAACATACAATACAAACATTCCAATTAATAATATATGTAGAAAATATTATATTATATTTTCTTTATGAAGTGTATACTCTGAACAGTATCTACTCTATGGCTATGCTAAGGACCCCTGGACTCGCAAAGGGGACATTCCACGTCCCGAACCAATGGTGCTTCTATCCGTAAAAGGGCCCACGTCGCGATGTTTAAGGTAATTATTGTGGGTCTTGATTTCGTCTTCGTTTGAAGATAAAAGCAGGGTAGTAATTGAAAGGTTTTACTATACGAATCTGCATAATTTAATATCCGGAATATGAACGTTTGTGTGTGACCAATATACCTGTTTTATAGGTAACTCTGTGGCGCAGTGGACTAAGGTCCTGCTGAGACACAGATGGTTGCGGGTTCGATTCCCGCCGCTGGACAAAATTATGTATATGATCTGCAAGTAATTGTCTCTGGTCTGGGTGTATCTATGTATAATATATATTAAAAATTTGTAGTATTTCAATCAGTGTATCAGTCGGTACCTGTAACACAAGCTCTGCTTACTTAGGTGCCCACCTATATTAGTCAATAAACCAAAATCACAAAATAAAAATGACCGATCCGATATTAGAGCTGATTATATCATTCAAAATTAGGAACGATACTTTTGTCAGGAATAAGGATCCATTCTTCCGGCTTCATGAACTCGTAATAACTCTAAAAAATCCCATCGGGCATTACGAACAATAACTTGGGGCACGGGACGGCAAAATCGCTGAGAATCTTGAAGCGAAATCGGTTTTTATTAAATATTTCCTGGACAAGAGTGTATTCAAGGACGGTCCAATAAAGACTAGCGCGCACTGCGGATTATTCCACGGGAAATATTTAGCTGACGACTTTTTGGTAGAACTTTTTTTGCTAGCACTTTTTCCGCTGTGTCCCCGCGGTTTTTGACGTTATTTCTGTCAATCGAAGTTTCTTGCGGTTTTATCCACGTTTTATCCACCAATTTGAAAACGACCAGCGGAGAGCTGCTGAAATTTCCGCTAGTGCGTAAGCCTATGTCTGATTCCATATTCCACGTAAAAGAGCGAAAAAGTTGGCGGATAAATCCGCAGTGCACGCCAGGCCTAAGGGCCGAAACACATAACCACGTTGCGGCACCGCAACGCAACGCAACGCAACGCGCCACTAAGCGTTGCGTTGCGCGCCGCGATACAAAGCGTTCTACTGCCGTACTGTAGAGCAACCATTTTTTGTAGTTTTTTTAATGTTGGTGGACGTATCTCTGCCATGGATCGCAATAAACGTACCTATTGCTCTTTTGTTATTAAGAAGACATTACACCAATTTAAATAGACAACAGGATAAGATACTGAATACGTCCATTTAGTAAGGAAATGAATCGTGATGGGGAGTACTTTTCTCGAAAATACGATTAAAAATAGAGGAAAAAAGATTTTTTACTTTAGAATGAGTGTTTCATCATTTGCTGAGCTATTAAGCAAGTTATCACAATATATACAGAAAAATAAACTCTAATAAAAATAAACTGTATTGGTTGCCACCAAGTGTAACTTCATAACGCTGGAATGTGCGGCGCGGTGCACACAGCAAAATTCTGCGTAGCGGCGGGCGGCACTGCCGATTTTGACGGTGCGGTGCCGCAGCGCGGTTATGTGTTTCGGCCCTAAGTGTCAACAATTTTAGGGCTTCAAGGGCCAATTCTCAATAAACTCCATCATAAAGTTTAGCCTTAGCAATCAAAACAGTTGAATTGACTTTATATTACAATTATTATTGACAATAATAATAATACAAAAGGAAATGATAAGTTGTAAAATATGCTTGTTTTAAGCAGTGTTGGCGTACTCCTCTGCTGTTACCATCTTCGTCTAAAGGCTCTTAAATTGATCCTGAGTCCGCCCTTGTCTCGTCTCAATAGAAACGGGGGCGGGAGCGCTAAATAACAGGAATACCTTGCGATCATAAACGGGAATTTTCAAATAAACGATTATTATAATAGGTATTTCGCAATATAATGTAAATTGTTTATCCATAACTTTGCAATGTGTTAAAGTTAAGAAACAGATAGCGAACAAATGTGATGTTATTATTGTTATTACATGTTTTAAGAATAGTTAAATATGTTTTTTTGCTGTTAAAAGTCACCTTGTTTAGTCTCTAAAACCTTCACAAATGATCGAATATTGAATTTGAATGAAATTTGAAATGAATTCGAACGTTACATATTTACACCTACACTGTTTACTGATTTAAAAAAAGTCTACCTACTTCTTACAACAAAAACCTTTTACGTTATGCAAATAACTGAGAACAAGAAAATAGGACTTCGACTGTAATATCCATGCATGGTGTACTTTCCCTTGAGAATTACTATAAAGGTTAGTCAGATGTTAGTCAGATTATGACTGGCCTGTCAGCTCAGTTGGTAGTAGCTCTGCCTTCTGCGCTGTAGGTTTCGATTCCCTCCCAGGATAAACATTTGTTTGAAGAACATAGGTGTTTGTTCTGGGTGTTATAAAGTATCATAAGTATGTATTTAAAAATATATAAGTATTCTATCAGTCATCTAGTCACCATAATACAAGCTATGCTTAGTTTGGGACTAGAGATGGTGTTGTGTGCATTGTCCAGCAATATTATTTAAACCTGTTTTTAACGCGCATATTTTTCTGTTTTTAGGTAATCTAAATTATGTTTTGCACATACGTCATCAAAAGACGAAGAGATTTCGATTTAAACTTTAATCTAGAAAACCATTTTCTTGTCAACATCGTTTTCAACCTCTTTGAGAAATTAATTAAATTTCACCTTTTCTCAGTTTCGTCTTCATTCTTTCATTATTACGAATTCATCCATTTTGAACGCCGCGATAGAATCTATATTAAAAGTTCGGTCATTCGCCTTCAAGAATGACTCCTAACAATTTAAATATAAATGTTTAATTATATATTGCATGTTTTTAATGTCTTAATCAATAGTCAATTGAAAAGTTAAAACATATTTGAGAAAAAAAATGTTTTTTTTTATTTCAGCAAGTTTACATTTAGATTATATTAAATAAATAAAAAAATCCTAAAACAACTATGTTTTTTCATCTTAAAGATCTAACAATTGCAATGTAATTCAGTCACAAACATCCGGATAATTTTTTCCAGGGATAAAATTTGTCATTTTGTCAAAACAATTGTGATTAATGGGTATTATAAAGTTTAAATCTGTCACAATCGCTATTATACAAACTGAGTTCATTAATTTTGTCTTGTCCCAATCAGTCACCGTCGCAAGTCCACATGATGCTGATTACGGCGTTCGCCCTCGGGACATTTTCTTTGTCTTGCTCGTACTTCCAACGCTAATTTGTAGCGCGGGAGTTGCGTGAATGCGTATTTGTGTTTGGTGCAAAGATTATTGTAGTTGTCAATGAAAGTGTCTACTGGTTACTTCAACAAAACCGGGGGGACATTTTTCATAGGTTCGTGAACTAAGACTGGCCACAATATATAGTAGCTAGACTGTAGCACAAACAGCGGTTTTTTTTCCATTCCAACTCCATATTTTTGGTGTTCTCATACCTACACTTATAAAACTACGCAAATTCTCCGGCCTGGCTGCTGGACCGTAAAACACATCAAAATCCTCACAATAACCTAACCCGCTCTGCAATTTGCAAATTCAAACAAAATTTCCCTGTCTTATGACTTGTACCAAATAGTACGGTAAAGTACACACAATAAGGAAGACGCCGGGAGGTGTCGGTCTCTGGGGTCCCGCAAGGGAGGCGCTTCGGCCCTCCTTTGATAATTTATTATTGAAACCTCGTTTTTATACCTTCCTTTTGTAATATCGTCGTGTCTTAAAGCTTATTTGTTCCACAATTGTAATTTGTATTATTATTTTTCTGTTCTTTTTGATGAACTTGTAAGTTTTAGAAAATGATTTCGGTTTTATTGCATTCTTATTCCGTCTAAATTCTCTGTTTCATAAATTTCTACAAATAATGAGAATTTTTGCTCGTTAATATTAAGCTATGTTATAAATTTCGTTCAAAGTAGTCTGCGCAGTATTTAATTAAACTTTTTTATAATTTAAAGTCACTATGAGAGTCAGTAAATTGTGTAAACACAGAGACTGCAAACACGCCGAAATTAATTTTGATTCAGGGTGGAGCTCGCGAAAAATTTAATAAAAAACATCACCTGCAAACGTTTCAGCGTGCATTTACTGCAGGGAGGGTCGGACTGGTACGGTACAATTACAGTATTTATTCCAAACTAGCTGCAGACCGCGGCTTTAGAAAAAAAATGGTCTATTAATAAAGTCTCTAATCTGGATACACTACACACGTATACAAACTTAAAGCCATCATTGCGTGACAGTGGAACAAACAAACATACAAACATCGACTTTCACATGTTTTATATTAATAGTAGGTATACAATAAAGTCTAGTAGTAGGTACCTAGATTAGCTGAAGAATATAAATAGTAGTAAGATTTGTTGGTGTTTACACTTTTATAAGAAACAAAGTAACCTTAGTGTTTCTGTTTTTAACTATAAAATTCAAAATGAATTCCATATTATGGTCTAACATATTGGTCTTACAACGATCGCTTAAATACATACGAAAGTAATTTGAACATAAAGAGCATACAGTTGTAAGGAAATCAGCGATTTCCTCGCGCTGACACTGTAACTATCTATGTAGATGAAAGCAGAGACAGGTACGAGGGGAGACGACAATGTAGCTCGTTTGATAAATTGCGATATTGTTACTGGATCCCACCCTGTAAATCAACCAGACACACTTGACCCCCCGGCAATGAACAAAAGCCTTGACGTGAAAGAGGAGTCGGGGGTTCAGTGAAGTTTGGATGTTGTTTGGTTTTTTTTCACTGGGAGTCAACGTATTCCGTAATTTGGAGTGGTCCATTGAATTGCATGAGCGTCTATTGAAAGTTTTGGAGTAGTTACATTTATGGGAGAGTAGGCATGTTTACAATATATTTTTGGAGTGTTTTGGGATATGTTCGGATATATATTTTCGAGAAAAGAACGTATATGAGTTTTGTTCGGATTTAGAATTTACATTATAAATAAACTACAATCAGTCTCTTTTTTTCATCGCTTTTTAACCGACTTTATCAAAAAGGAGGAGGTTCTCAATTCGACGGAATCTTTTTTTTTTTTATTTATGTTCACCGATTACTCGAAAACGGCTGAACCAATTTGGAAAATTCTTTTTGTTTGAAAGGGGGTTTAGTTTATACTTCACAGGTGGTCCCATATAAATTTTATCAAAATCGGTCGAGCTGAAAAATCAACGAAAATCTAAAAATTGTATACATCGATGATGTCTCCTCGCCTCGCTGTCTACCTCGCTGTCTTATTGGAGCGGTGCGTTTATTTGGCCTATCCATATTGTATATATACAAAATACATTTACTTTCAACTAAAAATGTATTATAGGCTCAAATTTCATTCAATACATAATTATACATACATCTAAAAATATTTATACACATGGTATACAACAAAGTAACGTCTTCCAATAAAACGAAAACATATTAATCAGCCTCCCTTTAATTAAGGGAGAGTATCGGCCACCCGTGAACTAATGAGCATACCCTCGTCAAACATCTGCTGGTCATGTTGTGGTCATACTTACTCGAAGCTTGTAATGATGCAATTTGTACCTCGGAAAAACATGGGGTTTAAGCTTGGTCATTTTTAAATACTCGTAGCTAGCAAAACACGTATCTGTTAATAATAAGATAAAGCGATGGAACTAAATTTTCAAAACACTGGCCTCACTACTCAGATGCTTGTAGCTCTGCACCGAAAGGTCCAGAACAAGCATTTGATGCGCATAGATGTTCTATTCTAATTATCATAAGACGTGAATCCTTTGTGTCGTAGTGGGCAAAGTCCTGCAGAAGGCTGCAATTGATCGATCTTTGGACAAATGTCAAAAACTCAAAAGCCAAAAGATACTTTATCACAAGGTCACTTTAAAATATCTTACATACTAGGTAAATGTTTGTAACAGCTGCAACTACATATTTGTCTCGGATCTGTGTGTTTTTAACCGACTTATCTGTTTTTTTTTAAACAAGTTTCGTATATGGCTTTTCTGTGACTTTTCAATGGTATTTACAAATTACGAAAAATGTTAAAATACTAAAAAGCGTAAAATAAAAACTTTTTTAAACGACAAAAAAAAAGAGTATGTTTTCAATTCCGTTGTATTTTATTCAGTGAGTCTGTTTACTATTTTATTTTTAGAACGTAGAATAATTACGTAACAGAGAATAGTAACAGATTCATCTTTGTACAAAAAAATATTATAAGCATTATAAGTAATATTATAAGTATATCATTCATATATTTTCCATAATACAAGCTCTGCTTATTTTGGGTCTAGATGATTCTGTGTGAGATGTCCAGCATTTTTTATTTTTGTTTATGTAGGTATCTATGTATTTTCAAGTATTCCTTTAGTAGTGACCCTTAATCATCTAGTTCCTATAGTCCAAAGTTTGCTTAGTTTGGGGTTAGATGTTGCTGTGTGAATTGTAGATCAATATTAATTATATTTATGTTATACCTAATGTTACGACACAAATAGTCAACACAGCGCGTAGAGTCAGTAAGTATTTAATCGATGAAACAACTACCGCGTGCATACAGTCACCGAAGCTTCGCGCAATCGAGTGATTTCAATCGCTATTCGATACTCAGAATTCCTATTCGAATATCTGCAAATAGCGGCAGTGAATTGAAATGCGATAGAGTAGTGTTGTAGGTTTTAGAGCAAATGCGTGGACAAAATTATGCGGATGTTTAGCGGTTGGCTATTCCGCTTCTTAATGTGATACTGATGGGATTGAGGGACGCGTATGGTTTGCAAGTAAAATTGCGATCTATAAAAAAAACTATTTGTCTAAAAAAAAACAGTCTGTCAGTCAACAGTCTAACTTAGACGCACGACTTAAGAATTCTAGGCATCAGATGATACATGAACCCAATTAAAGTAGTGGTAAGCATGGTTCATGTTATTTTTGTATATTAGCCATAATACTGGGATAGCTTAATTTTAGATATAACATTTAGATTAACATTTTAGATATAATACAACAGAAAACCTCCTAAACAAAGTACCTCCTAAATAAATTTTAGGAGGTACTAAGTTCATCTAGTCAAAAAATATTACATCAAGTGCAGTGAATCGTCAAGTAAATAAGTTGTACAATATTTTTAGATTAAAACAGATATTAAAGTAAGACAGGAAATATTATGGTGTCTGATTTTTTTTGTCAAAATATTAAACAGATGGCTAAATATTTAGTACTATTCCGCCAATAAATATTCTGCTCAGCTGTTTAATATTTGGTTAAGAAATTCCGCAAAGTCACGCCTGAATCAATTTATTTATTATTATTATATACTATTAAATAAATAAATGATTCCGGACATTACACACAGCATCATCTGGCTCCATAAAAAATACATTAATTATCGATTAATTATGGTCTCATATTGACCAGTGGGCGACCTTAGAAACTTCAGACCCGAGACAAATACATGCAGATAAAACAAACATTTGTCCCGCGGTGAGAATCGAACCCGTAACCTTCTGCGTCTCAGCTACACCTTAGCCCACTTCGCCACAGAGGTTGTCATATAAATTATCTAAATGTTATTATTATATTTATTATTGAGAGTTATTATATTAATTATCTAAATTTTCTAGTTTTAGTTAGTCAGTTCTCGACACAGTTTAGACAAAACATGCTTGAAGTTTCAATAAATTCTCGCATGGAGTATACTATGCTATTTTTGACGTAGACTACGATGATGATAATGATGATGATGATGTTGTAAGTTATGGTAAGACGGTATCTTTGCTCAGTGTTTTACCGTCTTCTCCATTCACGGTTAAACTCATATTCAAAGTACCTACATAGTATATCTTACTATCACAGTTTAAGCACGTCTACATTTAAAAAAAAGCTCCAGTAGCTAGTTTAGTGTAAAAGCGCCTTTAACGCGTATTCTCATTATCCCTGCACTTAAATATACCTACTAGCTGGACCGAAACTGATAATAATTATGATGAAATTAATTTCATTCAAACTCGATATTAAAATGCTCGCTCATGAATGCTTTAGTCGATATGATGGGATAGTAAATATGGTGCGGAACCATTAAGTTATTAAATTGATGCCTGAAATGTATTACAGTTTACATTCGTTTAAAATTATAATTTGAAAACATGACTATGTCCATAGTTATATAACTTATATTTTGTGTTCCTGGTTAAACCGCCTTACTCTCCTCGTGCCCTGGTCAAAGTGGATAAGGTTAAAATTAAAATTGTTAAAATTGTCAAATCTATTAAAACCATTAATTGAATAAGGTGGCTTACCCTTGAAATTGATAAACGAAACGAAACAATACGAGTCAAAAATTGTGCAAAACCCTACTCTTAGCTACATCCTTTCGGCTCGTTTTGAACGATGAAACAACCGATTTTACTTATGACAATCAATGTCTTCTTCTTTGTTAATGGCATGTGACATAATAATGTCAAATTTGTTTGCCAGTATCAAGTGTTTATGTTTGTTTATAGTCAATTTGTTTGTTAATAAAGTCTTAGTCGATGGTCAATTTTCTAAACGTCATCGCAGAATGGCCATCTAGAATTTTCTTGGGATTCCTCGTCGTTAAAATCACATTGCACCATAATACACATATAATTTAATTGTCCATACTTGACATACATACTTACACACATATATATGTCCTATGTAGTCACAATTTATTTATTAAAATTCCGCTAAGATTACTAAATAAAACATGCAATAAACCTAGTAAAAAATATTAAATTAGCAGAGGTTACTTCATGAAATTACAAACGAAAAATCGACAGTCGATGACGTAATCCTCCTTATCAGACGACACTATAATATGACTTTGACAACGAAACAACTATTAATTCGACTTGAGATCGATTAACGACTTTATCGTTTCGATATATCGAAATCGAGAGTAGACGCCATTGGGAATTTTTAGAGCTGATCATCAACTCATAGTTTTAGCACGATTTTAATGAAGTTCTGGCACGAGTAAAGAGGTCATTGAAACATTTATATAATTATGGTTACATTACCATAGCATGCCTGTACTAAATAGTTTAACTTGATACGAGAAAACGCATTTAGCGTGAAATGGAGCGTGCACGATGAAATTGGGTCCAGTAAGGCTTCGGTATTGGATGTCATCGGCTTCACATTGTGTAGTATTCAATTTGTATTTTACTGGGTATAATGAAATATGCACGCACTTTTCGCTTCTCAATTATACCCCCAGTAGACGTGGAAAGGTAACAGAATGATCTACATAAAATAGGTACTCTATTAAGAAACCCTACCTTGCGCGTGATCATTCTATTTACATATTATACATTTTTTATATTTTAATTTAGCTTTGCGGCAAATTTTCATGAGGCAGTATCAGGTTAAAAAGTCTCGTAAAAAGTAAGATGCTTCTTCAAAGGTCCGCCCCCTCCCCCTGCCCCGAAGAGGAAATGAAGAGCACAAACTTCGCCCCAATTTGTTGGAGCTTCAGCTCGTTTTGAGGAAATTAACCGAGGACTTTTGCGTCTTCGTTTACACTTGTTAAATAGATAGGACTGATATTAAAATTGGCTATTTTATTGACAGTCGTAAAATAAGTAAAACATGGATTTCCAATCTGAGATACTTACAACCAGCACAATTCTGCCATATTTGGTGTCGGCACATGTTTTATTTTCCACTTTTATTTATCGTCATTACAGTATTCATTCGTTTCTTTTCCATGGCATTTTTCATAAAAACTTTTTTTTCATACTTAACATTCGTTTCATCTCTTGACAGTCATACCTCTTCATGCATGTGTCAGATATAGATAGATACCTGCTCTAATTACAATAATATATTACACCTAATATCAAGATTTAGAAGTTTATAATGAAAGTTAGTAAAATTACTGAAGTTTAATACTTACTTCTCACATGAGAAATTAAAGCTAAATGTAAGCAAGGATAAATTCAATAAGAAGAGAATAACAAATTTACCATAGTGTATTCAATTTTCATTATTCAATAAAATCACAAGGACCACTTAGAATCGTCTTCTTACATGCTAGTGAATCTAGGTGCCGGTTCCTCCTAACCCCAGTTCAAGAAGAATCCGGCAAGAAACTTGTCTGGTCCTAACACTTTTTTGTATGATCCTTTATAATTTTACACAACACAAGTACCCTCCTACAAAATATACACCATAAGGAATATAAGGAAACAATGACAGACTAAGTAACTGATACAAATGTATGTAGTTCACAAAGATAATATAGTTTTAAAGTTACCAAATAACCAAACAGAGAACAACAAAAAAAGTTAACGGTTCACATATTAAATACACACAAATATATTTTAGTACAATATTATTGCAAGGCACTTATCTTTCTAGTTCGGTGGTCACCCCCAATCTACCCGTCTTAGGCTTTAACCTCACCTTTTATACATTTTTGAAATATATACAAAACATCACACCATATTAATTATTCAACCAATCACAGAAACCTATTAAGAATCTAAGTATAATAATAAAAGTTATTTACTTAACAACAATAAAAAGATGTTAGAAATATAATTCAAGAAACAATGGATTCATCGTTTTGCTATATATGTCTTAATAAAAGAATTATAACGAATTTACCGTTTTAATTAACAATCAAATGAAGGACTTGTAAATATCAGAATAATTAAAACAGAAAATAATAAAGTAAACATTCGTTAATAAATTCAAACAAATTAATAACTGAAAAATAGTAAGAAAGTATGTATCGAACAATTAAATTTACAATATATAACAATCATTCGATACTTTCGTTCTGAAATCCTAATTTCGTTCTCAAATGTGTGTGATGGTATAATCATTTTTATCACAATAATATTTATTAAAGCATATGTGAATTAAAACCAACTATAAAATAATTATATAAGTATAAAACTGTTTAACTGTTTTATCAAAACACCATCTGTGTTTTTAGCTGTGAACTAATTGAATGACAGGTGGATTTTTATTGAATTCTTACGAGTATAATTTCAATTATACTGTCACATGCATGCTAGCCTACTGCTTCTCAACTTTTTAGCCATTGGCTCTACTTTCATACTAATTCTGATAAATTCGTTCCGTGTCTTATCCATTTCTGTTACTTCACACATCCATCTCCACATTTTTAAATAAATAAAAAAATAAATAATATCTCCGTCTTTTATGAATTTATGAACCGATTTGAAAAATCAGGTTTCATGAGAAAGGATATACTTCCCGATTGGTCCCATATAAATTTCATAAAAATCGGTCAGTAGTTAAGTTTTCGAATCAAAAAAACTAAAAAAAATATGTCATCCTCATGGATGAAACGAAATTTAGATATTTTGCTTTCCTGTGATTTTCCAGTGGTGCTTACGAATTTCAAAAAAATATAAAATACTAAAAAGCATAAAATAAAAACCTGCTCCAAAAAAGTAGGAGGTTCTCAATTCGGTTGTATTTTTATGGGCTTAAATTTCATTCCATGAAGTCGGTTTTCTTTTTAGTTTTTAAAACTTAATTATTTCATCCATCCTTTCGGCTGTTTATATTACATACATTACGAAAGGTATAAAGTATAAAAATATAAAATAGTATGTAAGAAAAAAGGATTTAAAATTATTATACATTAAATCAGTCATCTAGTTTTCATAGTGCACACTTTGCTTAGTTTAAGCAAGCTAGATGATCCAAAATGCAAGCAAGCATCCGGCTATGGGATGGGACGGCTGCATGGGAATAAGTAACCTCAAACACTACTCCCGCTCTCACATTAAAAAGCAAAGCTAACATTTTTAACAAAATGTTAAAACAAACAGAGTTGCGGGGAAAGCTAGTTTATGTAGACTATCTGGTATACCCATCTCATTTTCCTAAGGTTTCATTAAAATAAGTAAAAAATGACGGTTCTGCACTGCAGATGCTCTATGACCGGAGATAAGGGTCGGTGCACAAGGCACGTGCCATGCGCGCGCGCATGCCGCCCCGGTGGTTTCATTGTTTAGTACACACAGCTAATTAGTGTGTAACTTGTACACAATTAAGTAGTATTAAAAGGTGGTTTGTTATTTAATAGCTCATTTCAATGCACACACGTAAGAAATAGTATGAGTATGTCTTATAATGATGTACTTGTTATAAAATCGGGTATAGTTTATTTATTTTCTTATTTAAGGCATCTCACAGTAAAACTAATAATATATATATTGTATAACAAAGGCAAAATAATTATTGGATGCCACAGCAAGCAAAAAGTAGCTTCACTGCTATAGTATTCATTTTAAAATTATATAATCAAAAAAGGGTATTCATTGCAATGTGGTTCATTTGCGTATGAATGTATTATGCGCACGCGCCTAGTTAGGGTTCCTTGCAGCTATTTATATAATCAATAAACGTTATAGTTTGGCATTGATATTTTGATTATTAAAAAGCTATTTCAGAAATTTCAGAAAGTTTTCTATGCGAATAAGAACTTTATTACCATGTAATCCAAAAAAGCCTTACAGTAATTTTCATATAGGTAAACTATGCGCGTATTCTGCGTAATCCAGAGAATAACGTAAGTAGTGCTTTATTTTGACGAACTCTGTGGCGCAGTGGCCTAAGATGCGGCTGAGACGTAGAAGGTTGCGGGTTCGATTCCCGCCGCGGGACTAATGTTTGTATGATCTGCAAATATTTGTCTCGGGTCTGGGTGTTTCTTTGTATAATATGTAGGTATTTAAAAAAAAAGTATATAAGTAGTGTATCAGTCATGTGGTACCCATAACACAAGCTCTGCTTACTTTGGGGCCAGATGATGTTGTGTGAAATGTCCGGGATTATTTATTTATTTATTTACAGAAATGCACAAAATAATATACACTAACATAACTGACTGGCCTGTCAGCTCAGTTGGTAGTAGCTCTGCCATCGTTGTAGGATGAGGGTTTGATTCCCTTCCAGGATAAATATTTGTGTGGAGAACATAGGTGTTTGTTCTGTGTCTGGGTGATATAATGTATCATAAGTATGTATTTAAAAATATATAAGTATTCTATCAGTCATCTAGTCACCATTATACATGCTTTGCTTAATTTGGGACTAGATGGTTTTTTGTGCATTGTCCAGATATATTTAATATTTATTTATAAAATACATATGCCAACAGCAAAATAACATAGTTTCAATAGATTAATTTTAGGAGAACCCAATGTCCTTGAAAAAGCAAGAAAAAACACTGTGATTAGTACATAATCTCACTTATATTATAAATGAGAAAGTTTGTGGGTGTATGTGTTAGTTTGTTACTTCTCCAAGCTCAAACCGATGGACACATTGTGGTATAACTTAGCGAAATTGGAATCCAGGTATTAAACTTTAGCAACAAATGAAACTCTCGTGAAGTTTCTCATTCAATCGTCGTCACAATTTGTTTGTTCCCAGTTAATAACATACAGGTAGACATCTCGTTATTACAACCGTAATTTCAGCCTGCGGTTAAGCAGAACCCAAATACACGGGCGGCGCTCACGCTTCACAACTTTTAACTCTCTAATTTGCATCACAAAGATTCTTTGGAGCGAGTAGGCATTCTGTATCAGTTTTATGCGATTGCGGACGCGTTTGCGGTCCGATTGTGTTCCACAATCATTATGTGGCAATATATTTTGTGAATTTTCGGTTAGGGGATTCTGCGTCCCAGATTTTGTCTTTGATCCTCCGATTAGGTTTGCGGTTTGCTTTTTAAAATTTGGTTTTATGTTAATAATGTAGGTAACTACGTATATTACAGCTTACGTTTATCTATATATAAATACGTGAAACAAAAACTTTATACCCATTTTTACGAAAATTGCGCGGACGGAGGAGTATGAAATATCGCACACTTATAGTTTATATAGAGAAAGAGTGCAGAATGCTATTTTTTTTTTTAATTATGCATAAAAATACATAAATTATAAATTAATTATAGTCGAACTTCGACCAGTGGGGCGACCACTAGTTTTAATTACTGTGTTACAGTATCTGACATAAATAAAAATAAATCGAATTTCATGGTACCTAAAATCAATACATTGGAGGTGTGTGTCCCGGTTCTGACCGATTACTTAGGACTTGGACCGATTTCTAAAAGTGGCGATGGGTATGCAAACTTTCACTTACTACGTGTCTCTGACTATCTCCTTAGACATCCTCAAAGATCTAAATAACTAGAAGTAACTTTTGGAGCTGTCGACCGAGTTTTTTTTCTTGGTACCTATTTTATCTGTTTATAAACGGGAGGTATGGGGTTGTTCTTGTAGTTGTCTGTGGGACACAGTCTGTTAAAAAACTGCTTGCTCGAACATAAAGTTCCGGCTTGAACCGTTGAGTTGAAACTTCGCGAGCTCTCCGCAAAATCAAACGTCGAACTGTCTGAAAACTCGCGGGAACTCATAATTGCCTCGCTGCCGATCCGAGCACCTATGCCAAGGTGGTATCACTGCATATCAGCCTGCACTGTTAAATGAACTTTAACGCAATCACTTTAGATTCATTTCGCTAAACCATCAGCGCGGTTCCACTAAACTGTCTGAGCACCATGATGAGATGAGGCATCTTACTCGCGTAATTCTTGTCGTGTTTTCTTCATCTCGTCCAAAATCATCCAAACGGAGTAATGAATGGTAATTTAAAAATTTAAATTACCTAAATAGCAAAATAGCTACAAAATGGCCGTCACACTATAAATAAAGTAAAACATTAAAATGATGACACTACTATACGTTCTGTGTCTATTCACCCTTGTTACGAGCTCGACAAAGGATTGTTCAAGAGTCTGTGATCTGAACATGACAATTAAAAGCGGGAAATCGAGTTATACGGTTCAACCAAGTGGATTTGTGCCGTATTTGGATTGGTGATGTGTAGCCTGCGGATTAGTTATCGATGATTGGTAAGACAAATAGCAGCAGTTGAAACGTTCGCAAAAGTTTAGCAAATCAAGAAGTTGACCACGTTTTTTAACTCATTGGACAAGTAGTTTAATGAACACGGCTTTTACTCACGTATTATTTTGTTGATGGACTGTATTTTATTTTAATTCAAAATTGAGAATTGAGATTGAGATTGAGATACCCCGTGCACCCCTGCCCTTTGCGAAGCCGGGCGGATCGCTAATACACGGCGATGCCGCCAGTGTCTTGGGGACACTGTCTATTGACCGGAATCTTGATCAGTAAAGCTATCTATAGATCGTTTTAAACGGTACTTAAATAGTTCAACTGTTTCACATAATGTATTTTATATTATGCGTGTTATTCTTATTTTAAAAAAATACACGGCTAGCCACTCAACTCGCAATTTTGTAAAAGCTTAGAAAAGTTATGGGGGAGTCTGTCTATATTGCATGTTTTTAATAAAAGGTCCCTTGAATTAATGAGTTTTCATATGAGTTTGATGTTACCCTTGTCTCACAGACGGGATGTAAATGCTTGTTGTTATGGAAATGCTAAAAACATGTTTACTTTGACGATGTTATGGTGTTATTTAACGTTTGTAATTTTGTATCAATTATGTATGCTTTTTTGTACTCACATTTGAAAAAAATAAACTGAAAACACCTTAATTATGTTAATTTGAAAAAGAAACAATGCAGTCTACTAGTATTTAAAAACGTCTCTCAACTTTTGTCAAAAGTCAAACATTGTTTAATGATATAGCGAATCTTAACCGTCGTACAGGCAGTGTTAAAAAAAACAACACATCACATGTTATTTTTTTATTTCAGAAAAAAATACATAGGTACGTACAATTACCTACTATACAATACAATACACAAAATAAAACAAACTAAGACTAACATTTTAAGATTAAAACATTAACAGAAACAGAAATATTTATAAGTAGGGCCGTAGAATCAAATTTTCATAAAAATATCTGTAGAAAGTGTCCCTATCTAAAAAAGCCTTACAAAAGCGAAAACATTAACTGGTTAAACAGCTTTTAAATCTTGTTTGAAAACAAGAGCAATAAATATTCATATTACTAAGTAATGTGCTGAAAAAGCGAAGAAAGTGAGGTCCTAAAATATTTCTGCGTCAAAGCTGCCACATTTGTAATTGGGGAGAATGGGGAAAACTTGGCCACAGGTAATTAGGGTAGCTTTCTATGAGAAGTGCACACGTAGCCGCGTTTAGCGTACACTTGCGGATCAAATCATTCTTATAATACATCACGTGGTTAAAAGACAGCCCGCAACTTTGCCCGCGTGGTACCTAGATTAAAAGTAGCCTGTAATGTTATTCCTGGTCTATTTAATACATAATAATAAGTCTATATTATATATTAGCTGTTGCTCGAGACTTCGTCCTCATTTTTTTAGGAATTGTAGCTTAAATCCTTCCCCAGGATGCAATTTATATTC
Source organism: Lampropteryx suffumata (assembly GCA_948098915.1). Taxonomy (NCBI): domain Eukaryota; kingdom Metazoa; phylum Arthropoda; class Insecta; order Lepidoptera; family Geometridae; genus Lampropteryx; species Lampropteryx suffumata. The sequence continues at coordinate 7,885,818 of OX402558.1, read as the reverse complement.
TTGCCAAAATGTATTGATTAAAACGTTTAAAAAGTTTCCATACAAACATTCACTATCCATTTTACTCTTTTATGAGAGTTATTTTGAAACATCATGAAACACGTGTCTATTTATTTTGCATTTTATATATTTATATCAAGTTTCAAGCAAATGTATGTATAAAACTTTTTAACGCACCACGCGTTAAAAAGTTTTATATATTCGTTTTCACCCTCTTTTACCCTCTTAGGGATAGAATTAAAAAAAAATCCCGTCTTAGTGGGTGGTTTTGCTGTGAAAAGAAGCTACCTTCTAAATTTCAGCTTTCTAGCTTCAGCGGTTTATAGGTATAGATGAACAGTTTTATTAAAATCAGTTCATCTATTATTCCGTAATTGAGAAACATACAATAATCCTAACATCCACATAAACATTTTCATTCTAGCTGCATAAATCAGTTACGGGCATAAAAAAAATGTTGACCTTTTACACAGCGTCATTTAGGTACACACTTCGTCTTGAACCAAAAAAACTAATTGATCATTTAAGAATATTATGAAGTATAGAAAAGTCATTCAAAATAAAAAATATTGAAAATATAATCAGGATACCGGGCTATAGAAAAATCAAACTAAACTGTTGTTGATTGATAAATAAATCTGCATTTAGGCCTAGAACACACTAGCAAATCAATCCGGGTCATTAAGGGCGACTCCTTGATCTAATGATTTTAACGCGTATTCACGGTCAAATGGCAATTTTTTTTATCAGAAAACATTAAAATAAAGAATTCTAAAAAAAGTATACCGGTTGATGTTGTTTTAATTAGTAATTAGTTTACGATCCGTATATTAGTGTAAGCTGCAAGTTAAAATGATTATTGAATAGTTTAGACAATATTTCATAATTTAATTATAAAACCAACAATTACAATTTGAAACGAGGAAGTAGGAGGCAAAATATTGAAAATACCTACTATATTTATTTTATAATTATTATTTCTTCAATTTACGAGCAAATAGCCACTAAGTAACGGTAAAAAATTCATTTTTTTTATATACAAAAGGTAATCTGCTGCGGGCATCGTCTTAAACCGCGCTTTTCCGAAGTATGTAATTTTCATTTGTTCGCTAGTGCGTGTACCTACGTCTGATACCATGTTCAACAGAATAGCGCGAAAAACGTTCGCCGTCGATAAATCCACAGTGCACACTTGGCTTTAATAACGCAATGTTGACACATTATTTTGCAAGTAAGTGTAGTTTCAGTGAGATCTTCCCTTATCCGCGGCGGACGGTAACGAGGCCACAGTCCCCTCGTTAGGGACACTCGGACATTTGTTACAGTTCTTTTAGCGAACTCACGCGGTTTTTCATGCGCGAAGTTTGTTAGTTTCCTAATTCGTAGTTCCATAATTGTGTTATTATGTTCATACGTAAATGCTATATTTTTTTTATTGTTTTTGCTTCGATACGGGCGCTGCAGTTGATGACTGTAGCGTCGGCGATGACGTCACGTGACAAATTATTTTGTTGTATATTTATATACAGAGAAAATCCAAAAGTAAGAAAAAAATTCCTAAAGTATTGTGTATGTAATAGAAAATTTGCTAATTAAATAAATTACAAGCATTGACAAGGCAAAATTTAGTTTAAAAAAATAGTTGTCTGTGAAGTCAGTTTACAGACGATAATTTTACGTGATAACGTCATAAGAAATGAATTGTTATGACAATTCATTTTCGTCAAAACGTCATATTAATGAAAAATTGCATTTAATTTAACATTTCTAACATTTACATTGCTTTTAACCTATAAAGATGCGTCACAAGCCCACAAGCACGCTCTCGCTTGCACGCTCGGCGCAGGTGGAACGTGATAATTTTTCGTATGTGCACCCGGCGTTCATCGATTTATAAGACGTTATCACGTCATAAATAGGCAGCTCAATATATCGACTGAATTATTAGCTAGCTTTTAGCGTAAATACTATATCTGAAGGAATATCTTTAGAAATAGCTCAAACTTGGTAATAGGACGTTCGTATGCATAATCAAGTCACAATAAGAAACAAGCTCGAGCATCTTAGCCTTCCCATGGGGTTGACGACCGTCCCGAGCGATCCCAGCGATCGGATAGATCAGCAGGACTTTTGAAAACACTAACGACCTCTGGATCAGGCGGTTCTTTTCCATTGAATAGTAAAATTTAAGTAAGGTATTGTAGAATCGACGCATTTCTTGCTGACAACTAGTTTTAACAAAAAACAATAGAAGTCAAGCATTACAGTCGTCAGCGAGCATTGCATTGTTTTGTCACGTTTTATGGTATAGTACGATACGGACTTGGCGGATGGGGACTATGCGAAAAAAAGTGTAAGATTTTTCCGTCACAAATTTCTGACACGTAATGTAGACGGTTATCCATAGGGTGACACGAATGAATAATATAAAACGTTTTTCAATAATAATATACTACGATAAAAAAATAATTCCAACCGAATGTATCACCAAAATCACGTAATTTTTAATTCAAAAACGTTTAAATATAACAAAGTGTTATAGTTATTGTCTAACCAATTATGACGAAGTAAGCCCCAGATAACAACAACAATAATCACTTCAGCTTCTGATGTATTTAGTCCTAGACCTAGATCCCTTGTCCTTTGAAAAGTCTCTTGGATCTTTAGACGGTATTTTTATTTGCTTAACTATTTTAACAAATAGTTCGTTATCAATGGAAACGAGCATAATCGTGATCTCGCTCACGGAGCCGCGCGCAGTCGGGCGTGCGTCGAACCGCCAAGGAAACGATACCCTGAACTTTTACTATAATTGCTAATCACTCCAGGGTTCCTTCGCTCGAACGGGCATGCTGTCTTTGAAGTTTTATATAAAATCAATTATTTTTATACAAATTAACACAGTAGTTATAAAAATAATGATACCGGACATTTTCACACAGCATCATCTGGCCCCAAAATAAGCAGAGCTTGTGTTATGGGTACCACATGACTATACACTACTTATATACTTTTTTTAAAATACATACATATTATACATAGAAACGCTCAGACCCAAGACAAATACTTGCAGATCATACAAACATTTGTCCCGCGCCGGGAATCGAACTCACAACCTTTTGTGTCTCAGCTGGACCTAAGCCCACTGCGCCACTCTGGTAACAGATTGCTAAAGGGAAAATATCAGCGCCTATGTCAATTTAACTGCAATGATCTTGTTTGTTTGCAGTAGTTTGATCCGTAGTTCAGAAAAAATTTAAGCAATAAAGTGATACAATTGGTTGGATGGACAGAAAAGGCAAAAAACAATCAATGGTGTCCAAAAAGTTACATAACATACCTAGTAATACATTTTACTAGATACTAAAATTAAAACGGTTTCTCCTTGATGCTCAGAAAGAGGGTGATACTTTAAATACATATGGTCCGTTATTTGTTGTATAAGTAATATATATTTACTGTAAAATAGGTATTTTTTTTTCTTAAATTCTCTCCACAGATTAGGTTAGACTGATTATACGGACTGGTTTTATATAATTGTATAATGTATTGGTATGTTCGTATTTTCGTGCTCGTATTCGTATTCGTAATTCGTATTTTTTAATTTGAATTTAATTGAATTTAATACCGGGCATTTCACACAGCATTATCTAGCCCCAAAGTAGGCAGAGCTTAGATATGGGTGCCAAAGTCAAAGTCAAAAGATACTTAATTCAATACAATTACAAGGACCGCTTTGAAACGTCTTACATACTAAGTGAATTTAGGTACCAATTCATCCTAACCCAAGCCCGAGAAGAACTGACAAAAAACTCGCCCTGGCCTTTTTTGCATAAACAATCTTATAACTACGAAAAATTTATACAAAAGGTTTATACATATCAAATGTGTCGGTTCACTGTCTGAGGGCAGAGGCCATGCATTATTATCAATAATAGAGTCATTTATATTATAATATGTATGCTTTAAATTTCTTAATAGATAGTTTAGTTGCATTTTCAGGTAGCTTATTATAGAAGCGCACTGTGTTCTCCAAAAAAAGACTTATTTACTTTTTCTAGTCGAAACCTAGCGATGTATAATTTGTTTCTATTCCTTGTATTGATTCTATGAAGGTCACTATTTTGCTGAAACCCATCTTTATGAGTGTATAACAAATTTTCATATAATATATATTGTGAATCTATTGTGAGAATATTAATTTCTTTGAATATTTATCTCAAATACTCTCGTAAAGGCACGTATTGTCCTTTTTTGAATAACAAATATTTTACCAATATCAGCTGCTTTCCCATCTCCCATCTCCCATCTCCCATGACTGATATAATACTTTCATAAAAATACCCAGACCCAAAATAAATACATCCAGATCATACAAACATTTGTCCCGCGGCGGAAATCGAACCCGCAACCTTCTGCGTGTCAACAAGGCATTGGCCCACTGTGCCACAGAGGTCTTATTAATTCATTCATTAATTAACTAGTGTGTGTTTATGTAATAGACTAACTTTAAATATATGAATGGATTAATACTTTAATTTATTATATAAAAGTAAAGGCACTTCGTTCGTGTGTTTTCTACATTTTCTACGCACCTAAAACACTCTTTTGGGTTTTGATAAACACGGGATTTACTCGCGTAGATTCTATAGATAAATCTAAACAATGTCAGTGCCTCCATTGACAAAATAATAAGCGATTAAAACCCGTGATTATTAAAATGTATAGAAAAACCCACGAAAGTTTGAAAGTGAATTATACCCTTTTAGAGGATTCAATTTCTTTTTAAGTGCCCCTTTAGAACCCTAGTGGTAGATGGTACTTTCCTTTCTAGTATTTGAACTAACGGTTTAAGCCACGTAACGAATTGTTTAGGCTACGCGTTGAATTAATAACGAATTGTATGATTATAAAATGAATAACTATGATACGTTAGATATCAAAATAATTTTCATAAAATTAGTATACAATTAAATGAACGCCTTTATAAATCTGCGAGCAACAATATTTTAAGTGAACCACAAACATATTCGTAGGACAGAGTCACACTAATAAACTTGAATAATGCTTTTTATTGCAAACGTTTGTATACATGTATTAAGCATCTGCAACCGAACCGACACCGTATGTACTGATTCTTTTTTCCTGCGGGTCTTGTTGGCAATGTCGAGAGGTTAGAAAAAACTTTCAATACTGCATTAAAACAAACGGAATGTGTGTGTTAATTCAGTACCAAGTCAAGTCAAGTCAAAATATGTTTTATTCAAAACAATCACAACAATTACATACTAGGTGAATCTAGGTGCCAATTCCTCCTAACCCAAGCCCTAGAAGAACCGGCAAGAAACTCGTCCTGGTCCTAGCGCTTTTTCACATGATTCATCTTATAACTACAATTTTCTGTCTGAGGGCAGAGCAACATGAGGTCATGCATTTTTTTGTAAAAAAAATGCAAACAATTTTTGTATGATCTGCAAGTATTTGTCTATTTTTCAGTAGTTGTCTGTCTCGGGTCTGGGCGTTTCTATGTAGGTATAGTATCTATGTATTTACAAAAATAAAAAAATATTTATAAATAAATAAATAAAATACTAATGCCGTTCATTTCACACAGCATTATCTGGCTCCAAAGTAAGCAGAGCTTGTGTTATGGGTAACAATTGACTGATATACTACTTAAATGTTTTTTTTTGTTAATACATCTATCTAATCTATCGAATACCTTTAAACTAGCAATTCTTGTATAATATATGTATATATAATCTGAATTTTGGAAACGGCTCCAACAATTTTCATTAAATTTTGTATGCAGGGGGTTTCGGGGGCGATAAATTGATCTAGCTAGGTTTATACCGAGCAAAGCTCGGTCATCCAGCTACTAAATATTATTCATAGAAACATCTAGACTTGAGACCAATACTTGCAGATCATACAAACATTTGTCTAGCGGCGGGAATCGAACCCTCATCTCATAACACAAGCTCTGCTTTCTTTGTGACCAGATGATGCTGTGTGAAATGTCCTGCATTATTATTATTATTAAATTCAGCTAATGTGTATAAACCCGGAAAATAGCTTGAGCTTGAGGTCACTACTATTTTGTTATGTACTGAGGCTGTGCAGAACTGACGTGCTTTTCCAAATACATCGATAGTCATATGACGTCAACGAATGTGAGTGGACGTCGTTATGACGAAGATATGCTACCTGGGTTGTTCTTAATTGCGCTTTTAACTATAATAAAACTATTAAATCTAATTGCTGTAGCTCTTAGGTACCTACCTTGTTACATAGATTGTCGTAGTTTAACTGAACAAAGGAGGAAAGGTAACAAGTTTCCTTCATTCCTTATTTGTAATAATCATTCATGTTTTGTAATAATAACTCATACCTTAGACATATCGATTTATCCGTGCGAAACAAACAAGAATAGTCAAAAACATTTGACAAATATCAATTGCCACGTTTAAGAGTCATTAACGATTGCTTCAGTCGCTCCTTAATATAGTTTTATCAAAGAAAATCGAGAATAAGAAAAAAAATGGTTGTCCTTAAAGTCGGTTTAGGGACGATAGTTTTACGTGATACTGTCATGAGAAAACATTAATGAACCGATCGTGCCTCTCTATCGCTTGTTCCGCGCTCTCGTTTGCACGCTCGGCTTAGGCGGAACGTGACAATGAGTCATGCTTTTTTGCGTGCAGCCGGTGTTCATCTATTTATAAGACGTTACCATGTCAAAAAATCCCCTAGTACAATGTTACAGATTACACACATCATCTAGCCCCAAAGTAAGCAGAGCTTGTGTTTTGGGTACCACATGACTGATATACTACCTATATACTTTTTTAAATACAAACAACACCAGAACTCGAGACAAATAATTACAGATCATGAAAACATGTCATATCATATCATAAACATTTCCCTAAAAACCCGTTAACTCGTTAAGTTTTATTTAAAAAGTGACTAAACGTCATTCATCTATGTAGCCCTTAAATTAACCTTTTAAATATCCATATTTTCAGTATTCAGGCGTGAGTATCCAGTATTTATAGGGCAAAGTGTACGCTTCTATAACAAGGTCTTAAGTGACGTGTTAGATTATGTCAATTGGCAAATTTAAAAACGTAATAAAACATGAACGGTCTGTTAAAGCATATTATAAAATATCAGATTTTTTTAGAAGACCAAAAAAGATGAATATGCTCCAACTCGACTCGGCAACAAAATATGCGAGGATCATACAAAAAAGTGTTAAGACCAGACGAGTTTCTTGTCGGATTATTTTTGAACTGAGGTCGGATTATTTTTGAAGAGCGGCACCTAGATTTACTAGTATGTAAAAAGACGATTTATAGTGGTCCTTGTGATTTTATTGAATAATGAATGTTTTGATTTGATTTGATTTGAGATAATTTCTATAACATTGTAACTATTGTGTATATATTAAACGTCCCCAAATAAGATGGGTCATTGTAAAAGTTGGCGATAACACATGGGTCAGTGGCATCATAAAGCGGGTTGCAGGTTATAATGATGATAATGATGATGCTGGAGCCCTGGGTTATTTATTTTATTTATTTATTGGACTGCACTATCATCAGCACAGATGGTAGTAGATCTACCTACTGCGACGTAGGTTGGGAGTTGGACACCCTCCCAGTACTAACATTTGTGTGATGGACGCAAGTGTTTGTTCTACGAGTATGCCTGGGTGTTATAAGTTTGTATTAAAAATTATATAAGTATTCTATTAGTTAGTTGGCTAGATGGTGTTGTGTGCATTGTCCACTAATATATATTTATTTATTTTAATTAAAGTGTTCGTAAAACTGACCCAATTCATTTACTTATTTATTTTATGACGGCCTCTGAGCAGCGGGCTGAGGTCCAGCTGAGACGCAGAAGGTTGTTCGATTCCCGCCACGGAACAAATGATTGTATGATCTTAAAGTATTTCTCTCGGGTCTGGGTGTGTATGTATAATACGTACGTATTTACAAAAAGAGTATATAAGTAATATATCAGTCGTTTGGTATCCATAACACAAGCTCTGCTTACTTTGGGGCCAGATGATGCTGTTAGAAATGTCCGGGATTATTTATATATTTTTGTTATTATTTTATCTAGGATTCTCAGCTATTTTTTTAGTTTCCTAAAATAAAGCAAAATATTTCGTACTAATTTAAATCAACACTTTCAGCCTTACTTATAATCGTCTCTCGACTTCTGTCAAAAGTTAATCACTGTTTAAAATAGTGCCAACTCTTTTTGTAAGATAAAGACAAACTATCAACTATCCAATTAATATCAAAAACCTTATCCTTTTGCTGTCCTAGAATTAGAACAAGACACACTAATTTGTTTGCAGTTTCGCGTTCTGTACCAATTATGATCAAAATTCACTTGTAAGTACAGAACCTATAATAAAAGCATCACCTCTGTCGATATTTTTCACAGCAATATGAGTGTTATTAGGCGAGATATATGTGGTTTGCTGAGAGATGTTAACTTGTAAGTTTAATATAAGTGTATTGAGTAATTATATAGTGTCTATGTTTTGTACCTACATATAAAATGATAATGTGTACATAGTGTAGTATAATTTTCTTCTCTTTATCACAATCAAAAACACACACACATTCACACATACACACACACACACATACAAGCATCACACACACACACCATGATTACTGTCGTTTTTTTTTTGGTTAGTTAAAATGTAAATCCGTTATTGGCTGCCGGTTGTTTACTTAAGCTTTGTGTATCATATTTTAAGAGCTGTGGATTTTGTACAATTAATAAATAAATAAATAAACTACAAAGACAAAGAATCTTAAGCAGTGTTCGGAAGTGTTTAAGTTAAGAGGCGTTTATAAGTGAGGTCGTTTGTATATAACTAGCTTGGTTAACTCCTAATAAACTTGGTTATACGATATTCCACGAGGTCAGTATGTTAGTATCTAACCACATGTGGTCAATGTGTGTTAAATGACATCTGGGAATTTCTGTGTTTGAAAGCCACGTTAATCTATAAGTCTCACCTATAAAAAGAGTCCTTAGGTCGTAAGAGTTATATTAACTGAAGAGTTGGCTGAATCCTCCTCCTTCTTGTGTCGTGTTCCTCATTGCTGAGGGTCGTGACCTCCACGAATCATTTTTTGGACGATCGCTTTCCACTTGCTTCGGTCTTCGGCAGTGTGTAGGCTTTCGTGGACGTTCTTGTTGGTGGTGTCCCGGATCTGGTCTGTCCACCGCATCGAACTCCTTCCCCTTGGTTGCCTTCCCTGTATCTTTCCTGTCACCAGGAGCTTTTCAAGGCTGTCGTTCTTCCTTCTGGCCATGTGCCCGAAGAAGTCGAAGATCCTTCGGAGGCAGATGGTTGATAGCCTTACGGTGATTCCCACTTCGCGCAGAATAGACACATTTGTGCGGTGCGCTGTCCAGGGTACTCTCAGCATTCTCCTCCAGCACCAAATTTCAAACGCGTCGATGCGTGTACGATCAGCCTTTTTGAGGGTCCACGTTTCAGCGCCATAGAGAAAAATTGCAAATACTAGGGCTTATCTTGGTCTTCAGAAAGATTGCTCTATCCGCCCAGATCCTACTAAGACGGGTCATCGCGCTCTTTGCCATCCCGATCCGCCTCCGCACGTCCGGTTTGCATGAGCCATCGTTACATATGGTAGAGCCCAGGTATATGAAGTTGTCCACATATTGAAGGTTGAGTGTCCCACTAAGCTCCAGCTGCTTCGTGCGATCTACCACCATGATTTTGGTCTTGGCTTTGTTTATCAAAAGCCCAAGATCGCCGCTCACACGTTCCATACGCTCCAGTAGCGCTCCCATCTCCAATTCGTCGGTCACGACCAGTGTAGTGTCATCAGCGTAGCGCAAGTTAGTGATTCTGGCGCCTCCAACAGAGACACCGCCTCCCCAATCTTCGATAAAATGACCTAAGGACCTATAAAAAGAGTACTTAGGTCGTAAGAGTTATATTAACTGAAAAGTTGGCTGAATACGAACTATTTAAAAACGATTTTATTTATTTCCAGGGTAAATCAAAGAGAGAGCAGTCCTTAGAAGAGCTTCGCCAGCACATCCACAGATACTACATCCCTCTGAGCCGGCAGTTCATGGTGCTGTTCCCAGAAGGAGGTTTTCTTCACAAACGGAGAGAGGTCAGCCAAAGGTAGGTGAACAAAGTTCTTTTGTAGTCTTCTTGCGTTTTAATAATTAATTAAATGAATGAAAAAAAATACATTTATTTGTAACAACATATACATAAAAAACAATATGAAGGTACACTCAAAATAAAAACAATTAACAGAGAAGACAACTTCAATTAAATTTAACTAAATACTGTCTCGTTCAAGTGTATGTTTTTCTTGTGTGCTGAATAAATGTTTTTCTTTCTTTCTTTCTTTCTTTCTTTCTTTCAAGTGTGCTGTTACAAATTGGCTATACAATACAACGCAATGCTGATCTTCCGTTGGTTGGTTAGATCAAATTGTTTAGAGCAACATCTGACTGACTGACCATCATTTACAGATTTGCGGAGAAGAACAACCTTCCGAAATTGGAATATGTGTCGTTACCCAGAGCTGGAGCTATGAAGGTTATAATGGAAGAGGTCGGACCCAATAGCAACCAGGGTGCTAGCACATCTAAGGACACGGCCAATAAAGGTATGTATCAAAAATGTCAACCGCAATAATATCCATACTATTTATAACAATTTTGCACGATTGATTCGATCTGCATGAAATTTGGTAGACCGATAAAAACGTTCTAATGGTAAATCAATCAAATTAAACAAATGTGAGGTAATCGATGAACCTTATGGTATATAAATAATAATTGATTGCTGGTTCTTGATGATCTGTAATTTTTATTTGTGAATGTCTAAACATATCTAATACCTTTAAACGAGCAATTTTTATATATACTATATATGTATGTATATATAATCTGAGTCTCGGAAACGGCTCCAACGATTTTCATGATTTTCATTTCCGGGGTGATAAATCGATCTAGCTTGATTTCATTTTTAGAAAACGTTGTTTTATCCGTGTTTTATACCGAGCAAAGCTCGGTCATCCAGGTACTGATAATTTATCAAAAGTTTTTATACTTCTACTTTTAAAAGAGAAAGTTGAAAATAAAGAATATACGGAATTTTACTCATGCAAATGTTAATTTTGGGTGTGACGATAGAAAGGAACAAAAACAGAAATCAGTAGTTTTTCTTTTTTTCTTCTTTTTCTATAATATGATCTGTCTTGACGACAATTTTACCATTGTTAAGTGATCGTTTTGTTAAATATTGCCGCAAAGCCACAGGCGGTCGTCATTTGTCTGTTCTAAACGTCATCGCGGAATGACAGTGTAGAATTTTCTGGGATTTCATTGTCGTACAAATCACAAAGCAATTTAATACATTTTTAATTCGATTGTTTGCACTTGTGTTTGTTTAATTACCGCTAAGATTATCCAACAAATAAGCTATGTTACTTCATTAAGATTCACATGAAATTTTTTGTCAAATTTAGTTCCTGTTAGGTAATTAGGTATAAAACTTGATAGTTTCCTCATTTTAAAGTTAAATTTAATTATACATTACCATTATTTACATGTTTTCAATGTAATTTTACAATAATTGCTCATATATAAAAATAGTGTACATTATTTGAATAATAAATGCTCAATTATATTTTTTTATATAAAATCTAAGTAAACAGCCTTCGTTTAGTTATTAATTATTAAAGTAATAGCAATAAAGACATAAAAGAATACAGAGCATATACGACAACACTTGGTTTTGTAGCTTGCCAATTTGCTTCATTAGGAGTTTTATTTGTATTATCTGAAACAGAAAAACAAACTTTCATCAGGTTATTAAATAATACATACGTTTTTGATCAATCTTGGACCTGCTTCGGTCCAAATATAATATAATTATAAAGATACTAGATCAGGTAATAAATCTTCCATGTCAAACAATGACAGGGTTTTACATAGACGGTATTAAGTTAAACTAATACATTTTGTTTAAAAAAAAACAAACATGTCTTCGACTGTAACCTACCTAGTTTGTATTTGATGACTAATGTCTTTTTAAACATTTTAAGAGATGTAATATTTTAATAAAAAAAATTTTTTAGGGTTTTCCCAACAAGCACGTGATTCTGACTTAATTTACGAACAACTTTATATTGTGCTTGCATGACTGCAATGAAAATAAAATTATGTATCTAGTTTGTAGTAAATTACGTCTAGTAACAAAAAATCAGGTTTTCCACTAGCACAGCCACAAGCTAATTGTTCATCAAGTACAACTCGCTCTTTGATTTTTTATAAGAGTTTTCATATCTCAAAGTGGTCTGACCAGACTTTGTAGAGTGGTATTAACAACAAATAACTAGACAAAAAATGATTCATCATGGGCATAGTTTTCCCATACTTGTTTCAGAGTATGTAAGTACTTATGCTTGAACATGAAATTATTTCCTTTTCCTATATAAATTTAACTATCAAGGATTATGATAGTTCACGAACGTCAATTCTGTATTGGTGTCTCTTTTCAGAAATTGCATTTATATTTTTATGTAATATTTCTTTGGAGATTTCTGTGTTAGTTTCTCATTTTTTTTATGATTCTTTTATAATCAACATGACCTTCTGATCACTGACAGTTGTGCTGAGAAACTGATAAAACATATGACCCAACAATAAAACCAGTTTCAAAACCAATTATTTTATTTGCATATCTAAAATTATTTTTAGGAAAAAACGTGCTCAGGACTGGACATCAGACGTCTAGTTATTTATGTCTTTGAGGATACTTATGGGGGTCAAAGGTACGTCCTAACATTCTATATGGCACATGCTATCATATATTTACCCTTAGGCGTTGTTAATGCAAGGGACAGCATGAGTCAACGACTGGTCAGTGATCAGAAATAATCTTTTGTCACCGGAAATTTCAGATACCGAATACCGCAATAAAACACATTAAGTTGAAAGATGTGTTTCACGTATGGTGTGAAAGTCTTTTGTTAATTTAAGTGGTTTTGAGTTTTTACCAATCACATATCAGAAAATACTAACGTTCTTAACTTTGACTAAAAACTGTACGTGCCTTTTTTGTATAGCATTTTTGCATTGTATAACGTCGCAAAGACGCAATGACGTCATAAATACGCGAGAAATTGTATGATTGTAATTGTAATTTAAGTGATCTTTGCACTAGTAGATGTATGCCCTTTTACACTCACTTTTGCAGATACGTAAATCGGATTTCCGAATAATAAGAAGAGGCATAAGCTTCATAAAGCAAAAATACGTTTTACCAACAGTCAGGGGCTAACTAATGCTCCAAAACCGATTGAGTAGTGCGTTATACTAGGCAACTCATAAACTGAAAGTTTGTTATTAAACGTTACTTAACATTAAGTTAGTGAAATGGGAATATATATAGCACAAAATAGTTTTTTTTTAATTTTAGAGAACAAGCCCGTGGTCTTAAAAGAAAAACACAAATAACATGATTTTACAGAAACAAATATTGCTAGTTTGACATATAATTATATTAAATACTATCCTTACGTGTTTGATATAATATAAAGTAATACTTATATTAAGGAACTTCATTGTTAATGTTTATAAATAATATATTTTACATAACCTTACCGGTATTATTTTCAGTTTTGTTTGTTTTTGGGTTTGAAGTCCTAATTTCAGGTCCATAAAGTCGTGTAATAATTGAATTTAGGTTTGTCTGTTCTGATGGGTTAGCCTCTGTTTTATCGTTGCTTCTTTTAGGTTTTTCTTCCGTATCATTTTCAAATTCTGTCTGTGACTCTGTGATCAACGAATTTGGATTCGTATAACGTTGATTATGGCTTAGATTGTTTTGTTCTTGATTATGAGCTAGCGTATTAGCTGCCGTTCCCAAAACGTATTCTATATTTGCTTTTAGAACTAGATCGTTTTCTAAATCAGAAGATGGTTGATCCTGTTTATTTTGTGCTTGCTTATCCATAGACCAAGACCCAAAAATTTCTTCCATGTCCTTTGAAATGGTTTCCCGTTTGTTTCGACCTTCTGTGTGTTTAAGACCAAATTCACGAGGCACTTCAGGTAAATGGAAAATCATAGTGGCTTTTTCTGGATTTGGGTTTTGCCTTAAATATGGGTAAGCAACATATCTTTCTTTCGTATTGACCATCGCCAGAGGCCTTAAATAATTCACAATGTTGTTTTGTACTTCTGGAAATAAAAAATATAATATCAATATAAAATCCATTCATATTATAAAAAATTGTATGTAAAATTGTATCTTTGTATGTAGGTATGTGTTTATTGTAACTTTTTCACGCCTAAACGGATGCACGAATTTTAATGTAATTTTGTATTGAGATAGATTGTGTCTTGGGGACGGATATAAATTACGATTCATGTATATACCACGCGTGCGAATCCGCGGTCAGCTAGTTAGCTAGTAAATAATAAATCAAGGTGCTTATATCGGGCTATGGTTTTGATTTGGCCAATGAAGCGATGCCAATGATGAATGAATTATTACTCTAGTCTAAAAAGTTGTTAAGATAGCAAGAAACTTGTTAAAACTCATTACTATGTTTAAAAATGTATATCAGTTCGTCACTATTATAATATATTATTTATTTATTTTAAAGATAAACATAATTTACCTCCTTTGATGTTGTTTTGTTCAGATCCGCAGACAACACCATACCCTAAAGCTGCAATTGCTATATACATAGTCCTATTCATTTTCACTACACTTATATTCAATATAATTCACTACTTAACAAACAGCATGAAATGCGTCCGACTTCAAGTGTTATTACCGATAGACTAACAACGCTCGCATATATCGGTGAATCTTTTTATATAATGTTGTTCAACTTCAAACGCATTACGCAGGTATTTCCCATTAGTCATCGGGTTAATATTTTGAACATGCAATCCTTGACCTTGCCATTTGTATTTTTACGCCTTTTATATAAATTATATCTAGATATAAGGAAAGACGGAAAGAAATATATTCATATTTATGTACCTTCCTACAGTGTTGGGTAAAAAGGTATATTTTTTATATTGTTGCTATAAGATTTTTTCTTAGGGTCATACAACTTAATTTCTGTTAGACTGTAAGGCTGACTGTGCTTATTTAAAAATAAATCGCTGAAGTGTGAAAGTCACACCTGAGAGTGTATCTTAATACTTTTCGACATCGTGGTTCTTTTACCATCGGTATAACTATCATAAACTATAAAAGCACCACAAATGGTTTTTTAGTTTGTGTGATATACATATGTAAAAATAATCGATATTCGGATTTAATATTTTACTTTTGCTGTTCGTTATTGCTTTTTGCTAAATTATATGATTTTTGGTCAATGGGAAATGCCCCATAGGTTTTAATTTAATGGCGAGTAATAAATATGTGGCATAAAATAACGTAATTAGACTGTATTTTTTTATTGGATTGACATAGAAGCTTGTCCTATTAATGCTTCATGGGATTACAGACCTAAGTATTTAATATTCAGCTTAGCTTGGTAGAAAATGGGTCTTTACAAACAGACAGACAGAAAGACGGACAACGAAGTGATTCTATAAGGGTAAAAAAAGAGGACCCCATCATCATCATCTCCCTGACATTAACCCATAATATATTTTTCTCTCTACTTCATCAGCTGTTATATACATTATTTTTTCACAAATCCTCTTTTTGCCTTGTCTAGTAAAGAAAGAACAAAAAACATTTATTTAGCACACACACAAATGTGTTCAAAAGAGAACACATTAGTGGAAAAAATAGTTAAAATAGGCCCCAAGAGGAAATTTATACAAATACAAACATAAAATAAAAGAAAAAAAAAATTCTCTGAAAAAAGTTCAATCTCAGCATGTGCCAGGCACGAAAGTTTATACCATAAGGGTTCCCATTCTTCTTTTTATAATTAGTCTTAACTTTTATAATCATTGTCTCCCATCCCTTATCTCACGCTAAGTGTGCTAGATATATATGTTCTTCTTCCATTTCTCTATCAGTCATCATTTCAATGCTTATTTACCTTATATTACCTTTTTTGCTGATATATTAAGGTCTTATCTTTATCTTTTACGTCTTTCACTCAATCCATCCATCTTTTCTTTAGCCTACCTCTATTTTTGTGTCCATCCACATTCAGATCACCAAACACTCTTACACCCCTGTCGTCACATGAAATTCCTTCCTTCCCTTCCTCCCTTCCATACCACCCGAACCTAAGCTGACCTAACGAACCTAACCTAACCTAGCTGAAAAATAAACGAAAATCTAAAACTTGTATACATCGATGATGTTTCCATGTATTTTCATACCTCGCTGTCTCATTGGAGCGTTGCGTTTATTTGGCCTACCCATATTATAATATACAAAATACATCTACTTTCCACTAAAAATGTATTATAGGCTAAAATTTAATTCAATGAAGTCTGTTTCTTTTTAGTTTTTAAATCGTAATTATTTAACAAGTCTATATTACAGTCTCAGTACAGTACACACAGTACAGTAGCTTAAAAATATATTTGCATAGGAATGCGGAAATAAGGCTAGGGAGACATCAAGATCATCTATGCACACTTTAGTAAAGAGTTTTGGTGTTCGATAAAAAATATGTACAGCAATTTTACTTTTTAAAATGTAATCTCGAGCTAAAACAAGCTTGAAGATGGAAGATGAAAGCTTTAATTTTCTAACCTGTAGCCCATCAAAGACGTATGTACCTACCCCCCCACACCTTGATTTTTGTGGGTAGTGTATCATACGATATACTGGAATATATAATAGACTAAGTCAGAATCATTGTTTATGACGGATTCAGTCAAGCCAACTAGGTCAGGTGTTTTGGATTTAATTGTAACTAATAGTTCATCTCTGACTGTGATAAGTGATAGTGCATGTGACAATGATAATTTTTTCAGCTTAGGCAAAAATGCTTTCGTATTTCTGTCCGAACGGCGCCCGGCCAGCGTCTGTCCGGATGTTCTCCTCTACAGGTCGCATTTCTCGCAACCGATTCTCGTGAAATTTTGTTCGTAAAATTTTTTGTCGATTCAGTTTTTGAAAATTTTTCAAAATGTCGTAGATATGAGGTTGAAAACGTAAAAAGTGATATATATTTTCATGATATCTACAGCTCACTCAGCTCAGAACCACTAGTTTTAAATTTTCTTTCTGTTTAACCATTGTAATAGATTTATACACAATAACTGATCAGTTTTACCCCTATAAATAAAATAAGAAGATATAAACAAAAAAGAACCCGTCATTTTGTCCACCTAATCTTTTGCACCTCTTCTTCAAAGATGTGGTGATATAGATCGAGCATCATGATTATAATGTTGACTCATTTATTTGTGAATATTGCTTCATAGTGTACCTACCTATAAATAAAGAAATGGCATATCCTAGTATTTAACCTTCAGAAATAAGAAAGCAAATGTAGGTGTAGAGTGTAAATCATAAAAAGTTATATGAATTAAAATACCTTTATTTCATTTTATATTTTTTATGTTCGATTTAAAACCAACCCTATCTATTTTAAACATTATTCAGTCTATCATTCGCTGCAGATGGCACAATAAGTAGTAAGTATATTTACCTACACATTTCTAAGCGATGTATGCAGACTATAGACGCCATATAAAAAAACAAATGATCAAAATAAAAATAAACTTAATAAATAATCAGGAAAATATTGAGCAGCCATTCAGTTGTTCTGATTGGTAGTTGTTAAATAAATACAATAAATAATATTAGATAAATTAAATGCACATTAAACAATTGTTTATAAGATTTTGACTTGCTTTCTTCTTGTTTGGTATCGGTTGAACTTTCAATAGGTTCAATCTTGCGAGTCTGAGTGGTACCATCTGAAATATAAAAATATAAAATGTTACTATAATTATTTTTTTTAGACTCTACCTTATCGTTTTTTGGGGTTCTGATTATTAGATCTAGGAACTATTAGCGTAGTCGACGTTACGACAGTTACGTTACGTTAGACGTTAGACATAACACTACGATTCTATTAAAAATATATATATATGTTGCGCGGAGTAGTTACTGAGTAAGTAGCTTAGAAATAACATTACCTAAAACACTGCGGCCATCAGAAGTATACACATCTGTCTTCCTTTCTTCGTGTGAGTCATTGGGCAACTTTTGAGGTGGAATTAACAGGCTAATCATTAGAGGCCTAACACCAGCTGCATCAGGATGATGTAATACTTCATTTTCGACCAAGTTTTTTCCAAGTCTATCAGGAGGATTTTCGAGAATGTGTTCGTGCCTTCGGTGAAATGTGCTTCGACCATGTAGGCGGTTATCTATATCTAACAAAACAATAGTGCTTAGTAAGGAGTTTGTGGTTTCTTCATGGATTAACTTAACTTTCACGCATATCAGGTTGATTTTATTTGACATAGCAGATATAACTGTAATCTTAAAGCTATTGATTAACAGATCAGCTAACAGATAATTTTTTAATATACTAAACAAAAATTGTATTATTCCTATAAAAATAAAATTGTGTAATATACAAATATACTTTGACTGGCCTGTCTGCTCAGTTTTTAATAGATCTGCCTTCTGCGTTGTAGGTTGAGTGTTCGATTCCCTCACAGAATAAACATTTATGAACACATGTGGTGTTTGTTCTGTGTCTGGGTGATATAAAGTATCATAAGTAAGTATTAAAAAATATGTATTCTATCAGTCATCTGGTCACAATAATACAAGCTATGCTTAGTTTGGGGTTAGATGGTGTTGTGTTCATTGACCATCAATATTTATTATTTATTATTCATTTCTGAGAGCCTACATCATTTTGTTCTTTGTTTTCCTGTTTTGTATTGTGCAAAGTGCAAGTAATCCACTAGTTACGCTTATTATTTACCGATTAAATAATACAGTTATTTTATGTAGGTACTCGTATAAATGACAAATACCTTGTAACCCTTTATAGGAAATACAAAATATGAAGTAGTTATATCCCAAGATCTTTATTCTAGAGTTTCTGTTTCAAATAATAATTATGCTTTACCTGTGTTATTTTCATTTGTGTAATTTATATTTTTGTTTTCTTCCAACGTTACAACTTTTGGTTGCTCAGTCGTGTTTCTAGCAGGTTCAGGTTTGAAAATCATTTCCAAGTTTGCCAGAAACCCTGAATTTTCCAGTATACTCGGATCGGCGGATTGTACATAGGTCATTTCATCGCATTGTGTTTTTAGCAATTGATTTATAGTACACCCAAGTTTAACAGCGGTAATGCGTTGCGTCACTGCCTCTTTGTGAATTTCTTCCGCATCAATCAACCAGTTATCAGTAGCTTGTAAGCCTAGAAATAAAAATAAAGTTGTACAATTAGTTATTTAGAGCTCCTATATAATAATAATAATAATAATGCCGGATAATTGCACACAGCATCATCTGGCCCCAAAGTAAGCAGAGCTTGTGTTATGGGTACCACATGACTGATATACTATTTAATACATACATATTATACATAGAAACAAATATATTTGCGATAATATGTATTCATTCATTCATAATTTTGCTGAGAAACTTTATTTTAAATAGCATAGGTTTTAGATTCACAAAATAAAAATATTTGAACTTCTCAAAATATCTACTTGGTATTTTCCTGGCATAAGAAATATTATTTAGGGGTTAAGAAATCCCAAGTAGGTACATATTTATCTACACGAGCATTTAGAAATTTAAAATAAAACATAATAATATGCTACAACATTCTTAATAGCATATAATAATATACTCACATATAATTTATTTGTACAAAAAAACAAATACCTGCTTCATGGGGACTTCCCAGAACATGGGCTTCATAAGGATGTGATCTGCATACTACGACACACCATAAAACTACCATCACTTTGCTCATCATTCCAACCATTGCGTGATGCCACATCTTATTTATGCACGCCCGAAATTATGCACAACCTTTTATTAAACACAAACACGACATCCTTCTCCTATTGCAGTGCAAATACTGATTTCTGATAGATCGTACATCTACTCTGCTGTGTTCTCGTTGTGACGTCTAGTTCACGTGTGATATATGATGATGACGTTATTCATTCATCATAAGGATAAATATGTAGATTGGTACTCAAACGCTAATTGTATTAAAATAATAATGAGGTGTCATTAAAATCTTCTTAAATGACCAGGAAAGTCATATAACCACATCTTCATAACCGCGCTAAGGATCGAATTATGCCTAAGTTAATTACACCATGAGTACTTTGATAAACTTAAGTCTCTATCGTTCCACTCGAAGCACGGATGCGCTATATAAAAAAGATACTGCAGGCTCTCATCCAAGTAGAACGACGTTGATCTGCTATTAACGACAGTCAGCTCGCTACGATAGCTTTTCTATTTAGATCGATGTCCGATTTGTAAGCCATTTCCGACATTGAGTATAGAGTTCCTCCTATTTTCAGATAAAAACTTCAACCGAAGTCCAAATATGATAATGGATAAGCAGGTTGGAGACAGCATCGAGTGGGTCCTGGATGTGACTATTGCGTATCCGGATCGGATTCCTCTTCATCTCGTGGATGTGGTCTGCGGTGTGCGCTCTGCTTGCACCACGCACCTACATTACAGACTGTACCACAGTAGCGAGGTAAGGGAATCCTACCACCCCAAGATAAAGATTATGCAATGTGACATTTAAAGTGTCCTGAACCCACGACCTACACTGTGGTTATCTATTTTTGACCACCCCACCACAGAAGTCGACAAACTATTTAGTTATAATACTTTGTATCACCGTCAGACTTCTAATGTTCTTGCTGATATATGTCGTGTGCATTGCCAACCAATATTTATTATTATTATTATTATTAACTGAATAAATAAAAAGACGAAATAAAGTAAAAATTTTACATAGTTATCATACCTAACTCAACTGTATGTTATAAAATATCTCTGAATAAAAAATATGCTCGTGTATTTTTGTGGACTATATATTTTTTTTTATTCTAGGTACCAGCGGATTCGGAAGGTATGACCCAATGGCTATATGATCGATTTATAGAGAAGGATAAATTGCTTGAAGAGTACTACAGGACGGGCAGCTTTCCCGGCAAAGGGAACACCAGGCAAGTCAGACAAGACAATGTGCGTTTTCTACTCCTTCATATGTTTTTTATACTGTCCATTGTTGTGCAGTATAAACTGCTGTATGCGTGTCTTAGTTTCTTCATGTAGACAATTCAAACTATCTAACATGGTTTAATACGCGACTGTTTATCGAATCCTGGAACTATGCCGCCTTCACTCCCTAAGAAACCAAGCTGGAATGCGATTACATCGTACCACAACCGCGATGTATTTGCTTAACATTGAAAGCTACTTCTACTTGTTTGAGTTTTAGTAGTATTTGTAGATGGAAAATAAC
Organism: Lampropteryx suffumata; assembly: GCA_948098915.1. Classification (NCBI taxonomy): domain Eukaryota; kingdom Metazoa; phylum Arthropoda; class Insecta; order Lepidoptera; family Geometridae; genus Lampropteryx; species Lampropteryx suffumata. Next base: position 7,864,303 of record OX402558.1, on the reverse strand, counting down.
TACAGTTTGAAATTCGCGTCAAAAACTTGCTCAAGTCTCAATAAATCCATACGAGCTTCTTAGAGAGTGAAATCCTATATTCGTGAATACACGCTTATTTAAACCAACTTCGACTAATTCTAATGGATACGAATTACACCATAAGAAAGTTCATGTACATTGCTCTTTTATAAGCAGTTACTATGCAATTGCTATGTATTTGAGTGTCGATGTCTCGTACTTGCGTTTTAGTAACTATTGTATTGTAAAAACCGTGTTAGTGATTCAGTAGTTGCATTTTCTAAAATGAACTAAATTAGACTATCGTTATCCTGTTCATTTAAGTGCAATAAAAAAAGGACAAAAACAATTATAGTTCGTTTTTGTTTTACAAATGCAACAGCGGACTTACTACTGGTAACTAGGTAACTGGAATATTTTTAGCCTTGCTAAGTATATATATGTTTATTCATATATGTCTACGTACATATATTTAAGCTAAGCAGCCTACCGCACGAGACATAGGCTTAGAGCCTTAATTTTTTCGCGTTTTTCTGTGGTACATGAATTCCAAAGCACAGCACAATAAAACGCGTTGAGAATTACTTGAAAATTACATACATTAAAATAGTGGGTTAAACCCCGCGGATTAATTCGCTATTTTGTGCTTGGCCTAATCGTTTACGCATAATTCATAATAACAACTGTCGGTACCTACCACTTTCCTGCTTGCGTATGAAAGCATTTTTCATACGAATTAATGCGTTACCGATTTCTCATTCGCGGTTAGCTGCTTAATTTAAATTAGTCATTATTTCAAAGACGTTCAAAAAAGTAGCATTCAAATTAATGGGATTGCGTTGCTACTAGCTCTTCGCCATTGTATTGCTTGTATTAACTTTAACAGGTATATACCACCGACTGCCACTTGCTTTGAAGGATACTTTTGCGTATTCCGTCACGATTTATCATAATAACGTACCTACATATAACTAGATACATACTCTGAACTAAACAATCGTTTAATATGAAAACAACAAGTAGATGATTCATGAAATTTGTTTGTTTTTGCGTCTAGTTATTAAGTATATTAATTTTTATAAACAATATTATGAATCATAAAAATGGTCAAATGAAACACAAATTACATAAATGTCTACATTATTTAATTTACATATTCAAATTATGATATTACATTATGTATGTATAAATATTAATTATCCTTGTTTTCTTATTCCTCTTGTTATGGCATCTGCCTTGAATGCAATTTAGCTAATTTAAAGTGATTTTGTTTGTTAAAATATGTTCACAAAGTCGTAGTCGATCGCCATTTGTCTACTCTAAACGTCAACGCAGAATTCGCGTCTAGAATTTTCTTGGATTTCTCGTCGTAGAAATCACAAAAAAACAAATAATTGCACTTAAAATTTAATAACCTACACTTGTACTAAGAAGTCAATATTAATTAATTAAAATTCCGCTAACATTACTCAATAAAACAAGTTGGTGAACATAAGAAATACATGATGAGAAACGCTCAAGTATTATTTTGTCGTTAGAGGCACCAACACTGTATCGATTCATCTAGAGAATCTGAGTGGGTTTGTTTGATGGTGAGTTTGATCCGCGGTTCGATTGCTCACGCGATGTCGACATCATTGACAAATAAAACGTGAGTATCTGCCCGTGTATCTGAAAATGTAGTACTCGAATGTTTTGAACGAGAAAAACATATTGATTTAGAGCTTTTTTGCTTCGAAAATGTCAAACGAAAAATCCAATTATCCTTGTCTTGTATATCAATATTTAAAGGTCCTTCATTTTTTACCATTGGATATTGACAATAAAATAAATTAAGAAGTTACGGTGGTTGGTTGACCAACCACAGTGACTTCTTAATTTACCCTTGACCCTTGAGGGTCAAACATTTTATGGTTGAAATAAGGCCGCTGAAAAAGCTTTTTTAGTAATCAAATACCTCATGCTTAGTTTTTCTTCACACTAACGCGTTTGCAGAATGATATAATTGTATGGAAATGAGACACGATTTAGTCACCTGACTTATTACAAGCTAGTTGTGATATCCATAGATTTTTTCACAGGCGTGAACACTAAGAGAAAATGAATCTTGCCCAGGCCCTCCGCTCAGTGTAAGAAACTAAGGCATAAGATTACAAGCTGTATTACTACCTGCTTACAGAATTGAGCAACGAGGAGTAACATAAACATTTCCATAAAATCGAAACATCTGTTAATTATAGATATTTTTTAATCCAAAGAATTTTTTCTTCAAATGGTTTTTCCCAGATATATGTAGTAAATTTAGTTTAAACGTTTTGTTAAAAAAAAAAAGTCACCAGACAAGTCTTAATAATACGAATATGTACTGTAACTTTAAGGTCGCAAAACTGGTCGCAAAAACATCTTAAATTAAAGTATCGTCTTGTGCGTCATTTATAAGAAGTATTTTATATGAAACTCATATAAAAAATGTAATTAAACTTTGTTTGCAGGAACTACTGCTCATTAAACTATAATACTAAAAAGTATCTATTTATTAATACGTGAAGCAAAAACTTTATACCCCTTTTTACGAAATTTAGGCGGAAGGAGGAGTATGAAATTTCACACACTTACAGTTTATATAGAGAAAGAGTGTAGAATGCTTATTTTTTTTTAATAAAAAAATACTTTAATTATTAATTCATAATGGTCGGATTTCGACCAGTAGGCGACTACTAGTTATAATTTAATAAGCAGTAGTTTTTGTACTTACTTTAGAACTATACTAGATACGTTATAAGTCGTGATGGGGTACGCAATGAAATATAATAGTTTAACTATGTCCTTCATCAAAGCATAATTATAATGCCGCCAAGATAGGCAAGACATTTAAACTAACAACAATCTAACCTCAAGTCCAGTATTTATAAGATAAGCTAGGTATTCTTATTCTAACTAAATGTTTGTGAGTGGATATATCTTAAAAAGGGACACAAGGTAATATAAATTGTATATCGTTTCGATTAGAGTCGATTATTTGCCATTTTTAGTTTTAAACGTAATTCGTTTATAAAAAAAAATGCACCAAGTACGATGATTTATCGATTTCATATCTAGTTTTACCTTTTTTGTCTATAATTTTTTTGTATATGTTAGCTCATACTGGATTTACTTTTCATTGATGTGGCGAATATAACCTGAATCAAGTTTTTTCGAGTAAGTATTGTTCTACTGAATTAGTTATCGCCAAATAACTCCATAGTACTGTCATGTACTTTGCCTTGCAATGAAGTCAGACTTAAAAACAGCTTACTGAGAAGTTTATTAAATAGAATAGTTCAGACAAAAATGCGTACAGATAAAACTTAACAAAGAGATTAAACAGCTCAGCCGTTCTATCAAAAATGTTAAAAACCCTCTAGGCTTGAGCTATCTTAATAGGTATCTATTTTATTTTTAATATTTGACGACAAAGTACACCATATTCTTAAGTATGCTTTATCTTTCTTTCGGTTTAAAATACTATAAAAATACTATTTCATCAGTAAGGGATCAAATGTCTATTAACTATCCAACCAAGTCTATAAAAAGTTATGAGCTGCATGATAAAAGTACACTTTCGATTTAACTTTGTATATTTTCGTAAATAGTTTTTAAATTTAGTTGTTGAGACTACTTCGATAGTGTGCTTTAAGCACGATTAAACAAGCACTTTTAGTTATAATTAGTTTTATGTTTAAGTAAATGACGGATTGTATCCGTAACCAAATAAACCGTAGGATAGTCAAGTGTGAAATCTTAGTTCCCCATCGTAATAAGTACATTATTCAATAGTCCATTTATATTTGCTTGTATAGAATAAACTACAATTGCTACAATTTTTCTTCAGCAAACCGGTTGTCGGTAGGTTGTTTTTTACTCTGAAAAATAACTAATAAAACTTATAAAATTAGTGAATAATAAAAGGCTCTTTGACTCTGACTTTAACTTTGTGTAATAACGATCCGAGATAGCGATTTTTGGAACTGAAATGGCTGTCAATCAATTTGTGCTGTGACGTTTTTAAGTCAATACTAAGTAAGTAAATTTTGTAGCTTAGGTTCTTCAACTTTAATCTATCTGCTAGTAGGTACGTTCAAAGAAGCACTGTAATTGAAGTGGGGTTTAATGCTTATTCCCGCTTCATATAGCGTAATCTTCGAGCGTACTGTTAACAATTTCTAAATGACAATAAAATTGTAAATTAAATCTTCTCAATCGTTCATCTCGATCACGTTTCACTTTATTTAATCAGTACATCTCGCTTCGAACTAGAATTTTTTTAAATCTAATTTTGTACGAAAAATGTTTTAGATTTGTGACTAGAATAAAAAATTAACATCAAAAATTACGTTAAAAGTTGCTGCATTGAGATTTGGTTACCAATCAGATTATTTAATTAGGTTTTATAAAGTTAAACAATATTTTAACGTGATTTTTGAATTGAAGGTCTCGAGATCTACTATCAATGTTTACTATCTATAATCTAAATTAGTTAATTAAGTGGGAAAAAAGGAATAAATCTTGAAAGTGTGGCATTGTTCCTTTAGGTTTAATTATTATAAGTAAGAGTGTATTTTTACATTCGAAAAATTCAGTCATAATACAAATACTTTGAAACTGTCTATCTAGTACACTAAGAATTGATGGCACTGTATTCGGTATTACTAATTGTGTAAATATTTAAATACAAGGTGTAAATAGACGAGGTGCTCCTGAAAAATTTGTGGCAGTTTGAAACAAAAATAAACTGTTTCTTACATTTTGCCAGATGTACATTTCTGATGTTCTCTTGCGGTCTTGTTACACCTTGTATAGTTTTTGTACTATTTTCTAATGTTCGTGTACTCACCTACATTTAATACCAAAAATGTTTTGCTTTCACTTGGCACTAAAATAACCTTCTAAATTTATAAAATTAGTGTTTCTATAAAATTATTCAAAAATAAAATAAAAATACAGTGAAAGCGATTGATAAACATTATATTTTTGGTAAATAAATGAGGTGATATCGTCAACAAATTTGCCATAAAGTGCCTAGGCTTATAATAAATAATAGCTTTTTTAATAAAGAATCACAAATGCTTTATAAAAATTATACTACTGGAAAGAGTTTGAAGATAACTACCCTAAACGTTGCTGCTGCAGGATAACAATCTTTTAAGGCTATCCTTAACTTTTTGCGTTAGCTACAACGTTTAAAGTCGTTGTTTATTTCAATTTGTATACAAGTTTTTTAATAATGAATATTATAACTGTATAGAAACCTGCAACATGCAATTAGTTGTAAATTATTGTCTAGATTCCATCCACATATTTACAACATAACTATTGCAATATAAAACTTTAGCATATCAATTACAAAATGCACGAAAAAGTAATTAATAATAACGATAATCCCTTTACAAGTCTTTTGTATTCTAAAAATAATTATATAAGCTACTGAATATCGGCACTGACTCTAAACGACCAAAATAATTTTCAGTTTTTCTTAAACATATCTCATAACAGTAAAAGGTTCTTAGCAAATAGAAGCCATTGTTTGACGAATTAACTGCTTGAAGCAGGATTTAGCGAAAATATAGAGATGTCATATTATTATAGTTTTTATGAGTGAATATTTCATTTGCGTGAGAATTTGTGATTAATTTTTAAGACAAAAAATGTTGTTATTTTTTTTTGTAAATTAGGGGTTAAGTTTTTTGTTTTATTTTTAGGTTTAATGTTTTATTGAAAAGTGCTTTTGATGAAATTATTTTCATTTTCTTTAATAACTTTGCATTTCTTGCTTACAATAAACAGTAATTTGCGCAGTACTTCATTTTGTAGCTATCTTGTACGTAAGTAGCAAAAGAGTCATCTTGTCTCGTACCGGTAAGTTTAAAAAAAAACATTGTGAGCGAATTTAATAATTGGATTTTAAAATTTATTAATTACTGGCCATTTATAAATTAAGATAATGTTGTAATTGTGATGTACATAGCTTTTTGCTGAGTAATTTTATATTATGAAATAATTGTGGAAGGTTAATAGGACAAATTTTTCGATCATTTGTATTTCCGATTTTTTAAATTCAATATGATTTTCTAAGCATTTGAAACAATGAAGTCACAAACACAATCGCAATACCTAATCAAAAGTACCTAGACCAATCTAAGGTAATATTTATACCCAATAATATATATATATACACAACAGGGAAAAAAACAAGGTTTATCTGTGTCGTAACAAACAATCGTAATAATCCTAGATAATCATACATCGGAACACAGTATAAATGATTGGAAAATATATAAACGGGAAAGTAAAAATGAAATTTGGGTCATTTATTTAATAGTTCTAAAAATACTGTGAGTTGACGATGCTGATGCTTTATTTTGTTATCACTACAAAATATATTTGGACTTTTCTTAGTTATATTAATTATTTGGTGCATGTGTCTATCTTAACTATTATTAAATGTATTGCATAAATGTCACAAGGAAAAATGTGTGTAAAAATTGCTAATCTTACAAAAATCTATATTATTATACGATTATGTCCAAGTATTTATATTTTTGTGGTGGTACCATCCACTTACTAGATATATTGTGATGATAACAAGAAAAGTCCATTTAAGTCGCTTGTCTCACTAACCCTATATATATAATAAAATTACGAATGTTCCCATTTTTGTCAATAAAGCACGTTTGAGGCAAACATTGTTTTTGTTGTATCCTGAAATATAAAATGTCCAGCTCTCAAGAATTTTAAAATTGTAATTTTCAGCAAAAACTTTAGGGGGTCTCATCTAGCAGTAAAAAACGTGTGCGTCTCGGGACGCCCGACAGAAATGATAACTTAAACTAATCTAAATAGCGCTGTGGGTTAGAGTGAGAGAGGAGGAGCCTGCCTACCGCTGCCCTATGAGTGAGAGAAAATTAAGCCAGACAGACTGGCACCGTAACGCGTTACGTAACTAAACGGTTTACCCTCCCATAAGAAGTTATCACTTCAAAAAATAAATAATCCCGGACATTTCACACAGCATCATCTGGCCCCAAAGCAGAGCTTGTGTTATGGGTACCACATGACTGATATACTACCTTTATACCTTTTTTTTGTAAATAAGTAGGTACATATTATACATAGAAACACCCAGACACGAGACAAATACTTGCAGAAGATACAAACATTTGTCCCGCGGCGGGAATCGAACCCGCAACCTTCTGCGTTTCAGCCGGACCTAAGCTGCTACAAAAGTCGTCATAATATGAATGGCCTCGTGTCTTACTTATGAAAAGTGAGAAGAAATCTACGTTTTCATAACGAAAAATTTGCGTCAAATCTCAGCGAATGTTGGTGTTATCCAAATGTTATCGAACGCTGAGTGTCACGTTTGATATCATCTTTCTCTATCATATCATCTATCATATGTCTTTCATATAATATCACTTTTTCGAGAATAAGGCGCTCCATTTAACTAATGTGTTAATAAAGATATTATTTAATAGTTCCGGTTCGCCCTCTTTGCTAAAATATTATAAAAGATACAGACAACCGGAAATTCAGAAGGTAGGCACTAGAGGAAGACAAACAGACTTTCATTTCCGGTGCCAAGGAGAGGCTGTCATCTCCACAAAGTACCTGCGTAACTTCCGGCAGAGTACTTATAAGATTTGTACGATAGATTCTGTAAGCGGAGTTTTTTGAAAAAATAATTTGAAATGTCACAATATATACAAATAATTCGTTCGCTCCAGAGCGGGTGTTACGTTTTTTTTCTTGAGCTTCGTGGTCGATAAACAATTATATCAAGTTATTTTTGAGGTATTATATCATTTATATTTCATACATCTTAGTTATAACACGCAAGTCTTCCTATATTACTTTGAAATAATTTCAATTGTGTAATGTAATAATATTGTCAATACCCCCACACCACAGGCAATGAGTCGTGAAGTGACGTAGCACGTCAACATACAAGGGTTCCGTACTAATTGAATGCCAATGACGTGACGTGATGACGCGTAACGTTGGGGTTTCTTCAAAAAAACGTAGGCTGTTATTCCACTAAAAGCGAGTTAGCTACTGGCGCTATACTATTGACATCGCTTAAGAAACTGGTAATTTTAATAAAATATTGTGAAAGATAGTTATTTATATTTATCGCGTGTAAGGCGAGTTTATCGCAGTGCTAAAATATGTGTTTGTGCAAAACTTGCCAAAATCGTAAGAATTGCAAGTATAGTTAGGAGTTGTAAATGCGTCCTTAGTGTCTTATGGTACGGACTTTATTTGGTTGAATCGTATGGCACATCAAATGGTTCATTGGCCGCAGGATTTCACGTAAAAATATTTTGGTATTTATATGTGAATCAGCGAATCATATTTTTAAAGGACACTATGATTATAATAAAGTTGATTTTGCCGCAAAATGTGACCATAATGCATGTTTCGATAAAGAATGTTTTAGAAAACGCGGAATTTAAAATTCAAATTGCATGTGTGTTATTCGTACCTCTGGGTTCTGTCAATATTGTACAGATATAATTTTAACGCCAATTCATTGGTTTTTACTTAATCTATTCAAAATATGTTTTTTTTTCAAAACGGGCCCAAAGAACGAACTTTGAGCTTGACCAAGGATAAAATTCCAAAATCGAATTGTAAAGCATTCAGAAGAATTTTTTCAACGAAGTACAAAATAAATAAAGGACATTCTTGAAGGTCCCCTGAGTTCTGAGATGGGGCCAGTGTCAATGAAGCAAACCAGTTCAAAATGTTGAAACTTTAAAATAAACACGATACAATGTCAAAACAGTAATTATACTAAAAGCATGCACTTTTCTCGTCAGGTCACCGTAACACCATGACGAACAGCTATGTGACTAATTTAAGAACTAAAAATATATGTATTACCAAAGTACGAATACATGGTATGCTTTAAATAATTATGTACTAAAGTAAAATAGATACCCTTGACTGGCCTGTCAGATCAGTTTGAGTTTGCTCAAACAAATCAAACATCTAATTCAAAGGAATTAGAAGTAGATAATATGTATTTCGACACTTACCAGTAAATAAAAATATTTTTTGCAAGAAGCAAGGTCTCACAGCACAAGTAAAGAAAATAATGTAATCATTCACATGTTGAATAAAATAATTGTAAATTCACTTAAAGCCTTATGCTGATGTTTTTACCATATTAGCTATCCCGTTCGCGACATTGTCCGCGCGATTTATCTAAATCTAAACCATTTTCGAATCTACTTGACACACAAAAATTTTCATCAAAATCAGTCCAGCCGTTTAGGTGGAGTTTAATTACAAACACAAGCACAGACGATTTATATATTAAATAAAGAATATATTATTTCGATACATGCTTTACTTAGGTACGTCAAAATAAGCGTAGCATTTTTTCTGGTACGATTATGGCAAATCTATTCTATTTTTGTGTATACAGAATTCTTATAATGTTAAGTTATTTATTATAGCTTCTCTGACTTTTATTGTAGCCCCTGCCCAAAGAAGGATCTCCCTCGTGTCTGGCAGGCGCTCTCCGCACTAGGTACGAAGCTACATCTACATCGGCGGGCCCACCTAGGTGGGTAAATTCATAGATAAATGCCACACTAGACCAGAGAAAGCCACTAGTATAAATGTTTTCATGGAGTCTCCGCCTTGTAAACTTGTACTAATAATTATTCTATGCCTCTGTTGCTAAACTTACCTTAGCGTAACCTTTGATTTACTCGTACTTCTTAGTGTACAAGTTTGTACTAAAACCAATAGCGTTTTCTAACAGCAAATTAAAAAAGTTTGTTGATCAGGCCTATTCATTACATGGCAGGAACTAATCGGCAAAAACTCTGCCTTTACGGAACTTTCCGGAAGTTACCGAAGTTACCCGAAGTTGGTTAAAGTTAAGCTTTTGAAACCCACTACCGGACGTACATCCTTAAATGAGTGGATCAAGGCTTTAGATTATTACTAGAGGCATTGCGCTGCAATTCGAACAAATTCCGTTTTGTTAACAATTTATGTGAAATATTGCGGTCATTTTGTTATAAATTATCATGAATTATAATTATAGTCTCTTGACGCAAAACACACACAAAAAGATGTACTGGTTGCTTGGACGAAACTCCGCTCTGTCAGTACACAATAAGTTATTATTGTACAAGCAAGTCATGATGCCAATATTAAAATATGACCAAAAGGAGCAATATCCATATAATCCAAGGATTCCAAAATTCTAGGTTCTAAGGAAAATAGTGAATGCCCCCCCCCCCCCCCCCCTGGTACATTAAAAATGTACCAGGAGATCGCCATAGAGACCTCAGAATAGAGTTCGTCGATAAGGTAATCTAAAAGTATGCAGAAGTTCACGAACAGAGGCTTCATCACCATGTGAACGTCGAGGGATTCCAGCTCTTCGACATCACGGACATTGTAAGAAGGCTTAACGGAAAAAGCCATTTGAGTTTGTATAGTTTAACCAAAGTGAAGTGATAAGTAACTACATAATAACACAAGAAAAAAGTGTGGTCCCCTTAACTAGAGACTAAGAAAAGTGCTAACTATTGGACACATTCTTAGGTATAATTTACTTCATAAAACTATGTCAAAACAAAATTACTCATTAGCTTATTTGGCTAGATTGTAATATTATGTAGCGTATGATCAATATTGTGCACTAAAATAAAAAATAAATTGTTATTAATTATTATGAGAGCTGACGGAATATGGGCCATGAAGTTGCCTTTTGGGCGTCCAGAGCTACGTCACCAGAGTTTGCTACTGACTCATACAAAAACAGCAGTAACATCATACTATTACTACTTTAGGTAACTAAGATTATATATCTTAGATACTCTATGGTAATAGACATATTGGTTGACTTGGGTTTTTCCCAAATAAAAAAAATGCAGTAGACTCATTGCAGTATAGTTTTGTAAAATCTCTCAGAAATTATATCATTGTGTTTTGTTTTTCGTTACTCAATAGGTACACCAATGATGCTCTGATGTGTCCACAATAGCTTAGCGTATCATGTGTGAAAGAAAATACTCAAATTATTACTGTGATTGGCCAAGAACAATCGTCCCATGGGTCAAAATCACACAATAAACGGGAACCAGCCCATCCATCAATTAGATTAGGACCTAAACAAACACCGAATCAACAAAATCGCTAACTCTATGCTTAAGGACATGTTTAGATGAATGCGAGCAATAACTTAATATATAAAACATAAACATAATGAACATAATCAATGGAATGAATAAAGTTGCTGGCGAATACAGACACAAATAAAATCAGTTATGTATTTAAATTCATATTAAGATAAAAAAATAATTAATAGTCAATCATCGGGTTTCCATAATACAAGCTCTGCTTATTTTGGGGCCAAGTTGTGTGTGTGTGTCCCACCACGTTTAACGGTTTCATATATCATCATCTCATGAAACTACTCTTTCCTCCCCCCTCATTTCCCCTTAAGACATACCCCCCTCCCCTCGTCATATCTTGCTTGACGGGCTTTGTCAGCTTTGGCTCTGTCAGAATCTGGTTTTGTTTCACCCTCCTTACTCCATAACTTCTCCAAACTAAATTCAAATATGTTTTTATTCAATACAATCACAAGGATCACTTTGAAACGTCTTACATTAACATAATTGTCAAAAACTCGTCCTATCATACAAAACTATCTTAACCACGAAAAACTAATAAAGTAACAAGTAAGTTATACATTGCAAACCTGTCAAAGGGTACGCTCTCACTACGCTCTCACTGCGGCCACTTGTATGAACGAGCTATGGCGTGAGATGCCCGCGTCCGCCCCGCACCCGCGTGTAATGTATGGACACTCAAAAGTTTTTATGTTTGAGTTTATCGCGCCGCGCCCGCCCCGCGCCTGCTTTTGCAGTCTGGCCAAGCACTCTGTGTCTCAGGCGGGCCTTGGGCCACAGCGCCACAGAGGTTGTCAAGATTAACTGCCTCTCCATTCATTTTAATGTTGTTCGGGTTATGTATAACATTAGACATTTCGTTTTTTTACCATTAAATAAGGTTTTACAGTGAACCAGTTAAAAACTGACGATAGGGATTCATTTACGCTATTGCAAATGTTGTCTTTGGCTCTATCAACTGTCTATTATGTATCTTCAGCAATTAAAACTACAAAATATATTTTACAGCAAAAGGCAGATCGTTAAAGATTAAGTTAACGAGTAATAAAAAAGAGGCCCAGTATCGAACCCTGTGGCATCCCTATATCAATAATTGATCCTGAGGACCTCTTACCATCGACGTCAACTTTTTGTATAGATCGATTGACCTTATACAATAAGGTCAATCGATCAATGACTCTGTGTGAAATGTCCACCATTATTTAATTAAATATGAATTATAGTTTATTAAAAAAAAATTAACATCTAAAATAAACGATTTGATTAAATTATTTTTGCTATAAACCGGATATTTACCATTATTTGTGCGTTTTTGTTTTTCCCGATATTTTGGCACAATGCATGCGTCATAATCTTTGTATGCGCAAATAGCGATCTTACCTATGATAACTGTTAAGAAGTGACGGTCAATTCATCTGGTTCAACGGAAGTTTAATATTCAAGCTTAGATTTTAAAACGCGAGACATTTTATAAAGAATTTCACTTCTAAAACTTTCGTGAGTGGTAAGAGTGGTGGTGAGTGGTATACATTTGAAGGGTTTTTGAGTGCGAATCGAGAACGAGAGCGCGATCAAGCGAATAGCGAATCAAACACACTCTGTTGAAGATTTAATTTCACTCTTAGACATTATTTCGATTCATCAATATGAATTGAAATAGTATCGGTGCCTACCTAATTGATTAGTAACTTAATTGATTGATTGGCTTAAACGTTTATTTGCCAGAGAACCAAGAAGTTAAGAAGAAATATACCTAATAGTGGACTAGGGATAACATTTTCAACAAAAATACGAATGAAATTAGTTTTAGGCTCCAGTTACACGCGCCGCTCACTTTCAATCGAACTGCAGCTTAACATTAAGCCGTGGCTCTGTACCAACAAGGGCTTTAGTTTATACAAGTCCTGTTTGTCTTTGTGGCCGCTTAATTGCTACGTCGTATTTGTATGGGTTTGTATGATTAAAAACATTAAAGGGACCTATCGCCTTTAGGATTGACTTTATATTTCGGTCAATTTTGTATGTAGAAAGGTACTTTGATTTAAGTGCAAAACAACATAAGCGATTGAAGAGCCGTACATGTATTAATAACTTTGCGCGCAATTTCCAAAAACCATGCAAAACTGAGGTAATAGAGTTTGCATTGTTGGATCACACATCACAGCTCATTAAATGTCCAATCAAAAACCTAGCTCGGTTAAAGTATTGGCGTATTGGCATATTGGCGAGACGAGATTATTCTGCTGACAATATAGAGAAGTTCAGTAAGATTCTTGGATGACATCCATATGAAAGCACATATACCCTCTTGTTGGAAAAAGTCCAAAAGGCTTTTCTTCGTTTTCTTTACAAGCACTAGTATGGATACTACCCTTACATGTACCCGACAAGGTTCCTTATGGGCTTAGGCTACAACAGTTTAGAAGTTAGAAGGGCGAACAACCAATTGATTACCATGTGTAAGGTTCTCCGTGGTGAGATCGATGCTCCTGATCTCCATGATGACTTGGCGAGGCTCTACGTCCCCAACAACAATTGCAGCATCAGAAAGCACCGACTGTTCCACGAACCTTCTTCTCGCACGGTTGCGTACGCACAGTCTCCCATTGCACGTACTCTTTCTGCACTAAATGCCCTCTTGAATGAGAGCCCAGAATGTGATGTGTTTGCGGACGGATGGAAGGTGATTCTATCTGAATGTCTGAGATTCTGTGAGAAGTCTGTTTGAGTGTGTAGTATACCTTACAACCAGTTAAAATTTTTATTTGTATTTTCATTTAAGGTTTGTAGTAGGTATTGTTCTTTTTTAATTAGTGTTATTGACATGTTCGTACTAACTAATAAATAATAAATAAAATAAAATAAATAAAATAATATAGTAATAAGTTTTTAGATGATAAAATTGACATAGCTAACTTTAATAATTATTTTATAAATATTGGAAATGAATTGACATGTAATCTAAAATGCTCAACTGACAACTCTATGATGTTTCTAGAGAAATATATTCCTTCCTCTAAGGCAACGTTTAAACTAAAACCCATTAGTATTACACAAGTAATTAAACTTGTTCAAAACATGAAACCTAAAAAAACTAATGATTTTTGGTACATTACGCCGTACTTAATAAAAATATAGGAAGTGTTATTGCTGTACCTATTATGCACATTATTAATAATTGTATAGACAAAGGGTACTACCCTGACAAAATGAAAATAGCAAAAGACAGTAGTACCGCTTCATAAAAAAGGTAAAACATATCTGTGTAACAATTATCGACCAGTCTCGGTACTACCTAGCATAAGTAAAATTTTTGAAAAATATATAGCTGAAGAACTCATTAACTACATAGTAGAGATAAATATTTTAGACAGCAGACAATTTGGTTTTCAAAAACATAAATCAACAAGACATGCCATAACAAGACTTATGCTAGATATACTGTTAAGTCTGGAGGGATCGCAAAAAACCTATGGGGTTTTCTGCGATCTCTCCAAGGCCTTTGACTGTGTATCTCATGCAATTCGAATAAAAAAACTAGACTTTTATGGCGTGAGAGAAAATGAATTAAATATCTTGAAATCTTATTTATTTAACAGAACTCAAGTTACAGAACTAAACGGTTTTAGATCAAATAATAGTAAAATCACAGTAGGCGTACCCCAAGGTTCCATATTAGGACCTTTATTATTTATAATGTATGTGAATGATATTTCTATAGTTTGTAAGGACAGCAATTTTGACATAGTCTTATTTGCTGACGACACTAGTATAATTCTCAAAGAAAAAAGTAACGGTAATTTAAGTAATATGCTAAAGGATGTAATTATTAGTCTGAAAGAATGGTTTTCAGTAAACAATCTACTGTTAAATGTTGACAAAACTCATGTTGTTCAATTTTGTCTACGGGCAACTGATCTTCAACTCACTCTAATGACATTGACATTGTGCTTCATGAATTGTCCTTACCAAGAACAGACCGCATGAAGTTCTTAGAAGTATGGCTGGACTCAAAACTAACTTGGGCAGTACATATTGATGAGTTGTCAAAAAACTAAGTTCTGCTACATAATGCAGTTCAAAAAATAAAAGAACTGGGGGGGCCTAAGGCTGCTAAGGATGTATACTATGCATATTTTAATTCGTTGATGAGTTACGGAGTTACGTTCTGGGGAACTGCTGCAGAATCAAACAGGATATTTATAATGCAAAAACGCTGTGTTAGATATATTTAAGGGCTCAAATAAAGAGACTCTTGTACAGATAAATTCAAAGAGTTGAACATTATGACTATGATTGGTGAATTTATTTATCAAAATATTGTTTATATTAGAGAAAATATGACCAACATGAAGTTTGTTACACATAGGTATAACACGAGAAATAAAAGATATGTGCTGACTCCTAAGATTAGACTGACTAAAACATTAAAGAGTTTTATGTGTGTGTCCATTAAATTATATAATAAAATTCCTACTGACATTAATAATAATAAATAAATAATAAATAAATAATCCCGGACATATCACGCAGCATCATCTGGCCCCAAAGTAAGCAGAGCTTGTGTTCTGGGTACCACATGACTGATACACTACTTAAATACTTTTTTTTTTAAATACATACATATTATACATAGAAACACCCAGACCCGAGACAAATACTTGCAGATCATACAAACATTTGTCCCGCGGCGGGAATCGAACCCGGACATTAAATCTAAATCGGAATTTTTCAATATTGTAAAAAGGCTATTATTACATAAGAGTTATTATAAGATTGACGAAGCTTTGGCTGATAAATTTATATTCTGTGAAACACATTCTGTATAAGATCCCAAATATTGTTATGACATATCTAAGTACATGCAACCTGTGAAAAGAGGAAATTAATGAATTATGAATTAATATATATACTTTGACTTTGACTTTGCAGTGTGTAGTGAAAAATATTTGCAAACAGTAGCAAAAAAGTATATTATATACTCAATGCTTCGTAAATAAATTCAATAATTATAGATACCTATATAGATAGATAACTCTTTATTGACTACCACACGGAATATTACAATAAAAATAACTTAACTTAGTTAAGGCAATACAATAGGCGGCCTTATCGCTAATAGCGATATCAACCAATAATAATAATATCAAATATAAAATATTTTTAACGTTTTGAAGTTAATCTTCAATATTATATTGTTTCTTGTAAATATAGTTTTCTCCATTGGAAGGCATTTAAAAAAGTTTTACAAATGTTATATTTTTTATAAAATATCGTTCAATTTAGCCAATAACATTAATTTAACAAGCAATACATTACCTACAAACTGAGTTAAAACACCCAATAACTAAGAGTAATAAATAGATGTAGATAGGCTATTAACTTAACTCTGGTACGGTAAGGTACCGTAAATTATCGTGTGACAACTTAGGTATGTTTACGCTAATAAAATGATAGTTTCTTGTCAGGCTTAAGAGAGAGGCCCATTGGTGCGTTGCGGTGCGTCGCGACGTCGCAGCGTCAACGCTACGTCGGTTTATATATATTTTTTTGTGATATGCCACATAAAGCGTTGCGTCGTTGCGACGACGGACAGTGTTCCACCACTATTTTTTAATGCAATCAATGCAATCCCAGAATCTTCTATTGTTTCTACGTTTGTTTCGGTGATGGCGCTTCGCTGCGACGGGCGTGTATATATACCCTCTTGCGTCGCGTCATCGAGCGCCGATGCAACGCAGATGTGGCATACAATGGTCCGTTGCGACGACGCGACGCAACGCAGCGCAACGCACTAATGGGGCCTCTCTCTTAGAACCTTAAAAAGATTTGACAAGCATAGTTTTTTATTATTTTATTTAAAACTAAGTTACATATATATGGAATAAATTAACCACCCATAGTGATGACTTCGAAGTCAATAAGGACAAGAATGACTAGTGGTCAGATTCTAATCCAATTCAACACAATCTGCGTCACCAACGACAAGAATTAAGTATGGAACTTTCAAGTTTTTTTTAGGGTTTACATATCAAGTTGTTACACCTCTAGTAAAGCACTATTTACTTTTTTTTTTATTATATTGCCGGACATTTCACATAGCGTCATTCGTCACATGAGTGATACACTACTAACATACTTTTTCAAAAATACGGCAAAAATAAATAAATAAATCTCTTCAAGCGTCAAAAAGCTAAATCTAAATTTTATAAGATAAAATAATACGTTCATAGTATGTTAATCACAGTCTATATATTTTTTACTCTGTGCCAATAACTTAGGATACGTCGACTTTTATGAGCTTTTATTCGAACGACGGGAAATTAAGCTACCGTTTACAATCACTTCGGTGAAATATGCGATTGTGAACCTTATGTAAGGATACCCTAAGAATTGTAAAATATGAGATTCACGATGTGAAAGTAGGAACGGAAGCGCTCATCGAATTCTTCATACCTATTCAGATATTTTCTATATACATATATTCACTATTCACATGCGATATAATTAAACTACTAATCGAAAATAACTTAAAAGTATTCGATGAATCCATTGAAATTCATAATAGCTATTTGGATCCTGTTTCGGTCATATCGGCCAAAGCCTGACGCAAAAAGTTTCGGGTTCGATTCTCACCGCGAAAAAAAATTATAATGATGTGCAACTATTTGTCTCCGGTCTGGGTATTTCTATGTATGTAGTTATATAAATAGACACGACTGCAATCGTTTTAAAATTATTGGGGGCAGCAGAGCTAGCAACAGAGAAGGAAAACTTGAAACAAACCTGGCTCGGTGCCAGCCGTTATGCACCTGCAACCGAACCGACGCCGCATGTCCTGACTCGTCTTTCCTGTGGTTCCTGTCGGCAAGGTTAGTGTGGGTACCTGGGAAGGCCTGCGCTATAAAACAGAATTCTAGGCAAAGTGGCGTCAGTGGAGAGGAAACTTCACTCACCTCAGCTTGCTGGAGTGGATCCATGAACTAATGTTTTCAATAACAAATAACTGCTCAAATAACTGTAACTTGACTGACGCCACCTTAATCATCTTCAACAGATGATGAGTTATAAAAAAAAAGTATATAAGTAGTATATCAGTCATTATGGTACCCATAACACAAGTTCCGCGTACTTTGGGTCTAGCTGATACTGTGTGAAATGTCCTGCATTATTTATTTATTGATTATTAATGTGACAGTAGGCTATTTCTCCAGCCAGTCGCCTGATGAAAATAAAACGATGATGTAAAAAAAATTTCAAGTGGCTCAATTTAATTACTTTAAATCAAATACCGTCTTTAAATTTAACAGGCGCGAGGGGTCGAATGTGATCTATATGCAAATTATGGGTTCCGTCCAATTACAAACGACACTACTTGTTCTCATGCACAAATGCCGCGTGTTTTTAATCGACTTGTCAAAGTCGATTTAAAACACGCTGTTTATATAACAATCTCTAATCGGAAGTATGATTTTTTATGTAACCGAGTACTCCTAAACGGCTGTTCCTATTTAAAATGCGTAGTCACTGTGTAGAAAATGCTTTCCATAAAACTTATAAAACACAAACAGAAATTTAACACATTCACTACAATCTACAAAAGTCTACAAAATGCCTAATTTTTTCACTATTTATGAATTCATTATAGTCTTCATAAGTGGTTCATTAAAAACTAGTAAACTAGCAAACAAGTAACAGCCCACAAATTATCATGATTGTCCAGTGAGGTATACTGTGCGGAGTTTGCTAAAACTAACAGTGACATCAAACAATTACGAGTTTAATAACTGTAACGTCTTACTAGTCTATTTTTCAAACGATTTCACAGCAGAAAAAAAACGCCGCGTTACAAACATATAGTGCGTGAAAATCTCCCGCAGCGCAAATAGATTATTGCATTGTCACGTCATTTACATCTGTGATTGTGAACATTTGTGACCCCCGAGATGCCAACGTGTTAATAAAGGGTTGACTGGGATGCTAGCACGAATTCTTCAAGTGTGTACTGGGGTTTATTAATGTACATATTTACAATACCTACCCGCAGTTGACAAACACTTGGTCTTAGGGAGATAGTAAACATATTGAAGTGAAAACTTCTTTAGACGCGTTGAACACTTTTTGGGTGAATCATGAAACTCGCGTCATCGTCACCGAACGCTTCCCATGAGCTATGGATGAAAGTAGATTTTTCCGAAGTGTAAACTTTTTTGTTAAATAATTGCAATAATTGTGTACAATAGCGCAATAAATCAAAATTGTTTTACACCATATACATGATAGTACTTTTTCCTCATAAATAAAACAATTCATGCGAAATCATTGCCTAAACATTTTTTGGGGACTGCCGATAGAATTCAATTCAAATTCGACAATAACAAGTTACTTAGTTTATACTTCTATCGGCAGTCCCCAAAGACTGCCCCGATTTTTTTTGTATAATGTTTACTTATTACCTACTTAGTATTTGTATCTGTATTATTTTAGTATGACATAACTAGTCACACGATTTGTAGAAGAATTGTTTTTGAAATGATATTTAGTCCACTTTTGCAATTAATATTCCTTGTAAGAACTTAGCTGGCCTGTCAGCTCAGTTGGTAGTAGTTCTGCTGTCTGCGGTGTAGGTTGAGGTTTCCCACCTCAACCTACACCGCATTCCCACCCAGGATAAACATTTGTGTGATGATGGTGTTTTTTATGTGTGTTATAAGGTTTCATAGTATGTATTTAATATATTTGTTTGTTTTTAGCCCATGCTGTTCCACTGCTGGGCAAAGGCCTCCTCTCGAGTTTGCCATGTATTTCGGTCCAACGCCATTGTCTGCCACTGACAATCGGTAAAGGAGTCCAGCTCATCGCGTCATTGCTTGCGTGGTCTAGCGCGCCGTCTCACTGTCTCAGGGCTCCACTCAGTGGTAGCTTTGGCTCACAGTTCTTCCGGCGTTCGGAGGCGTTTGTTCGTTCGTCGTTCGTCCAGTATCATTACATAGTATAAAACAAAGTCGCCTCCCGCTGTCTGTCTGTCCCGATGTATGCTTAGATCTTTAAAACTATGCAACGGATTTTGATGCGGTTTTATCAATAGATAGAGTAATTCAATTTAATATATAATACATAAATAAAATATATAAGTATAATATCAGTCATCTAGTCACCATAATACTTAAAAGATATACTTAGTTTGAGGCTAGATGGTGTTGTGTTTACTCTACATTTTTTACTCTAAGTCGCTGATATAAATGTCATCGAATAACTTTTATTTTTTGAAAAGACAGACGATATAAGCTCATTCGAATAAGTATAGCTCCTATAAATTATTTTTTGTGTTATTTCGTATTTTATTGGGTAATCTAAGCGGAATTTGAATCAATAACTTGTGATCCCTAAGCACAACTTTTCCATTGCTTCTTGTTCTGTTCTTTCTTTGTGGAAAGAAGCATATATAATTCCCCTACCAAAAAAGTCCAAACCCACTGCTACTGATTATCGTCCAATTTCTATCCTTCCATTCCTATCCAAGGTCCTTGAACGCCTCGTCCATAATCAGTTTAGTTCCTTCCTTATCACAAATAATCTACTTACAGCCCGGTTTCAGACCTGGTCATAGTACTGTAACAGTACTTGTTAAAATCACGGACGACATACGAACAGGCATGGAAAACAGTCACCTTACTGTTTTGACGTTACTAGATTTTAGTAACGCGTTTAACACTGTCGACTTCGACATCCTACTGGGTCTACTACGCTCACTTAACATATCTCCATCGGTGACTGACTGGTTTCGCAGTTATCTGCACGGGCGCCGGCAGCGGGTACGTGTTGACGATACCTATTCGTCTTGGTGCTGTACTGCAGCCGGTGTACCACAAGGTGGCGTTCTTTCACCTCTTCTATTCGCACTCTTCATTAACTCTATCTCTCAACAGCTAACTTCTTCCTACCACCTTTATGCAGACGATCTTCAAATATATACACAAGCTCCCCTTGATAAGCTGCATTATGCTATTGTCAACATCAATAATAACTTGTCTTGCATTAGTAATTGGAGCAAGGCTTATGGACTCAAAGTTAATCCTATGAAAACTCAAGTCATCATTATAGGAAGTTCTCGAACAGTTTCCAAAACTGATTGGTCAACACTGCCTTTAATTACTTTTAATGGTGTAACTGTTCCTTTTTCTAAAACTGTTAAAAACCTGGGTGTATTAATGGATAGTTGTTTGTCGTTGGGCCCACAGCTCGAACTCGTGAGCCGAAAACTGTTTGCTTCCACTGCTTCACTTCGGTGGTTGCGTAATTTTCTTCCCACAGCTACTAAAATTGCACTTGCACAATCTCTCCTTCTCCCGGTCTTAGATTCTCTGAATCTTGATCTCACAGAAGATCAGTTCAACAAACTTGAACGTCACCAAAATGTCGGTATTAGGTTTATTTACGGACTCCGTAGACCATGTATCGGATTTTCGTGATATGCTAAAGTGGCTTCCTATCCGCCTTCGCCGGAATACTCACATTCTTTCCCTCCTGTTCAACATCCTCCACAATCCCTTCACTCGCTATTACTTGAAGGAACGTTTCGAGTACCTCCATTGTGAGAATACTCAAAATCTTCGGTCCTCTGAAAACCTCCTCCTTAAAACCCCAATGCATAGAACCAGCTTCTATGCTAATTCCTTTTCTGTCCAAGCTGTGCACCTATGGAATGCATTGCCGGTCTCCATAAGGCAATCCTCTTCACTAGCCGTGTTTAAAATTAGGATCAAAGATCTGTTTCTTGCAGAAACATCATGATCATTCATAGATCTGTTTGTATGTATAATATTAATTCTTAGTATATATATATATATTATATATACATTTACTATGTACTATCTGTATTTGTGTATATTGTCTATATAAATATATAATAGTATCAATAATGTTGTGTAAGTTTATTGCGTTTATTGAATACAAAAATATTTAAATTATAATTTAGTTCATAATTTAGTGCACCCTGACCAATCTTCCATTCAAGTTAGGCTGCTCTCCATCCAAAGGTTGTCTGGAAGAAATCACTCCCTTAGCGATAAGACCGCCCATTGTACATATGTTTTTAGGTGTTCTTAGTTGTCAAATTGTTTATGTGCTAGTTTTAAGGTGTACAATAAAGTATTTTCATTCATTCATTCATTCATTCACAAGTGTAAGCAATTGAATTTGAAGTGTATCATGTTGCTTTGTCATTTGTACGACGAGGATTCCAAGAAAATCCAAGGTGGTAATTCCGCGATAGTGTTTAAAATAGACAAATTACTATAGACTGCGGCTAATGATATCATAACAATCATTGGCCTTTGTTCATCTGTTGAAGATGATTTAGGTGGTGTCAGTAAAGTTACAGAGCAGTTAATTGTAATTGAAAGATTTCGTTCATGGATCCACTACAGCAAGCTGAGGTAGGTAATGTTTTTCTCCACTGACGTCACTCTGCCTGGGATTTTGTTTGATAGCGCATGCCTTCCCAGGTACCCATACTAACCTTTTGACCTTGCCGACAGGACCCGCAGGAAAGACGAATCAGTACATGCGGAATTGGTTCGGTTGCAGGTGCGTAACGGCTGGCACCGAGCCGGGCTTGTTTCCAGTTTTCCTTCTCTATTGCTAGCTCTTCTGCTAGTCAGCAGGGGGCTAACCTCCAAAAATTTGAAGACTATCGCAGTCGTCTCCAAGCAGCACTCATCTGGGATCAGTTCCACGTAGAAATCCTCACTCGAAGTGTTATATAGTTCAGCAAAAATTACCAACCCAATTTTACTGTTAGATGCAGGTGCTGAGCCATTTTTGATGGTCCTCAGCTGATTTTTTTACAGCAGATAGTAGAAGTAAAAAACTTATGAAATAAAATGTATTTTTGTAAAAAATCATCTGAAGGGATGACAGGTGTCATGTCATGTCATAACAATACATTGGCAAAATTAACAAGACATACCAGTAAGAAGAAGAAGTAGAGAAACATTATGTTTTTAGAAGTTAATAAACCGACTAAAACTGGAGCAGAGAACTAGTCATAATTAAATTAAATCGAACCAATTCCCAATTTAAACTTTAGCAACATCAATAGCCAGTTTAATTTGTAAACTTTTCTTTGTTCCCCTTTTAATATCGAAACTGTTAGATTAATTAGAAACGTTTTAAATAACTCCAAGTCTTTAGCTATTTGCTTAGTGTAATTATACGATTTTATTCGTAAGGCAATGTTTTGAGAAGCTTTCGATGGGAAATTTGAATTTTAAATTCGTTTTCAAAATTATTTCTCGGCGTCTGGTAGATACGTTGCGTGACCCAAGAGCTGGCTCCTATCTGGCTCAGCGTATTAGCATTGCCATTCAACGTGGTAATGCCGCCAGTATCTTGGGAACGCTGCCCTCTGGCAGTGATCTGGTTCAGTTGAGCTATCTATAGATCGTTTTAAACGGTCCTTAGATAGCTCAACTGTTTCACGTGTATTTTATATTATGGTATATTATTTTGTAAATTTCTGTAATAATTTCTGTAAATAAATAATTCATTTATGGAAATTAATAAGAGTTATATTTACCAAAACTGTACATCTTCTGTTGCTATAGTAAGTTATGACATTTGTAAATTTGTTAACTTAAAACCCGATGGTTGTAAAGAGCCCGTCTACTACATGAACCCGACTTGGTGGGTGCCAGATATTCTACATCCAAGCAGTAGTATCCAAACCTTACTCTTTTAATAATAATAATAATAATATCGGACATTTCACACAGCATCATCTGGCCCAAAAGTAAGCAGAGCTTGTGTTATGGGTACCACATGACTGATATACTAATTATATACTTTTTTTTTGTAAATACATACATATTATACATAGAAACACCCAGACCCGAGACAAATACTTGCAGATCATACAAACATTTGTCCCGCGGCGGGAATCGAACCTTTTGCGTCTCAGCCGGACCTAAGCCCACTGCGCCACAGAGGTCGTCCTGTGACGACGTGTGTCAGAGACGGAGCACTGTGAACCTACAATACAGGCTCATGAGAGACAGAGTGTAGGGGACAGAGTTAATTTAATAGGTACTTAAGTCAGAAATTAGGCAAATTTATAATGAGATTACCTGTTATTTTTTTGTAAGCACGTTTTACTATAAGATGATAGGAAACAGTACCAAACACCTTGTACGAAATTAATTTTAAAAACCTGAATAAAGTTAAAATGATTATTATTGTGTTAAGGTTTAAAGGAGATTTAAAGGAGCAAGTGAAATTACTGGACAAACAGAGAAAATACATTTATATCTAGGGCTAGCATAGTGCGTGTGATCCCATTTGAAATTGAAAGTAAATCAGAAACGATACTATCAGGTGGGACGTGTGCTTGTTTGCTGGCACAGATGTTATATAATAATTACTTTTTAAAAAACTAAAAAGTAAATCGACTTTTTTCATATAAAATACAAAAACTCGTTTACTTGAATGCATATTTTCTGACTTTTTTTTATTTTAAAACCAAACTACTGAATCAATTGTGATGAAATTTCTATGAGACTAACCGGAAAGTACATCATCATTTCATACAAAAATGTTTTTTCAAACCGGTTCATAAATGACGAATTTTTAATGCAACAAACATTAAAAAAAAATTAGAACTGAATTGAGAACTGTAACGAAACAGAAGGTCATTCCGTTATGGTTCACAACTATTATAGTATGTTTGGGTACAAACCTTATTAAAATCACGAAGGCATACATGGGTCATTCTTATCAGAACAGATTTACCAGCAATTCTATCTCAGTAGGGCGATTATGGAACTCTAATTACAATCAATGTCAATCATTCTGATTGAAATTACGCTGAAAACTGATAGGCATTGATTGTAATTAGCGTTCCATAATGGCCCTACAGATCTTTAATTATTGAATAAAATAGTGCGTAATTCATTACAATGTAAATAAACAAAGCATCTGTCATGACAGACTATACCATAGACGGATTATGGCAGATGTATGCAATTGTCAAGGTCCGTGAGTGAAAGCTAGTAAAAAGTAATTAATACTAAGGTTATAGACTATGGTTTAGAAATATCTTACGACTCATAGAGTATCATAATAAATAATACTGGATTTGAATTAGTAAGATTAAATAGAATTTGATTCTATAAGATAGAATAATCTATCCTTCTATTAATATATTAATGATGGAATGATTTGGGACGGGAAGATCTCTAAGGAGGTTGAGTTCGAAAGGATAAACAATTAAATAGCTATATAAAAACAATATTAAAACTAGAATAGATAAATTAAAATCTAATTTATGTTCACGATATAATATATAAATCATGAAATAACTACATAAAACTGGGAATAAATTGAAATTTTAATTAATTAAGGGCTTGATTTAGTACAGAGGTTATTTGCTATACCACGGAGGTTGGGTCGTAAATTGAAATGGAATGAAAATTTCGAATGTGTTTGAAGATGGAAAGAAAGAGAAAAAAGATGAAAAAGAAGACGGCGGATTTTGTCATTCTGAATAGGAGGGGCGTGAGGCTGGTCGAGCTGATCGTTTTCGGTAGATTTTCTCTCATCGTTTCCTACAATTACATGGTGTCTTGTCGTACGTTGTTTCTGTGATAGTTTCATTGTGTGAGTTACGTAATAGTTTATCAGGTCAGTGAGTCGGAAATTTGTTTACGATTTCGTGAAGAAAGACAAGATTCACCAAGGTAATTGTATGAAGCTCTTACACGGCATGGTCTGTGGGTCAGATGGAAACCTAGCGGTGTTATACTCGAGTCTGGCTTTTTCACCCTGTTAGGAGTTCCCCCAGGACCTCTCGGATCGAGCCTGGAGCCAGATTTTACCTCTCCTGAGGATCGGCTTAATGGTTCCCTATGATTGGTTGCATTCTGTGTAAGGAAGGCAGAACCGGACTTAACAGAAGCAATCGGCATAGTCTATCTTTATCTATTTATATACATGCACATTATATTGCCTTTAATCTACAGATGACATCCCAGGACTTCGGTCTGTCGGACGTAGATTGTAGGGACGTACTAGGGGTTAGGTACAAAGTCGAGGTTTACAACTCGCTGTCCCCCAATTAGCAGCTAGGTAGCTCATCATTGCACCCTGATGAGTGACATACACGAATAAATGTACAAAGCTTGCTTCCATTATTGCTGATTCACACACCAGATTAGGTTAGGTAGGACATCAGGTACACAACACAATTCGACCAGTTTGCCTAGGTTGTCGAATTACTACTAACCATACATATACAGTAGTATAAATCTACTTATGGTTCTCGTAGGACTACGTAGTTTACCTGTAATCAGTGCGCGAATCAGTGGGGAAACTATCATTGACTAAAAGTTATTAAACTTATAAACTCAATTATCCAATGAGATAGTAATACCAATTATTTACTAAAGATTTACCTGAAACATTGCACTAGATAATAAATGTCTAGTTGAAAGCAATTATAAATTCGTATGAAATGGAATAATGATTTTCTACACCTCTTAAATTCAAATAATTTTAATTTGTACATTGTGGTACATATTTAATGGAGATCTTATGGATGACCTACTATTGATTTATTAATAATCATATTAGATAAGTTCTATCAAACTCTTGAGGTGAAAGTCCTTCTAGCTTGCTTGAATCTATGGAAAGACTAAAGCTGCTATCGATGAAGAATCAGTATGAATATTACTGTTGATATAATTTTATCTAATTCTGACTTTTACCTAGTAATAGTATCTGACTTTTACCTAGTAAATATCTCTCAAGGCTCAGAATTAAGCCAAAATTGATATTATTCATGAAATTAAAGTTAAACTATTCATATAATTGGTATATCTATCACACATTATCAATCTTCTTTACTTTACGAATCTAACAAATAAAATCACATATTGGATTAGATAATAATCTATATTAGGGTCAAGTAGGGTAGGAAACTTCGCCAAGTAGGATAGGAGTTAGGCAGGGCTCTTCTATGTATCCAGTTCTACGTATTCTAAGATGCGATACTAGAAGGTTAACCAGTGGATGGATGGTATGTGAGTTGCTTGCAGACTAAAGTAAAGTAAATGCCCTTGAATGTGTTGGACCGACCTACTAAATTGGACGATTTGATAAAAGATTAAGCCCTCTGATACCCTTTTGCTGAACTATGACAGACATACTAATTACTGAAATAAATGTTTTGTTTGTTGTCAAAATTAAATTAGAGTTCCCTTGGGACATGAAATTCTCCATTGCGGAGGAAGGCTGTCCAGGTCACATGGAAAGAAACCTACTATCACTAGCGAGGAGGGGCTGGTGATCTAAGCCGCAATAAAAATACATCAATGTAGGACTAGAATGACATAAGCCGCTATTAGGAAGAATTAATATAGAACAAGAATGATTACTTTACTTAACTATTGAAACTACCAAAACTATTATCTATATTATATTAACGAGAAAGTGACTATGTCTGTCTGTCTGTCTGTTACGTTTCGTGGCTGAACTGATTTTGATGGATTTTGATAAAAAGATAGATTGACTTTGAGGAATGATTTAATCTGCTGTTTGTGTAGATATCACGCGTGCGGAGCTTGATATTATACACAATAACAATTAATGACAATAACTAATATCGAATTAAAATATTGAAATAACTTAAACCGTTTTAATAAGATTTCTCAGTAATAATAGATTGGATATAATACTTCACGCAGTTCATAATATCACTAAAGGACAATAAATAATATAATTATCGAGACACAGCGTAGGCAAATCAAAGATATTCTTCATTATAGAGAATTATTACTTCTAATAATAAAAATACATATCTCAACATAATTCTCTTAAAGAATCAGAGTTACTATTTTCGAAACACAACGTAGGTTTTTAATCACAACCACTAGACGAATCGTTGGCCAAATTAATAATAGATCGAAGTATGTTTAGGGATTAAAATTATATTATATAATAACATGTAGTTATTTGGGATTAATTTAGGTACTTTTAATTAGTAGAGAAGGCGAAAAAAAAGTTAGGTGCATCGAGAAGTAGTAGTAGGTTGGGGGGCGTTACAGAACCTCCTCCTTTTTTTGAACTCGGTTATTAATAAAATAATGAAATTGCTTCTTTGGCATCCGATCGTGCTGGCAATTTTAATCGTTGCAAAAATTAACGTGGTTTCGTGCACCGATGAATTTTCCTTTTAAATTTTCATTTCGAAAATGTTGTCCTGTGCTCTCAAATGGTGAAAGAAAACATCGTGAAGAAATCCGTGCCTTATTCAGTTCCTCACTTATTAACATGTCCTTCCTGTGTCTTCTGTGAAATATCTTCCTGTGTAAATATCTATGAATCTAATAACTTATTTACCATGATTACAAACTTATATACAAACATTAAATAAAAGTCTAACATAAAACTAATCCACAAAAACTCCGTAGCAGTGTCCAACATCTATTTCCAAGTCTCTTTTATGCTAAACTAATTGCATAACTGGTTGGTCGACGAGTTGATCGACTACGTGAATACGAGTACAGTCAACAAAATACCTATTTGCTGACGCTTGGGAAGTTTATCCGTTCATACAATAGAAGGTGCGTTCTGCTTGGCTCCATAGTGTAAACACTCACTGTAAAAATTAATTATATACATTTTGATATTCACAAAAAATAACAAATCTTCAAAAATGGT
The DNA here is from genome assembly GCA_948098915.1 of Lampropteryx suffumata. Classification (NCBI taxonomy): domain Eukaryota; kingdom Metazoa; phylum Arthropoda; class Insecta; order Lepidoptera; family Geometridae; genus Lampropteryx; species Lampropteryx suffumata. The sequence continues at coordinate 7,835,390 of OX402558.1, read as the reverse complement.
TCTTCAAAAATGGTTCGGTTTCATTACGTCGTAATAAAGAATCACAAATGAGTACACGGTTCATTAGGTTTCTTTCAGTGAACTCGTGAGGTACCCAAATATCGAGGTTTTTCGTGTAACCAGTTTTTTTCAAATGCGTCAAAACTGTTTTGTGGTCAATTCCCAGTTCTTCAGCTACGTCTTAACTACTGATATGCCAATCTTGCTCCACTTTTTCAAAAATGGCATCCATTTTATCCGTAATAGGGCGACCAGAGCGACGTGCATCTTTGACATCAAAATTTCCGGATTGAAAACGCTTAAACCAAATTTGTGCTACTCTCACGGACACTGCACTAGGTTCATAAACATCGCAAATTTTTTTCGAGGCTTGCGTTGCATTTTTACCTTTTTCGAAGTAAAATTTTAGAATGTATCGAATTTCTTCATTAGATTCACTAATCTTGACAGTACGAGAAAAAAATAAAAATCACACATTTTGGAATTTGAATTTGGAATTATGTTCTTTAAAATTTTAACTTTTAATGATACCAAAACCAGCCAGATACAAATAGTATAGCCAAAGAGATTTTATTACAAGTTCATACATACTATAATGCGAAAAGACTTTATATATATATATATATATATATATATTATATATTAAGTTGGGGAAAAAGTCTTAAATGTTGTATATCAGTCATCTCGTATTATAACACAATGTCTGGCAATATTTATTTATTTAATCTGAACTATAAAAACAAAATTATAAACAGTTGATATAATACAAGGAATTATCGAAGTTTATTTATTTTGAAACAGAAACATGTAAAAACTATTGAAAACACGCAGTTACTTTGAGAACGGTGCACATAAATATAAGAAAATCTACTTAGCCTTGATTTTACAAATGCAAAGATTTTTTTATAAAAACTAAAAAAAAAACATTCTCCATTTTTCTTTTACTTATACTCATGCTAAATTTATGGCATCATTGAGTTATTTCTACACTACTATAGTTGGTAGCACCGGATAAAATAAATTGAAAAAAAGGACTGATCAAAAGAGATAAACTGATAAAAGAGAGTTTTCCTGTCAATTTTCAACAATTACCTCGTAAATGAAACTGCGAGGATTGCTTATCGACAGGTATTAGCAATTCAGCGGCTATCCGCACTTTTTACGGATTACGTCGTTACGGTAATTACGGGATCCGAGGACGATCCCTCCATTTAACGTCCAACCTATTTGAAGCGACCCAGTTTTTTCTTAAAGTGTGGCACTCGCGCTGGGAAGATATTTTTTGCTACCTATAATTTAATAGGATATGCCTTTACTGTATAACTTAAAATTAATAACATATTTGTTCGCCAGGGATTTTATCTATCTCAGGTTTGCTGCTTAAAAACTTAGACAATATTGATTTATGAATTAAATTTTAGGTATTCTCTCTCATTCGTCTGGTTCCTATATTAAGCTATGTCAAGTTTGGTCACATAATATTTACTAGTTCAAGCCTAGATGGTATTGTGTTGATGGTCCACCAATATTTATTAATTAATTATTTATTTTATTTTGAGAGCCAATCGTAGCAAACCAGTAGAGTGACACGCAAAACCGGTAGGCACGCGGGAAACTCTATTAATTATATTACTCTGTGAGTTTACGGAACACACGTACCTGTTTTGTCACTAGATTCACCTCCACACGATTCGGATGATTTACTTTTAAATAACTGTGTTTCTCTTAGGGTATATCTTATAATACACACCACGTTAATTAATTTGCTGATTTTAAATCGCCTATTAAGTTAGCCTACCGATAAATTTCAATGGACGATTATGACGATGTGTTTTGCTTTCTTATTTGTTTTTAAGTATGTGTATATGTTAAAAATGTTCAGTTCATAGTTTATGATGGTATGTATGCCTGGACCAGTAATATTACCCGATGATAAAAGAACCACGATGTTGAAAAAATTAAGTAGTACGACTTAACCAATTATTAGTAATAAAGAATAAATGTTGGTGAACAATTCACACGTCACCATCTGACCAGATGACTGATATATTACTTATATAATTTTAAATACATAATACGATAATATATAACACTTAGCCATAGAACAAACATCTATATTATGATCATCATCATCTATATTCTGTTTATCCTGGGAGGAAATCGAATCATCAACCTACACCGCAGAAGGCAGAGCTACTACGAACTGAGCTGTCGGGCCTTTGGTTTTGCAAATCTGCCGTATCGCCCGGCTTACAATCAGATGTCTCTCAACTTCCGAGTTTCAATACATTTAGGTGGACTGCGTAGCGACAATTTAACTCAAAGTTAAGTTACAAACATGTTACCATGGGATTGGAGATAGCGTAAATTAACTTTAGATTCAGATAGGAAATTTCAGTTTGTAAATGTCGTTTCTTGATGTTTATTCTGCACACCACAAAAACATCTACACTGGTAATTAGTTTCTAATCATATTTGTATCATAAATACACTCGAGAGCAATGAATCCGGGTCACTTAAAGAAACCTATAAATCTCGGAAACAAATAATGCTAGCTTAATGAAATAAATTGAAATAAATTGTTTAATAGACAATTAAATACTCATTAAATTAAGGTATTAAAAATTCATAGTTATCTCATAAAATAAAACAAATTTAAAAAAGGGAGGCTTTCGAAAATGGAACTATGATATTACTGCATTCGATTTTACTTTTGTTTCTTATCTGTTTCGGTTCATCAATGTTATCTTATAAGAAAGAAAGAAAGAATAGAGTTTATTTGACAGCACAGAGCAAAACAGTAAAGAAGTACAATGATAACCTAGGATAACATCATTTTTTACATTGAAGATAAAATAGGTACACATAAAACAATCTAAAAACAAACAACCAGAACAGATTACCTACCTATCCCCAACTAATTAGGTTCATTATTGGTCCAACTAGTACCGCTCCGCATGTGCAGCCAAACAGGTCCTGAACTCAGCATAATGCTGCCTTACAAGGTATAGGATACCTTGCAAAGCAACGCTGGTTTTCAGGGCCTGGGTATTAAGGGTGACATCACAAATACATAGGTACTTATTATAAATATACTAATAATTTACGTCCGAACCTGCAAAAGAAAATAAATAAATAAGATGTATAATGATATGCTTAACTACATACACAAATAATTAATATATATATATATATATATATGCGTTTTTATTTATAAATTATAAAGATTTAACATGTAAACAATTTGAAACAAATTTTTAAATAATAATGAAAAAAAAAAAAAAAAGTGCGTACAGTGTGCGGGATGGATTCTTGGAAATTGGGAAGTAACTACCGATGGAGAGGATTTGGCCTGTCTCCTACAATCATGCGCGCTTTGCTGGTGAGTTGTCTATTGGCTAATTTGACATGTTAAAAGTAGTTTTTTATACCTGGTTCTATGACGTTATCATGTAAATTTATGGTCCGTAAACCGACTTTACCGACAACTTTTTTTTTAAACAGGATTCTCGTCTCGAAGGTGTCTGTCAATACTGATGCGTTCGAACCTTATGTTTTTATTGTGCTATATTATTATATTTTACTTCACTACGTAGACTTGAAAACTATTTAAGATTTCACCTACCAAAGATAATACAATATTTCTTTTATTTATTTGTGGTTAGCGGTAAAGTAGAACTGCTCAAAACGGTTTTATCGATTAGCAAAACCGAAGGGGCCAGATCTCTACGTAACACAAGGGTACAGGCACGCTAATCCCTGGAATAGCTTGTCGACACAACTGTTCTACGTGTGTAGTGACTCCATGATAACTCAAGACTCGATTACTTCAACTTAGTTGTCAAATTATTTGATCTACCCTCTTTCCTAATAGTAAATTAGCGTTGCTAATAGTAAAATATCGTTTGTTATTGTTATGATAAAGTCAGTGAATATCGATGGCATTCGATTAAACAACACGTTAAGTAGTGTGTATTTGTAGGATAGACACCTAACTAGGTGAACTAGGAACTTGACACTTCAAAGTGTGATGAATTTTCATTCATGCTAATTCATTCATGAATTTGGATCTGAAGGATAATTATACTTTTTCATTCAATTATCGTAATAGACCAGGATCCATGGTCCATTTTTGCATTTGATTACTATCAAGCTAATTTTCCGTGAGTAGCTTCATTTTGATGAGATGCCCAACAATTTCCTGTACGAAATTCTCGATAGTGGTAGCTAACAGAAGCTACTCACGGAAAATAAGCTTGATAGTAATCAAACGCAAAAATGGACCATGGATCCTGGACTATAACCTCTTAATAGATATTTTCTACTGTAATTTTTAAACATTGTATTATACAAATAATAAAACCCATAAACGTTTTACAATAATATTTTGTCGTAAAACTTTGCCAAGTATGTAAAGCATGCAACATTGCAAAGTTTTATGACAATAAATTTTTATTCATTTATACAAATATTATAATAATAATTAAAAAAAATGTTCAAACATGTCCGTCTCCAAAAATGGATTGGTCGTTATGGTCACCCTACAGCGACTAAGTTTCAATTAAGCTTTCCCCTTCTAGAGGCTTATTCGTACCGAGGCCTAAGCCTACATTCTAACGCCTCAAATAGATTACAAGCAAGCTTGCACCACTTTTAGGCTTGTAATAATGTAAAATGAACTATATTTCGTAGTTACCAAAGTGGAAAACTAAATAATAAGCGATTTCCAAATTTTACTCAGACACATACCATTTTATGGTATGATCTTGTTTATCGATTCAACCATTCAGTCTTATCATGGTAAAACTGGAATCGGTCACATTAAGGAACACCCTGTACGTAGAATATGACAGTTGGTAACACTGTCACGCGTCTCACGTGTGACTTCGGGACGCAACTCGAATGCATAATGTCACCTTTGCAATAAAGAAAATGAGGAAAATCAAGCGATAATCTTATTGAGTTCTAGCCAACGGTTTTCTAAGAGTCTAATGAAGGACCCTATTAGCTATATATGACGATCAATAGAAAGAATAAAATCTTATTTGACGACCTTCGTGGCGCAGTGGGCTAAGGTGCGGCTGAGGAGAAGTTTGCGAGTTTGATTCCAGCCTCGGTACAAATGTTTGATCTGCAAGTATTTTTCTCGGGTCTGGATGTTTTTATGTATAATATTTATGTATTTACAAAAAAAAAATATATAAGTAGTATATCAGTCACGTGGTACCCATAACACAATCTCTGCTTACTTTGGGGCCAGATGATGCTGTGTGAAATGTCCGGGATTATTTATTTAAAATAATGATATGTAGTGTCATTAACATTCATATTCATTTATTGTTTGTGAATTCAGGTGTTACAAAAAACCGGTGTTTCTTAAAATTAGGTATCTCTGAATCCTGCATACAGCATACAAACATTTAGTAGGTAGGTAGGTTAAACATCTTTAATTAAACAGGTGTCTCTTAATCCATGTGATGATGCACAAAATGGTGTCAGATTAACCCAACGCCAATCTTCCGCGAAATCAAACCCGCGATGGTGAGTCACGGATTTAAAACAATAAAAATAATATATGAGATTTCAAATAAATAAAGAAACTAAATCAGAAACCGTACACGACAAAGTGGCATGATTTTACGTCAGAAGTCAAGACTCACATTGGGTCACAGTGTGGGTCAAAATTAGCAAGCAATTATTAAAGTCCGCTTCAAAGGCCTCAGAGCCTCCTTTCAACCAGAAATTGTAGTATTAATACCATAACACAAGCTCTCAATGTAAGCAGAGCTTGTGTTATGGGTACTACATGACGCATATACATTTTTTTTGTAAATACATACTTATTATACATAGAAACAACCTGACCTCAGACAAATACATGCAGATTATACAAACATTTGTCCCACTGCGCCACAGAGGTCGTCAATATTGTCAATATTTTCCAAATATAGTTACATTAAGTATTATTTTACTTTTTAAAAGTTTTTTTTTTTCAAAATGTCTGTATGTAGCTCGGCGTCATTATTTTCCCTAAAAACCACACCTGATTGGTACGGCTAATTTATTTATACCTACTAATATTATAGGTTCGAAAGTGGATCAACTTTATTAAGGAGATATATTGTATATTAGAGAAGAATAGGCTACTTATTACGCGTGACTGTTCCTATTCAAATAAACTCTTTTTGACGAGATAACGTCTTATAAATCGATGAACGCCGGCTGCGAGCACGAAAAATTGTCACCTTTCGCCTGAGCCAGGCGTGTAAGCGAGAACGCGGAACAAGCGATAGAGAGGCACGATCGGCCTGAGCGTTCAGCTTGTGACGCATCTTAATAGGTTAAATGTAAGCAATTTTTCATCAATGTTTTCTTATGTCGTCGTCACGTAAAATTATCGTCCGTAAACCGTAAATACAACCATTTCTAATTTATTCTTCTTTCTTTCTTAATCCTTTCACCACACTAGTTTCTAGAACACTAGAATATTAATGAACTGTTTGTTATAGTAAGCACAACTTAACAAAGAAAATAAATTGTGCTTTGCTCTCAGGAAATCTTCGTTTTCGCACAACTTACTGAGAGTACATAATGACGAAATAAATTGTATAAAAGGGATTCAAAGGAAAAATGTTATTTTCAGTAAAATAATTTATCGAACAATGTAACCGATACAGCCAATGAAACTTTCCGCGAAATTCAAATGATATTTGATATTACTTTTGCTTTGTTTATTCTCGATTGAATAGTAATGCGAAACTTTTGGGATTGTCAGATTATGTTTCCTGTAACAAATATCATTTGTTTACGTAAAATTCGGTAAATTCTCACAAATTTGTATATATTTACCGAAAATTTTTATTCTCACACGCATTTTACCATGTATATAGTTTTTAGTTTCATTATTGACGTCCGACTGGATGATCGGAACGGACCGAGGCAAGGTGAAGTGGGTCTCTTATATATGGCCTCAACGATATTGATTGAAATTTGATCTAACTAATCGCAAAATATACGCTAAGTCATGCAATTAAAACCCTTCCCAAAAAACGCTTTGAAATTCAAATAATCTCGGTGCGTGAATTTTTGGATATCATAGTACGACCAAATATTCAATTCAATTCAATTCAATATTTATTTATTCAATACAATCACAAGGACCACTTTGAATCGTCTTCTTACATGCTAGTGAATCTAGGTGCCGGTTCCTCCTAACCCCAGTTTAAGAAGAATCCGGCAAGAAACTTGTCTGGTCAATTGTCAAATTGTCAATTGTTGTTACGGATGCCGAATCGAGTTGGAGCTGATTCATCCCAAGCTTTTTTGTCATCTAAATAATCAGATATTTTATAATATGCTTTAATAGACAGTTTCTGTTTAATTACGTTTTAAAATTTGCCAATCGACAAATCTAACACGTCGCTTGGGACCTTGTTATAGAAGCTTACACATTGCCCTATAAAAGACTTATTAACTTTAGCGAGCCTAACAGTGGGAACAGCGAGTTTATCTTAATTTCTAGTGTTAATACTATGATTATCGCAATTTTTTTTACATAATGAATATTTTTGTGCACATACATAAAATTTTCGTATATATACTGACAAGGTACTGTCATAATATTAATTTCATTAAACTTATTTCTAAGTGATTCTCTAGGGCCCATGTTATAAATTGCACGAACAGCCCTCTTCTGCAGCACAAATATGGTGTTAATATCAGCAGCACTCCCTCACAACAGAATGCCATACGACATAATGCTATGAAAGTAGCTGAAGTAAACGAGTCTAGCGGTATCTACGTCGGTAAAATGACGGATCTTTTTAACAGCGTATGCCACAGAGCTTAGTCTCTTTGACAATTTATCAATGTGCGGGCCCCATTGCAGTTTATTATCTAAAGTAATGCCTAAGAACACTATCTATCTATCTTTTCGTTTTTAATTTTTACTTTAGCTTTCACCTGTTCAACGTTGGGCAGTATAAAACGAATGCATTTCGTTTTTTTCTCGTTTAGTAATAAGTTGTTTACGTTAAACCATGTTACAACTTTAGAGATTGCATTGTTTACATCGTCAAGATTAGTAAGTCGTCGCTTTAATTTAAATAAAAGTGACGTGTCATCAGCAAACAGTACAATCTCGTGATCATCCTTTACAAGTTTAGGTAGATCATTTATATAAATTAAAAACAAGAATGGCCCGAGTATTGATCCTTGTGGTACACCCATTTTTACCATTGAACCTTGAGAACGCTTTCCATTTACATCTACTCGTTGTGTTCGGTCACTTAAGTAGGATGTAAGAAGCTTAAGTGAAACTCCCATAACACCATAGTGATGTAGTTTGCTGATTAGAGTTTCATGATGAACGCAATCAAAAGCTTTCGACAGATCACAAAAAATACCTAAGGCATCGCGTGATTCCTCCCAGATATCAAAAATATGTGATATTAACTCCACACCGGCATCAGTCGTTGAGCGTCCCTTTGTAAATCCGAATTGTTTACTGTCAAGTAAATTGTTGGTATTAAAATGCCGTTGTAATTAGTTTAGCATAAGTTTTTCATATATTTTACTAAATGTAGGAAGTACTGATATAGGTCTAAAGTTACTAGGATCGGAATGACTACCTGATTTGAATAGAGGTATGATCTTGCTATGTTTCATTAAATCAGGAAATACTCCACTGTCAATACATTGATTAAATATGAAAGCTAGATCTGGTGCAATAATTTCAATTAGTGGTTTTATAATACTGACAGAAATGCCCCAGAGATCAGTGGTCTTTTTTACATTAATCATTTTGAATGCCTTGATAATATCGTTATTGTCCACGTGTTCAAAGTAAAAATGTGTGACACATTGAGGTAAACTATCTTTTAACAATGATTCTGCTATTACATGAGAAGAGTTTAAAGACTTTGTAGTGGAGACTGGAATATCAGTAAAAAAAGTTTCAAATGCCTTTGCTACATCTATATCTTGCTTAATGATATTATTGTTGATATTTAAATTTATTACACTTTTATGAGTTTTGGATTTTCCGGTCTCACTATTAACTATTTTCCAAGTTGCTTTTATTTTATCTTGACTGTTTTTAATTTTTGAACTTAAATACTGAGATTAAGCAAAGCGACAAACATTTTTAAAGATTTTTGAGTAATTTTTTACGTTTTCTTTAAAGTCTTCACTAAAGTTATACCGTTTTTCACTGTACAATTCATACAAGATACGCCTACTCCTATGAATACCTGCTGTTGCCCACTCACAAAATGTTGAACTGCCAGAGACCACAATAGTTTTGGATGTGAAAATGGAACTGAATACTTTATTAAATTCAGTGGAAAATGTATTGTATAAATCATTTGGATTATCATCATTATACAACAAAAAAGGCAAGTTGGTATCCAGGTTCAATCTTACTTTCTCTAAACAATCAGTGGTAACTGGTATATATGTAATTTTTTTTTTTACATCTTTATTATTCATTTTAGTTTGTATTTGAACTAGTTGACCGAGATGGTCAGAGTGAATATTTACATCGGTAAAGATATTATCTATGCATTTGGCCGAAGTGGCAGTTATTCTAGTTGGCTCCATAAATGTAGGTTCAAGACCAAATGAATTAAATAAACTAGTTATTCTGGTACTTAATGAATATTTCTCAAGCAAATTTATATTAAAATCACCGCATACAACAATTTCATTATTTGATTTTGTAATGGACTTGTGCAAAATGTCCTCCATAATTTTCTCAAAAATATCAAATGAGGCGGTTGGTGGGCTATAAGTGCATAAAACAAGGAACCGCTCCAACTCTATGCAGGCTATCTCAATGTGTCTTTCTACAGAGTGGGCGACAATGTCTTTGCGTTCTTTGAATTTTATTTGTTTATTTATTAATATTAATGATCCACCTCTTATAAAATGTACTCTGCAGAAAGAACTACCAACTTGGTGATTCTTGAAGTTGAACATGAGCTCATGACTTTTCAGCCAATGTTCTGTTAAGCAGATTATGTCAATATTGTTTGAGTTCATGTACAAGTCTAATTCTAATTCTTTGTTACAAAATCCTTGAATATTTTGATGCAACATATTAGTAAACTTAAACTTATTTACATTATTTATTTTACAATTTTTAGTCTTTTTGTTTGATTGACTATTTTTATAACATATATTATTTGACTTGTCAGTGCTAGAGACTTCCTCTATTGTCTTTTTATCTAATTTAAATTACTAGGAAAAAATTCCAGAGTCTGATTTGGAATGTCAAGATTATGCTCAATAGAAGCATTGTGTGTTGCCAAGTTCTTGGCTGTTATACTAAAATAATAAGATAGCAAAACAGCTACCTGTCGTTTGTAATAATTAGGAAGGTAGTATCTACCTTTTGTCAAATAATATTTTTTACTAAAAATGTTGTTAGTGTCAATCATATGGATTACATTATTATTATTGCATGACATTGTATGTAAAGCCTGATTTAATTTATACCTATGGTCATTTTCTTCTTGTGGCAAGCTGTCGCTGTAGGGAAATGTAAACATTACAATTTTGTTTACTTGCAATGAACGAAGTGTTTCAAAATATTTTATTAATTCAGCTTTGTTTACATTACCCCTATTTCCAAGCCAAATTACTAAATTAGAGTTGTGCTTAAAATTATACTTAGTTATTTATTGCATTATGTCATGCAGGTCACAGTTTGGTAAGCAATTATTTAGTACAGTATGTCCCATGCTAGTGTTTAATAATAATTGGCCCATATTTTTTCCAATTTCATCACAGAGCATTATGGTTTCTTCTAATGTTAAATTTTTGTGTGAGTCCGAACACGCTTGGGATGACGATATAGAAGCACACATTGGCCTAGGATTCTGAGAACACTGACTATCACAGGTGGGGTTAGTCACAAATGAATCAAAGCGGACTTGATCATTGTTTGAGACTTTGAGTAGTTCATCCACGGCCAATGAGTACTCCCGTATGTACTCCTGAGACTTCTCATAACGGTTAGTTATGGATCTCAAGGACTCCTCAACGCTGGCAAGTTCACACTGAAGCTCCTGCATGTCAGATTCATACTTAATTTTATTACGTTCTAGCTGCAAAGTGCACATATTTAAGTGATTTGACATTTCAATTACTTTTCTCTTACTGGCTATTATTTATTTGGTATACATTTTAGATTATATAATTTTCTTTTAGTTTTTGTTATGGTTTTGTTTATTTTTACATATTTTTTCTGTTTATTTTTGCTTACAGTATTTCTGATGCATGCTGCAACTCCCTCTGAGTCATCATTTGTCAAGTTTAAAGTTACAGTTGGTGCCGAGCAACATGCATCAGGGCCATTTTCATTACTAGCTGATACTAGCTCATCAAATAAGCTTTGGGTTTGCAGTGCATCAGAGCTCTGAGCGGCCTCTTCCAGTAACACATTATTTGGTGGTGGGCATCACATAGTTCTCTCTCTAAAGTGGATGTTCTGTTCAGGGCCAGTTCATACTCTGAGCCGCACTGGTCAAACCCTTCTATTATTATTTGTAGCCTATCTCGTTCTTCTAAAACATCAGTATATTGAGAATGCAATTCTGACAACTCACATTCTAGTTTTTTATTGTTGTCTAGTGTGTCAAGAATTATTTTCTCATTATCCTCTCTTTCAAATGTCAACTGTGTGCACAATTCCTTGGTTGCCTATAGTTCTTTTAGTGCCCGGTGGAGATTATTCTCCTCCTGGAGTTGTAAGGCCCTTCTAGTCATCATTGTGAGCGTATTTTTAGCACAAGTTTTCCAAGGAAAAGTAAACACTGGTTGAGGTTATGAGTTTGAAAATATTTGTTTTTACGTGCTTTAGCAGTAATCGAATAATCGGAAATTGTATTCCGGCACATAAAACTATCACACAAGAGCAACAAACACTTCCAAACCTGCTAAAACAACAAAATAAATTTAAATTTCCTAACCGACAATAAGTAAGTATTTGCTGGCCAATTTACATTAATTTTACTAATATTATTATTTGTACACGTTTGTTTTATTGTATTTATGCGATGAATTTGAAAAGGGCTTTGTATTTACGTGTAACAACAAATAAAATCCAAATAAAAGAATGGAACAATTCAAAACAGCTGTTACTCATAGGGATGCCACAAGCAAAAAAAAATAAAAAAAATCTTAATTTCTCATCTAAAATTTCTTAGGAAAAATATATAACCACCTCAGCAAAATTGCCGTCGCTTTTACCAACGATCTTTCGTTCCCGTCTATCAAACTTAAATAAGGCTTTGCAAAAAAAGGTTCTAAATGTTTTGAAAAGAGAATGATTTATATGCGGCGTCCTTAAAAATTAACAAAACTGGGACACCGATTTATTACTTCTATATAAAGGCTTACGAATACCAGGAACTGGCAATAATAAATATTTCTAAGCATTTACATATTACATATTGTAGAAATGCTTTGCGAGGCACCTGAGAAAATTTTGCAAACCTTTGCTACAGGCCTAACTATTCTAGAAAGAACATTATTGCGAAGTGATGTAAGGTGGAAAAAAAATGAATTAGCAGCAATAGAAAATTTTGAAAAAGTACCGACTCAGGCCCTACGCGTGCGATCACAAATGCCTCTGAAAAAAAGCTCAGCCTTGATTTTTTTAACTTAGTTTTATGTTTTAAATTTAAAATAACGTAAGCAACGTTATCTTTATCATTTATTTCACCCAGGTATATGTTGTTACTTATAACCACTGTTTTTGCAATTGTTTCTAAAAATACTAAAGGGATGTCAAGTACCTATAGAAGGTCTTGAGCCACCTGAACTACCCTTATCAGTTAGTCATCAAATGACAACCGTTACACATCTGCCTTATAAACAAACAAGAATAATATCTGAAATTGGACACAACAAGTGAAGAAGCAGCTCAAGCGATTACCCTTACAACAAGGCAAGAACGCTGACTAGAGTCAGCGAGAAGTGGCTCGAGCGTATCTAGAGTTTACTGTCGACACCAGGAGACTGATAGCTTTAGTCGAACACGATTCATCGTCAGTACTTCACTGAAAAATCGAGGTCTCCATAATACAACAAGCAGCTCAGAGATACGCGAAGGGTGGCTGTTAGTGGGTAGACAGTCAGAAGATGACTTAAAGCAGCTAACATGAAGCCAAAAAGGCCTGCTACTGGCCTTAAATTAACGCCAGCCCATCGAGCAGTCCGACTTCGATTTCGCAAAAGAACACGTAAATTGGACTCAGGATCAGTGGAGAAAAAATTAAGAAAAAGTATCGACTCAGGCCGTACGCGTGCGATCACAAATGCCTATGAAATTTTATTTTGTATTTTTTTCTTTGTTCTCTTCTAAAACGAAAGCAGAGTGTCTGCATAACAGCGATAAAAAGTACGATTTGCCCAATACTGCATAAAAGAAAATGTGGCGTTCGGAGAGGTTCCTGGATGATGTGGGCGGGCATTTCAATGGACGCAAAAACAAAGCTGGTTTTCATTGCAACTGGAGGCAGAGCGGGGGGTTTGACAGCGCTCCTATATATAGAAGAGATACTAGAGAATCACGTCGTTCCATTATGTTAAAGCTATGTACTACATAGCTTTATCATAATGGAACGCAACATTATAATGAAATTACATGGAAAATTATCGCGGCTGTTTGGGCTTTACTAGAGCCCTCTACTGTTTTTGTTGATTTTCCTCACTAGGTGGTGTTGAAGTTGAGGTTCTGGCCCTGACAACTAGTCATTCTTATCCTTACTAATTTTGGAAGCCTTCATTGTTCAGTGCGTCGTGACACATGTGCTTTGGAAATTTTTAATTTTAGAAATAAGCTGATATTCAATCTTACAGCCCACATAGTATATGGTGCACGCAATACCAGATGTAACTTGTTTTAAATTTAGTTTTGAACGTTGGTAAGTTTTTAACTTTCTTTTGAAACGATAAATTGTCCGTGAAAACAATGTGTCCTGTCTAAATGCTCTTTTGTTCTTCCGTTCTCGCAAAGTACTTTAATTTAAAAACCGTTTTCTTAAATTATAAATAGGTAAGTTATTTCGTTATAATTCTAAACCGAAAGACGGTGGGTGTTTTTGTATAGTATTCCTTTTTATTTATTTATTTACATATCAATATATATTTAGAACTACAGCGTAATTTTGAACACTTTTAAGATAGTATTTTAAAAACTTTGAGTTTGCTGTCACTTTATTTCTGGACCACTATAAAAACTGAGAACCCATAAAACACATAAAATAAACAGACAGAGTGGCGTCAGTAGAGAGGAAGCTTCACCCTCCTTAGCTTGCTGGAGTAGAACCATGAACGAAAGTTTTCATTTACAAATAACTATTCTGTAACTTGACTGACGACACCTTCATCGGTATCATCTTCATCAGATGAACTAAGACCAAGATGATGATGATAAAAACTGACAATCGGTTTTCAATCATGGAATTAATAGATATTCCATTCTTCATTCTATTTAATAGATAATCCACTTTGCTCATAGTTCCGGAAACCTTAAATTCTATAGTATTCTATACGTCTCTATATGAGTTTAAGTACAGTTTTGAGTTAGTCTTTTTCCACATCTGAGATTTTCATATTCAAAATAAGTAAAATTATTCACAAACTTGTAAATAATTTTATCAATTTTGAATATGAATATCTTAAATGTGAATAGTATGCTGCATGATTAGTGAACAACGAAGTATTTTCGCGCGGTTATTTGTTTAGTATATCGCTAGGTATGTTGGTTTCACAGATAAGGTACCTAGTCATTAATATTCCACTCCAAAATTATAATTTCTTTAATGAAAGCTGTCGCCATCAAACGATTTGTTGAAAGTAAAATAAACTTCAGTCAACAAAATCAAGTGTCTAATTCCGAGGCATGTTCGAGAGGCAGGAGACGAATTTTAAACTTGTCAAAATTATACAAGTTGGCACAAGCTGTTTTGAGGAGTATTCTGAGTATCTTCAATGGAGCTAAGCTAGTAATCATAATGCAAATGTCTTAATACCTTGGCGAGTGCTTTTAATATAACTAATATAATAAATATGAAAAAATATATTTACACCTCTAAATATATTTAGGTCACACAAAATTTTTTTAGTAAAATTTTTAACAAAACACATTACAATCACTTTTATTTACAGATTTAATTACAGAAATGTACAGAATAATATACAAAAATATAAAATTCGCGTGAAACAGTTGAGCTATCTATAGATCGTTTTAAACGGTTCTTTGATAGCTCAACTGTTTCACGTCAACTGATCCAGATCACTGCCAGAGGGCAGCGTTTCTAAGATACTGGCGGCTTTGCCACGTTGAACGGCAATGCTAATACGCTAAGCCAGATAAGAGCCAGCTCTTGGGTCACGCAATGTATCTACCAGACCAGAGATGTATTGACAATCACTAAAAAACTTAAATCTAACAATATTAATGGTTTTGAACTGGATTGAAACGTAAACACTTGCGCGTACGGCTAAATTATATTAGTTCCAACTGACTAGACAGATTTTGCTCATTGATTGTACTATAGCATGGTTATATTCATTAATATTAAAACATTAACCAGACAAATATTTAATACCATTCCATCAATCTATATATTGATTATATATTTAAACAAATAGATGTATATATATTTGTTTAAAGAATTTAAAATTTAGTATGATTCCGTAAAAAAATTGTAGTAAAATTGTATTAACAATTAATTATTAAAAATGTACCTTCTTCTACTAAATGCGGTCATAGATTATGTTAGAAAACAACAGTGTTCGGCATTCTACTACTCGTATTATCTATTGAAAAGCTAGCCATCGTCCCATACCTACTTCCTCATAAAACCTCATTTTCTACGCCTGTTGGTGATATTAGATAGGTAGTCCTCATTCCAGTTCTCCAGAATACTGCCGGTGAGCTTCCATTCGAAAACTGATCTTTGAAGTTTGTTTGAAGTTCACTCGTCACAGAAAATCAACTTGTTAAGTTCACGGCATACCTGCGAGTTTTCTCAGAATTTTAATAATATTTGGTTGAAGACGTTATTGTACGAAAACCTAGTGCTTTGGATTAGTAATAAATAAAGAACCTTCACCTTTGAGGTTTTGTTCGCACGGTTTCAGTGCGAACCGTGAACTTGAGCGGCAACGAGCGGACCGCGGATCAAACTCGCCCTGATGAAGATTCTCTAGATGAATCGAATCAGTGTCGGTGCCTCTATTGACAAAATAATACGTGAGTAAAGCCCGTGTTTATTAAAATATATAAGTTTTATGAATTTTAATGAGATTTATAGTTTAGTAGTTTTGGTAAACCTACATGGTATAAACACAAGCTTAGAGATAGGGAAACGTCATTTAATAGTGTGATATCACAAATTGAAATGTCTAGAGACATACCATCAACGCCCGCATACGGTGATTACAATCTTTCGGAGTGAAATACCATACAGAAGAAGTTACTTATGTAGTATCGGAAATCGTATAAATTATGTAATTAGTCAATACTTAGTAATATAGCCTGGTACGTTATGGATATCATTCATCTGTATTTTAGGCGTTGATATTCAGATATACAATCTAGAGATATACAATCTAGTAATTAAAGAAGTAGTATTTCTGAAGTAAATTTTACATGTATTCAATTTTAGGCTTCGCAAAGTTGCCCTGAGTTAGCTAAGTAGGTTTATGCGTAAAACAAAATAAAATAAATTCAGTATTATTACAGCTGTGACTCTCAAGCCTTTTTCCTCCATAATAAAGACAGTAAAATCCCTTTAAAGGGCCGAAACGGGAAAATAACAATAACAGCGAAAGGGTCAATTGTTTGCCTACGGAACACAAATTAATATCATTTCCGTCTGCAACATCTGACGTGTAGGAAAAACGGGAATAAGAAACGATTATCCGGGCAATGTTTTCACCATAAATAGGGTAAGTGAAAAATTGTTAGACATCGATTATATTGGGATAAATTAGTTATGGATTAAGGATTTTGCGTGTTGCATGAACAATGATTTCATCCTCGTAAAAGATAGATAAAGGCATTAATTCACAGATAAAACATAAAAAAAAAACATATAGTAGCAATTATGTTGTACAATGTGCTATCGCTATCGCTATCGCTAGAAGTAACCTATTATTTAACCTACAAACCCAAAATTACACATAGAAAGAAAACAAACAACCTTCTACAGTGATAAAAGCTATCAACCAGTTTTCCAGAAAAAGACAGATAAAGGCTAAGGAGTTTGACTTTAAATTATATAATTAGATTTAGGTGAGCGAATAGTAACAGGTAAAGAGTTCTATAAGTGTACAGCTTGAACAGTACCGGATTCACGATACATAGCTGAACTATGAACAGGAGTAAGGAGTTGGAGAGTGTCAGATGAACGCAGGTTATGATCGGTTGCCTGGTGCAGGAAAACAAAACGTTCCTCTGTATAATGTGGAGAGGGAGCCAGAAAAATAACGAAGATTAAAAATGGCAGGATATGAGCATTCCGTTGAAAACGAATGGAGAGCCACTTGAGCTTCATGTGAAATCCTGAAACATAAACAAAAACTGAACGCAAGCCGAATATAAACTGAATGCAGAGGTTTCGAAAGCGCTCAAGTTTGTTAAGTAGGACTTCGAAAAGATTAAGATAGCTTACGTTATCATAATCTTATATTAGATGGAGCTGATTTTGTGCAAGCATAATATTGGTAGTGGTTGGCAGGAAATTACGAAATCTTCGTAAAGACGCAGATGATGCAAACATACTCTGATTTCCGTTAATATACCCAAATTTTTCTCCGACTGGCAAATCAAAATCTGTACACCATCAAAAATCATCATCAAAAAGACTGTCTACTATGCGCTGGGCCAGTCAGTTATATCATATTGTATAACAGCATGGGGTGGACTCGCGAAGTCCTTAATGTTAAATCTGGAAAGAGCTCAGAGAGCTGTTCTAAAAGTGATCGCAAAAAAACCAATATATTTTCCTACAACTGAACTTTACTCACTCTCTAAAGTTCTTACAGTTCGGCAACACTTCATAGCTCAAACAGTACTTCGCAAACATTCCCAAATTACATTCGACCTTAACCTTACCATTAACAAACGTAAGTCTTATAATGTCTGCAAGATTGAAAGCCGACGCACAACAATTGCGAGTCGACATTATTACTTTATCAGTTCGTTTCTTTACAACATAATAAAAAAACACTTAAATATTTATTCCCTTCCTTTTAACAAATGTAAATCTAAAACCCATGAATGGCTTTAGACACTAACCTATACTGATACGGAAGACCTATTGGTTCCTCTTAAGTAACACATGAACACGAACGCATACACACCCACCCATACACACACATTAACAAACACACACACACTTACACAAACACACTCTCCCCTCCCTACTTTACCTAACTACATGTTGTCAATGTATAATGTTAAGGAACTTTGTATATTTTCTCGGAGGAGGGCGTTGATGTCTGCGACACAGTTTTACACTTCTGCAGATGTCATCGACTCTTAATGTTTATGTACCTGTTGTTATCAGTTCCAAATAAAGTTTATTATTATTATATTATTTATTATTATAAATAAGTTAAGCAATTAACCTGGAACTACTGATTATGATGATGGAGTTTTGAGTAAGTCCGTAAGATTTACCCCAATCACAAACTCCGAGGTCAGAGTTTAACAGACTCTGTTGACATTATCAATAGTGATATGACCATATATTTGAAGATCAACTGCATACAGGTGGTAGAAAGATGAAATAAATAAATAAATATTGCCGGACATTTCACACAGAAAGATTTTGCTTTATGGAATTGATAAAAATAGTAAAGAGAAGATGAGAGAGATCGCCGCCTTGAGGGACACCAGCAGAATAGGAATAATCAGAATAATCAATTTATTGGTAAATTGTAAATGTACATGTCAGTTATGGATTTATTAAAATTTATTACATAATAGTTATGCTAACCCAGGTTTTAATAATTAATAATTTTTTTTTGGTCATCTAAGATAGAAAGTTTATTTACAGAAATATTTACAGATATGTACAAAATAATATACAATAATATAAAATACACGTGAAACAGTTGAGCTATTTAAGGACCGTTTTTTAAACGATCTATAGAAAGCTCAACTGATCCAGATCATTGCCAGAGGGCAGCGTTCCCAAGATACTGGTGGCATTACCACGTTGAATGGCAATGCTAATACGCTGAGCCAGATAGGAGCCAGCTCTTGGGTCATGAAACGTATCTACCAGACGCCGTGAAATAATTTTGAATACGCGGTGGGCTCCTGTTCCCCACGGGCCCAGGGTCTCGACTCCAAAAGGCTCAAATATGTAGGCCTTATCCAAACCAGCATATTTGCGGTTTTTGAGGTCCTCGGCACATGCAGCCGCCGCACCAGCCCTAACGGAAGTCCCCGACAGATGGGATGCGGCCAGGGTGTCTACGCAAGTAGCATGCTACACTAATGGCCTACCCATCTCCCAAGGGACAAGAGTCATACCATCAGGCCTCTTACCATCATCACGTATCAGACCGTTGGGTTCGAGAACAGCTGGTACGTTGACGCTGGTGAGTGCCCGACGAATGATATCGTTAAGACTGGCGTGGCGGGCAATCCTACCGGCGGCCCTATGACACGATAACCCATGGAGACCAAGCTGGTCGACCGCTGTACCACACTGGCACTGATGAGGGGCGCAGCACCGCGCACCCAACCGCAGACAAATTGCAACTCGGAATGTTGTAGGATCTAATAATGTTCCAATGTTAGATGATGGTAGTGCTTGTAACCAATGTCCTGACTCCCATTTCGAAACGGCTAGGAGACGGGTGCGATCTACGGAACTTGAGCATGTTTCTAACAGATGATTCCATGTAAGCTCACATAGAGGCCCGTCCCATTGCCGTTGGGCCGAAAGGTTCTTGGGGGGATCGGAATTAGGGCAAGCACTGTTCCAAGCGTTTCTTGCTTCGTCTAGATATGAAATTTTATGAGTGATGCCAGAACTAGCCGGAAAAGACGGAATTAGAATTTTTCAACCAAATTACTAGTACTGTAGACAGAAGACAAGAACTTGAAATTTTGCGAATACCTAAGCCTCCCAATTTGACAGGTAGGGAGGCCTGCAGGCATGCCTTGTCATCCAGATTAATATTCAAAACCGACGATAATGTGTCCTTTATTATGTTGTCTAAGCCTTCCCCACCAGCTCGCTGTGTTTCCACAGTTGACAACATCTTAAAGCGTAAGTAAATTTTGGAAAAAAAAGACAAAACTTGATAATTGTAAAAAGCCATATGACTATTAATTTTAAACAATAATTAATTAAATACAATACATGTCTAAAATATAAACCATGGCAAAATAAAAAACATAATTGCAGTTTACTGTAGAAAGATTTTAGGCTGGGTGCTTGTACAATATGCTCCGGCAGACGGTTATAAACGGCAAGATGTTGGTTAGCCGCTCGCAACCTGTGGGTTATCGTGGCAGTGTTCTACAGTCCTAGCATAGTCCTGCTATGCTATGCAGCCTAGTTACCTAAATTCAAAGGGACTTTCTTATAATCACACATATATTAGTATTGTTTAAATCTGTTGTCATGATTATCCGTTGAAGGACATATTATGTTTTAGCCTTTGGACAATATTTACAAACAACTACGCCACTCATCAAACTAAGCTTATGAGCAACATTTGCTTAAAGCTGTGTAAAAAGATAACTCCGAGATGCTAACATCATCATATCATTATCAGCTGACGTTTACCTGCTGTTGGACATTAGCTTTCTTATATAATGCCACGACGAACGGTAAAGATCAGACGAATATTACATTAGAAGCGTTGCTTACACAGCGTAAAAAAAATAACTTTTCAGTGTCGCGCTGTCACCGTGGTCGCGGGTGACAGAGGGTAGATTCTGCAAACTTTTTGATTAATTACATTTTGCTCTCCGTAGAAATATGGCCGCATAACAGGTAGGCAAAAGTTATGCGGGAGTTTTATAGAGTTATTAACTATTAGACAGGGCAAAACGCTAATAATAATAAATAAATAATAAATATTTGCTGATAATGCACACGACTATATCTAGTACCAAACTAAGTATGGCTTGTATTATGGTGACCAGATTACTGATAGAATACTTATATGTATTTAAATACATAATATAAGATTCTTCATAATACCCAGACACAGAATAAACACCAATGTTCATCTCACAAGTGTTTGTACTCGGAGAGAGTCGAACTCTCAATAATGTATTTACCAAACGCCATATTATTTTCCTGTCACTGATGTGAGCTAAGCAAATAGTAGTGTGTGTCTTAAATTTCTTTTTTATTATTTAAAAAAATATTATTCATTTTTGGTTTTTAAAATGACATGAAATGGATTGATGAAATTTTTATACGAAATTGATTCCGAAACTCGTGCTTTAAAAAAATATCGGTATACGGTTTTTAGGATCGTTAATGTTGAGATGGTTTATATATTTTTAACACTCTCAGCTGCCAAACCAAATAACTATTTATTACGAATGTTCTGTAGATACTTTCTAAAAATGTGATCTAACTTGGCTTATATTTCGTACACAAATAACGCAAGTAATAAGAACTTGACAAAAAATATATTTGGCACCTACGAGTATGTAATAAACACATATTTCTTGCCAGGTGCTGAAAAAATACGATCCGTAGGTAGAACTTAGGTACTATCTCAACATTATGAAGTCTAACCGTGAGGTGAGCGCAACTCAACTTTATTACCTGACGTGTTTGAAATACCAGTTTTATTGTGAGGGGTGTGAGGAAGAAGGGCAAAAAGGGGGTGGGATTTCTTGTATGACAAATTCCGGACTCGGCCTAAAATGATCTTTATCTGAGAAAGTCGAGTCAAATACAAGCAATAAAAATAGCAGGAATTAGAAACGTAATTATCTAACGTTAATACTCTTTTCAATGATTTATAAAACATTGCATTTTGTATCTTATGTAATTGACATAAATGTCACCGGTTGACTTTTATCTTATTAGCCCCCGAAGCGAACAAAGGCGTGTTGTTGATTTTATGTGTGTATCTGGGTCTCTTTGTGGCATCTTAGCCCTCAAACGGATAAACTGATTTTTGCTTATATATTTTTGTTTAAAAGGTGATTTGATTAAGAGAATTCTTAGCTATGATTCTAGAAGAGTTGTTTAGTCATTTAAAAATCTGGAGCTTTTTTCTTATGATGATACTTCAATATTATGGCATGAACTTGGTTAGGTACCTTGATTTGATACTGCAGCATCACCTAGAATCTGCCAAATACCTACTCAACTCCTCACCAACTTCCAGCAAAGAGGTAAGAGGTAAGACATAGGGCTTATTGGAATAATCACAATTAATAAGGCATCTATTAAATTTATATATCTAATGTATTAGTAATATACAACACTAGCCTCAATCAAATTGTCCGGTGGTCAGCATTGGTATACTTCACAGGACCCTATCCTAGTTTGGGTACCAATGTTCTTCCAATCTATAACAAAAAACCAATAATAATATATTAATTAGGTTAAATTATGATTATACGTTGGTTACTAATGTTTGTATTTATATATTCTTATTATAGAACTAAAATTGAAATATACAGAATAACATACAATTACTTATAATATATACAATTACTAATGTTTGTTATTTTCAATAAATTTAATTTTGAGGCATTCATTTCGATAGATGTTTTTTTTTGATGTTGTTAGATTCGGGTTTTTTTTTACAATAACTTGCTTGCCAGTACCAATCGGTTACCTGAACCTTCTAGTCAGTTCAAAGTAATCTCACAAATATTGCCACATCCAATAGATAAATGTCTCAGATAAGTACATAACTAATAAAATTATTTCAATTATAATGCAATTTAAATTTAATTTTAGGGATGCTAACCTCGATACGGTTTTTAATTTAATTTAACCTGCGTTAATGCTTATGGGAGCGCGCGAGTAGAATAAACTTTTGACATTTTATAAGGTGTTACTAAACTAAATTAAACCCTTCTCTCCCACCTTAGTTAAAATGAAAGAAAATTACACTAGTTCACCTGAAATCCTTATTCATAAAATTTATTTCCAAAAATGCTTGAAGTCCTTGGCCGTGTGTTGAGACGCAAGAATGTCCATTTTTATATGGTCCTGTCTGTCCAGACAGTTGTCTGTTATAGGAGAGTAAACCGCTTCGTTACGTAACGCGTTATGGCGCCAGTCTATCTGGCTCCGCCTCTCTCACTCTAACCCACAGCGCTAGTTAGATTAGTTTATGTTAACACTTCTGACGAGCAACCCAAGACGCACCCGTTTTTTTCTATGGCGTAGGTAGGCTATGCCGGTGGCGGCGGAAGCAGTACATCATTGCATTTTTCTTTTTTCAATTTTTTTACTTAGCACCAAAATGCATTTCGTTCAACGGAAAGACAATGAGTGGACTAACTGGAACGATCAAGACAAAACAAGACATAATCCCAATCCGCCATTGTCTTGTGGGTCACAGACTGAGTAGCACTGGGCAAGCACTGTTGCCAGGCGTATACCTCTGTCAATCAGTAGGTAGAAAATTAAATCTTCGCAGTATTATTATCAAGTTGAAGTATTTATTGTTGTTATTTTTAGTGGTAATTTAATTTTTTATTTTTCTGTCAATAATGTCTTGTCACGGTATGACGTCACCCTCCTTGTTCGGCGCAGTCTGAATACCAGCGCTATTTCGAAATATGTGAAGTAGCATAGAGCTGAGACTGGGTCTTTTTGGCAAACACAGACTGGGTTGGTGTAGGGTATGTACACACACTCCTAAGATTTAAAAAAAATGTAATTATATCCTTTGTGTTCCGTTGTGTACTTGCTATTCTATGTTATTTTTATCTGTGTGTGGCAAAATAAACTGAATTAATTTCATGTATTTTCATTTTATTAGCAGTGGTCTTGACAAAAAGATAGGTGTGAAACTGAACTGAAATACTTAAATATGTATGTATCGAAAATTGCTGCCTGTGGCTTCGCACGCGTGGTGTCTACACAACTAATAGACTCTGTCCGTCCTCAAGACACAATCTCCAAGCAAATTTCATTAAATGCTGTTCAGACGTTAAGTCGTGAATAAGTAAGAACTAGTACAGTGCCTTCCGATCGTAAGATCGTGGGTTCGAAAACAGTTTTCTTATAGAAACATGTATGTGCGCTATACCAGTATTCTCAATCGGCAAAAGATACATCGTGAGGAAACTGGCATGTCGTAGAAACTCAAAAGTTCGAACATGTGCCAAGTGAACGAATGGAGCCTTTGAGGCACACTTTAATCCTTTTACCACACTGATTCAAAATAACTAGTGACGATAACGATAACAGAAGAACATGTTACAAACAGACAGACAGACTAACCGACAGAGAGATAAATATTCTATTTAATATTTTATTTAATTTTATTGAAAATACTACCAGTTAAAAAAATAACGTGGGTAAACATAATAAACAGTCAATGAGGATCAGTAAAGTTATAGCAAATTCAAGAGAACTATAGTATCCACGTTATTCTTTAAGATATAAGAATGATATATCTTTTTGAAATATCCAAATCGCACCATTACTTACGTAATAAATTACAAACATTAAGCCGTTCCTGCCGGTAAAATCAAAGTACGCGGGTGCGGGTGACGTCACTGGGACGGTCCGAGCGCAGCCGGCCCGGCCATCTTACTTCACGATTCGATAACTGGCGGTGACCGTCCTAGTGACGTCACAGCTACCGCGGTGGCCACTCAGTAAATTTCGCTAAAAATTCGTAGAATCGCCTTACCTTCTTCAATTTTTGTCGTAGAACAAAAATTATTGCACTGCATGTTAAGGATTTTTTAGCTATATAAATCTGCATTCGCAACTTAAAAGATTATGGATCGTCATTATAGGTCTGTCTTGATGGTACAAAATATACAATAGTTCTAAGACACTTATTACATAAGCCGAAAGAGCATACATAATTTATTAATATTATTAATATTGATACTGAAATACTTCTAATACAAATGTAAGGAATGATAAAGAAGCTAAGTAAGTTAGGAGGCCACTTTTTCCCAAGAGATTTCATTTAATCTTTGTAAGGAGTCGTGTTAAATTGCCGGCATCAATCCACAAGATTACTGAACTCTGTCTTGTCTTGAACTTTGTATTGCGTCTGTAGTTACTTGCTCTGTACCTACTTGGAGGCTGAAAAGACAATTAAGTTAATATCATAAATGGGATTGTTAGGTCGTCTATCACCTCGCTATAGTTGAACAGATTTTTATGAAATCTAGTATAAAGGCAGGGTAAGGCAA
The DNA here is from genome assembly GCA_948098915.1 of Lampropteryx suffumata. Taxonomy (NCBI): domain Eukaryota; kingdom Metazoa; phylum Arthropoda; class Insecta; order Lepidoptera; family Geometridae; genus Lampropteryx; species Lampropteryx suffumata. The sequence continues at coordinate 7,809,982 of OX402558.1, read as the reverse complement.
GGTAGTGGCTCTGGCTTTTGCAATGTATGATGTTTATCCTGTGTCTGGGTGTTATATTGTATCACTAGTGGCTCTGTGAGCTGTAGACCTCGCGATCATTTTTCGAAATGACTGAAATATTACTTTTTTTACGTTTTCAATCCCCATATCTCCGCGATTTAAAAAAAAACCAAAAATTGAAACAACAAAAAAAACTATGTAATTATAGAACCTGTCACAAATTTCACGAGAATCGATAAAGAAATACGACCTGTACAGAACATCCGGACACACGTCTGCTGGACGCCGTTCGGTCAGACATTCAGACGAAAGCATTCGTATTCGCCTAAGCTGAAACGGAAACACTCGCTCGCGCTTCGCGCTCGCTCGGTCAATAAGTAGGTATTAAAAAATATGAGTATTTTATCAGTTATCTGGTTCCCATATACAAGCTATGCTTAGTTTGGGGCTAGATTATGTTTTGTGGACCAGTATTTATTTATTTATGACTAGATTAAGATCAAAGGAAACTATTTATTGCAATTCTAATATTTATTACTGGAAATAGCTGGAAATATTTATAGCTGGAATGCCCGCAACTTCGTCTGCGCATCTGTACATAAGGCGACCTAAGTTTTCATATATAAACCACAACTCTCCGCTAAACACATTGAATTACCGATTTGAGACAAGAGTGACACACCACTATCTTACTGCTATTCCTCGAATAGTTCCGTTGACCTCTTTCTAACTTTATCACCAGATACTAAGTATCATGGTCCTTTCAAGATTTTAAAGACTTACTAAGGAACCCAAATGTAGTCTATCTACTATTATCTACCGAAAAGCTAGCCATCGTCCCATACCTACTTTCTCATGAAACCTCATCAAATCTGACGGAAGAAGAAAAAGTTCTGATAACCGTGAAAGACAAAGTCAAAGTCAAAAGATGATTTTTTCAATACAATCACAAGGATCACTTTGAAACCTTAAATAGCCTCGCGAAAAGACCAAGGAAGTGCTAAAAAACCGCTGATCATCCTCATTTTTGACTTGATGTTCATTCATACCCAGACCAACCATTTGTACTTGGCAGACCAGGCCAGTCCTAATATTCCGAAGAATATTTGTGCAAGTTTTTAGCAAATCGCACCACGCGTTCACAAGTTCTTAAACTAACTACAACACTACAGCACCCGTTTAGGGGTATAAAGAATCCTGTTAATCCTCAACCATTACTGAAAAATATTTGTCCTGAGTTTCAAAAAAAAATCGCAGCAAACGTTCAAAAGTTTATATACGTTCTTTGGCATCCATTGCACCATGTTTAAGTGGTTGTTCTATACGTTTAGATAGTGTTAATAATTGTATTTGTATTGTATTTTTTTTCTATTCTTATTGACTTATTCTTATTCTTATCTGTTAGATACTGGCCTCAATTCTGTGGGCTAATTTTAGCTAAAATTAGGTTTTGACCTGTCAAATTAACCTTTGGTATTCTGCTGCTACCAACTTATCCTAATTTAATTTTATCTAACTTAATTAAGCGTTCCTGATTTAGTTGGATGGTACCAACCAAATCAGGTTTTAGAAATGCTATGACTAACTAAATATATTTTAGACAATTCCTTATTTTAGAAATGAACCAACCAAATTGCCACCACATATCACGTCTGTTAGACATATCACGTCTCTTCTGCGGTTGATTAAATGTTTTTGGTTTCAGTGATTTGTTCTAAAAAATATTTAAACTAAGTTTCAAACAAATCACACGACGCGTTTAAACAATGTGAAATGAAATGAAATGAAAATATTTCACACCTTTTCACTCCTATTAAACTTGGAATTTCGAAAAATGTTAAGTCTAGGCTGTGCGTTTTCTAAATGTATCAATCAGCCAGCAAGTCAGTTAAAACAAAGATTCATATAAATAATAGATTTAAATAAATAATAAATGCGCGATTTCTTTTTATTATTGGAATGTGAAGGTGCGTCAAAGTTTGCACGCGAACGAAGTACACCGGAGCGTTGGCATTTTGATTTAAGGCCCGGTATCAAAAATAACACAAACTTTACTTCGAATCAAAATATTTTCACCATTGGATTAGGGTTGAAGCGTGAATTCACCAAAAAGTTTTACCCCTAACCTCAGGATTTGTTAACTTTTAACACACCTTTTCGGCAATCTATTATTCATAACAGCAATTTACCTAACATAAATAAGCTGAACTAACTTCAAACTTCTCAAAAGCCTTCAAAATTCCAACATGAAACGTGAGTCCATTTCCAGTGGCCATCACGGTGGCTTCACCCCAAAATGAAGGGTGGAACTCACCCCTAACACGTAAAGTTTTCCCCCGTGCGTTGTAAAACTACCCTTTCTTATTCAAGCCTGGGGATACAGCCTAGAGCCTGGGGGAAGTCTGTCAGAGAATATGGCAGAAATAGATGAGACATTTTACTGCATAGGTACCACTCCACACTTCAATAATAAAAAACATGATATTCATGTATATTTAGTATATCCCGTGAGCTCTTACTTTATTTTTGATCGAATAATCTTTTTCAATTTATTTTCGAGGACGGCAAAATTTACTCGTGCAATCAGTAACTGACTTCAAAGGTCTAATATAATAAATAAGTGAATAGAATTTTTAAACTTGAATTGAAAAAAAAAACTAATATTGCTGTCACTTTATTTAAACACAAACACAATCAAACGTTTTCAAATATATCAAAGAAATTTTTCATAATTCATAACTTTCATAGCTTTCAAGATGAATTCTAGATTTAATAGAATTAGAATAACCTTGGTAGGTACTTGATGCGCTTACTCGGAATTTTTTGTATAAACTTAAATTATGAAATAAGTTAGTATATTTTGGAAAATACCGGTCTTACTCACCTTTTTTTTATGTAAAACATTGTAGAACAATGCACACATCATCAAGCCCCAAACTAAGCAGAACTTGTATTATGGTTACAAGATGACTGATACAATACTTGTCGTGGCAAATTGCAAAGGCGGTTTTTCGAAACTATTCTCGATTAGTCTTCATATTCTGAAATAACCGCGTTCACATCAATACACATTACGTATCCATGCACTGACCTGAAAACAACTCGACTCGCACACCTACTAAAAATGGTATTCCACGACAAGAGAGTCTAAAACGTAATTTGATTTCGTGTACTTCTTAATTTCTATCACCTCATGGACCCACTCTTTTATGAAATCTTAGAAATTAAAATAAAACGATGTAAAATTCACAAAGTTTTGTAAGGAAGGTTGATATCTGGGTTTTTGTAGCTGTCATGAAGACGCAAGCAGTGAGATAAAGACTGAGCATTCTTAGTTTGAGCAGTCAGAGTTTGAGCATCTAAAGAGTTTTTTTTTGTTCATCAACAGAGTTCGAGCACTGTCCAAACTCAGTTTGAGCAGTGAGGTAAAAACTGTTTTCGTAGCTGTCATGAAGACGCAAGCAGTGAGGTAAAAATTTTCATGTCCCTTCTGTTCTTACCATCTTAAGTCGTCAGTCCCATCCGGCGCTTTACGGCCTATACGCAATGAATTCGTGTAACTGCTGTACCCTTATTTTCAGTTATTCCTTTTATAACTGGCAATAATCAGTACTTTCTACCTGGCAATACTTTTTGAACATCTGCCTGCTAAATATGTCGGGGGAAGCGGTAATGTTATTGTTTATTTTATGGTGTGTTAATAAATTCAGAAGTTGTATTCTTTTAGGAGGGTTTGCCTGTTGGGCTGTGTTTTTCCAGTAAACTTGTGCTCAAAAAGTGAGGTGAATATCTTACACAGATGACGTCATCAGCTTACCCGAAAACGGAACATTTCGTTTAAGATAATGACGTCATCTGCGTTAGATACTTATCTCAATTTCAGCATGTCTATTTAGATGTCTACACGGTTTAACAATTAATGCAAGTTGATTTGTGGGATGTGATTCATAAAAATTTTGAATATATTTCTTTATTATCAATCAAGAATTCATCTCTGAATTGGCTTAGAGGCACCATCATTTACCTAGATTCAAAGTGAATTTTAATTTAAATGTATTTCTTGAATAGTTTGATTGACTGTTCATTCTTCCCTTCTCTTGAAAAAAGAATGACCTATGACTAAATAGAAGACAACTGGGGTGATATTAATGTCATAGAGGTAAGATAAATAATCGAATGATTCACGAATAATTTCATTCTACTCATATTGCAGACATACACAAAATCAGAAATGTTGCAAATTCTTAGATACAACATAATTTGTGTTTCTATGTGCTAATCTATCCTTCTAAAACTTTGTTATAAAACAATGTAGACGGGATACAAAGCCCAATTACAGTACGCAACACGTAAGAACAAAGTTCATTCATGCAGGAGCTTGTTAGACGCTCGTCTGCGCGAGTTAAGCCATGGTCTTCAGCTGTGCGACTTTACGTATGAGCATAGTTTTAAATAACTTGCATAAAGATAGAAAACACACAATAAATACATTGGACTAGTATATAGGGAACAATGTTTTGCTACAATTTTCACTCAAAACGGGGTATTTACCTTAATATGTGAGATTTTCTGCTTCTTGATATTTCAGCATACGCCATGATCACGAGATAAACTCAGTTTATCACGAGATAAACGAGAAAAACTAACATATCATGGTAAATAAATATCCCGTTAAGAGTGATAATTATGTTCAAAACCATGATAGTTTTACAAGTTTTAATGTTTTACTAGTCGGTAGTACAATGGGCGATCTTATCGCCAGACAACCTTAGGATAGCTAAAACTACTACGAATGAACAGGATAAGAAAAATATATGTATCCAATTAGGAACATATAGGTAATGTACCTTAGTTTTTATATATATACATATATATATTATTTACTATAGGTTTTCGTCTGATGACTAAGCGATGATATCGACACAGCTCGATACTGACGTCAGATAATTGATGAAGGTACATTATTGGATTTGGCAGGTAGTCTTGATGTGTTAATGGACCGATTCGGTATTTAGCGAATCGTAAAACTACCGAAACAATTCGCTTGCCGTACTGACGAACCGTGCATAATCGTTAAATAGTATTCTATTTATAATATGTATGTATTTCAACAAAACAAGAATATAATTTGTATGTCAATCATAACACAAGCTCTACTTAGTTTGGGGCCAGATGATGCTGTGTGAAATGTCCAGCATTATTATTATTATTATTTTGACGAAAAACGAATTTTGAAAAAAGTATTTAAGTAGTATATCAGTCATATGGTACCCATAACACAAGCTCTGCTTACTTTGGGGCCAGATGATGCTGTGTGAAATGTCCGGGATTATTTATTTATTATTTATTTATTATTATTATTCGATAAGTCTTAGCGACCGATTTCAGTAGATACTGATTCGTTAAATGCGTCCAGACAAACTGTCCCCGAAGGCTATTTGACTTATAAGTATATTGGCTTCAGAGTAATTTTAAACTCTAAAAGAAACTTCATTGCTAAGAATACTATAAATCAGTTTCTAATTATGGAATTGGAGACTAGTTGTGCTGGATTTTTTTATAACCATTTATACTAGCTTATGCCGCGGCTTTGTAAGCCCACGGTATATACATAAGTTTCATATTCAAAATAGCATATAACCTATTCTAGGTCACAAACTACATATATGTTTCATCTTAATCCGTTCAGCCAGTTAATGCGTGATTGAATAATAAATAAAACATATAAACATCGTTTCATCCACTGAAACTAGATGGCGCCACATGAAAAATAAGAACTCGATATTGATGCGTTTTGGAATTAGTTATAAACATTTTGTTATTTTTAACTGATTCAGGGATGTATATAATTAGTAGGATTGTTTCAAACAGCTGCTACTAAACAAACAATTCTATTCGTAAATATCTACTTCTACTTCTTGCGTATGAGTTAGTAACCAATAAGGTGTCGGAAGGTCTCTCTCCATCTCTACTAAAAATCTGCCTTTGAAACTTCACCTTTACCCGGGATGTTGAGGGGTCCACCTGCGCGGGGAGCGCCAGACGTCAGCTATCGATTATTCGAGAGCGAACAAACCCAGACCTGGGAAGTGCGTTTCCTTAACAAACATCACCAACAATATTCTACACCTTACCACCTAACACTTATGACTCAAGTTTCCTCGCCGAAAGTCATAAATCGCTCATGCTCATCCATGTATCCGTAATGACATGTCAATCTGTCAATTTTATAACTTAAACCGACGTGTTTAAGGTTCGATTTTCTGTGCTTATTTTGAAATCAATTTGCGTATGAAAAATTTTCAGGGAAATGGTTTCCGAGAATATTATTAGACGAGTTTGACGGGAATTAGAAGAGATGTGAAACGATGTTGTTTATTTATTTTTTATATATAATTTTGCATAATGTTTAAGATGAAAGCTTTCATTTTACCATCTGAAAGGCATTTACTTCTGGTGACTTTAGGGTTCGTTATAATAGGTAAGTATGTATAGAAGTACTTAATATTTAGAAAAAAAACATGGTTAGGTTATTTGGCATACCTACCCACCAAAATAGTTATAAAAATAAAAGATTCTAATATATTCTAAAAAAGCAGATTCAAGTTTTTTTTCTTAAATAAATCCAACAGCTAAAACATATTCTACCGCTCAAATAATAATTTTATTTTGTGTCAACACATATACCATTAACAAGGCAGGTACAATATAATGCAACATTTAATTTGTATGCGAGTCTCAGACGAGACATCTAAGCTGCAAGCAAGTTAATGAAGCCACCTTGCGGAGGGCTCAGAGCGGATTACTGTAATTTGTATAAGCCCTTAGCTCTGTCTGGCAGGTCGTTGTATAGCGATATAGATAAAGATACAGATGTATAGATACAACCCAAGAAATGCTTGAGCTTGTTTAAATCAATAACACTTGAAGACGCAAGGCTTCGTAGGATAAATGTTATATAAATTGACATTGACAGCCCTTATTTAGGTTAATTAAACTTTCAATATCCCAGACTTAAATCTAGAAAGAACCAGACATTCCAACCTAGTATAATTCGTACAAATTACTCCTCAAACACTTTTATTAACAGTTGCATGAACTAAGTAATTATTTGTTTTCTATGTTAGATATTTTTGACCTCTCTCTTTCCAAATTTAAATACACCATCAGCGATCAACTGTTTTCTTTAAATAACTTGTCTTATGTTTCAATCAGTAACTTTTTTTTTAAAACCTTTTTCCTTCACTTTATCTTCGCATTTTTGAAGCTTTACTTATTAGTGGAAACTTTACTGGATTATGTTATATTTTAGTGATTTAGTTTTTAAGTTTTAATGTCGATAATTTTTCCAAATAAATAGTTCTAGTTTCAATCATCGATTTAGCGTAATAAGAATGTTAAAAACAGGCAATAAACCTTTGCACGCGGTTTTTTCATATATATTTAAGCTTTATTTCAAAAACACATCTTTTTTCTCAATAAAATGACGCAAAGGTCGCAAAGGTCATTTACACACTGATTTTTTTTAGTTACTTAACAGTATTTTTTGTCTTTTCTCGTAGATGAGAAATCATTGACAATAGAACAAAGGATAATTATATAATTAATATGTATACTAAACTAGAATAAGAGCTTTCTATACAGCTTCCTTGATGACATGCAAGCATGTTGATCAAACCAAAGACAATGGTGGCAATTCGGTTGGTTCATTTCTAAAATTAGGAATTGTCTAAAATATATATTATTTAGTCATAGCATTTGTACAACCTATTCGGTTGGTACCATCTAACTAAAGTAGGAACGCTATTTAAATTAGATAAAATTAAATAGGAATAAGTTGGTAACAGCAGAATACCAAAGTTTCATTTGACAGTTCTAAACCTAATTTTAGCTAAAATTAGTTAGGTTGGTGCCAACAGAATTAAGGCCACTATGATAATAAACAAGACTGTTATTATGTCACTTAATCGGAAAGAAATTTAAAAAAAGCACACTATCATTCGATGAGGTTTTAAATTTTAGAATGGGCTGTTACGTAATTGCAAAATGCGTGATGCAAAGTGATGCAGACTCAATGTCAAATTGTGAGTATTCTTTTTCTTTTCGTTTCGATGCTTCAGTCGTTATATGGTTTAAGAGTAGTAGGTGGCGATCTCCATCGCACTCACTGTGGCCGCGATAAGGTGCATTAATTATTTAATTAGTAAGTTTTTTTTTATTTCAAAACTAGATGACCCTGCGAACTTCGTTTTACCTTTAATTGATTTGATTTTAAATCAACTCGCATTTTTGTTTCGTTTTTTCACTATAAGAGGTGAAACTAAAAAAAAACAAATCAGTCGAGCCGTTTTCGAGATTTTGCGAGACATTATAAAGATTTACAAGCAAGATAGAATGGTCCTACATAAGTAAAATACAAAATTGCCGTCCGATTTAACTATTTCAAATACAAAGTTTTTCGTTGTTCAATGTGAAAAGGTTTGAAGGTTTACGCTCGTTGATAGATTTATTTACAAGACACCGTAATCTGGCAATAATTTGAAGAGACTAAATAAGACATTGTCTACACCTGCGACCGTCTCTGCTAGTCTGGGGAGAAAACTCATTTACATCAAAATGGGATAAATAATAAAGGTTTTTTTTCTATTACGCTGCCAAGATTTTCTTTTTGAAATTGTTTATTTTTCATTTTGAGGAACACAGCATCTTACTCACCTATTATTTTTTCGATGAAATAAAGAGAATCTTCATCAGGGTGAGTTTGAACCGCAGTTTGTTTGCCCCCGCTCGCGCTCTCGATTTGCAATGAAATTGGAACAAACATATACAACTCACAAAAGTTTTATAAGTAAAATGTAGATTACATTTCATTTTGTATCGCGAAAGCTACAAGACAACTATAATACAATGCGAAGGTTAAAATATATATATTTTTTATTAAAGCAAGACCATGTAGCCTCACATAGTTTGTGGTATGGGAACCAGATGACTGATGCTTATATTTGTTTAATACTAAACTATTAATCATATACCACACAGAACAAACATCGATCGAACAAACATCACAAATGTTTGTCCTGTAAGGGAATTGAACCCTCTATCTACAGCGTAGATGGCTTCTACCAACTGAGCTGACAGGCCGGTTAAAACATAAATGTTTACTCATCAAAATCATATTTTCGATAATGTTAAGTGACATTTTGTAAAGGACAGGTACGACCAAGTCAAGATCTTAACAGGACATCCTCTGTATTTGACTGACACTAACTCTCTAAGGTAGCAGTAGACTGATTCAACAGATACAATGAAAGACACCAGGTACACACTCGAAGTAGTCGTAGAAAATAGCATAATGTGCTTCCAAGAGTACGTACAGCTCTTGGTGCTAGAACAATAAGTTTTTAAGGAGTACAAATCTGCAATAAACTGCCGAAAGAGGTGAAGAATGCAGATTCATTTAAAATCTTTAAAAATAAATTTTAAAAAAAACATAGTTCACGATCAAACATTACTTAAATAAACGCACTTACCTATCTGCGTATGCTTACACTTTGACGCGTGAATGCATCTGCACACAATACTGCGACTGTTCGGCGCATGCTATGACGCGATTACGATTTGCGGGTAGATAGTTGTTTTGTTTTGTTTGTGCGTTGTTTGAATACGTCGATTATTTGCTGGGATAGCTTTACTACTGTTTTATTGTAGCCGAAGCATGTTTTAAAATTTAGCTATGTTTATCAATGAGGTTTTACTAATAGAGACGTTATACTTATTAAGAAGTAATAAAAACATGACGATATTTTACTATAGCTACCTACATAGGACCTATGGAACTTTATTTCTATCGCTGAGTAGGGTAAAAGATCACAGAGATATATAGGACCCCGTTGTCAGAAAGAGATAAACATACTTTTCACACCTAACATGAGCGGCCAGCCGGCTGACGGTCAATGACAGCTTATGACGTCTACTAAATACAATGCTGTCCTTGTCTCGTTCGTGTATGTGGCAAAGCGGCAACGCCGCCGCGGCAATGATTTTAGAGTAAAATTAAATTAATGATTTTCCATTTTAAATAGTTTTTACAAATGAAAAGATACATCAATCTTGCTTTTTACAGCTGTCCCAGTATTAGTATTGCACTTTCGAAATACACAACATGGCATTTTTGTTTTTTTTTACCTCCAAAATCCCGCAACGTAGTACGTGCGCGTCGCGGCCAGACGCAGGACGGACTGAGTTTACTCAAGCTAATTAGCTTGTGTTTGTCTTGCCGCGCAGATCTCGGTAGAACGTATCTACCTCAGTTTATATATAATATCATTGATGTTTATAGTAGATTGTTGCATCGAGCGCAGAGTGAGTTATTAATGCACGAGTGTTATGTTGGTGCCCGAGCGCAAGCGAGGGCACTGAATTAAGACGAGTACATTAATTACTCTCTTTAGCAAGGTGCGTAATTTACTTTTCTTTCAACTACCAATCTACCTAATGCGATAAAATATACCTACTCAAATTAAAAGTATGAAGAATCAAAGTTTTACAATGGTACAAAATGCGCGCCATTTGTTTATTTTTCACCAAGTCGATTTTATTCAGCCGATTTTTATTATCAGCCAGTATCTTTTTGATCTGTTGCAAACATTTTATATTAAACTTAATGGGAGATATTAAACCTCTGTGGTAAATTTATATCTAAATAAAAAGTAAAAAACAGGGCAATAATGAAAAACAGTGAAATAATGAGATTTCATATAACATTACTGTACTGTTTTGGTTCTAAGCAAAAAATACGTCCTTTGTGATCGGTTTTGTAGTGATTAATACTATGTAGTTGAAAGAAAAAAATATTTCTCATGTAAGTGAAGTTTTATAATTTCTTTTTGAGAAATTCTTTTTATTCTATAACCGGACTGTTACAGGCTTTAAAGCTGTTTCTTTGATATACTAGCAAGGAAACAGCTCTTCAATACTTACCTACTTCCACAAAAATTTTTAAAGACACGTGCAAGGTCCTTTCAAGGACACGATCTTATCTTATCAAAGAATACGAAGATTAAGAAAAGGGTAGGTATATTGATAAAAGGTATGTTTAGAAAAGTGCCTTTACTTTCCGCTAACAAATGCGTATTTGTTGTTCAATATTTACCGACGATTTGTTGTTTATTTCTTCAGTAGCTAAGAGATTTGCGAGCGAAAGGTATTTCCTTCGTCTACTTCGTTTTTATTGACGTTTGACGCTAACATTGTTTCTCGCTTATGAGTTTGTAACGTCGATTTTCCTATACAAAATATTTAGTACTTTAAGTATTGAAGTATCTTTCTGTTTCCTTTTGCTTTTGTCAGATGCTCAAGTTTGCTTCTTTTACCTGAATTATAAGCTTCTACTTTTTATTTTGTCACTAGTTATTTCGGACCAGTTAGCTCAAATGATTTAAGTGTAGCTCAGAATCGCCTTTCGTGCAAATATAACAACAAATTCACACAAGCAAGCTCGATAGCAAATATCGAAGGAACTATACAAGTCATGGTCGATTTTGGTATTTATAGATAGATAGATATATTAACATGAAAAGAACAGAAGAAATAATAGAAATAATATATAATGGGCGGTCTTATCGCTAAAAGCGATCTCTTCCAGGCAACCTTTATGGTATATAACTGACTTAAAACTGAATCAAACTCTGTCTGTTTTGATATTTCTTTTACTCACGCAATAATTTGTGTTTTTAATTTACAATCATCAAAACATTCACGTAATGAAATTACGTTATTTAATATTTGTAGAAGTAGGATATTACCGAAACGATTACATGCAAAAAATGACGTACCCAATGGCTAATTGTGTGTCTCAAGGTTTGTGGATTTTTTTATGTCTCATCTCATGTATCACACTATATCTCATCATGTAGTTAACAATACCAGCTACCGTAAGTGTAAAACACAATGGACCAGGACCAGGACCAGATTTTTTGACTTCCAACAGTGCAAATCGCGAACGCTAACGGGACCAAGCCACCCGAGGATCAAACTGAAGATTCTCTAGAGTCTAGATGAATCGAAACAGTATCAGTGCCTTCAACGACAAAATAATAATACGCAAGGAAAATAATAATACCCATGTTTCTCAAAATAAATTAGAACTTGCTTAGAACTTAGCGCGTCATTACTAATGAAGAACAACTAAGAAGTAATTATTCAGTTTATCACTGAGCTTTGCTGGTTTGATAAGAATGCATGGCTTCATGTTGCTCTGCCCTCAGACAGTTAACAAATTTGATATACAAACTACTGTAATCTTGTATCCATCGTCATCATCATCATCATATCAACCTATAAGAAGTCCACTGCTGAACATAGGCCTCCTCAAAGATTTCCAGGAAGAACGATTTTGAGCCCTCTCCATCCACCGACTTCCTGCGATCTTTACAATGTCGTCAGTCCATCGGATGGGGGGTCGTCCTACGCTTCGTTTTTCTGTCCTTGGTCGCCATTCGAGAACTTTTATTCCCCAATGGTTATCGGTTCTGGGTGCTATATGGCCTGCCCATTGCTATTTAAACTTGCAAATTTTTAGCGCTATGTCGGTTCCTTGTGACCTCGGTTCTTCTACGGTTTTCCTCGTTGCGGATAGTAGTTGTATTAGTTTTTTTGTTATTAAACTAGTTAGTTATAAGATCTTACAAAAAATATTATCTGGGTATTTTTCTATGTATTAATAAAAAAAGGTATATTAGTCATGCAGTACAAACTTTGCTTACTTTGGGGCTAGATGTCGCTGTGTTAAATGTCCGGCATTATATATTTATTTATAAAAAAGCGCTAGGGCCTGGAAAATTTTCTTGCCACTTCTTTTCGGTCTTAAGGAGGAGTTGGCACCTAAATTCACTTAGTATGTAAGACGTTTCAAAGTGATTCTTGTGATTGAATAATAATAATAATATATATTGAATAAAAATATTTTAGACATTGACTCTGACTTTGACTGAGCTAGCTCGTCTGAAAATACCTTAGGATCAAGCAAAACCATTTTTCTGAGGTGAAAGACGATGAAACAATGGGTAAGAAGATAAAGCACCAACCTATTTTTGAAACGGGTTGAGTAGCTGTCACATTAGCAATTTATTTTTGTGAAAAATCATTCGTGCTCGTTCGTGTAGAATTATAGCGATAAGCTTGAAAGGCTTGCGGTTTTTTACCTCAAATGTAAGTACCTACTCCATTCGTATTTTATACGTGATTTTCATACCAATCTAACATAAGATTTCTATCAAATTCATTTTCTTCTTTGTTAATGGCATTGTATCAAATTGATGTCAATTTTCCCCGTGTCAAATGTTTATTTTGTTATAATCACAAAGTTGAATCTTGTCTTTCGTCATTTGTTTTTTTAATATAAAATGTTGTCTTTTATATTAAATAGTTGTACGGATTATTTGCTCGAATAAGAAAGTACAAAACTTATACTCCAATAAATAAAACCCTAAATAATCCAGGAAAAATAAATACAAACAAATAAACAAAACATTAATACATTAGTAATAAAATCACAGATACCACTTTAAATCATCTTCTTACATACCAGTGAATCTAGGTGCCGGTTTCTCCTAACCCCAGTTCAGTTCATGATCTGGCAAGAGTATTATATTATTATACATGGTACCATCGTGCAAAACCAGATTTGCACAAGGTTCTGTTCTGTTTATTCTGTTTTTTGGGGCCATTCTTGTACAATAGAATTGCTAAATCGGTTGATGTCGTAATCAAGGACAAATCCCGCTTTGTTTGTGACAAGGTACTTAATGAATTTCTACTACAACTAAACTATGATGAGACTGAACAACTGCTAATGATCATTTCTTAGATACGACTTACTCATACTTTCCAGCCTTTCGTATTGGCCTATAGCATACGTAACGTACTATAATCATATTTTAAATTTTTTTTTTTTTTTTCTTTATTCTTAATAGCTCAAACCATGAAATAAAAATAATAGGTCATATATGATCACCACATGTTATTAAAAGTACCTACATGATGGGGTGTAGAGCACTACCCTGCCGTAACACAGTGTCACACTAAAACGGAGGGTATTGATCCGCATAACTTTATGTTTTGCCTATAGTTTCATAGTTGATGTATCACATATCTTGTTACACATACCTACTTATATCTTGTCGATTATTTATTGTTCTCTGATTAATTTTAAGGTATTATATTTAAGGCATTGTACTTTTGTTGTGAATAAACATTATTATTATTATTATATTATTATTATTAGAGTGCAATAATAATAAAAGTACCGGACATTTAACACAGCATCATCTGGTTCCAAAGTAAACAGATCTTGTGTTATGGGTACCACATGACTGATATACTACTTATATACTTTTTTTTGTAAATACTTACATTTTATACATTGAAACATCCAGACCCGAAACAAATACTTGCAGATCGTACAAACATTTGTCCTGCGGCGGGAATCGAACCCGCAACCTTTTTGCGAGTCAGCCGGACCTTTGCCCACTGAGCCACAGAGGTCGTCAAAATTGTTTGCAATTATTCAGACCAAATATTTTAGTTTCTTGTTTTTGTATTTTCTTCCTATAATGGCATCTCTCTTGATGACAATTTTGCCAGTGTCAAGTGTTTGATTTGTTATAATATCATCATAAAGTCGATCATTATTGTCTATTCTAAACGTCAGAATTTTCTTGGAGTCCTTGTCGAATAAATCGCAATGCAACAGAATACTCGTACACAATTGATAAAATAAAACTTGTGCTAAGAAGTCAAAATTTTACCAATAACACGAGAAAAACTAATTAATTTATAAGAATTATGTTACAACATGGAGCGCGCCATGCTCGGAATATCACTTTTGGATCACATACCCAATATCGAAATTAGAAGTCGGACGAAAGTCGTGGACGTAGGAATGCAGATCGCCAGGTTGAAGTGGAAATAGGCGGGACACTTTGCAAGAATGGATAACGGGAGATGGACAAAAGCGGTAACGCAATGGTGTCCAAGGGATGCTCAACGGCCAAGAGGCAGACCACCCGCCCGATGGTCGAACGATATAGTCAGCGTTGTCGGGAACCACTGGATGAAACTTGCTAGGGACCGGAAAAAGTGGCATTATAAAGAGGATGCCTATAACCAGCAGTGGGTGCAATCGGGCTAAAATGATGATGATGATGATGATGTTACGACATAACTTTATGTTTACGAGTATGTATCTCTAGGGTCTGGGTGTTTCTATGTATAATATATATGTATATAATTAAAAAGTATATCAGTCATGTGGCACCCATAACACAAGCTCTGATTACTTTGGGGCCAGATTATGCTGTGTGAAATGTTCGGCATTATTTATTTATTTATGTACGATTTAAGTTCTATTCACCTGAGATAGCAGGTCTTGTTGAATTTTTCCCTTTATATTTCAACAAATGAGGTTGGTTGTAGCCATATATGATTTCAACTCTACAAATACATTAACGAAAGAATTTCAATATGCAATACCCATGGCAGACCTTTGCGTCTCCATGTTTCATAAATTCTTTTCCAAAATTGAAATAAAAATACTCCTTCCAATTTCTAATATTAAAAATGTTAAGAAATGCAGAAACAAACTGATGAAGAATTTACAAAGGGACTTCTGGATGGGGATGGATACTATCAAAATGAAAGGGTGAAGTGGAGGAGATTGAAACAATCTCTATGAAAATTAATTGAGTCAGCCAATAGATGGGCTGTCAGATTGATGAAATGTTTGGCGAGGGTTATTAATTGAAAGCCTTTCGACTGCGAAATTGAGGTTTTACTTTCAGTTTTAAATTGGTTGAATATTTTAATGCAGAGTAGCTTTTTGCATAATTACATGGATCCCTGGACGTAAGAGATTATTCTGGCTTAGTATTATTATCATAATGTGCATAATGTAATTGGTGTGTGTTGGAGATTTTGCACGAGATTTTGCATGTGTTTTGATATATTGATTAAATAAAAAAGAATAACTCATTACTATTAACTTGTTTTATAAAACCTCACAAATCCAAAGAAATAAAAATATATATTAACTAACGTTGTTGAATAAAATATACACCTTCTCTACGTCTAATATTATGTTTTCTGTGTCTACGTCAACCAATAACTTTTGATTGAAAACAGAGGCATCTAGCGGAGTATTCCCAAACTTTTACTAGATAAAGTACATTCAACTTTAGCTTAACTGACTGAATGTTTGAATGTCACCATGCTCATGAATGAGTTCAAATTCACGCCAATAGGTGTCGTTGTTGTGGATTATATTATTTGTACTTATCGATACATTACTATAATAGAACCTAGTTAAATCATATTTACTTACTCATAATCTAGTAACACTTATTGACTGGCCTGTCAGCTCAGTTGGTAGTAGCTCTGCCTTTTGCGCTGTAGGTTGAGGGTTCGATTCCCTCCCAAAATAAAAATTTGTGTGATGAACATAGGTGTTTGTTTTGTGTCTGGGTGTTATAAAGTATCATAAGTATGTATTTAAAAATATATAAGTATTGTATCAGTCATCTAGTCACCATAATACAAGCTATGCTTAGTTTGGAACTAGATGGTGTTGTGTGCATTGTCCAGAAATATTTATGTTTATTTATTATATTTGTAGTAGGTAAGTAAAAATTATGGTAGAGCTTACTGGTTGTATATACTTATAGCCTTAGTATGTATAGGGAGTACGTATATAAAGGTATGTCAATGTTTTATTTGACAAATGTTGCATTGTTTTCGTGAAAGTGAAAATGCCTACAAAATGTTAAAAGTAACTACCTAGTTACAAACCGACCTGCTTGAACTGTTTTGTATTCAAGCTCTAATGCTCGACCTGGGAATTGAACGTTTGAAATCATATGACATGTTCACAGATAGGTACCTTGAGTATAATTACTTATCCATGCTAATATTATAATTTTGAAAGTAACTGTCTGTCTGTTTGTTACGTTTTCACGCCTAAGCTGCTGAACCGATTTTGATGATTTTTTGTATAGATACATTGGCAACTTTTTAAGTAGATACCACGCGTGTCAATTATAACTGCGTCCTTGAGTTGAAAAATAGGTTCTTATATACAATTTACATAATTCTTAGCTACTCCTAGAGTAAAGAGAAAGAAAAAAAAACCTTATCAATAGAGTCATGTTAAAACCACCTAAGTAGTTAGGTAATAAATTACGTTTATCTTATTCTTGCACTGGCTGTGTGCACATCTTCTCGCTTCTCTAGAATCCTAAATATCACCTAAATAAATAAATAAATAATCTCGCATATTTTACACATCATCTGGCCCCAAAGTAAGCAGAGCTTGTGTTATGGATACTACATGTTATATACTTTTTTTTTTCTAAATATATACATATTATACATAGAAACACCCAGACCCAAGACAAATACTTGCAGATCATACAAAAATTTGTCCCGCGGCGGGAATCGAACCCACAACCTTCTACGTCTCAGTCGGACCGAAGTTCACTGCGCTACAGAGGTCGTCAAATAGGTAGTACATCACTTTCATCTTCTTGCGGTAGATTTATAGTTAATGCACAGCTTCTCACACCGTTTCAATGTTAACACACCCTTAGGTATCGTGGTTTAAGCTGCTCTATATGGAATATATAATTATGATTGTAGTTTTTTATTCTGCTGCATCTACGTCTGAATCCATGTTCTACAGGATAGCGCTACAATATTGATCCACAATTGCGCACTCATCATCATTGGCTTTAATTCATCTGTTGCAGATGATTTAGGTGGCGTCAGTTAAGTTACAGAGCAGTTATTTGTAATTGAAAACTTTCGTTCATGGATCCACTCCAACAAGCTAAGGTTGGTGAAGTTTCCTCTCCACTAACGCCACTCTGCCTAAGATTCTGTTTGATAGCGCAGGCCTTCCTAGTTAACCACACTAACCTCTTGACCTTGCCGACAGGACCCGGAGGAAAGACGAGTCAATACATGCGGTGTCGGTTCGGTTGCAGGTGCATAACGGCTGTCACCGAGCCGGGTTTGTTTCAAGTTTTCCTTCTCTGTTGCTAGCTCTTCTATTAGTCGCAGGAGGACACCCCTAATAGTTTGAAGACTATCGCAGTCGTCTTCATCGTCAGTCTTCAAGAAGCATGCATCTGGTATCAGTTCCACATAGAAACCCTCACTCTAAGTGTTATTTAGCTTAGCGAATCCAAACCCAAACCCAGCAAACCTGATCTTACAGTCAGATGCGGGTGCTGATCTATTTTTGATGATCCTCAGCTGATGGAAATGCGCACTAGGCCTTGGGCTGTAACGTGTTAGCGTTATCTACGCCTAGCATAAATAATAGTTTTCGTTTTCTTTCAATTTAATTAAAAATAATGAAACATAGACCATTTTCCCATGATCTATATGTAGCGATTTGCGATACAGTTCCCATGGTTGCTAGCACAGTCAGGGGAAAGTTAGGTTTAAATATAATCTCTAGGTATTCTACACTCCCACTTTGAGAAATATCAAACGCAGGTGATTGTACAAAAATACGCACATAACTCCCATCGGCCAACAGCTATCGCCCACGGGTCATCTAACTTGTTGGTTATTGTGGTTCAAAGTCATGTAAAAGTCAAAAGATACTTTATTCAAAACAATCACAAGGATCACTTTGAAACGTCTTATGTACTTGGTGAATTTAGGTGCCCATTCCTCTTAACCCAAGCCCGAAAAGAACCGGCAAGAAACTCGTCCTGGTCCTATCGCTTTTTAGCATGATTCATCTTATAACTACCTTAACTACGAGAAATTAATACAAGAAAATTTATACATTTCACGTGTCGGTTAACTGTCTGAGGGCAGAGCGACATGAGGCACGCATGAGACACGCATTGCTATCAATAATATATTCATTTATATTATAATATGCTTTCTTCAAATGCCTACTCTTTTTGTATGTTTTAGTCTTACAATGTAGGTAATGTACAAAATTACGCACAATATTTGTATTTGTTTATGTATTTGTGTACAATACAACTTGTTGATACGATGCCTCTATTCATACACTCCCGGCCTTACTTATGAACGTCACTCAACTTAAACACTGCTTAGGATTCGCCATGTCACTATTTTTTTTATGTGGGAGGAGCCTCTATGGCGCACTTTATTTCTTTCACCACACTGGTGGTGATAACTAGTGACACGATAAAAAGAAGACTATGACACAATCTTACAAAAAGGGATGACACTATTTTAAACAGTGATGTACTATTAATAGAAGCTGAGAGACGTATATAAGTATGGCTTTTCTGTTTTTATCTTTTCGTAGTTCATATGGAATGTATAGTTTCACCTTTACTAACCTTACCGTATAGTCTGTCTGTCTGTCTGTCCCAGATTAAACCTCTTAATGGATAGATAGATAGATAGATAGATAGATAGATAGATATCACCTTATTGTACCCAAAAAAAACACAGAAGAAATAATAGAAACAAAATTGTATAATGTGCGGCTTTGTCGCTAAAAGCGATCTCTTCTAGGCAACTTTTGTATGGACAGGATAAACAAAAACAATTTCTGAAACAGGAAGATTCGTTTCATCGTTATTAAATTCAGCAATCCAGCTCCTCCTCCATCACGGACATTGTAAGAAGGCTCAAACGGAAAAAGCCAACTGAGTAGGTATAGTTTAACAATAGTGAAGTGTTCAGTAACTACATAAAAATACTAGAAAAAAGGGTCTTTCCCTTAACTATGTACTGTAATAAAAGTGCTATTGGACACATTCTTATGTATAATTTATTTTATAAAATTATGTCAAAGCAAAATTACTCATTAGCTTATTTGGCTAGATTGGACTATAATTTAGCGTAGATCAATATTGTGCACTAATTTTTTTTTTATTATTATTAAATTTTGCTCGGTAATACGTATTATTGGCCCTACAAATTTATGAATTAATGAAATTAGAAAATAAGTTAGTGTAAGGCGGAACTTTAAGGCAACTGATTCGTTTGATTGGATTTGTCATTCTCTTATTTACAGAATTTTATTTAAAGGGACTTTGTATCGGCTCTGCTACCTTTTTAATTAAGTAAACTCATCAAAGCTTCACAAAAATCTAAAAGAAACGCTCAACAGCGTGATCCTTAAAGAAATCTCTTCAAAATGCAAACATTTCCTTCACTTTTACCATGCATTATTCACACACACTATTTATTTTGAACTGTGTCTTTACGGTTGGTCTTAAGGTTTGATTTTGCTTAATAACGCCATGAGATCGAGGTATGGAGTTGAATGATGGTTCAAGCATTACGCTGGAAGGAATGGAGGTGAGCAGACGTATCAGAGTTGTGATGAAGTGTAGTGTATATCGGATTCAGCTGGTGAACGAAGAATTTTAATAAAAGAGGAGGATCCAAGCTGTAAGTATATATTATTTAAATGTACTCCAAAAATCCTACAAATAATAGAGGTGTAAAAATGTGTGTTGTTGTTTATTTGTCATTCGATCACGCTACAACGACTAAACAGATTTAATGAAACGTTTTATTTATTTCTAAATAAATTCTACTTGTATTACGCGTGCAAAACCACGAGCAGAAAATTGTTATTAATTATTAAAAAAAAAACATAAAAAAATGACAGAAAATAAGCAGTAGGTTCGATTATAATAATGAAATTTAAAAATTATTATAAAAGTATATAAATATCTACTATATATTTGTCAAATACCACTCACTCATTCATCACGAAATCTCAGAAACAACCAAACGGATTTGAATTATATTTGGTATGCAGCTTCCTCTAGGGCCGCAGGTGCTCGCTAAGTAAGGTTTTCAATAAATTCACTCGGGAACATGATCAAACCGCGAAAACTGCGATTATGCTATGTAATTTTTCCGAAACATTCATTCTTTCAATAATTTTTGCTACTTTTTATTTATCACGTGGGCAAAGCCGTGGAAAACAGCTACTGTATTTACAAAAGTCAAAGTCAAAAGATATTTTAATAAATACAATCACAAGGATCACTTTAAAACGTCTAACATATTTTTTAAGGTGCCAATTTGCACACGAATTTAGGTGCTGATTCCTCCTACTCCCAACCCAAGCCCGAGAAGAACTGGCAAGAAGCTCGTTCTGGTCCTAGCGCTTTTTTGTATGATTCATCTTATTACTACCTTAACTACGAAAAACTAATACAAGAGAGTTAATACATTTCAAATGTGTCGGTCATCTGTCTGTCATGCATTCTCAGCATTATTTTTCGTGGCAATCACCATGGCTTTTCACAGGTACCTACTTACAGAAACCAATTCCCAATTTCCTTGCAAAAATCTCAACTCAACAAGGTGTCTAGTGTAAACGGGGGCTTAAAAGATGTGGCTTCGATAATCACTGCAGAATGCCTAGTCTGGGGGTTACCTAGGTGGTACCATAACAGGTCCTCGTAGTTTCAGATTCCCAAGACCAAACCAAGAGGTCTTAGTGTGGGATCAGTTTAAAAAAAGCACGTGACTGCTAGTGAAAATGAAGAGACAAGAATACTCATAAATGGCCTTTTTTAACCGACTTCAATTCAATTCGGCTGCTTTTTATTTCAATGATTGTAACCTAAGCTTCTAGAAATTTCATCACAATACAAAGCACTTTTTTGACATGATTCAAGCACAACGAAGGAACCACTAATCAGGAATTGAAATACACTTTTAATCTGCATTCAAGAAATTCGACGTAGCTTTTTATATGTTTGTATTACATATTGTAACATGCATGTGCGATTTTAATGCTCTCAAGTGAAGTTTGGTTTTTAAATCAAAAAAGATCGAAAAAATATGCAATTTTTATATAAATGAAGTCGGTTTTAGTTTTTAGGTTTTATAACATAGTTATGTAAGATAATGACATATAGTGACGGTGAATCTTGAGCAGTGTTTAGGCTGTGTTCAAGATAAGACATTTATAAGTAAGGCCGAGTATCATCAAGCTTGACCTACCATCTACGTCTATAAATATCTGAATACGGTACACATACGGTACGGTTTGGTCCAAGTTCGTAACTAAGATTTCATAACTAGTTATTTATCAGTATTTTTTTTCACTGTTTTACAACCAGTTATTAAACAAGACTTTTCAATTTTTTTAACGAGAACCTCTTAGTCATGTATGATCTCCTGGAACACTGGACAAATTAGCACTGGCGCTTCGGAGCACTAGCACTCGCCGCTGCCGCGGTACGCTCGCTTTGCTCGCTCGCCTTGCGCGTGGTTTTCTATACTCTAACATAACCTAACCAACTGGTTTCGATCTAATTTAACTTTTTCACCTGACTCTTCTCTGTCCCGGTCGCTAATTTGGCCAGTGTACTAGAAAACCATACATGACTAAGAGGTTCTCGTTATCAAAATGAAAAACAAGTCTTGTTTAATAACTGATTATAAAAAAAGAAAAAAAACCTAATATATAACTAGTTATGAAATCATAGTTACAAACCTGGACCAAACTTACGGTACATATGGTACTGTCCTTTTTGTGTTGTTTAGCTGTAACTTTATTATTTAAAAAAATCTAGGTACAAGTACTACAAGGGTAATGTAAACCGGGGCGGGTAAGTAGGCGCAGTAATTGTACAAAATTGCAGTTATTACGAGATTACGATCGGCACGCGTTCTGGTGACAAAGTTACTTTTAAATAATACATGTATTTACCTATTTATAATAATGAACTTAAAAATAAACGTTTTCGAGTAAAAATATTGTATATAATACTGCTATTTGACGACCTCTGTGGCGCAGTGGGCTTAGGTCCGGCTGAGACGCAAAAGGTTGTGGGTTCGATTCCCGCCACGAGACAAATATTTGTATGAACTGCAAGTATTTGTCTCGGGTCTGGGTGTTTCTATGTATAATATGTATGTATTTACAAAAAAAAAAACAGTATATAAGTAGTATATCAGTCATGTGGTACCCATAATACAAGCTCTGCTTACTTTGGGGCCAGATGATGTTGTGTGAAATGTCCGGTATTATTTATTTATATTTATTTATTTATATTTTTGCAACGTTCTTACTATCAAATATTTGAAAATTATTTGTATCTATAATATATTTAATATATTATAGATATATATAATATATAATAAGTTTGATAAACATTGTCATCAATGCGATTAAAATAGGGACTCATTTGGTAATGATCTGAACTGCTCTTTTTTTTATCATAGACCTACGTTTGAACACGATCTCGCCTGATGGTAAGCGACGATTCGGCCGGCGATGTAGCACACAGGTTTAGAAAACACCTATTTACTCTTGACTTGATTAGTTACCCTGTTAGTTTTCAAAAAGTAAATAAGTAATACATAAGTCATGTGGTTCCTAATGGTTCCCATACCCCAAAGTATCCAAAGCAGAGTGCTTATCTTGGGGCTTGATGTGTTATATGTACACCATTATTCATTTATGTATTATTATTATATCCGGACGATAAACATACAGTTGGAAATTAATAAATCTGATTTGCTATTAGATATGAGATTCATTTAATTAAATTCTCTAATTAAACTAAGGTACAGTATTTCTTACAAATATGCTTCAATTAGAAAGAAACTCTATAACTGACTAGTAATCATTGATCTCGACATCATATCGACTTTTGATCTACCATACCACATCATTTACGATTTCACAATACATCGTTAGCTCATTATCCCGATATTAACGGAGATAAAGAAAGAAAAGTTTGTGAAACTAATTTAATGATTTTCATAGTACTGCCAACGAACCGCGCAGATAAATATTTAAATTGGCTTGTGGTTCATTCAACCACTATAATTTTATTCAATTTGTGTGACCCAAGAGCTGGCTCCTATCTGGCTCAGCTTTTTAGTTAGCATTGCCATTCAACGTGGCAACGCTGCAAGTATCTTGGGAACGCTGCCTTCTGGCAGTGATCTGGATCAGTTGAGCTTTCTATAGATCGTTTTAAACGGTCCTTGAACTATTCAACTGTTTCACATGTATTTTATATAATTGTATATTATTCTGTACATTTCAGTAATTATTTTTGATTATTTAGATGACAAAAAAGTTTGGGATGAATCAGCTCCAACTCGACTCGGCATCCGTAACAAAATTGTCAAGGATCATACAAAATAAGTGTTAAGACCAGACAAGTTTCTTGCCGGATTCTTCTTGAACTGGGGTTAGGAGGAACCGGCACCTAGATTCACTAGCATGTAAGAAGACGATTCAAAGTGGTCCTTGTGATTGTATTGAATAAATAAATATTGAATTTTGAATTTTTGAATTTTGTGACTAGAATGACTAGTGGTCATGTCCCAAGCCGATTCAATATCATCTACTAAGTTAATAAAACCAAAAAAAATGTTCGGGGCTTTTAGTTTTTTTTAAGTTTTCAAATCAAATCGACGGATACCAAAAATGGTCACGTTAAAACTTGATATTTGTCAAACAAAAATTGGTATTAAAAAATTTTCAAAAAACGTCCTAGTCCTTGTATCTTTAAAAGATCGATCTAAAGTTGCCTCTGGATGGGGTAGTAATAATATGTATTACCGTTCCAAATTGCATCAGGATTAAACCTTATAGTCTGCAATCAATCACTTTACTCACCCTGGACTTCCACAAATAATTCAAAACCAAAATCAGCCAAATCAGTCCAGCCATTCTCGTGGTTTAGCGAGACTAACGAACAGCAATTGATTTTTATTATTATATCAGACACCAATCTTATTCTTATTGTAAATAGTATCTATGCTAACTTGGGGCTAGATTGTGCTGTGTGATTTGTCCACCAATATTTATTTATGGCTGGTTTAGTGAGTATCTCTTCTGCTCTATGTTTAAAGCTTCGCTAGTTTAGTATTATATAGGGTCTTTCATTAAGCGTGTCCTATCTTTAAATTTAAATAAAACAAAGTGTGTGTGATATATTATCGAAATTATTTATTTATTTGAAAGATGTAGTGATGCCATTATGTGTGGAATATGACATCATTCAAATATCCGCCACGGCTTCTCTGGGTGGAGCGCATGCGAGATATCCAATTTTCCATGACTTTTGCGCATAAATCAGGCTGAATTTGACTTATGGCATAGGTTATGTTGGCTTTGAGGGCCGCTGTGATTTGTGGTTTATTCACATAGACCTGCGACTTAAGAAAACCCCACAAGAAAAAGTCTAGCGGGGTTAAGTCACAAGATCTCGGTGGCCAGTTCACATCAGCTCCACGTGAGATGACCATGCCCTCAAAACTCTCATGCAGAATATTCAATGTGGCATGAGCTGTGTGGCACGTAGCGCCGTCTTGTTGAAACCACATGTCGTTGGTGTTCAGATGATCCAGTTCATGCCAAAAAAGTTGGTAATCATCGACCTATAGCGCTCGCCGTTGACAGTGATGGCCTGGTCAATGTTGTTCTCAAAGAAATATGAAACCCACACCAAACTGTAACTTTTTCGGGATGCATTGGACGCTTTTGGATCTCATGTGGATTGGTATCGTCCCTAATTCGACAATTTTGTTTGTTTACGTACCCATTCATCCAGAAATGGGCCTCATCGCTGAAGATATTTTTTATGTGAAAATTACGGTCAGTTGCTAACTGCTCCAGTGCCCATTCAGCGAACACACGTCGTTGTCTATGGTCGTTTACCTTCAATTCCTGGGTGAGTTGAATTTTATACGGGTGCAGGCCCAAGTCACGACGCAAAATTCGCCAAGTTGTGATCTGTGAAAGGCCGAGTTCTTGTGAGCGACGCGAAATCGACTGCCTTGGATTCTCCTGCACACTCTCACGGACTCTCACGAACCAGTGGACTCAAATTTATCCACCACACGACGAATAGTCCTCTCGGTAGGACAATTATAGCGACCGTAAAATGGGCGAAGCGCGCGGTGCGTTGCCCGAACAGAACACTCATTTTGATAAAACAATTTTATCATTTGCACGTGTTGTTGAATGCTATAGCTATCCATGATGATTTGGCAAAACAGAATGAATAAATTACAACCAATTTGATAGATGTAGCTTCAACAAGATGGCCGCTACCAACTGTCAAAGTTCGGACGTGCCTATTGGAAGACCCTTTAGTTTAGAAATTATTTTGGTAGAAATTTTTCAGACTGTTTTGAAATTTTAATAATAATTTGCTCTTAGTTTGTAGTATATTAGTATTATTATAGTTTAAAAATGATCTAGGTAGAATACTTCTAGAATGTTTTCCAATTTTTCAGATTTTTTAAAAACAAATAATCATTTGCCCTATGTATGTTCCCTAAGTATGTCAAGTATTATAGTTTAGAAATCATCTTAGTGGAAAACTTCTAGAACGTTTAAGAATTTTTCGGAATTTTTTATTCCGAAAAACAAACATTGTTTATAACGAAACATACTTAGGGTTTATGTTTCGTTATAAACAATGTTTTGTTACATTCTGATTTAGCAAAAGCAGATATCCAACAATGGATGCATCAATAATTCGATTATTCGCCCGCTTATGATCCATTGTCGTCCTTAGAAAGCTACCTATAATCTAGGCCACTGCAACTTGCACTATGTTAAGTAGGTACAATTTATGGAGTATAGAATTGAGCCTAGTCTGATATAGACTTATAAGTGGGTATAATTTATAGAGTATAGAATTGAGTCTAGTCTGACATACTCATAAGCACTACAGATACATATCAACCTTAAAGTAGAGCATTTGCAGCTGACGGCGTACACAGGAACATAATTATGTAGTTCAATTTAACTTCTAAAACTATCATGGTTTTGAATATTTACACAGTTGCATGCGCCATGATCGCGAAATAAATTACTGTGCCAAAATATCGGGAAGCAGAAAAACTCATAGATCATGGTAAATATTGCGTTTTATGTAAAGATTAAGTTCGATTCAACTTTCACTATGTATCTATCACCTAAAATACTGTCTTTCAATATTAGACGTATTTTAATTTTTTGGCTTAATAATGTCAAAATGTTTCCGTAAGTCGTGCGCATCGTGTCCTCAATGTCACATGAAACCAAAATTGGAGGAAAGTTATTCGAAATGAGAAATGTCTCGATGAATGACTTCTGATTGTTTTGTAAACGAACTGGTAACGACAATAATGTTTTGGTGGATATGTGTGCTTGTGCTTGTGTGTATGTGCTTTTTTTATTAGTTCAATAGCATCACAGAGGTTTGTAGAAACTTAGGTACCTTTTGCTATATACTGGTCTGTACCTGTACATATTCCAGTATTTTCAAATGTGAGGTAGTTTTTTATAAGTATATTTTTTTATGTTCCGAAAACCGAATGTTTCTACGAAATGTGTACAAGGAATCATCAAGCTCCACTTTTTGAACAAGTATAATGTAGAAAGCTTGTTGAGTCGCCGTAAACAATTGCTGGTAAACGTAAAACTATAGTTATGTTCATAAGCAGTTAAATAATAATTGCATTTTAGATAGATATACCAATTTTTCTACGAAATGTGTACAAGGAATCATCAAGCTCCACTTTTAGAACAAGTATAATGTAGAAAGCTTGTTGAGTTGCCGTAAACCATTGCTGGTAAACGTAAAACTATAGTTATGTTCATAAGCAGTTAAATAATAATTGCATTTTAGATAGATATACCAATTTAATAGTAATAATTTAGAAAAAATTAAGCCTTAAGCACAGAGTATTAATTGGTACATGTACAGAAGGTGGTCTCCACGAATGCATTTAGCGAATAATAGCAATTGCTATGATGGGGAGGCAACAAAGAGCAATTCAGCTCACACAAGTATATACCTACATGTTGCCTCTCTTTCGATCGCGTAACTGTATTTTGACTGGCCCGGAACTTTTCTACGAATTTTCGTACCTAAAGTGGGGAGTGCGTGGCCTGTCTCAAGGAATACTATTCGTACCACGAAGTAGCACTGTAAGATGGAAGTACGATAAATAAAAAGTAATCGTATGTAATATATATAAAATAAAGTTGTGTTAGTTACACCATTTATGACAGAAAAACAGCCAGAGCGATATTCATGAATTTTAAATTCCTGGATTTGCCTCTGTCCCGAATAGCAGAATAACTATTGAAACATTATAAAATTTGCGAAATTAACAAAAAATAATAACATATTGAATTTGGTGAGCTCAGCAAAGTCAAATGGTGTTTTAATGTGATATATTTTCTTTTTAAAATGCGTGGCCAAAGTCGCGAAAGGGACAGCTAGTTTAACATGATATAAAGTTAATGTAAACTGAAATATAATGTTTAAGAAATTATTTAATTGTGAAGTTTAATTTGACATACAAATAATTAATTGTGCACGAATATTTACTAATTACATGTTGCTGTCAGCGGCTTCACACGCGTTGTACCTACATACAGAGTAGTCTATGTCCGTCCCCAAGATACAATCTATCTGCTTAACAAATTTCATCAAGATCCGTTCAGCCGTAAAAATATAACATACAGACAGAGCCACTTTCGATTTTCAATATTAGTATAGATATTGGTATGGGTTATGTCTTTTGTACGAGTAAAATACCAACATTTACACTATTTTGCTTTGTATTTTTTAGTAAAAAACTTAATTGAAAATTTCTAATTACATAACTGTATTAATTTCGTAAGTAATCATAATATAAGTTTGTGTATATTTTCATAGCAACTACTTTTATTTGTGAAGTGAAGATGAAATAATATCACAGGCAGAAGCTAGTAAAACATAAATTGTGTTTAAACGAGCCATTGTCTTACATCAATAAATTCACATGTTTAAACAACAATACAACTTTGGCACCTCAAACGACACCACATACCTATTAAGATCATTTGAAACACACGGTTTCTCACGTTTTAAGAAAACAAGGCGTGAAAGTAAAAATGTACATATGTAACTATTGTCATCAGCTCCGTTTTATGTAACATCTACCTTAGTTATGCCACACACACATAATTTCCATGATGCATCTAAAAACCTTAACTACATACAAACAATTGCTGCATCAAACACACGTTACTACAAAAGAAACTAACAATCTAACAAAAAACAATAATGTTATGAATTATGTTATGTTATGAGGTTATGAATGGAACAAATCAATTAAAAGCTATATTTGTACTACCTATTAACGAAACAAATTATAATGACGACTATGACCCTTGTCAAATCCCGCGTTTAGCAGCGGTTAAATTTGATCACAAAAATAAGCTCGTACCAACATTAAGTTACTCAAAACAGTTGCTAAAAGCAAGTTCACTGCACTGGAGCAGCATAATGTTGAAACAGAAAGTAAATCCGTCTAATCATGTGCAATTCTTTTATTTTCAGCCACACGAGTTCCAAGTATATCACCAGAGGTCGTTAAGAAAGCAAAAGGATGAAATATCGCTAGAGGAAATTACAGAACATTGACATTTACTACGGAATTGTACGAGCACTGGTTGAATTTAAAGTTTCTCTTCCTGATAGACGTTTCATTGTAAAGAGAGATCAAATAATTGAAACCTGAAAATACTAAACTATCAATATAAACTACACAAGATATCTAAACAAAGATAAAAGTGTGAACTAGCTGATAAGAAATGTAATGATTTTTATTAAGGATTTCTAAGTAAGTAGATACTTACATAGTTTTGTGATAAATATAAGATCACGAGAGAGTTGAAGGTGTCTAAAACAAAAAGAGAATTTAGACAAAATATCAACTAAACCAACCATCACGCTAAGAATAACAAAACTGTATACAATGAAGTAAATACAGAAGAAGAAGTATCTAGAACAAACAAGCATATTTAAGTACTCTCATCAGAATCATCAATAACCATTAAATTACGTCACATAACAAAAAGTAAAACATAGTAGCTTCAATATCTATAACGATCGCGAAGAAATGTTAAGTAATCGAACATCAAATGGCCATAGACTCACAACTATGTAATCAACTCACTTTATTGCTATAAAGAAAGCAAGAGTCATATCCAATGAATCTACAGTAACACTGGACCACAAAGGTATCTTTTCAGCTAACGAAATAGATGCAGGCAATAAAGATTCTCATTAGAAAAGGTTTAAAGCTCACGATGCAATATCACGAAACAAAGCAAATGTAGATGAACGAGAACAAGACTAACCTTTGCAAAGGTTAGGTAAAAAATGATGCTGTAATGGAAACATTAAAATTTGATGTAAATGCGTTTGAAGCAGTTTGATCCGTGTCGGAATGCGTTTGGCGATGAAAGTGACTCGAATTCGAAGTTGGATAAACGAGGAGCAATCTTAGCCGGATGTCTGTGCTGGGATCAATGAAGCTTCCAGGTATGTAGTTTTTTCAAAACTTTAATTTTAATGTAAACTTAGGTTTATTTACAAGTTGATAGCTAAGACCATATTCTGATATTTCGTAGTTTTTTTCGTAATTTTACGTAATTATAATTATGCCGTTTTGCTTTTAGGAAATCATAGCAAAAACATACTTATATGATGATTCTAATGATACCTATCATTAGAATCATCTCATAATGTGCTGCGCATGATTCAGATTTTTGTATAAAGTGGTGTAGGTACTTACATATTATATATTACTAGCTGTCCCGTTCACGACTTTGTCGGAAGGAGTTTAGTTACAAACACACGCACAGAAGATTTATTATATATATATATATAAAGAAGATATATATTTCATATCTTTCGATCTAATTTAAGTGGGTTGTCTCAAGCAATAAAACTGTAGTAAAATAAAATATATGTAAGTTATTAGTAAAGCTGAACCAACGTGGGAATCTCTTCCAGTAAAAGATTAAATAAGTTCAGGTTTTTCATTCTGTATTGATACGATAAGCAATTTATGAAAGGACAGAAAAAATTAAAGTTTGTATGAAAACGTAAAAAAGTAGCATGCGATATTCTAGAAACTAAATATAAATAACGCTCGTGACTGTACTTAAAAAGTTTTGTTGCCAAGACGTATTGCTAGCGAGACATTTTTATTACTTAGACGGTTAGCTTTCAAGACGTATGTGAGACTTATTTTCTGCATAGACTTTTACTACCAAGAAGCATTTTTGTTAGTGCTTCGGAGAGCACATTTAACTTTCGTCCAAGCCATTTAACTGTTGTTAGGAGACTCTAGGCGGCTTATTAACTACGTCATCAAAGTTGGATAAGTAGTTGTAGTAGACATTTTAACTACAAAGACGTTTTGCTACCTTGACATATTGCGAGCTAGCATGCTTGCTTTGGTATTTTGGGGGTTGGGTCTTTAAGTTTCTTCTGGGATCGACTCGTGTATCAAAATCCCAAAAAAATTTGTTTCTTGTATGTATTATTTTTCTAGTTTTGTTCATCATTGTTAGTTGTTAGCTTTTCCACGTTTTGTTCCACTTAAACTATCGTTTTCATCACGATGTCTACTGTTTATAAAACAAACCACGTCTTTACCTTTAACAAGTAATCACGTTGCTTACTATTTTAAAGCTTATCCCCTTGTAATAGAGTGCTGAATTAAACTTTAAGATTGTCTACCTATCTGATGAAATACGTCACGATTTTGCACAGACAGTTTTGTACTGAAAGTGATACCTAATGGTAAGTACTTGCAAGTTCAAATGACAGATTTTATTGAAAGTTTACCCAAAAAAGAACAACACTAATTTCAATTACTTACTAAAAATAGGAACTTAGGTACTTATTTACGAAAGAGTACATAAAACGTATGTTGTACTTGTTCAGGATTTCTCTATTAAATATTAACATAACGTAAATTGTTGACTGAGGGGTAATATTTCAATAGTCCGATTACGTTTTCCTTATTAATATGTTAAAGTTATCTCTAAAATGAAATCTTCTTTAAAGCGCCATCTTTTGCCAATCAGTTGAACTTTACAGTCACACAACCCGTGAATGCAAACTCCATGAATGTCTTATTAGTTCAATCTTAAAAAATAAGATGGCGCTATTTAAAACTTAATTATTTTTGTTAGTTCTAATTTATTTGGTCATGATAATCTTATGACTTAATTTTTTTCTATATATATGTCATTACAAACATACAAACAGACTAAAAAAGTTACTACATAATAATTATGTACTAAACAAGATTGACTGAACTGAACGAGTTTATATTTCTTAATACAAAAGACGTCAACGCGCACTCGCCGTTTGCTCTTTTATTATTTTGTTATAGTTACTTAGCGAAACATTTGTTTCGTAAGTAGGTAGACCTGATGGACCGATGACATTGTAACGGTTGCAGGATGTGAGTTTAAGGAGGTGGTTCAAGCAAGACTGTTTGACACCATATTTTATGGGAACGTATTATGATGTGGCTTTATGTAAAGGATATAGGGTGCAAGGACGACATACCTTCATTATCTTCAAGGGCCACTGATTTTCTGGTGACTGTTATTTACCAAAAATGAGCATCAGAGGTGCACTTTAATCCTTTTACTGCACTGTTTCAAATGGCCTAGAGACGAAAAGGCGAAAAGGACGAAAGGCCACAATAACAAAATTAGATAGGTAGTTCAAGAGTTGTACATTAAGCTACCCATTATATATATTAAATTAAAGTAGGTTTATTAAAATAAATGAAGATTTCAGGGTTATTAAAATTCACCTGCTTTTCTCTACTAACTGGGATCACTAGCAGAGCTTGTTTATGTACACGTACGGGAAACCACACGATGCGAGTATGTGGCACCAGTAACTATTTCAAATGCCAAAGAAAGATAACAACATTTGACTGGCCTATCAGCTCATTTGGTAGTAGCTCTGCCTTCTGCGCTGTAGGTTGAGGGTTCGATTCCCTCCCAGGATAAACATTAGTTTGATGTGCATAGGTGTTTGTTCTGTGTATGGATGTTATAAAGTATTATAAGTATGTATGTATGTATTTTAATATATATAAGTATTCTATCCGTCATTTGGTCAACATAATACAAGCTATGCTTAGTTTGGTCTTAGTGTTGTATGATTTGTCCACCAAAAGTTTTTAATATTTTATTTATTTAACATATTTTTACTTGCATGAAATGTAACATAATTAGGTACCTATAGCCTGTAACATGACCTACTTTTGTGAGATCTCGAGATATACGTATGGACATATCACAGAAACAAGTGTCCTGTCGCCGTTTCTAAAAGTTAGTAAATCCCTATTATGTATGTACCAACACAAAAGACGAAAAATTAAAATGATTTTGTTTATGTTATTTCTTTAAAACTACTTACTCGTACATACATATATGTTTATGTATATAAATAAAAATCGTTCTTGAATGTACTTTTATATGACAGCAAATTTTATACGTCTGTTAAACTTTATTTTTATTCCTCTTTTTCACAACCCATTGTCAATTTCACAACCCAATTTAAGATTGCCATTTGCCATTGAGATCTTAGCTCGCTCGATCACCAATCTAAACGGTTTTAGACATGTCGTCTCATTCGCACATTATTCCTATTAGTGTTATGCGAGTGAGAGGAGATTACATTTACATCGATGGATGCTCAAGTTAGAAGCTACCCTGTCAAAATAATCCCAAGTTCTTTGTAATTATTTTCAACTGCCATTTACTAATGTGATAATTACTGCCTTTATGAAAGTATTGATATGATGACTGATAGAAAGTCAAAGTCAAAGTAAATTAGTCAAAAATATTTTTATTCATTACAATCATAAGGATCACTTTGAAACGTCTTACATATTTACTTACGTATTTTTATAAAATATAATAACTAATAACTGAGCATTATGAGGGCATGCATTCAGAAAGAATTGGAAGTTGAAAGTTGCCGCTCCCAGCATAGCATGTTACCTAGTGTGAGGGCAGAGAAAAATTTATCCTTGTGATTGTATTGAATAAAGTATCTTTTGACTTGACTTGACTTGAGAGATGATTATAGCTACTACCTCCAGTGACTATCCCAGTGTAACCCAGACCTAACCCAACAAGAACAGTTAAGTAAGTAGCACATAGTACCGTTACTCGTCTTCGCTCGCCAGTACAGCGGTGCCAGTGTTTCGAATCGCGCGTATTAGGCGTATTCACGCGTATCGTGAGTGGTCGAAGTAACTAAGCTAACGGTAAGTTAAGCACAAATTTTAAATAAATTCTTGTCCAAATTAAATACATATTTGTAATCATTAAAAGCACCCTTATATATAAATTAATTATATATAATTAATTTTAATTATACTATTTAATTAGTATATTTTAACTAATTATCAAGGTAGCAACAAATTTGATAATAATAAAATTTGTTTATTATATAGTAGTACTACGAAATTATTATAAGTCAAAATTTCAGTAAAATAGAAAATTATGCGAACGTTTATTGGGATTAACTAATTGTTTTGAAAATGTTGGATGCTCACGTAAGAGGCCTTAATTACGTGGCCTAACGTTGTTGTGGAATACATTTTGAATAACATTTTATACAAGCAGTATTTTTAAATAAATAAATATTAGTGGACAATACAAACAATAGTCCTAAACTAAGCAAAGCCTGTTTTATGGCCTGTACTGATAGAAATATATTTTTTTAAACTTATGATACTTTATAATAACTAGAACCACAGGACATACACCTATGCTCATCACACAAATGTTTGTTTAGGGACAGAGAATCAAACCCCCAACCTATAGGGGAATATGCGCGAAAGGCAGAGCTACTACCAACTGAGCTGACGGGCATAAAACAATGTATAAAAATAAAATTAAACATATATAATTTTATAATCTTTTCTATCTTTTTACTTAATACCGTTTTGCTAATAGCAGTTTATTTCAAAGCCATTTCTATAAAAACGTAAACATAACTTTCATACAAACACTAACACCGTTTTATATACATATCAATCGAAGAATGTTCACGCTCTAATTTTTGTTTTTAACAACACATTTACGTAGGTTTCTGCTAAATAGCAACATATATAAACAAATAATATGATCGTTTTTATTAAAAATGCAAAAAAAAAAATAAACAAACGAAAAAAAAAATGATTTGATCAATTCCACGGAAAACATTATCTAATAAGAACCTACTGCTTAAATTCATCCCTCATTGGCCCAAGACTTATTGATTAGATTGGCAAACGAGTTTTTTTTGTAAAGTCTCTAAAGAACGGATTTTATACAATTTTAATGAATTGAAGAACTGATTCCGAAGGATGGTTTAGATGTATAATTCTACCGCGCGAAGCCGGGGCAGGTTGCTTTATATTAAATAAATAAATGAATATTAGTTGATTATCCACACTATATTATCTAGCCGCAAGCTAAGCATAGCATGTATATGGAAACTCTAATGACTAATGTAAATGATTTATAATATACATTATTATATATTACTAGCTGCGCCGGCAAACGTTGTTTGGACTTATTGCACATAAAAAAATGTTTAGGTGAGCCACCCTTAACACTTAGGGTTATTAATTATAAACCTATTCTCAGACCTAATGAATATACAAATGAAATTTCATCAAAATCAGTCAAGCCGTTTCGAAGGAGTATAAACACGAAAACTGTGACACAAGATTTTATATATATAGGGATATATAATATAGGTATATTAATATATATTTGATATATATTCGCCGACATCTGTGGCGCTATGGGGTAAGGCCCGGCAGAGACGCAGAAGGTTTCGATTGTGTCTGTCAGTCTTTAAGTATTTTTCTCGGGTCTGGGCGTTTTTTATGTATAATATGTATGTATTAACAAAAAAAATATAAGTAGTATATCAGTCATGTGATACCTATAAGACAAGCTCTGCTAACTTAGGGGCCAGATGATGCTGTGTGAAATGTCCGGCATTATTTATTTTTATTTATATATTTAAATACATACTAACGAGTATGATACTTCTTTAATACTGGGACACAGAACAAACTTTGAGTATGTTTATCACACATAATGTTTGCCCTGAAAAGGAATTGAACTACCAATAGCGCAGAAAGCAGAGCTACTACCAACTGAGCTCTGATGGCAGTCAAATGATAGGCAAATCATAAATTTGATTTTTCTATTTAAATAATAAGTCTCGTTTCACATCAGCTTTTTACCTCAAAAAGCAAAAAGCTGTTTAAAAACATAACAAGGTTATGTGATCACAACACAAACATACGTAAAAATTTAACAGTTGTGAAAGTTCTCGTATGCGTCACTCCTTAGCACTGCAGTCACAGCTGAGCGAGAAACAGCTGGTTAACCTTGTGCACAACATACATTTCACTTAAATATTAACATTATCACATTCTATTGTTAAGTCTTATGGTTTAACTAAGTAATCGCATTAATGCGATT
This sequence comes from Lampropteryx suffumata, assembly GCA_948098915.1. NCBI lineage: Eukaryota > Metazoa > Arthropoda > Insecta > Lepidoptera > Geometridae > Lampropteryx > Lampropteryx suffumata. The sequence continues at coordinate 7,773,636 of OX402558.1, read as the reverse complement.
CGTTCGTCAACTTACCCCTAAAATTTCGTACTATATAATATATAATAAGTACATAATGTGTATAATTTCGTACCACATATACACATTCGTTAACCTATCGAAAAATAAATACTATTTCTGTTCTTCAACTTGCACTATTTTTACTTAGTTCAGTTAAAGACAAGTATGTTTTAAATTAGATTACAAACAAGGCATAGATCAAATTATAGCAACTAGCTTTTTTTGGGTTAATTTATTAATTAATATCAAATGTCACTTTATGTAATAATTATTAATTACTGAGCTATTTAACATTTAACTGTGACTTAGTGTTAAGTTTCCCGATATTGGATTTAAGGCTACTTTCGCTTCAGATTGTTTTGTTGCTGGCATTAAGGGCACTTTCATTACATTGCGGTTATTCATGAGTCTGAAAAGGTTGGAAAGGAACTTTCTCGTACATCCTGTTAAAGCTGCATTATCTCTACCATCAATAAATCAGATATAAATAAGTCTTTTAATGCTGTAAAATCAGATTGTGCCTGATTCATAAGTTCTTGCAGCTGGATTGAATCACCGGACTGGAATGGTAGTGAAATTATTTGAATAGTCAATTTAAGCGGTTTTTAATTAGTTGTCTCACTGTATTATATACCGTATTATAATGAGTATATCTCATTTAGCTAATCCCAGATTCATAATCAACTGATAATAATGAATCTAGCTATTTAAATTTTCATCATACCTTAAGTACTCACTAAATATAAAAATAAAATACTAAACAAACTTTTCATAATATCAATAGAGTTGAGGAACGTGACAAAGATAACAATGATTGAACTTGAAATAATGATGCTAACAATGAAAGAAGATCCAAAATGAACTAAAGCAATTTCACTATCACCGACCCAAATCCTCAAAACAATGGAGCACTCAAACAACTCGAACCACTCATCACATTCCTTTCAAAAGACGTCTTCATACAAAAAGCATTTATTTAAGGCGAACTGTGCCAAACGCCGATCACGGACGTATGCAACGGTACTCTAATGGTCCAAAACAATAACGTGACATAGTTTTGTTTTTATCTAGATAATCTACAAAATATTATTGATTCTGTTAAGATCTGAGGTTTTGGTTGTATAAGCACTCGTTTATTTACAAATTTAGGTACCAGATAAATATTTCCCATTGACTCGATATATCCATTATTATTTTTTTGTTCTATGCGTGTTGACAAAAACCGTCATCATCTGCCTGCCATTATTCCACTAGGGTAGGGTTGGCACAACTGGTTCCCGTTTCTTTCCTTTTTCTTTTCTTCCAATCTCCTTTATCATTTATCATATCAGTAGTCGCTCCTTTCTTACCCATATTATCTTTCACACAGTCCATTCATCTTTTATTAGACTTATATTTACTCCTACATCCCTTTACATTCAAATCCATAACCATTCTTATAACATGACTTTCTTTCCTCCGCATAACATGCCAATACCTCGCTTACCTATTACTCCTCATCTTTACCGTTACTGGCGCTACTTTCAAATTTCCTCTGATTAACTAATTCCTTATTTATGGTATCGTTGGCAAAAATAAGAACATTTTAATCAGGGAAAATGAATGAATCAGGTATCTATAACATATCTACATTGTAACTGTAACGCGTAGAGTATTTTTTATTTATAAGAATCAATCGTTATAACAATTTTAAAAGTGTGATAAGCTCTATATTAATATTTGAAATACTATGTGGAAGGGTTCAACTTGAATTTTCGGTTTGCAAGAAATAAATTGCTGGTAACTTGATAACTGGATACCATTTCAAAATGAAATGCACCAAAACATAACTTTACAGAGTTCCACCTGTCACTTATCTCTAATCATGTGCCCTGTTATTTCAGTTAAAATTGTTAGTTGCATCAAAAAACTACGTGAAGCATAAAGTGACATAAAGTGGAAAGTGTTTCCGCCTGATGGACCAATGGTATTGCACACAAATCGTCATGAGTATTGATTCGAAGGCATCTATTACTGTGTCTTGCGCTTGTGTATGGCATTTTTATTACTACGTAGTGTGTAGTTTGGGTTGAATTCCTACTCCTCCTTTACTATTTTGTTACTTTCAATAAACAGATTTCACTAAAGCTTTTGAATTTGTCAGAATTTTAGTTAATGACACATTGTTGTTGAATTAAAAAAGAAATCCTTATATTTCATAATGGTATAACTAAAAAGTAAAATACATTTGTCTAAGCAGCACAATATGCATAATTATTATATGTTTTTTATTGTATCAGTACCAAGGAAGGACCAGCGTTCCGCAAGGTAAAATTCTGGCTCATCTCGTTTTAATTTTATCTATACTGCTGTTTAAAATAAAATAGGTAAGTCAAAAAATCTTGCTAAGATTATCTTGCGAAGAATCGTTATTAACTACACAGTCTGTATTAGGTTTTCCTCAATATAATACTTTTTGACGTGGAAAGCAGCGTCCTAGCCTTGTAAAAACAAGAACGTTTGTAGAAATGGGAACGAATGCCGACGTGCGCACGCCAGTTATATCATTAGCATAATAATCATGCGCAACTTGTCTGGTTCGAAGTGCCTTGTGATAGGCTGAAGCGAATCTTCAGAACTAAATAAAATAACCTTACTAAAGAATCTTGAATTACACAGATATGACCAAATCCTGAATTTTCTGTGTTTTACATTAAGAATAACAGATAAAAATATAATATTCTAGTTATTTTAATTATCTTGACACCTTAAAAAGTATTTATATCAGAAATAATTAAACAAGAGCAAATCTTTGTTTTCAAGTAATGATAATCAAATTACTCTTATTTAATGCGCAAGTAAGAAGTACTCTATTCAAAACAAACTAATTTCAAACATTTTATTAACGTGCAGAAAAATTTAAATACATAAATACAAATAGCAAACTAAATTATTCAACAATAATATATTTTTTTAGATAATAATTTATTATTCATGCTGAATCTCTCGCTTGCGGCTTGGACCTGCGCCAAATGTCAACGCACCTTGAAAGTAGTAATTATGTAGGTAGTTGAATGTTACGGTCATGTATGCACATTATCTGTAAAGTGCAATAGACGAGAACAAGAAATTTATAATATGAGATAGATGATTATAAGTACAGAGACTATAACACTATGACAGCAAAGTTTAGAAATATACTAAATATTGAATATAAAATATATTGGTGGACAATGCACACCACACCACCTAGCTCCAAACTAAGCATATTATGATGACCATTTGATTGATATCATACTAAAATATTTTTGAAATACATTTATACTTATGATACTTTATAACACCCAGACACAGAACACACACCTAAGCCTGTGATGAACACACAAATGTTTATCCTGGGAAGGAATCGAACCCTCAGCCTACAGCACAGAAGGTAGAGCTACTACCAACTGAGCTGACATGGAAAAATATAAAGCTATAACATTAAAATCAATCAAATATTTTTTTGATAAGGCATCAAGAAAACGATGGTACAATAACAAACAAATCAATTGAATGAGTAACGCCATTTATTCAAATCGATTTATGGAAACAAAAGGCGTTTTTTAATTTGTAGTAAAATTTTGAGTTTCCTAAAACCAAGCAAAATCAATAATATCTATATATGAATTTACATTAATTTACAGAAATAATTACAGAAATGTACAGAATAATATACAATAACATAAAATACACGTGAAACAGTTGAGCTATCTAAGGGCCGTTTAAAACGATCTATAGATCGTTGTATAGCTCAACTGATCCAGATCACTGCCTTTATATCACACATTGATATATATATATATATATATGTATATCAATGTGTTATCGTCAATATTTCCTTCCCAGTAATAATAATCTCCTCATATCCAAATCCAAATCACACTGTAACGGAATCCAAAGAGCCAGTTTAAAACCGGGTCAGTAATGCCATGTTTAAATAAAAACCTGACTGACGGTCATGGCCGCTCGGTCATTTACCTCCATCCATCTCTTTACGATGATAACATTATATCGCGTGAATGATATACATCGGAAAGTTTTATAGTAAAACCTACATAGTGTGTTTTAAAATGTTGCTATTTAGGCAATATTTTTTGGATAATTGTATGTGATGTGATTACAAATTTTTCCTTTTTTTTATAAAAACCACAAATCAGTTTGCAAAACATTACGTTTTGTTTCGTATCATTTCTTGTTTATTCATAAACTCAGTACCTTTTAAGTAATTTCACTAAAATAATTATCTCATGAATCATAATGTTTCATCAAATCATACAAATAACAAAGACACAATACGTACATTAAAATGTCTGCAAAAGTATTCTATACTGTGTTTAAGCTAATCATCAGTTTCAATAGGTAAAATTAGTTATAAAATAATGTTTATTTACTACAAACGATTCAAATTTAAATAAAACAGACAGTAAAGCAGAAATAAATCGCTGGTAAAGCCTTATTGTAAAAAAAGATAGGCACCGACCCTTAGTACCTATAGGTATATAAGTCGTAAAATATGCAAAGGAAACCATAACTTAATCATTTTGTTTGACCACAAAAATTTTAATATTGTAGTGTGAATTGCTTACGATATTAGCCTCTATCATTTTTGTCTGACTCAGAAGACAAATGAACGGCTAATGCGCAAAACGAACGGCTGTAGTAGTAGGAACGGCTAATGCGCAAATATGTAGTACGAATTCAATTTTGACTACGACTTTGAGATCGTCCTAACATATTGGAATAACCTGGTACACGTGTTTTACACACTAATAACAATAATAGTTCTATGACTATTATTGTTAATTTATCCGTAGTATTTTGTATTTTTTTTACATTATCAACCTTGTGTTTTACGTCCCACCAATTTAGACCATTTTGGTAGGACGGAGGGTTGACAATGTTAAAAATGTACCTACAGGTATAAAATATTGTAATAAGTTATAAGTAATTTAAGACAAAGGTCATTTTGCATTGCATAATTTTTAAGTAGATTTCTAGGGTATTTGTTTTGAATTATGCATGGTAAGTAATTATCAATGGATTTTATGGATTTTCCTAATTTTGTTTTTCTTTCTTTACAGGTAGACAGAGTGTTTTCAATGATGACGCGACGAAAAAGTGTATATTTAATGTGGACATTAGTGATATTAGTAGTTGCATTGTGTCCGTTAGTTCACACGCGACCTCAAGACACGAGTAGTGTAAAAACTGAAATAACAACAGAAAGTTCAATAAGGTATAGTTATAGATATGATAGATTAAGTAATGTACCTTTAGTTAGTTTTGTACAAAATTTAAGTAGTGAACATTTAAATGACCTCTTAGAAACTACATATAATAAAACAAGTCGAATGGTAAAAGGCATAGCTAGTAATGTCCCGAGAGACAAAATATTTCGAAATGTATTTTCTTCAAGTGTGAAACCCACAAAAGTAAGACTCCCAGAGCTTTCAGTTTCCTTTGAAAAGCGTAGACCAAATATAAAAAAAGTATTGACTAAATGGAAAGATGAAGCCAAATACGATGATATAAATTTTTCTCAGGAGAGAACTTCTGATGAAAATGATTCTATTACAACCGCTAATTTTGTTAATACTGATGACACCAGTACTGAAAGTCTTAGTTACAAGGCTTCCGTAAAGAAACATCAATCTTCGATGTACAATAACTACATGTCAAGCGTTCAACCGCAGTTCTCCGAAGAAACAGAAGTTTACTCAACGAATATTCAAATAGTAGATTCCTACACACCACGACCCACATACTTTTATACTAAACGACCTAGTCCTACACCCATAATTACGAATGTAGGTTATCCGAAACCGTGGCAGCAAAATTCTCAGATTTACCGAAAAACAACGACGCAAAAACCGGTGCGGGTGACAAACCCGTTAAATTACAACCATCATAACTCTATACATAATTACCCCGGTGATTTCGAGGTCACAACTTTCCAACCTACGTCAGCGTATACCGAGAGGATCGTTATAAGGCCAGAAGAGTATAGCGGGTCACCTGATGAATGTCCTACTATTTATCTCACTTTGAATAATACATTCCAAGGACAAGCTAAAGAGGTTTGTCCTGATTTAAATATAGCAGTGAACACCAATGTAATCAACAAAAACGTTGTAATAGAGTCAGAAGAGGAAGAAGAAGAAGAACCGGAAAGCTTATTTCCAGGTGCTTTTGGATTACCACTAGGCGATGAAGATGATTCTAACCCTGATGAGTCATCAGCAAATGATTATTTTGGTGTAGATTCTATTGAAAATCCGGAAGCTGAAAGCGCTTCGGTAGAAGAATCTGAACTGTCTAACTACAATGCAGCAAATGCGATACATAGTGGACAACCTCAACAAGGAGGACAATATTCACCATCATCTCATATATCCGCTATTAGTAAACCGGGCCGTCCAAACAAAGACGATGACATTTTTAGTTTCTCATCTTTAGTACAGTTCTTTCGTCCAGCTATAAGCGTATTAGGTTGGCTAGCAAGCGTTAACCCTCTTACTGTTGGCTTGTTTCCTCTATTTTTGGCTCCTATAGCATTTTTGTTTGCCGGGTCTGGTATAGCTGCTTTGTTTTCACCATGGTTTTTACCTATTGGTAGAGAAGCTCCTAAAGTGGTACATGTTTATCGACCGTATTGGAAATGGGATGATTCAATAAAAACATGGCACTTACACTCTTTTCCTGATACAAGAAATTGGCAATATTCTCCTAGAAGTAGTAAAGAAGATAAAGAAGGAGAAACTTTTATTAGACCAACTTTTTTCTATAAATTTAAAGAACTAATGAAAAAAAGTACTGATATTTTGCGTGAACATAGTAAAAATAGTAATAGTAGAAAAAGCAAGAAAAGAAAGAGAGATGTTTGGTCTATTAAAATCAAATGAAGTAAAATCACTATGATTTCTAGTGGTTTTTATGAAAAATATAAAACATAAGAGAATTACATTAAACTGCTTCACTCACGAGAAATACTTTTCGTTGTAGTTTAACAGAGGTGATTAAATTGTGATTTGAAATATTTTGCTAATAAAAAATATCACAAATATTTTAACTCAATTTCTTTTGTACAGAACTAAGCTGAATGTATGTCTTTCCTCAAAATGATTAAATTGTTAATTATCCTAGGGTTGGTAATATTTTAAGCTAGAAATATTGTAAAACATAGGAGTTTTAATGAGTTTTGTTAAGTATTAATATATTAGATTTTTTCTTATGACTACATTTATTTGAATGTATTTACTTTTACTATAAATTTATATATATAACCATTTAAGTATATTTTTTACAATTTCCTAATAGCGACATTATATTGTGTATACATTTTATTTTGAAATGATTTAGTATTGTAAGTGAGTTTGTGTATTATTATCGTATTAAAATTTAAGTAAAGCGAAATAGTATATTTTTTTAATTAAAAAATGCACGTCACAAAAATATCTCATTATATTCTTAAATTAAATCTTAAATCAGTACGATGAGAGTTCTATAAATCCCTAAAGAAATTAAATATGACTGGTATTATAAATAATTTGATGATTTTATACATTATTTATATATCATTTATAAAGTTCGTCACTGAATACCAGCACATTGTCAACAACAAAGTCATCATGATTTCTAATTATATATTTCGTTATTTGCAGTACAACAACAAGCCAGAGCCAAGTTTCAGAAGATGTTAAGATAGCAGTCACGTCTTCATCCCCATCCTTAACCACAGCTGCTCAAGGATCTCCCAGAGATGTCAAAACTAAAGTTCCGATTCGGGAATCTATCAAATTGGTTGCTAATCAGTTGCTCGACAAACCAAGTGAAAAAGATACTTCAATAACCACTGACATTAGAGTACCACAAAAGATCAAGGCTCAAGCAAAACATACAGTTAAAACAAGAAACGAAGACAAAGAAGAGTTAGAAAATACTCACGCTGGCATTGCAGTTCCTGTGTCAATGGAAGATTTGGAGACAGTTAACGCGGAAAAAGAAAATGAATCTACTACATCAAATGAAGGTATTTCGACATGGGTACTCGTAAGCAACCCAATAAACAATAGCTCAACTGTATCAACGGAACCGACAAAAACTGAAGAACCAAAAAAACAAAAGCCTGTACCTCCTAAAAACAAAAATAAGAAACAACCAAATAAACCAGTAAAGCGACCAGTCATTGGGAGTACAAATAAGGCGGATTTAATAGCTGGAGGTTCAGCTATAAATGAAAACGTCTATAACAAACTCAAGGATACAGTTTTGTCAAATGTTAAGAAAAATAAAACTCCTGCAACTCAGAGAACAACTACAATGAAAAGCACCACTTTTGCTCCAACCACTGAAACACTAACAACAAAAAAAGAAAATCTTTTAGAGTCAAAAGTAACAGCAAAGCCAAAAAAGAAAAAGAACAAGAACAAAATCAGATCAACAACAGAAGAACCATTTATGAACGATTCAGCGTTACTGCCTATGGAAGCTAAAGGGCCAGAAATCGAATTAGAAGTAAGCACACCACCTGTTACAACAAAAAAACCAAAAAGAACGGCAACGCGAAAGAAAAATAAAACAAAGAAACGTAAGACAACTAAGCCAAAACATGAAGAAGCGTCGACAAGTTTAGCTGAAATAAAGCCTGGCAATAAAACTAAGACAGCTAAACCGGGAAAAAAGCCACAACCACCACAAGCTATAACTTCTCAGCTCTACAACTATTTATCCAGAGAAGTAATGCCATCTGTTGGTGTTGGAGTATTAGGCTTGGCTAGTATTGTTGGAATTGCTAGTTACTTTTTCTACCCCTTTTCTACTCCAGTAAGACGAACCTTTGAAGTTGATAAAAGAGATGACCTTTACAAAAATAATGCAGAAGATTATGCGAATGAAGGTAATGGACAAGCTGAGGAAGAAATGCTAGGGACAGTATTAGCTGGTATGCCTACTCACGCTAAAAATAAACTTAACCCGTACGCTGGTCAAACAGCATATATCAACAGATTCCCTGCGAAAAAAGAACAACCACAGCAAGACATAAGATATCGACACGTTGCTGCTAAATACGAACCAAACTACAATGTCCGGTATCCTCAACAAAAAACGGGCTTAGCTCATGGTGCTGTTTACCCAAAACCAGTTCAGAACTATAGTCCTCATTACGACACCAGACATGCCTACACAACTGAAGGTAAATTCAACTATGATAAACAATCTACTCCGTATGCTCCTTACTCGGCTGCTGTAGTAGAACCGATTTACGCTGCGCAACAAACAGGACCATCATCTTCAGGAATTTCATCTTATGGAAATGACGCATCAAATTCCGTTGTATACGGTGTCAAGCCCTCTGCAGAATCAGATTTTAAGCCAGTCTATCCTTTTGAAGGTCAGTTCTATAACGAAGCAACAAACAGCCCCGTCACTTATGCTCCTACTTCATTGTTTTTGGGAATAAACAATGAAGAAGAAACTTTCGATGGGTACTCGGAGACTTCTAGCGAAATTAGTGAAACTGCTGATGAGAGTCAGTTTGTAGTTGGTAACGTACCTAAAGAAATATCAGATACCGCTACACCTGCTGTGGTTCCCGAACATGGACCAAGAAAACTTAACAGAAAGAAACGAGATGTATCAGTTAAGCGCAGTGTATCAACGTCACTAGAAGAATTACTAAAATTAGAAAAAGAAAACAACAATTTTATAAGCAATGAGATTGACGATTCAATTATTGCTTCTATGCCTGTTAGGAATCTAGCACCTATTACTGAAAATGTTCCAGTCATTAAAGACTTACCAACACCTACTAAGCCCGATGAAGTTTTCACCGTTTACGCTGCTACAGTTGACCCAACGAAGGCTAATGATAGCCTAACTGTAAATAACGACGTTATTGAAAGTGTGTCAACTGTGCCAATATATGAAAAAGAAGAAAAAACAACTGCAGAACCGGACTTGACGCAAACTGACGTAGAAATTACAACTAAAGCATTTCGAGTGTATGAAGTTTTTTCTTCACCTGATGTTACATCAAGTCCTATTGTGAGTGAAGTCTCGACACCCAAAAATATGATGACTGAGACTACTACCGAACTAAGATCTGAGACAACATCGATATTGCCGTCTACACAAACGCCATTCACAGATTCAAAAGACCCAGGGTTACCAACTCTTGGACCTACACCAATTATTCCTGATATTGCAACATATCCACCTTTGAATGAACCTCTAGGATTTTTTTCTTTCTTGAGGCGACTTGTGGATTTTAAAGTAAGACTTGGACTTAGTATTTTACAGAGCACATCTGAATCTTTAAATAGATTCTTAAAAAATGTTGAAACACCGCAACAGTCGAAATTAAACATTGCTAAAGCATCACAAGGATATATTAAGAAAAACAAATAACACATAAATAATATAGAACGATAATTACTAATAAATATGAAAGTTAATACTTACTTCCTTGCTGAAAAAATAAAAAATGTCTTCATAACATATCACACTGACTGAAAATATTAAAACAGTAATCTGCTTAATATAAAATATTATATATATTTTATACATAGGACTAAGACTTTGAATATAAGTACAGGGATATAAGCTATGATAGTTTTTTATAATGACATTATTTTACAATTCAAAAAATATATTTTCAGAATGTTATCCTCGAATACTGAGGGAAGCCTACTGAATTTATATTGTGATAATGAAAATTTTATTAAAATTATAATTTTGCTATGTCTGTATACATTTTTATTTTAATGTAATCAATATTATTATACACCTGTATAATACATTTCGTATCCCATTGATATATCTACGTTATACATAGTATTATAACATTAGTTATTATTTTGTAAATATAATTAAACTTTTTTAAATAATACATTTTGTTTTCTTGCTGCAATTTTTATGTTTTACCAAATTAATATTAAACTCTATACATAGTATACCTACAGTAGTTAAGGAGGTAATTATTGATTTTAATGTTTTAATGTTTCAACCATTCCCGCATTGTTTCAAAAGTAGGTTGTTAATTAACGAAATAAACAAAAATAATATTTTCAAATTTGCGTATAGCGCCATCTCTTATTTTATTGAAAAGTCACCTAGTAACGTGCATTGTACTAAAACTTTTCTATGTACATTACATACCATTGATTGTCGTCAGGTGGCACCATTACTGATTTGTTCAGTTGTCCAATCTCCTCAAAACACTTGTTTATAAAATTATACCTTACAAAAGCGTAAAAAACATGTTAGAAATCTCCTTTTGTTTTTCAGATTATTAAGGATGTTTAAGAAAATTCTGCAACATAATATAGTTTTATGGGTAACAAGTTGCACACTTATGGCCTCTTGTAGGACAACATACGATTTAAAAGTGTAAGACGTGCCATGATTTCTTTCTTTGTTTTCGAACCCCCTTTTAGATAATACGGAATTATGGTAAACCCTTTGGGTAAACTCGAAACATGGTAGATATTCTTACTTGTATTTGTTTCAGTTGTATGGGAAGACACTATAAGCCGATATTATGAGCAACCAGCAATTTAATACCACAATCCCAACCCTGCAATAATGAGAGTCGAATGAACTGAGTCGTAAAAAAAGATAAACAAAATAAACCCCAGACGCTCCTAACAAAACAGCCCTATGGCTAAACAAAATTGCATCATACCCCTAATGTTTTCGTAGAGAAAACATCTGTATAAACATCTGAGGGATGATTAACCCGTTGTCGCCCTGCAGGGTTAGGTATTGGTCTTAGACTTAACATAGTAAAAGGGTTGCACTAAGGTATGTGAATTTTTAATGAAATCTTTTGACTGCCTTTGATAAGTTTTCATATTCTGCTAATGAACAACGGCTTAGCCTACGCTACGTTTACGAATTCGCCAACAATCGATCCATCTTTTTCTTTTGTTTGACTAATAACATTAAGCAATATTTCTTACGCAATTGACAGACCTGTTTGATTGGTTGGTAGTAACTCTGTCGTTGTTTGTTTACTCTTTGAGTGTTATAAAGTAGCATTAGTATATATAAAAAATATATAAGTATTCTATCTGTCATTTGGTCACCATAATTCAAGTTATGCTTTGTTTGGGGCTAGATGGTATTGTGTGTATTGTCCTGCAATATTTTATTTATTGTATATTATGATTGTTTGTGTAATTATCGAAACGCAATCGGAGCCGAAATATACATGGATTAGTATAGATTGATAACCGTTGAAAATAAGCTTTTGACTGATGTAATTGGCTTTAAACCTTTAATTTTGCTTTAAATTCAAATCGGTATAGTTACCGGTATCGTTTGAGGAACAATACTCTGTAATTTATTCTGAGGTTAATTTGGAATATCGTCAGGGTTTTGTGGTTATGAATTGGATTAAACAGTGCTTTGCATATACAAAGGTAGATAATTTATTTAGTGTTGATTTCTCAATTCAATTATTTCGTCAAATATTCTTATTTTATTTCTTCTTCTTTTCATGTCGATGCTTCAGTCGTTAGATGGTTTTTAAGTAGTAAAAGAGAAGTGATCTCAATCGCACTTATTGTGGCTGCATTAAGGTCTACCCTTGTGCAAGTATTTGGACAGAAAGGGTACACGAGTAGCTTCAAACTTATTTTATTTTTAAAAAGATTTGTACCTAAAATGTAGTTTAAGTACTCAAAACATAAAAGACAAAATATTAACGTTGTACAAAATAGTATTTATAATAATATAAATAAATAAATAAAAACTATTATATTGCATTAATAGATAGGTAAAAAGTTTGGTATATATTTTAATTTAATATCTCGTAGGCGATAGGCTTTCTAAGGTCAATAGGTGCAAATTCAGCATCTGCTGTTAATAGGTAGGTAGTAGATAGGAACGCACAGCGCTATTTTTCAATTTGACCCACTCGGATAGTTCATCACAGAGAGTTAAGAACAAGCAGGGTTACAAGTTTAAAAGGGTGAATTTATGCGATTTGTAATCCTTACTAATATTATAAATTTGAAAGTAATTCTGTCTGTCTGTCTGTCTGTCACGTTTTCACGACTAACCCCCTGAACCGATTTTGATGAATTTTGGTATAGAGATAGATGGGCCCTTGGAAAAAGACATAGGCTACTTTTTATGTAGGTACCGCGCGTGCGAAGTCGAGGGCAGGGCAGCAACTAGTCAGATATATTCAATTAAAAGTACCTTAGATAATATCACATATTTACCTCCTTACCAACCAATTATTACAAACATACATATTTAAAAAAAGAACTATCTGAATAATTAATAAAAATAAGTTATTCTATCCTCAAAAATTATATAAATTGGTTACCACATCACATAAAATTAATAACACCAAAGCTACCACTCAACCGGAATTGTACAATTTGAGTCCGTGTGAACTCTTATTATTAATTAAATCTCGATTGTACGAGGTTAATGTAGTGTGGCCATAGCAATGTGCCCACTGGATCGAATTGAATAAAATGGTCGGTGTTGCCAGTTTTGGGGTGAAATAATAAGCATGTTGTGATCGGTCGCATTTTTCGTTTATAATTTAAATGAGAATGGAATTTAAAGCATGATGAATGTGAATAGACATTTTTTATATTACGTGTACGTGCAAAATAAAAAGCGTAGGTGGTGTAGTAGTACAATTGCCTTTCGTTCATATGGTCGTGGGTTCAAGTCTGGTCGGGCACCAATGGATTTTCCCTTTCGAAAGATGTTTGTGCGCGACAGTGTTCTTAAATGATAGATAGATAGATAGAAAGATAAAAGCTCTATTTGACATAACATTACACTGACACACAATAAGGTAGAAAAATAAAATATTCAACTTAACTACCAACACTAAAAGAAAAATAAAGAAAACAAAATGTTTCATTAAAATAACAAGACACGAGTTACAACTAACACCCTAAGTAGCTAAGAAACAAGGTAGGCGCAAGGAGGTCTGTGTGGTATGTTAAACCTTTTTATCATACCACACTGACCTCCTTGCACCAGTCTCAGCTTATTGTTACTCTGCGTCATGAGACGTAGGGCAACGCTGGTTTTATGATTAGACATGTATATTTGTGACTCCACGAACAGAGAGAAAGAACAACACAACTGCAACTGAAAATAAATACATTTTATAGTAAATCATTTTAATCAAATTAATAAACTAGTACAATAATATGTCTTCTTCTTCTTCTTCGTTAATGGCCTGTGACATACTAATATCAATTCTACCAATGTCAAGTGTTTATAGTTTATAGTCTGTTTGTTTGTAATTAGTCTTAGTCGATGGCCTATTGTCAATTCTAGACGTCACGCGGAATGGCGTCTAGAATTTTCTTAGGATTCCTCGTCGTTTAAATCACATTGCACCACAATACACATATAATTCAATTATCCATACCCGTTCTGTAGTCACAGTTTATTCATTAAAATTCCGCCTAGATTACTGAATAAACAATGCAATAAAACGGGTAAAAAATATTAAATTAGCAGAGCTATGTTAGTCCATGAAATAACAGACGAAGAATCCAAAACAAGACCCGTAGACCGGCATAAGCTAGATGACCATGTACGTCTCAGTCAATGTCATGGTTAAATAGTAAAGAAAAACATCGTGAGGAAACGGCATTGGTTGTCATTGGTTCCTATCAGCATCGTTGGGTTTACAACCTATCACGTACAGAATACTAACTACTGGCAAATCGTGGTACGAACCAAATATAATGTTTGGTCGTGCCTCTGACTACTCCCTTAAGTAATGCTAATCGTAATGATAATGATGATCACTTGAAGTAATATCTTCGATTGAGAGAGCTTGTTTTGTAAAAATATATTGAAATGAAGTTCCCTATAGGACGGTACGGACTTGGCGGATGCTAGGCGGCTAGAAGGCTAGGCGAAAATATGTGTAAGATTTTTCAGTCACGAATTTCCGTCACGACCCTTTCTTTAGTGTAGACGATTATCCATAGGGTGATACGATTTTCAATCCCCTGACAAAGTATCCCCGACAAAATATAAATAATAATTACGCTAAATAATATTGTTTTTAGTTATTCATTAGTTATTTCTGCATTTTATTTAATTGCTCGGATGCTAGTAACTTATTCATTTGTATTTGGTTATGAATAATATATCAACAATAATATACTACGATAGGAACTTCATTCCAACCGAGAGTGGTCCACGACACTCACGCATGTGTCTTCACTGGCTTAAAGACCACTCCATTCTATAAGATATAAATAAATTAATAATGCCAAAAATTTCACACAGCATCATCTAGCCCTAAGGTAAGCAAAGCTTGTGTTATGGGTACAACATGACTGATATACTACTTTCATACTTTTTAGGGTTCCGTACCTCGAAAAAAAAAATGGAATCCTTATAGAATCACTTTGTTGTCCTTCCGTCGGTCTGTCTGTCTGTCAAGACCCTTTTTCTCAGGAACGCGTTGAGGTATCAAGCTGAAATTGATATCAAATACTCAAGTCTATTGTCCCTTTAAGCTGATAAAAATCAAACTTCTAAGCCAACGCAATCAAAAGATACAGCTGTTTATGCTGCAAATTTCCGCAAATTATCGACACTCGTAAGGGAATCAAAACCTACAGGGTACTTCCCGTTAGCTCAGAATCTTGAAAATTGGCACAAAGGAACGTCTTATTGCACAGATAAAGAAAAAATTGCGAAAACCGTAGTTTTTTTGTTATATCATATAATAGAAATATTTTTAATAAATATTTTCAGGTTATGGATTTCATTTTGCAAAATACGGAACCCTCAATGCGCGAGTCCGACTCGCACTTGGCCGGTTTTTTTTTGTAAATAACGCTCTGTGAGCTGTAGACCTCGCGAACATTTTTCGAAATGACTGAAATATTACGTTTTTACGTTTTCAACCCGCATGTATCAGCCATTTTGAAAAACTGCCAAAAACTGAATCGACAAAAAATCTATATAGTTATAAAACCTGCTTACAAAATTTCACGAGAATCGGTTGAGAAATGCGACCTGTAGAGGAGAACCGACGGCGGACATACGAAAGCGTTTTCGCCTAAGCTGAAACGGAAACACTCGCTTCGCTCTGTCAATTATTATACATAGAAAAACACCCGAGACTCCAGACAAATATTTATAGGTCATGCAAACATTTCTCAAGAAACAAGATATGGTCTAAATATAAATTATCTAGGTAAGGTATGTTATACTCCTACTTACATAACATCAATGACGCATCACCAAAATGTAAACAAAAACAAGACTGACTCACTGACCCACTTAAGCCTACCAGTTCATTAAATCAACAAATTATGTGTCAAAAACTCGTTCAAAACGCCATGAAAAGAGATACTCGATGAATCGGAAACAGGGTGGGGGTTAATAAAATAAAATGAGAATATTATCGAATTGCGACCGGTAAGGTTAATGTGGCGTGGTACGAATTTAGAAATCTATGGAGAGAAATTAAGTTAGTTACTACCTAATTAATACATAATTTTTATTTCATTTATTTTTGCTTACTAGTGTCCGCACACTGGTTGAAATTCGACTATAATGAACGTATTTTTTATGCACAATTTGAAAAAAATATTAGCATTCTGCACTCTTTCTCTATATAAACTATATGTGTGCGAAATTTCATACTCCTCCGCCCACGCAATTTTCGTAAAAAGGGGTACAAACTTTTTGCTTCACGTATTAATATATAGATTATACGTAGCCATAAGTCTAACATAAGTTGCTGCAGGTTACATTGACGACCTTTGTGACGCAGTGGGCTAAGGTCTAGGTGGTCTGGACTAATGTTTCAGGTCTGGGTGTTTCTATGTATAAATTATGTATGAATTTAAAAATGAAGTATAAAAGAAGTATAATCAGTCATGTGGTATCCATAACACAATAGCTGCTTACTTTGGGGCCGGATGATGATGATGACGTGAAGCAAAAACTTTGTACCCTTTTTTACGAAAATTGCGCGGATGAAGGAGTATGAAATTTCGCACACTTATAGTTTATATAGAGAAGGAGCGCAGAATGCTAATATTTTTTTTTAATTTTGCATAAAAATACATTAAAATTTATTATGGTCGAATTTTGACCAATAGGCGACCATAAACTGATTCAATATGTAATGCTAATGTTGCTAATTACCAAGGTGACATGTCAGATGTACACGTCATATCCGACTACTGTAAGACTTGCTCGTTGTTTTTAAAGCATTCTTTTAAAACGTCTTATTGAACAGTACAAGTCTACAGGGTTGCTGTAAGAAAAATCTATGTAGGAAGCTATTCAAATTTACAACAGAAAAATATTAAATTTATAAGACAAGTATCGACTCCATGTATTTCATCTTCTATCAAAAATCCTAATGTGACTCTCATAACATAAATCAGAACGTCAATAGTTATGAGACGACTGTTCACGTGGTTTTTCAATAACAATTGTGTTGGAGACCAATATTTAGTTATATCGAGGACAGGATGTACATTTTTCAAACAGTCGAAAGTACCTGATACCGGACCAATGATTCTATCATAGATAAAATATTATTGATAAAAATATAAAATTTTTAGGTATATTTTGTGCCACTCTGTCCAATATTTTTTACCCCGTGTGTATGTGTATTTCGACCATTATCAGCTGCCCACTTTCAGAACTTTGAACTGTGTCAATATTACTACATATTGGTCTCCAACTCAATATTTAGTACGAGTAATATCGAAGACAGGAAGTCAAACAGTCGAAAGTACCAGACCATTGATTTTATCATTTATAAAATTGTTAATGGTTAAAATATACATTTTTGTATGTGTATATTGTGCCACTCTGTCCCATACTTCTTACCCAGTGTATATGTGTATTTCGACCATTATCAGCTGCCCACTTTAACTGTTTACTTTGAACTGGTACTTTGAACTGTTTTAATGTAACTACATATTAGTCTCCAACTCTTCACAATTGTTATTCAATAACAACAATCACGAAACCAGTCGTCTTTATCTTGACTGTTGACGTTTCTATACTAGAAGCTTTTCTAGTTTGGGGCTAGATCTTGTCACAACATGATCACACGAGTTAACATTGGTAATGAACACATATCTTAATATTGGTGGACAATTTCACACTTGAAATTATCCATCAATAATAATATATGTTTATATTTATTATACTGAGAAATTACTAACAAAAACAATTGGTGTAACAGGGTGGTCTTTTTAGTTCCCTTATAGTTTCAACATGTCTGTTCACACCTAATCAGAGCTCTTGCTCGCAGACTATTAATCTTTTCATAATTAATATATGCACGGTAATATAATTGTAAAGAAAACTATCATTATAAATCTTTGAATCCTGATTTGTTATCCACACACAATTCTTTCAATTTGCAACTAGAATTTAGAATTTATATTATAATTTATTTATTTCAGAACAACAGATAACTTACAGGATTCACCGAAACGTCTGTCTGTCTGTCTTAATTAAAACTTAAAAATATTCTAGATCTAGATGATTCTAGATGATGTTGAAGTAGTAGGAGACCAGACCACTAGTCACCACTGTCCTACTGTCCTCTTACTGATTTTGGAAGCCTTCAGTAATATTAATAATAATAATAATAGCACCGGACCTTTGAAACAGCATCATCTGGCCCCAAAGCAAACAGAGCTTGTCTTATACCACATGACTGATTTACTACTTATATACGTTTTTTTTAAATACATACATATTATACATAGAAACACCCAGACCCAAGACAAATACTTACAGATTATAAAAACATTTGTTCGGAGGCGGGAATCGAACCCATTACCTTCTGCGTCTCAGTCCTTTGGCCCACTGCGTCACAGAGGTATTTAGTGCGTGGTCACATGCGCTTGGCCAGTATATTTGAGTTTATTTCGATGTTTATCTGAAAAGTAAAAACAGTCGATTGGGAAGGAAACCTTATAAATATTTGTATTTTAACATAATAGCTTCATGTAGAAGTAGATATATCTGTCGCCTGCTCTGCGCATCTGCGTTTATTTCCCCGTGCCATTCTAACCACATCTAGACCGTTGCGGTGCGGACAATGTGGTCTATGGTCCGTGAAGTGATTCCCCCGACACGGCTTCAGTTATTTATATCCCGCTTTATTGACTTGTCATTCTATTATCCGTTAAACCCCTCTTTATTCCATAGTACCAAGCCGTAAATACAAACATCGGTTTAACATCGGCCATAATCGCATACTATAGCACACATGAATGATAGAGTAAAAAGAAAAAAACGTGTGCATCTCGGGACGCCCGACAGAAGTGATAACTTAAACTAATCTAACTAGCGCTGTGGGTTCGAGTGAGAGAGGAGGAGCCTGCCTACCGCTGCCGTATGCGTGAGAGAAATGGAAGCCGTTACGCGTTATGTAACGAAGCGGTTTACCCATAAGAAATTATCACTTCAAAAACAAACATTCTCATGTAATTCTCAGGCTTAGTATACGAGTAGCTTGGTACAAGATACTTCATATAATTGTAGCCTAATTACTTATTATTTTTTCGGAGACAACACACTATTACCGAATGTATTTTTTTTCTTTAACACGATGTTTAGACAATGCTGTTACGTTGACGTGGCACTGTGGGCCAAGGCCCGGCGGAGACCCAGAATGTTGCGGGTTCGAGACAAATGTTTGTATGATCTGCAAGTATTTGTCTCGGGTCTCAGTGTTTCCATATTTAATAATGTATGTATTAAAAAAGTACCTAACTAACTAACTATATAAGTAGTGTCAATTTATTTAGTAGTGTCTTGTGGTACCCATGCTGTGAGGCTGTGTAAAATGTTTGGCAAAAATCTAAAACTGTTAACATTTGGCTTCAAAAGCATTTATAATCAGATATGTATGGTAAGTATCATAGATATTACACATATATAACACACATAAGTAGTACCTGGATGACCGAGCTTTGCTCGGTATAAAACACGGATAAAACGACGTTTTCTAAAAATGATTTCAATTTATAGCCTCCGAAGCCCCTGCATAATAAATTTTATGAAAATGGTAGCCTTTTCCGAGATTCAGATTATATATATATATATATATATATATATATATATATATACAAGAATTGCTCGTTTAAAGGTATTAGATATATTGATGAATAGCCCACACAGCATCTTTAAATTAAACAGAGCTTGAACTTTATAATCACTAGATGATTGATAGAATACTTATACTTGCAAATACATACATACTTCTTACTAATATTGTA
The DNA here is from genome assembly GCA_948098915.1 of Lampropteryx suffumata. Taxonomy (NCBI): domain Eukaryota; kingdom Metazoa; phylum Arthropoda; class Insecta; order Lepidoptera; family Geometridae; genus Lampropteryx; species Lampropteryx suffumata. The sequence continues at coordinate 7,753,345 of OX402558.1, read as the reverse complement.
AAATTTAAAAGTTTGTGTGGATGTTTACATGCTTGTATGTTTGTTTGTGGCTCAATCCTGCCGTTACAAGTTTGGTTGAAACTTAGTTGAAACTTTAAGACCTGGAATAGCATAAAGGCAAATATTTCTGTGGTTATCACGCAAACAAAGCCACGGACAAGAGTTATTCAAAATTCAAAATTCAAAATTCAAAATTCAAAATAACTTTATTCATTACAATCACAAGGACCACTTTGAATCGTCTTCTTACATGCTAGTGAATCTAGGTGCCGGTTCCTCCTAACCCCAGTTCAAGAAGAATCCGGCAAGAAACTTGTCTGGTCTTAACACTTTTTTGTATGATCCTTGACAATTTTGTTACGGATGCCGAGTCGAGTTGGAGCAGATTCATCCCAAGCTTTTTTGTCTTCTAAATAATCAGATATTTTATAATATGCTTTAATAGACAGTTTATGTTTAATTACGTTTTTAAATTTGCCAATCGACAAATCTAACACGTCGCTTGGGACCTTGTTATAGAAGCGTACACATTGCCCTATAAAAGACTTATTAACTTTAGCGAGCCTAACAGTGGGAACAGCGAGTTTATCTTTATTTCTAGTGTTAATACTATGATTATCGCAATTTTCTTTGAATAAATGAAAATTTTTGTGCACATACATTAAATTTTCGTATATATACTGACAAGGCACTGTCATAATATTAATTTCTTTAAACTTATCTCTAAGTGATTCTCTGGGGCCCATGTTATAAATTGCACGAACAGCCCTCTTCTGCAACACAAATATGGTGTTAATATCAGCAGCACTTCCCCACAACAAAATGCCCTGAATGTTGAAATGCTATGAATGCTATGAAAATAGCTGAAGTAAACGAGTCTAGCGGTATCTACGTCGGTAAAATGACGGATCTTTTTGACAGCGTATGCGGCAGAGCTGAGTCTCTTCGACAATTTATCTATGGCAGCTTATTATCTAAAGTAATGCCTAGGAACACTGTGGTGTCGACGAGATCTATCTTTTCGTTATTAATTTTTACATTAGCTTTCACCTGTTTAACGTTGGGCAGTATAAAACGAATGCATTTCGTTTTTTTCTCGTTAAGTAATAAGTTGTTTACATTAAACCATGTTACAACTTTAGAGATTGCATTGTTTACATCGTCAAGATTAGTAAGTCGTCGCTTTAATTTAAATAAAAGTGACGTGTCATCAGCAAACAGTACAATCTCGTGATCATCCTTTACAAGTTTAGGTAGATCATTTATATAAATTAAAAACATGAATGGCCCGAGTATTGATCCTTGTGGTACACCCATTTTTACCATTGACCCCGGAGAACGCTTTCCATTTACATCTACTTAGCATCTACTTAGTGAGAAGCGTAAGTGAAACTCCCTTAACACCATAGTGGTGTAGTTTGCTGATTAGAGTTTCATGGTGAACGCAATCAAAAGCTTTCGACAGATCACAAAAAATAACTAAGGCATCGCGTGATTCCTCCCAGATATCAAAAATATGTGATATTAACTCAACACCGGCATCAGTCGTTGAGCGTCCCTTTGTGAGTTAGTACCTTATAACTAAATCAACTAGACACTAACTGGAAAAGACAAAATCGTCAGACAGTATACCACAATCCAAATCATTAAGTCTTTAAAACGGATAGTATTTTTTCTCCGAATTCATTTCTTCGCAAGACAGATCTACTCTGCTTCCTATAATAGAGTCGGTCTATGAATCGTAAATCATAGCATTTTGCATCTTACGTCATTGACACAAATGCCACCCCAGCATTCATTTCTTAGAAAACAGATTCTAATAATAGGACCTTTCAATATAACTGCAACCACTGCAGTGCAGATGACACCAATTCTTTTCAATTCATATTTACAATGCAATTGAAGTCAAGTGGTAAGAGTCATTTCAATTTGGGTTCCGTAATTTTTGTTATGCATAAAATCAATTTGCACTCAAAATCTCGGTAACTGCTAAAAGCAATAAATTGCGGTAATTTATAGATCGAGCGAGCGAATATCTCGGCTGCCACCGATATTGGACGATTTAGGATTGTATGTTTGGTTCTTTGACGATAACTTTCGAACTGAATCCGATATGTTACCTGTAGTTCGCTTGATTGTAATTGAGAAATTTGCTGAAAATGAGTAGGTAAAATATGATGTTTGTTTGAGTTCTTTGACTACTTGCACCTACCTACTTGCATCTACTTGCACCTACTTAATGAGAGCTTTCATTAATAAATTAATTTATTGCCTTTGTATCTACCTACATCATAGATTTAAACGTACTTGCATTAGTAGGTTTAAGTCAATGAAGTTGGTGGATGGATATAATATGGATATCACGAGGATTGCAGCATCTTCAAGTCTAAAATGATTACAGAAATTCCTCGGCTCAGTACTTATAAAACGTTTTCAACACGCCGGCTCGAGACCGGCACGGCGCCGGTGCCGTACGGCTGCGAAGCAAAAATGTATAATATTTTATACATTTTTGCTTCGCAGCCGTACGGCGCCGGCATGTTTTTCCACTTACCGGCTCCGGTGCCGGTACGGCATTGTCCCCACTAATACCGGCGCCATCGCCCTACCGGTACTGTAAGTGGAAAAACGCCCATACAGTAGGAAAAGCGCAACTATTTGAATAATTTCATACGGAATTCTACTTTGAAGTGTCAATGATACTTGAATTAAATGGCTGCCCCGACAATTTTCTTGAAGACTCTCGAAGGCGAGACTTTCAGGGCGATTGAAGGCTAAAACTTTGTTGGGCTTTATTGACCAATTTATTAAACCCTCAAAAATTCCAAAAAGGCAGACCGATTAAAATTAAATATGATCTATTTATGAATCACAATGGAGAGAACCGATTTACGCACCATTTTCGGTCCATTATTCGTACAATGGGCCAATTTTCTATTGAAGATGAGTATAAAAATACAGTCTTTGTTTTATATCGGGTATAATTGGCCGTATCATAATAAATTTTATTGAGATAACCAGTAATATTGTTTGTTATTGTTTCCACAATTCCGTTCTGTAGCGAAGGTAGGAGGTTTTCCTGTTGAATTGTTAAACTATGGGTTTGATACGGATTTTAGTTAACAATATATTGTTACAGACTAAAATCTGTTACTTAGTTTCGGTATATTCTTTAAAACTTGACTCTCTCTTTTGGCTTTTAAAGGAGCTTGTAATTATCATACCATGCTATCTAATTCTCAAAAGGCAGATCTTTTCTAAATTAAAATATTACACGAACTTTTGAATCGACCAAACGTTCAAATATTAGAACACCTGAACTTGTTCACGACTGCAATCCCTGGGCGCAGTAGACACCTCTTCGGATCTCTAGTTACTTAGGTATTTAAGCATGAATCATTAACATTATATTTGGCAACTGCATTACACAGTAGTTACCATTCCGTGCGTAATTAAACTTATTATCATCGCCCTCTGTGGCGCAGTGGACTAAGGTCCGGCTGAGACGCAGAAGATTGCGGGTTCGATTCCCGCCGCGGGACAAATGTTTGTATGATCTGCATGTATTTGTCTCGGTCTGGGTGTTTCTATGTATAAAAATTAAGTATCTACAAAAAAAAAGTTTATAAGTAGTAAGTAGTAGTAGTAAGAAGTATTAATAGTAGTAAGTACGACAGATAAGTCGTGTGGTACCCATAACACAAGCTCTGCTTACTTTAGGGCCAGATGATGCTGTGTGAAATGTCCAGCATTATTTATTATCTACTATTATAAGACAATTTTACAATATAATACAATAAAACAATACGCAAATTTGGTTCACATCGAGTTTTAAACCTGCATTATCTTGTATCTCAGATATAGCACCTGTTAGAAGAGAAACAGTATTCCAATAAATTTGTACAGATCCTTTGAGTTCAGGCCGCTTGATAAGTAGCACTAGCGCCAACCCTTCTCTTAGTTGACATGTCCCTAAGTAGACCCTCAAATTGGCCTGCTGGGAGTTGACCGATCACGTGACTGCGTCAAGTTGGGAACTTCAGATTTATGTTGGAACGTAAATTGCTTGGATTCTTGAGATGGGCCTGATTGTTTTATGGATGTACTTTGACTTTGTACTATCATACTGCGAAACGACACCGTAAAACCACGGCTTTAAAACCATGTTTGAAATTACTCGGACATATCTGATGAAATCTAGTTTGAACTATTTGGCACATTGTCTTATTTCTGCTCCACGTTGATAAGTAAAAAAGTAAAAAGATTTTTAATTAGATAACTACTTGTATGATGTATAAATCAGGGTAAGAAATCTCGTTTGTTACATTGCAGTAACTTGTGTTAGAAGAGTTCCCTCTTTTCTGTGGTCGCTGAGAAACACGTGTGTAATTATAATAACTAGGTATATTAATTACATAAATATATAAAATATTGGTGAACTTTTATACATATATTTTTAAATACATACAAGATTCTTTATAACACCCAGACACAGAACAAATATCTATGTTCACCGCACAAATGTTTATCCTGAGAGGGAAGCGAATCCACCCTCACCTACAGCACAGAAGGCAGAGCTACTACTAAATAGTTGAATAGGTGCAATGTAAATAAGACTGAAGCATTTAGTAGAATGGTTATAGAGATAACATGGATAAATAAGACTAAAATAACAAACGAACAAAACGTATATAAAAAAGAACCTAGTTAGTACTCGTAAGTACAAAATCGTGCAGAAATATATATATTAGAGATAATTCAAGCACATTGACAGATTTACTTGCTCTAAAATTTTAGCTCTATAGCAAACTAAAGATAAATTCCAGATAGACCTATTCGTCTAATCAGCGAATTGCGCGCTCAAATCACTTCTCGTAAGGACCGAGCCGTCGAAGGAATACTAATATTTTTCTAGAATAATTCAGGGAGTTTTGTCGCGAAGAGTGCTGGGGTGACATCAATGTCAATGACATAAGATACAAGATGCTATGATTCACGACTCTACTTATTGTACAGACTCTATTGATTTTCTTTACGTGGAGAATAAGTGGAAGATAAATTTGAAAGCGTGTTTAATAAATAAATAAATTGGAGGATAATGAACACAACACCATCTTGCCCCCAATAAAGCATAGCTTGTATTTTGGTGACCAGTATGGCGATTATGGAACTTTTGATACAAACAATGTCCATCAGTTTCTAATAGCAATAGGCATTTTTTAATGGATTGGTATTACGTATGTTCGGTTTCTATCTCAGTGTCTATTCATATGACAGCAAGTGTTGTAATCAACATCAAACTTTTGTAATACCAATTCATAAATAGTCACTGAATGCTTTTAGTATCAATGTTTTGATAGTATCAGAGTTCCATAATCGCCCGGCAGGTGACATTATAGAATACTTATATATTTTTTAATTCATACAAATGAAAAGTACAAAGAAAAATTGATTTATCAACCTAGAACCCGAACAAATCTTTAAAAATATAAACAAGACATTTACTATCGCGAGACCAACGCACGGCGATCGATTTATATATATATATATATATATATTATGACCGTGCAAATCGGTGGTGTTCGAATATTTATAGATCTCTTGCGTCGGCTTAATCGTAGCTTTAAATAATACCTATCTTACCATGCTCTTGGACTTGGTTATCGTCTCGGATTTAAATGAACATATAGATTAATCTTTCGTAATATTCCTTGTTATCCTTGTGGTTGTATTGAATAATTCTGAAAGCCGACTTTAGTAGGTATTTTATGTATAAACAGTTATTTCGCATTATTTTTAGTTCACTGTTTTAAACTAGTTCGTGGGTTGGTGAATACCCAACCCGTTCAGTTTCGCTGTCGATGGCATAGCTTTTGTTTAATTTTTATTTAAGAGCGCTATCACAAAAATATGCGCTGTTGCGAGGTTTTTGTCGTTTTAATATTATGCATTGCATATACCTAATTATTACATGAATAATATCCTTTATTTCATCTTCTTGAATAATAATAGAGCAAATTTTAGAAATTTTACTTATTTATTTAGTAATCATCATTCTCCTGGTGCTTGTTTCGGCAAAAACACACAGAGCCCCGATTTGAGAGCTCTAATTAACAAATTCTGTTGACTATAAACGACAAAAAAAATGTATGGCACTAAAAACATCCTGTTCTTTCATAATAATAGAAAAGATTTTTATTGTAAACCACGAAAACAATGAAAAAATAAATTAGATTTTCGATCAAAAAGGCTTTGAAAAAAGTCTGAATATCTCCGGAGTTAAACACCACACCGTCAAAATATTGATACCAAAATAAAATTCAACATTTCCTTAAACTACTACTGTATTTTTTTTTATTTTAAATCAATGCTATTATTTTTAAATTAATAAATAAAACTAGACGCACCGATATCGCAAACTCAGTACCGCGCGAGCGCTTGCTACGGGCGGACCTGCGTTGGTTGATTTCGCGTGCAGTGTGCGTCGTAGCCGCGTAAGCGCTGCTGTTGTGTGCGTGCTATGCTTAGTTGTAAACTAGGACGCAGGGTTTTAATCGTTGTAAGTATCCGTTCATATAGTCTCAATGTTTCTTAAGTTTATACAAATTGTTTACTTATTTCAATGATACCCAATGCCTAATAAAAGTTAGTTTGATTTTAGTTGTGTAATCTAAGGTATGCCGATGACACCACTCTTCTAACAACATCTAAAGAAGACATGGAACATCTTTTAAACAGCCTGGAAACAAACAGCATTACTCTTGGGCTCGCTATCAATCGTGATAAGACAAAAGTGATGATAGTGGACAGAGCCAAAAATAATACTCCTACCGTTAAATGTATAGCCAATTGTGATGTTGTCCAGAGCTATATCTACTTAGGCTCTAACTAATTACCAATACCGAAGGCTGTGAAAACGAGATACATGATGATGATGGCAAGAGATGCCGTGGCCGCTCTCCGACCAGATGGCGAGATCTGATAAAATCTCTCACCAAATCCACGATGACCGACTGCTTCCAATAGAGCCGGATGGAGACGCATAGCAAAAGCCGCCATTCATCAGGACCCACTCATAACCACGACCACTCTGCCAAGAGTGCCCGACTGAGCAGAAGAAGAGGCCTGTTATTGACTCAAATCACTGTTACTTGGAGGCTTTACCCGATTTCTTATACAGTGAAGGTCTTGTGGAAGTGAAATGTCCAATTTCTGCTTATAAAATAGACTTTGAAGAAGACGTGCGCACAAAAAAAGTTAAAGGAATTATATGCAATGATGTTACATGTGCAACAATATTTCAAAACCATGACTGGTTTTACCAAATACAAGGCCAGTTTTATATTACAAATAAAAATATTTGTATCTTAACATACCTAAGGACTAGCCCAGATCACCCTGTAAAAGTTATGAACATACGAGTGTATAAAGAGAAAAAAAAAAATTGGCAAGAAAAGATGCTACCGGAGTTGCAGGCGTTTTACGAAAGATGCGTGCTCCCTGAAATTATTGATTCGAGGAAAGCTTGGTCAATGCCATTACGCGAAATATATTTCTAACTAGATGTTTCATCCAAACGCTGCTAGTGATCCAATAATTGTAAGCGAAAATGTGTTATTCATTCCACCCCTATATCGCAAAAGAAAAATGGTTGTAATGTATAAATGTAAATAAAATATTTTTGTTTTCAAAGAAATCTATTATTCCTGTACTTACACCTGATCGATACAATACATCTTCAAATCAAAACGCTGATAAGAACAATATAGTATTACCACAGAATAACTAATAGGTATTAACCGCTAAGACGTACCACCTGGAGTCATAGCTTCTAATTTAAATAATGGGCGATAATTTTATTATCCACAAACATTGTTTGAGCTATAGGGTAGCAGAAATCTCTTTATTTACCGAACTATTGGTCGTAAAACACGTCACCATAAACTTTACGCACACAATTGCGCATGTATAAAGACGCAAGTAAACCATCGAAGTAAATAATCTTAGTCCCAAACCAATACATAAAATAAAATAAAAAAATATTATATATTAATAAATTTGTTTATTTTGGATCAAAGCGTGGTGACCAGAGCGGTCACTATAGTCAAGGGTAGACTGCTGGGATCACTCTACGTACGAGGTTTGCCCACAGCAATGAAGTGTACATGTCAGATATGGTTAATACATACAAAACCATCTATTAGCATACCTAAAAAAAATGTAAGGAGCTTTTGTTTTTTTTGGTTTAAAAATCTGGCTGTAACAGCTAGATTTTTAAAAATGTATGTAAATGTAAAAGATGAAATTTAAATAGATTTTTAGAAAAGCTTTACTATCCGTGATTTTAGAGCAAGATTTGAGGCAGACAGACAGTCAGAGAGACATAACAAGACTAACTATGACGTAACCAACTAAGCTATAAGATGTTGTGACTTGATCATCTTGCAAGTACGCATTTACAACATTGGCAAGCAACGTTTCTATATTAAAATTAGTTAATTTAGTGCTAGAACTTATATCCACTCAATTCAGTAACAATGTTACTGAATTCAGTGGAACTAACCACGACATTATAGTCATAAACGACGAGACGTCGTTACGTTATGACCATTTTGCTTAGAACATTCCATTAAAGGTGTTCAGGGCTTCAATTTAGAAAATACTATGTTTACTTCGACGCTTTATTAATACCTCACAAACTTTAAGCTATGCTCAGGCCTAGCGCTTACTGCGAATTATTTCGCGGCGTTTTGTTTCGAGCTATTCTGTGGAACATGAATCAGATGTGAGAAAGTTTGTATGTATGGATGTTTGTTACTCTTTCACGCAAAAACTACTTTATGGATTTTATTGAAACGTTACAATAACATAGCTTATACACCAGAATAACACATAGGCCATAATTTATAAAGATATTATGTGAATTGTCCAAAAAATTACGATAAGTGTCAAGCAAGTAGGGAAAAATCTGCCATCTGCGAGACATTCTTGCGTGCGCTGCTAAAACCGTTGGAATTGCACGTATATAATGTATAATGGAATTGTTTATCTTAAATAGTCCTATAAAAAAGTCCGCAGAACCAGTTTTGATGAATTTTGGTATAAAGGTAAATATGACCTTGGAGAAGAAAATAAGCTACTCGAAGTAGTAATCCTGCGCACACGAAGTCACGGGCACCAGCTAGTATGACATACTTAAGAACAGAATAGCGCGGATTAAGCCGCGTGGATTAATTATCTAGTGCGTGCTAGGCCTTAGGGCTGTCAGTTAGCTAGTAACGTAAGAATGAATACATTGGAAAGACTATCTCAAACCTTGAACATTATATGAACGTACAAACCATCAAATTAAAACTAAACACGGAATCTATTTATTTATGGCTTTTATTTGAGTGAAGTCAAGACAGTTTAATCGAAAAATCCCTCTGAAGTAACCCTTGAATACTGCCTTTCAAAGGCGTTATTAAGCTGGTAGTCGAAAGTACTCATGTAATCAAAGTCTTGGCAACGTAACTGTACAGTCAAAAAATGCTCCCTAGTACTTTAGCTAAGAGAGAGAACAGCTTGATCATTCCGTAGTATCTCAGTCTTGTTCAAATTCGTATGTTCAATTCAAACCTCCTTCTACTCGTATATCGGATAAAGTCACCCATTGGCCTTAGTAAAATTCAATGTCAAAATAACATTGACTTTTACTACGGTCAATAGCGTTTTGTAGTCGATAAAATGTTACTATTTCTTTACTTTTTGAAATGATAACTTCTTATGGGAGGGTAAACCGCATTGTTACGTAACGTGTTACGGCGACAGTATGTCTGGTATACGACAGCAGTAGGTAGGCTTCTCCTCTCTCACTTTAACCCACAGCGCTAGTTAGATCAGTATAAGTTATCACTTCTGTCGGGCGCCCCGAGACGCAAACGTTTTTTTTACTTACTACTTTTTACTTTCTATTTCTTTAGTATTTTTGGGCGGTAGGTGTAAAAAAGAAACATCTAAAAATATTTAACTCCTTTAATTTTTGTGTAAAATATCTTGACAAATTAGTAGATATTTGTGTACAGGTATTAATGTATGTATGAATATAGTTAAAAGTACAGTACCTGCCTTAAAGTGTTTTCTCCTTCATCACATTACTCTAACTTATGTAAGAGTTTTTTGTGTTTTTTCCATAAGAAAAAAAAACAAAAAAACAATCACATTGTTCCTGTATTTTCCTGTCACTTTATTTCTATTATTTCTTCTGTGTTTTTTTGTTGTGTACAATAAAGTGTTAATCCATCTATCTATCTATCTATTTAGGTACTCTTTTTTACATGCACTTCTAAAACAATAGGGTGCATGTAGACCATTGTTTTAATTTATATTAATATTTTGTGGAAATATCTAAGTGTATCTAGGTTTATTGATTTCAGCAATTTGTTTTAAAATATTTTTTATTATGTTATGCTTAGGTGTATGTATTGTTTCATGTCAACAAAAATGTTAAGGCCTTTCCACATTTCTTTATTTATACTAGAATTACCGTGCTTCTTTTTAAATGAGCTATATCACCGGTTTGCCTCATTAACTTGTTGGAAAAAATGCTTCAGTGGCCGAAATGAGATTCCGCTTTGCAGAGCACAATAATTTATTCAAAATTTTAATATGGCCCCCACAATGGCCATGCTTGTGGCAGGGCAATATTTCCAATATTACTTTGTTGTATTTAGCAAAACAAAAGAAGTCACAGTGAAGGGATTATGTCGATGTTTGCGTTTTAACACAAAAAAATTACGGCAAAACTGAAAATCCATTTTAGTATTCTAAATTCAAAAGAGTCTCTATCTGTTTGTCTGCCTGTGAGTTTGTGACTGTTAAATGCCTAAACAGCGAAACGGAATGATGAAGTTTGATAAGGAGATATATATAATATATAAAGATATAAGCTACGTTTTATGTACGTATTACACATGCGAATTACTAGTTGTTGTCAATATTACGAAAGGAACCTCTGAGGCGCACCTTAATCCATTTACCACACTAGTTCAAAATAACTAGTGACACGTGAAAAAGAAAAAGCCAATATTTTGGTAAATTAATACTTCACTTGTTAAAAAAAATGAGCAACAGTAATAATAGTGATGCAATTGCCTTCAAGATATTTTATAGGTATATAAGTCGAAGATATTTATCAAACTTGCATAAATTATCTCTTTTAAAATTTACGTATTAACCTACTGTAGTATATCATTTTTTTGTATTATTCATCAACAGGGATTCTTTTAAATTGGGTGGATTTGCGCTGGCTTCCTGCAAAGCACTTTGTAATAAACCTTAGTCAAGTAGACCGAATAAATGGCAAAATGAATAAAAAATATCTTAAACCGTTCTCACAAGGTTTGGAAAACCTTATTCATTTTTGTGATTATGAAACAATTTCATTATAAATCGAATATTGAGCAAATGTTGGAAAAGATTCTTAAGTTTTTGGTTAGAAAAAACTTTCATCGACAAATTAATAAAGCACTTAATCAAAAGATAGTCTTCATTTTGTGACTATGAATATAGCTCAAGAACACCGAATTCAAGATATTCAAGACTCGAAATTACCGGAAAATGATGATATTTTCGGAAACAAGTTTATTTTGAAGTAGTCGCATGGTACCAAAATTATAATCATCAATTACATAATTACAAGCAATTAACAAATAAGATATGGAAATGATATTCACTGACTGCTTTACGAAAACAATGTAAACGTTACAGAATTCACTCCTGTATATTCTGTGTTGCCATGCTAATTAACAAAAGACAGGTGGGTAATTCTCACTAAAGACCTTCCGTTTGGAATGTGGCAAAGGTGTAGGTAGATTAATAATAAACTAGCTAAAGTTAATAAAAAATGTTTAAAATACGTTTATTACCACATTAAAATAATTTAAAAATCCAAGATAGTAAATGGATGGATTTATCATATTTAAATGCAAATTGTGTTATTTATAAACACTAGTGCATGAAAGAAAAGAGTGGAAAAAAGGGAGAGAAATCTTTACCCATTGAAGGTTTCAATCCGATCAATGTATCAATGGATTTTTCAGCTCGAAAGATGAATGTTTACTTTACCAGTATTCTCAAACAGCGAAAGAAAATGTCGTAAATGTCGAAACCGCGATGTCGTAAAACCTAAAAAATTAAGGCATGTGTCATGTGCCCGAAAGGAGCCCCTGAGGCGCACTTCATTCCTTTCACAACACTTTCGGTCTTATTACAAAAAATACAATAGTCTAGGTTTAAACCAAGACCTTCTAGTCTAGGTTTGTTGCGGTAACAAAGTTGATCCGAGTATCAAAATGTGTTCTTATTACAAAACGTAGTACTAACCAAAGACCAGCTAGTACAAAAAGAAAGACCATGGTTTATTTATTATCCACAGTTAAGGTAGTAAAATTGCGCCATCTAAATGAAAACGTAGTGTTAAGGTCTATGTTCTCGTTCTATACAACACCATTTTACGTGATACTGACACTTACACTGACAGTAACGCAGACAGATTTACAAAATAAAATGAAAAATTGTCATCTGTCTCTGTCTGATAAGATGATGTGCTAGCGCGGCAAGTTTGATAAAAAATTTCTGCTCAGCAAGAGTTTATTTAAACAAATCCAAAATATTTCAAAAAGATGGATGTTAAAAAGAAAAGATAAGTAATTAGTAAGTAGGTGGGTACTTACCTACCTACTCGTTTTTGTTATTATAAATATTTACATTATTATGTCCTACCATGGCCTGTGTGATTCATTCACCCATGAAAACATAACAAACAAGCATACAAACATACAGATAGAGAAGAAAATAATTAATTCTGTTTTTTATTGTTATTCCAATAAACATTTTTCTTTATGTTTTTAGTGACATCAAGCAAACACCCCATCGATAAAAGCAGCTCAGCCACCAAAAGGAAGAACTCCTATATCTAAATCTATAATATAATAGGTAGATCACCATTTAATCATCATGAATCATGCATGAGCCACTGGTGCACCTAGGCCTTTTAATTTACCTTTCGGGTCAAATGCTTTTGTGGATGCCCACCCTACTTTTTGTGCATAGTCGTATTGCTTCATACATTTTTATGTAATTAATTATTATTTACAGAACTGAAGAAATGCGCCACAATATTGTAAAGTAATATAGAGTTCAAAAACAAACAAATCAAAATGATGGAAGTTGAACATGAAAACAATAAAAAAATTGCAAATAAAAAATAAAAAAAATAGAACTGGAAATAGCTTTATTAGAATTACAGTACGAAATAAATACATATAATAAAGAATACATTGTAAAGTATTAGTTCCTAGCCTACCTTCATATTACAATAGATAAATATTGTAAAAAATATTATATACTATTATTAAAAATGAGTTTCAATAAACTGCCTTCTCCTAATATTTCCCCTTATCGTGTTAGGAATATATCTTTGTATTTCTAATGGTTCCCGTGATGTTTGGTCATTGCTATCCTTCTCACCGGGTAACAGGTCTTCCCTCATATCAATAATTCTTCATATCAATAGCAATATTGTGAAGCACATGCAACAATTGTTTTTTTAATTGTTTCGATATCCCCAAACATGCCTCTTAATAGGCAGCGAAACCTCTGTTTCCATAGACCAAAACATCTTTCCACGGTGTTCCTGGTACGGATGTGGCATCAATTGTAGTTTTGTTCTTGTAGAGTTGTGGGGTTCAACCCTATATTTCAAACGAAAATCTTCGTCATGTAATTGAAACGGGATATCGTGTCCGATAATGTTGCCGACGGGTTGTCTCCAGCATATCCAAATCACCTAGATCTTCTAAATCTAAAAGATCGTTGTTATCAACCATTTTCGAAACGCAAACCGAAAAAAACAACAAAGGAATAAATCCAAACAACGGATATTGTTTGAAGTTTGTTTGATTGATTTAATTTTGAGGTTATGTTTAGTACCAAAGATTCAAAGATAAACTATGGGTCTCGTGGGTTTATCTTTAGTACCATAGATGTTACAGCAACTAGAGAAAAACTTCGTTTTGTAATAAGCTTTAGATTAGACCCTGGTTTATCAGCAGGTTTAAACCTAGACTATCTTTAGTCTTCGTTTTGGAATAAGGCCGTTTAGGTATATTAACTACGTTGCTGGTTTACTCACTGCAAAGAAAATCCTGTTTGAATATAGGTAATGACTCTGCAAATAAAAATAATCAAGTTCCTTGTAATTCAAAAGCCCTCATCAAAAACACTTTTCAATAAATTTACATTCCGCCCCTAACAGGGCTCCGTATGTCACAGGAATAAAACCCTCATCGCGGTGGGTCCCGCATAATTTTCGTGTATTCTTTGTAAATTTACTGTGGCATTTGCAATTCTGATTGTGACACTAGCCACGGCATTTCCTGGGCCACAAAACACTAACACTAACTCGCTCTATGCTGGCATCGTGACCAAATACATAGATCATCGCTGTCAGTTATTGAATACAGTAAATACAATTTCCTTTCAACAACAGTCACACAAACATGATAAGCTGCTTTCTAGTAGAAATCTAGTTGCTGATAGGTAGATAAGCTATCTTTGCGTATGGATTGTTTAAACGGTCTTTGTATTACTATCACATGTATGTATTATCGTATATAAATCTGTTAAAAAAGGCATCAAGACTAATAAAGCAATTAAAGAACAATATTAAATAGAAAAAAAAATGAATATAGAACAATATATAATTCGCTTTTAGAAAATTTCGTGGCTGCAACAGAAGATCTCCCACACAAATTGGGGATTCGTTAAATCCCAGAATATTTACGTTTTATTGAGAACAGATTTGCTTAAAATATTGCTTACGTTTGCTTTAATCTTGCGGCCAGTGCCAGAAAATTTGGATATTCCTTTTGTCAAAGAGTAGGTAAGGTAACAAAGCGTAGATTACCTGTTTTGAAACGTAACTTACCTGAATATTTCTTATTCCACCTGTTTTCTCATAAACGATTCTCATAACGACACTAAAACCGCCGTCAGAAATAAACTGCTTAGAAACTCAATGGTTACAGACAATAAACCTCTAAATCTCTTTTCAACAGATAATCCTTCTTCTTCTTTGTTTATGGCATGTGACATAATAATGCCAATTTTGCCAGTGTCAAGTGTTTATGTTTGTTTATGGTCAATTTGTTTAATAAAGTCTTAGTCGATGGTCAATTGTCAATTTTAGACGTCACGCGGAATGGCGTCTAAAATTTTCTTGGGATTCCTCGTCGTTCACATTGCATCACAACACACATTTAATTCAATTCTCCATACCCGTCCTGTAGTCACAATTTATTCATTAAAATTCCGCCATTATTACTGAATAAAATATGCAATAAAACGAATAAAACAATATTAAATTAGCAGAGCCATGCTAGGTACTTCATGAAATGACAAACGAAGAATCCCCAGATAATCCTATTTTATTCTATTTTACTAATATTATATAAGTCAAAGATTGTGTCAATGTTTATTTATTACTCAATTACACAATAAAGGTTTGGTATAGATGATTCTATTTAGTATTGACATTGGACCTAGAATAATATAGTATATGATAAAGTATTATAAAACAACGTATCACTCGCAAAGCCGCGGGCAAAAGTCAGTATTAAATAATTACATTATAAAAACTAAACAGAAAACCGACTTCTTTGAAAGCAATTTAGGCCAATAAAATTGATTTTTTTGTACATATCTTTTTTTGAAGTCGTTTAAACAAGCATTAAACGGATGGACAAATATAAAGTACTATTCCGCCAATCTGGCCTGTCAGCTCAGTTGGTAGTAACTCTGCCTTCTGCGCTGTAGGTTGAGGGTTCGATTCCCTCCCAGGATAAATATTTGTGTGAAGAACATAGGTGTTTGCTCTGTGTCTGGGTGTTACAAAGTATCATAAGTATGTATTTAAAAATATATAAGTATTCTATCAGTCATCTGGTCACCATAATACAAGCTATGCTTAGTTTGGGACTAGATGGTGTTGTGTGCATTGTCCATCAATATTTATTTATTTATTTATTTATTTATAATCTATTACCGACGAGTTAGATACGATGCAGACGCATACACCTCCCTTCCGCCCGTATTAGAAAAGCCATGCAAAGTAATGGATTTTCATTTTTTTTTAAATCTTTTGTTATATGATTTTTTTTGAATTTTTTATTTTATTTTCCGCAAGGTCACACCTGAATTTATTATCTATCGGATACAAAAGTTTGTACGCTTTTAAGTAATTTATCATTTTTTGAAATTCGAAAACCCCACGGAAAAGTCACAGGGAAGCAAAATACGAAGCTTAGTTTTCTTGGATGACATATTTTTTCCAGCTTTTTTGATTTAAAAATCAAACTACTGAACCAATTTTAATAAAATTCCTATAGGACCAATAGGAAAGTAAAACCTTTCACTATTTCACTTTCAATATTTTTTTAAATCAGAAAAAATAATTTCGGAGTTATGAGAGTCAGAAACATAAAAAAACAACAGATTGAGAACCTCCTCATTTTTTGAAATTGGTTAAAAATGTAGCAAGTTTTGTTATGTCTATGCTAGGTAGACCCTTTTTACTGTCATACCTACCTTGTGAAGATAAGCTTTTCTTCAAAGGCCACACGCATCCTATAATTTCAAAGAACCGCTATAACTAAACTACATCCTATTTACGTCATAATAAGGGTCATTTCATAACATACAGAGTGTTTTTTGTTTCTTATATTAACACAATGCTTTTAATGCTTTTGTTTCTTATATTTACATAATGCTTCTATGCTTTACGAACAAATTTTTTTCGTACGAGATGAAACTGAATACTAAATAATAAATAAATAATGCCGGACATTTCACACAGCATCATCTGGCCCTGGCATTCACAAGTAAGCAGAGCTTGTGTTATGGGTACCACTTGGCTGATATAATACTTATATACTTTTTTATTTGTAAATACATACTTATACATAGAAACACTCATACCCAGACTTTATTACAAAAGTAATAAGTTAAAAGAAAAGAAGTAATGGACTGAAATTTGAAACTAAATCCTTATAAACATTATTTTTTTACTGAGCCAGCGCTTGTATTGTATTGACACAAAGTCTAAACTATTGTTTTGTGTGCAGTAATTTATATAGTTTACAAGAAAATATAGACACTAAATCAACCTAATAGTGAAGTTTTAAGTAACTACATAAAAACTCAAGAAAAAAGTGTCTTCCCCTTAACTAGAGACTAAGAAAAGTTCAATTGGACATATTCTTATGAATAATTTATTTTATAAAACTATGTCATAACAAAATTACTCATTAGCTTATTTGGCTAGATTGCAATATTATTTAGCGTATGATCAATATTGTGTAAAAATAACAAAAAAATAACAACCTGTATAAGGTTCTATAAAATTATACGATACGTTAGCAAACCTAAGACTTTAATGGCTAACTATAAATAAAGGGCCTTTGATCATCTGATTGGATAGTAATACGTCCTTGTAAAAGGGTTAGGGTTAAGTTTATTAGTCTGCGCTCAATGCTTTTATATACGTAGATCCACATCTAAGTATATAATGACATTGTTGTTGGCTATTAATAATTACGATTTATAAACTAATATGAAAACCGTCTTCATTAAATGAAATTTGAGCCTATAATACATATGGCCAATAAATGCACTGCTCCAATGAGACAGCGAGGTGTCGGAGTAAACGAAAATAATTATAATAGACGTATACTTAAATTGGTCCTATTTAAATTTTATCGAAATCGGTCGAGCTGAAATATAACAAATAAAAAATAGGAACATAGAACACCAAGAAAAAAAAACTATTTATATAAAAAAAAGTCGTGTTAGTTTAACCACTTATAACTCAAGAACCGCTGGACTGATTTCGATGAAACTGAAAATGATTATAGTTAGTAGCTTGGATTAGGATATTTTTTTATTTTTTATCCCGGAACAACAACGGGAACGGGGCGGGTGAAGCCACGGGTAGCCGCCATCTATCAATATCTATTCGTTACTTTGTTAATCTCCATATTTATCACAATAACTATCTTTTTTTTAACCGACTTTATCAAAAAGGAGGAGGTTCTCAATTCGTCGGAATCTATTTTTTTTATGTATGTTCACCGATTACTCGAAAACGGCTGGACCGATTTGGAAAATTTCTGTTTTTGTTTGAAAGGGTTGTTTTATACTTCACAGGTGGTCCCGTATTAACTTTATCAAAATCGGTCGAGCTGAAAAATCAACGAAAATCTAAAAATTGTTACATCGATGATGTTTTCATCTACTTCGATACCTCGCTGTCTCATTGGAGCGGTGCGTTTATTTGGCCTACCCATATTATATATAAACAAAATACATCTACTTTCCACTAAAAATGTATTATAGGCTCACATTTCATTCAATGAAGTCGGTTTCTTTTTAGTTTTTAAAACGTAATTATTAATAGTGATATTTGTACTTGAATGTTTGTGTAACCACCCAAAGAAGTGGGCAGGGGGCGGCTAGTAGTTTATGTAATAGTAAAATTAGGTAAATCTTACTTCTAAAAAATATACACAATGTAATAATAACAAGGAACTTATACCTACACTAAATCATATTTATTATGAGTGTAGTAGCTATATTAAAATTTTATATCTGGTTGTTATATAGTATCACGTATGTATGTATATATAAATATTATATTAGTCATCTGGTCAGCATATAGATATAGACGATGACCGACGCAGTGGGCCAAAGTCCGGCCGAGACGCAGAAGGTTGCGGGTTCGATTCCCGCTGCGGAGCAAATGTTTGTATGATCTGCAAGTATGTGTCTCGGTCTAGGTGTTTCTATGTATAATATGTATGTATTAAAAAAAAAGGATATAAGTATACTAAATAAAACAATGCCTGACTTTTTACACAGCATTATCTAACCTCTAGGTAAGCAGAGCTTGGGTTATACCTTTTTTTTTGTAAATACATATATATTATACATAGATACACCCAGACCCGAGACAAATACTTGCAGATCATAAAAACATTTCTCCCGCGGCGTGGATCGAACCCGCAACCTTCTGCGTCTCAGCCGGGCCTTAGCCCACAGCGCCACAGGGGTCTTCGAGTATATCAAACATGTGATACCCATAACACAAGCTCTGCTTACCTTGGGGCCAGGTGATGCTGTGTGAAATGTCCGGGATAATTTATTTATTTATAATACAAACTATGCTTAGTTTGGGACAATAGAATGCCAAGAGCAAACCGTTTATTATCGCCTACATATATTATACATTATATTATACATACATTACATATTATACATTTTAGCATTATAAGATAAGGGGTCCATCTTTTTATCATAATCTCATAATTAGTTAACGTAGCGTCAAAGTATAGTCGGTTCTTGTTATTTTAATGTCAATAAATATATATGTATTTTAACATTAGTAAATAGGAGATATACATAATATATTATGTTGACTGGCCTGTCAGCTAAGTTGGTAGTAGCTCTGCCTTCTGCGCTGTAGGTTGAGGGTACGATTCCCTCCCAGGATAAACATTTGTGTGAAGAACATAGGTGTTTGCTCTGTGTCTGGGTGTTATAAAGTATAATAAGTATGTATTTAAAAATATATAAGTATTCTACCAGTCATCTAGTCACCATAATACAAGCTATGCTTAGTTTGGGACTAGAGGGTGTTGTGTGCATTGTTTAGCAATATTTTACAATATTTATGTAATATACAAGTAATGTTTGCTTGTAGATACTTATTAGAAATGTCTAAGATTCGCGTTTCTTATAATGGTCATGTTAGACTTGCCAGTAGCTTGCACTCAAGCATGCTAGTAGCATTTTTAAAGAGTGCAAATTCATATCGAACAAAAAGTTTACTAAAGACTGTCATAAACCCAGCCCCTCATATATCACTCTCCAAGTCCGTATATTTCAGCGATAAAAAGGTTGTCTCATCGCCCAGTACAAACAGACCTCCAATCTCATAAAAGATTTATGAAAATGCACTGGAACTGAAAGAGCTCTTGATTAATTGGTCACTAGCCTATGCATTGAATGGGTAGAAATAAGAATAACAGTTTAAAGTTTTAATTTCAATTGGGTTGAAGCAGCTTGAAAAATTCAGATGTGAAAAAGTGCGCTGTTTTTGCAAAGATTTGGTACACCCTATATAACCAATCCTTACTAATATTATAAATGCGAAAGTAACTCTGTCTGTCTGTCTCGCTTTCACGCCAAAACTACTGATCCGATTTAAATGAAATTTGGTACACAGATAGTCTAAAGCCTAGGAAACGACATAGACTACTCTTTAATTGGAAAAACGTGTTGTAAAGGGTTGAAAAGGGTGATGACAGGTTGTATGAAAGTATTGTCATTTTCAGAACTAGAAGCATACGATTTCAGGCTGTTGATCCCTACTAATATTATAAATTTGAAAGTAACAATGTCTATCTGTCTGTTACGATTTCACGTCTAAACGCTGAACCGATTTTGATGAATTTTGGTATAGAGATGGATGGGAACTTGAAGAAGGACATAGACTACTTTTATGTAGGTACCATGCGTGCAAAGCCACGGGCAGCAGCCTAGTTATTTATATAATTTCATAATATAACCATGTTTAAGAAGTAGTAGTATTGTAGTATGTTAATTGACTAAGTACTCGTATGTCGGCACATAAAATTATACTAACAAAATAGGCTCGAATTTTAAGTTCCACTTTACATAAATTTCTCTCCATGTTATGACGAATGAAATTAATGAAAATCAGACAAAACTATTCCATTTGGTTCAGATGTAACCAAATCTTACATTATTTGGGTACGGATATGAATAAATACCACGATAGCATCGAACCCTACATATAGTACAATTTATATCACAGTTTTCTAGAAATAGCTGTGTCAATAAAAAAATATTAATAATTTAGCCACTGTTAGCCAAGACGGTGCTCTCAGCAAATGAACTTGTATGTGGGATATACCTGTGCACCTTCTCCTCACTTACAGTTGTATCAATTTTTTAAAAATCAGGACGATCTTTACCTAGTTTTGCAAGTATACATTATCTAATAATCGAATCAGCCTACATAGAGGTACCCACTGCTGGATCCTGCGCCAATCTTATCTAGAGGGTTTCCACAGTTTTAACTATATCATCTATACACATTATAAATAGAATATATTCTAAATTTTTATTAGGTTTTAAGTCTTCAAGCTTTCTCAACATTATGATCCTCAGAAATAATGGTGGCATGGCCGCATATATGTCTTCCAAAAAAAAAAATGAGCTGACTGTTCATAATAAGCTGGGTTTCATATCAAAATGGATGTATACGATTTGTCTTGTCGATTAGGCTTGGATTGTGTCGAGTTGTGTAGGATGTGTATTACTGAGACAAGACCGAATAATATAAACTTATATGATGAAATAGGATTATAGGTACGTAGGCTTTACCTACGTACCTATAATCCTATTTCATCATATAAGTTACAAATATACATTCTTATGAAGATGTTTTTGCCTTACTGGTTAAATAGTAAAAACGGCAACTTCGTATGTGACCTATTATTATAATTCTCTTAGAATTTGAGGCACGATTAATAACCAGATCTGTAGGTCTACTCCTATAGCACATACTAATTGCTATAGTAAATATATAAAAGGAATAAAATATGAAATAAAATAGCTGACCCGGCAAACTTCGTCCCGCCTCAGAATCAATAAATAAAAGAGCAAGCATTTTTTTCATATTTACTTACCTTTTAAACCTTTCCTGGACTTCCACAATTAATTCAAAACCAAAATTAGCCAAATCAGTCCAGCCGTTCTCGAGTTTTAACGAGACTAACGAACAGCAATTGATTTTTATTATATACATAGATAAAAGATTTAATTACGTTTTAAAAACTAAAAAGAAACCGACTTCATTGAATGAAATTTGAGCCTATAATACATTTTTAGTGGAAAGTAGATGTATTTTGTATATATATAATATGGGTAGGCCAAATAAACGCACCGCTCCAATGAGACAGCGAGGTATCGAAGTACTTACATGAAAACATCATCGATGTATACAATTTTTAGATTTTCGTAAATTTTTCAGCTCGACCGATTTTGATAAAATTTATGTGGGACCACCTGTGAAGTATAAGTTCCCTTTCAAACAAAAAAGAATTTTCCAAATCGGTTCAGCCGTTTTCGAGTAATCGGTGAACATACATAATCGGTGATTCCGACGAATTGAGAACCTCCTTCTTTTTGATAAAGTCGGTTAAAAATATGAGTTAATATTGTAAGAATCCTTGACGTGACTTAAAACAAATTGTTTCTTCTTTTTCATCTTCCTATAATGGCAATTTTGACAACAGTTTTCTCAATGTCAAGTAAGTTTCGTTTATTAACCGACTTTATCAAAAAGGAGGAGGTTCTCAATTCGTCGGTTTTTTTATGTATGATTACCGATTACTCAATGGCTGAACCGATTTGGAAAACTCTTTTTTTGTTTAAAAGGGTATACACACACAGGTGGTCCCATATCAATTTTATCAAAATCGGTCGAGCTGAAAAATTAACGAAAATCTAAAATATGTTTACATCGTTGTTGATGTTTTCATGTACTTCGATACCTCGCTGTCTTATTGGAGCGGTGCGTTTATTTCGCCTATCCATATTATACAAAATACATCTACTTTACACTAAAAATGTATTATAGGCTCAAATTTCATTCAATGAAGTCGGTTTCATTTTAGTTTTTAAAACGTAATTATTATGATACCGTATTCGTTTTATACAGAATATATAAATTATGATCGACTGCGAGTTGGTGGCATAGTCGTAGTCGATCGCAATTTGGCATTCTAAATGTTATCGCTACATGACAATCTAGAATTTTCTTCGTCGTACAAATCACCAACAACATAATACACTTATAATGCAATTCTTTACACTTGTGCATTATATAATTAAAATTCCGCAAACATTACCCAATAAAACATCAAACGACCTAGGTATGCGTAATTTTTATTTCATAAAAGACATGCATAAAAAAATTTTTGCCTGTAATGTTGGTATACGGACGATAATTTTGCGTGATAACGTCCTATGAAAACATTGATAAACCGATCGTAGCTCTCTATCGCTTGTTCTGCGATCTCACTTGCACCCTCGGCTCAGGTGGAACATGACACTTCTTCGTGCATGCAGCCGGCGTAAAAACAGAATTCTGGATTTAAAATTCAGAAGTGTCAGGGGGGAAGTCGTCACACTCGTCCGTTGTATACAAGTTAATACATGATATAAAATTACAACAAAGAGCACCTCTTCCCTTTTTCGGCTTTTTGGGTTAAAGTTGCAGATAGCTTGCATTTTCACAAAGCTTGTTGACACGATTGCAACGAATTATTTGCATATTTTGTGCCTCACTCGTGTCCACTTCAAATGAGTCAATATAAAACCTGAAACTGTGCTTCACGAATTTTCCTTTTGAAATTCTGGATTGCTTTGTGTATTTATTTATGGTATTCCTTTTTGTTATGGAGATAAAACATTAAATTTACTTGGTCTGTTGTTTCGCTGGACTAACTTAAATGTTATAAAATATGAACGATCTTATTTAGTTTTAACCAAAGTCCAAATCAGAGTAACAGTTTTAAAATAAGTTATAATTGACATTTTGTTCTTATAATTGAATTGAATTAATAAAATCAGAGAATCATGCTTGAGTCTGTTCCATATCTAAATTCGTGAATCATTGTTAGACCAGGGTCGATAATTTTTGAAACCAAAACAAATAATAGTAGGATAAAACCCATTGGAAAAGGAGGAGAATATTATAAAAATGGAAAGAAAAATAATTTACGGGCGATCTGAGGTCGGGAAGGGGAAGGGGTGAGTTTTTAAGGGTAAAAAACGGTTTATCTCGATATCCAGCAAAACTACATGTCCTATGGAAAAAAAGTCATATGGTAAAGTTGTAGTGTAATAAAAAGATATACAACTTTTGTATACACACTTTTTTCACATAACCTCAAAATTTCTGTGAAAAATTCAAAAAACCAAGTTTTTGGTTTTTTATTTGTATCTTATACAAAAAATATTTTTTTTCACGAAATTTGGTGTAAAGTTATACCTTTTTATATTTCAAATACACTGTAATTTATTTGGTTTGAAATATAATTTTTTTTACCTTATTTTGATTTAATATCGAAAAAGCACCCTAATTTTCAATCGAAAATTCATTTGTCAAAATATCAACTTTTTTCAAAAAGTTAGTGTGCTTTCTGTTTGTTGAAATCTCTAATTTCCGATGGTGTAAAAAAAATATATATTATCATAGTAAATCTTCTCAGAAAATGCAAAAAATCGAAAGAAATTCAATTTTAAATTTCAATTAGAATTTAACTTTTTTTTATTGTTATTATACAATTTAATTACTCGAAAAACATAAGATTACATGTTACGTTGATAAACAAAAAAAAATGCAAATCGAAATATACTACTATAATAAACAAAAAATAAGTTAATAAAATTAATATTTAAAAAAACATCTACAATATTTTGAGATAGTTGTAGAATTTTCTTTAAATTATATACGTAGATGCCTATTTATTACTATTTTAAGATAACTTCTATACCTGAGTGACCTGCGAAAAATTTTATACCCATCAAAAGATATTTCATAGAGAAGTGGGGAAGGGGCTAGGCGTGCCTGGGCTTTACTACATTCCTGCTATTTTTTAGCAGCTTTAAAAACCGTTAGCCAGTATTCGAGATACAGAGAAGTGTACAACATCGTTCATAAAAATACACGTGCAGGCTGAGTTAGTTTAAGAGAATTGTGACAAATTTACTTTAAAAAAAAACTTTCGGAATCTGCATACCAAATACTATCTTTATTTTAATCTGTATTAATCAACTTTAACATAAAATAGAAATAATTTCTTACAAAAATAGTATGCTTATGTTAAGCAGTTAATTAAATATCCAAAAAATTAACATATAATGACATTTAGTACAAGATTAAAAAATAATAATCTCGTTTATTTTTCACAAACAAATTTAGTTTTACTCAAGATAAAATTGTAAAGGCATTATTAATTCGATTTTTTCTTTTCAGATTATCAGTATGGATGAATCTGTTTGTATAATCTGCAATAAGGCAGATGATAAGCAAGTGTATGAAATAAAATAAGCAGCTTTGAATCGTTTAGTGGTGTCTAGCAATAAAAGAATTGACAATAAAAACAAAAAATTTGAGACTTTGACATCAGCTTTTATTCTTCGAAGTTGTCGATCGAAGAGAAAATGTAAAAAGATCGAAGTTTTTTACATTTTCTGAGAAGATTTACTATAGTAATATATCTTTTACATCATCGGAAAGTAGAGATTTCAACGAACAGAAAACACACCATTTTTTTTAAAATAGCTGATATTTTGACAGGTGAATTTTCGATTGAAAATTAGGTTGCTTTTTCGATGTTAAGTCAAAATAAGGTGAAAAATAAATATTTCAAATCAAATAGTTACAGTGTATTTGGGACATAAAAAGGTTTCACCAAATCAACAAATTTCGTGAAAAATAAATAATTTTTGTAAAAGATACAAATAAAATACCAAAAACTTGGTTTTTTTAATTTTTCACATAAATTATGAGGTTATGTGAAAAAAGTGTGTATACAAAAGTTGTAGATCTTTTTATTACACTACAACTTTGCCATATGACTTTTTTCCATAGGACTTGTAGTTTTGCCGGAAATCGAGATAAACCGTATTTTACCCTTAAAAACTTTTTTTTTACTTTTTATAATTTTAAAGGCTTCTACCCTCGTCTATGTATATTATACACACATCATAAAAGTCTAAGCAACACATAACTTTTTTTGTATACATTTTTTTACTTCGTTTTAAACTCTCATTGAATATCAAACCTCCTTTGAATAGTCAACTTCTTTGACAAACAACTAAATACTGGCTGTTATATTCTGTAAATTATGTTTTTTAAACAATAAAAACATTATTTGGTCCATGTTAACGGCATTCCATAGATGCGGTTTTAATATTGTAAATAATAATAACGGCAGTAATCATTGGTTGTGTATTGCGGATATCGAATCCACGAGTTACTGTGTAATGGAGCGTTGTCATCTTACCACGGAAGAGATGCTAAGACCTGTAGGGATGCTAGAAATTGAAAACAGTCAAGCCTATGTTGCCCGGCCTTTCGGTGTTCATCCAAGCGCAATTTGTCGACTCTGGAGGCGTTATTGTGACACATGTGATCCGTCTCAACAGCACCCAAGCTGAGGGCGTAGTACCACTCATCATCAAGACCGATACATTCAGGTAACATGACAACATAAGCGTGAACCGAAACTGACTGCCCAAGAGATCGCATCAAGGTTACAGAACGCTGATTGTCCCGCTGTTTGTCCCCAAGCTGTGCGAAACTGACTGCGAGAGTATGGTCTACGTGCACGTCATCCAATCAGATGCCAACAGATCCATCACGGAAATCGAGCTCGGCGTATTCAATGGTGCAGACCACGCTTGCTATGGCCGCTTAAACGATGGGATCAAATTTTGTCCTGCAACGAATCTCGATTCGGGTTCAAACCTGATACTAGAAGAATGATATGGGTATATTTACGCCCAGGAAACGCTGAACGTCTAAGATGTGTCCAGGAAGTCCACCCAAACAGCGGTTCGACAGTAATAGTTTGGGCTGGAATAACTAAAAACCGCAAAACCGATCTTGTTTTTATAAATGGCAACCTCAATGCTGAAAATTTTGTGGAACATGTGCTAGCACTCTATGTGCGTTCATTTTCCCAAACATTGGGACCTGAGTTTACGTTGATGCACGACAATGCCCGTCCGCACATAGCGAGACGTACTAAAGAATGGCTGCATGGCGAAAGTATACGCGTTTTGCCATGGCCAACTCAATTGCCTGACTTGAATCCCATTGAGCATATGTGGTTTATGCTCCAGAGAAGGGTCCTAAAAGATCTTGATAAGGTTTTAACGGAACTACAGTTAAAAAACCTGCTCAAATTCCACTGGGACCAATCGCATCAGGAGGAAATCAATAACCTAATTGACTCCATGCAGAATCGTTGCTGACGTGTTTTTAACAACCGAGGAGGAAACACGCTGTATTAAATTTAATTTAAATGCCCAGAAGAAGGATATAAAATAACGCAGATGTCATATTTTTGTTTAGTTTTTACCATTATTACAAATTACAATATATTTTTTACAAAAATAATTTTTACTCTATAAATTTTTTACTTTTACCATCCGCTGCACTCCATAACTATCAGCTAAGGATCATTCAATGTTTGTATGATCTGCAAGTATTTGTCTCGGGTCTGGGTGTTGCTATGTATAATATGTGTCGGGACATCGGGATCTAGGCTTCTATTTTCGTTCGACATAGCTGCTGGGCGTGTTGCGGGTACTCGTGCATATTATAAAACGGTTATACGGTCAGTCGTTTATTTTACAATGATTAGGTACAGAGATTAAAATGGTATGTTAAGTACTTTATGGTAACTAGACAAAAGATAGCCTAGCATGGACGGGGTGACAGTTCCGTGAAGTGTATCTGACGAGCGCCGAGAGAGGAATGCCGAGAGCGCAAGCCGCTCAGTCGCCGCCCGGGCCGATGACGTCACGACTCTGTCAGGCGCGCGCGCAGTGAAGTTCGCAGCGCAGCGCCTCCGTTCGTGTTGTATGCGACATATGTATGTATTTACAAAAAAAAATATATAGGTATATAGTATATCAATCATGTGGTACCCATTACAAAAGCTCTGCTTTACTTTGGGGCCAGATGATGCTGTGTGGCATGTCCGGTATTATTATGATTATTATTATTCAAAATGGCTTAGCACCCGCATCTGATTGTAAAATCGGGTTGGAAATTTTTGCTGAACTATATAAAAAATCGAGTGAGGATTTCTACGTGGAACTGATCCCAGATGAGTGCTGCTTGGAGACTGATGACGGAGACGATAGTAATAGTCTTCAAATTAATGGAGACTAGTCCCCCTGCTGACTAACAGGTGAGCTGACAATAGAGAAGGAAAACTTGAAACAAGCCCGGGTCGGTGGCAGCCGTAATGCACCTGCAACCGAACCGACACCGCATGTACTGATTCGTTTTTCCTGCAGGTTTTGTTGGCAAGGTCGAGAAGTTAGTGTGAGTACCTGGGAAGGCCTGCGCTATCAAACAGAATCCCAGGCAGAGTGACGGCAGTGGAGAGGAAACTTCACCCACCTCGGCTTGCTGGAGTGGATCCATGAACGAAAGTTTTTAATTACAATTAACAGCTCTGTAACTTTACTGACGCCACCTAAATTATCTGCAACAAATGAACGAAGGCCTATGATGACCCAGATTCACAGCAAACTTTTATTTGTAAATATACATTTTTTTAATAAATTTACCGAGTTTAATATACAAATAAAACATAGAAATTACAAAAAAAGAAAAGAAATAATTTTAAATATTAACTTATAAATTAAAATATATTCAAAGTGTATAGGTGTTGCTTAGTCTTTTTTGATGTGTGTATGTTTTTACACTGATATTACGTGTCACCCCAGCACTCTTTTTTTAACGATACGACTCAAAATAATTGGTTTTGCTTTTTATTGAACCTCTACATCGCAAGCTTCGAATTCTGTACTAAACTTGAGAAGATAATTATCACGATAATCTCCACTCAGTAACTTTTTGCGAACCTATATTTTCCCACAAAAGGATCCGTTTGTCTTCCCTCTTATCTTTCAACTTCAGAATGTGACTTCAGCTTACACTCAGAAACATACGACTACCTCCACTTCCAACCTTATCTCGACCACATAAGCTCCACATTAATTTGCATAGACTATGCCCAAACTTTGCGTGATACTAACAAAGGCAGGCTTCGGTAAACTTTATATACATAGGTTTAAGGACTATTTTTGTAAGTAACGAAAGAAAATACAAAAAAGTTGTTGCCAGTGGCTGTCCGTTGACAGATGACGACACCCCGAAGCTCTTACTTGCCTTGTTTTCTTGGACCCGTAACTCGATTTAAGTAAATGAAAGCAGTGGCTTAACTCATCAGTATGTGTGAGAAAGGGGATTATTTATTCCTAAGTAAAAATATCGTACTAATTCACAAATATATATTACCTATTTAATAATGTTCCTTGTTGTCACAACATCCTTTCTTTAAACTTATTCTTATTGAAAATCTAACCAGTCACCTCAGCTAGTGCTCAACTGCCAAAAGAATCGTCTGTGAAACTTATATCAACATTGAGTGTTATATGAGTAGAACAGTATCCTTTAAGACCATAAGGCTCGTTTATATAGGTGCAATATTATCGCTTGCTATCGTTATAACATATTTTGATATTGTTGTAATATATTTTGAAACCCGGAAGCAAACAGAGAGGTGTTATAGTTTAAAGCGTATATCAGTGTTCCTGTGTAACCCTCAAATGGATAAAATTAATTTAAGTTAGTTTTCTACTTGAGAGAAGGCTTGATCAACATTCTTCTTAGCTATGGCTCTTAGAAATCTATTAAGCCAAATCATATACCATCTTTAAAGCTATGGTCAGAGAACACTTTTTGTCATGTTGTTAACTATTGCTTGTTTCTTTACGTTATTTTGGTATATATATAAGTATGTATTATGTATATTGTATGTATGTTGTATATTGTAATTATATATTATGTATATTGTATGTATGTTGTATATTCTAAGTATGTATATTGTTATTATATATTATTTATTTTATCATCCTGTACGAGTAAATATGTATGTACATATTATTTTTATCATAAATCACTCATGTTATTTTCATAACCCCATATTCAGCAATGTTGATTTCTATCCATTCCAAGGTTGTCTGGCAGAGCTATCTAGCGATAAGATCGCCCATTGTACTACCGTCTACACAGTCTAACTAATGTATTTGTGGTGTTTGCAATAAAGTATTTTCTATTCTAAGCAATTTAAAGATCATCCACTCGTAGTTGATGAGGATGTGAGCATCTTCCATAGGTCTAATCGGTTTAAAACATGGTATTCCATTATTTTAGATGAAAGTACAGGCATGGTAAACTTGACCTGATGTTGCAGCATTACATACAGCAGAGGTATCGTATTTGGTATCATTAGAATGGTCTCAATTAAAAAGTTATATATAGATAGAAGTTTTTATTTCCTGTCGAGTTTTTTTTTATGTATTTTTATACCTGTTTAAAGTTGGAAATCAAGCAATTATGTAAGAAAAACAAAACGTGTGATACCTACCTAGGTACTTCTTGATCTACAGATCATGATAGTGGATGTTGCAAGCTTTGGTGAGTTTATAGACTGCCCATGTCACTGTAATTACACTGCCTTACAGCTTTTGAAAAACCGGGACCACCAGCAGAATACTTACGTTCAGATCTTGGGTTTTAATTACACACGCTTGATAAAGAATTGTATAAAACTTTGCTACCTCTGACAGACGACCTCTGTGACGCAGTGGGCTTAGGTCCGGCTGAGACGCAAAAGGTTGCGGGTTCGATTCCCGCCGCGGGACAAATGTTTGTATGATCTGCAAGTATTTGTCTCGGGTCTGGGTGTTTCTATGTATAATATGTATGTATTTACAAAAAAAAAGTATATAAGTAGTGTATCAGTCATGTGGTACCCATAACACAAGCTCTGCTTTCTTTCGGGCCAGATGATGCCGTGTGAAATGTCCGGGATTATTTCTTTATTTCTTTACCTCTATTCTTTAACATAAGAATGACAAGGACAAAGCAAACTTGCGCCACGCTAGCTAATTATCTGAATATAGGATTGAGGATTGCTTAGTAGTAGTCACGATGGTGTGAGCGAGTCTTTACTGGGTCGTATTTGCTCGGGTTAATCGCACAGAAACAAAAGTTCCAGAAACTTGCAGACTGTATTTGTATTCGAACTTCGCCGTATTTGCTCCGATTTTTTTCATGTAAAAAATAGGAATCTCTTTTCATATTTTGTTTGATAAACATGTGAGTAAAATCAAATCACAGGGAAATCGTGATATTTGTAACATTTTAAAAGTTTATGAATAAATTGATCGGGGTATTTTTGCTTATTTTTGATGGATCTGAATATTTAGCCACTAGCACGCTAAATATTCAGATTCAGCATATACTAATTAAGATCATCGATATACCAAAATATTTATTACTCATCGATATTTGTTATAGGCTAGCGATTCCTAAAGTTTTCCTAATGGCCACTGGGGAAGGTTTCGCATTCATTATTTTTCCATTCATTAATTTCCTACCAAAATACTGATTAATGGAAAAAATCTGACAAAATCATTTATCTTTATCGACACAATTGTGTACGGACAAAAAATCCTCTACCAATTAATTTTCTTTTGCAAATCATTAATAGGCTTACGCGCTTAATTTTACATTATTTGGTCCGAATGGCGCTAATTAATAAGGATTCAATAGAACCCAGTCCCGTATAATTTGTCAATTCATTTAATTTATTGGAAGTAAAATTCTCCTACGCATTCGGAAGCTTCTGTGTAGAATGACCCTATAGAGTCTACAGTATAGACCAATGAGTTTACTCGTGGTAGTAATCTAAATATACATGTATTATATCATTATTATGATGATATTTTATTAATTTATATTTTAACAGTATTTCATACACAATGGCAATAACATTAAAAGTGCCTAGTAGTTAAAAGGATGCTCATGCGTTTCAGTTAGAATTTCAGGTGCGTAAATAGTCTTCAGATTGAAATATTGTGTGACTTTAGTAGACCGTAGATGCCTTTTAGAGAAAGGCAACAGAAGGCAAAAGGTTTGGAGAACATAAAAACCATTACGTTGAATTCCAGTTACTAGAAATTTGGATACTTTAATGGCCTTGATATTACTAATTCGCTGGACTACATTTAATATCGTTAAATCTCTTGAAGTAATAACTCCTCAATTTACTAAACTGATGCATGTTTGACGTGTTTTAGCAAGTTATAGACACCATGTAGTTTACGGTTTGTGTTAATATTTTATTGAGACTACCAAAATAACAGAATCACTACCATAAAATTATTATTTAGTAGAATGTTTTATAGACTAAGCTCAGTTCAGTAATAAAAAAATTTTAGCCCTCAGAGAAATATTTATGCATGTAATCAAACACGATACGTCAATTTTACGCAAGATATATTTCGAATGGAGAAATATAAAATTCAAGAGAAATGTGTCAGCGATCGCTCGGAGCTTATTCAATATCGCAACTCAATATTGTGAGGTTGAATTTGCCCCATTGTGTGTTTAGTGTGTTGACATAATATTTTTTTAAAAACTCTTGCCATGGCACAGTATAAAAACGTATTTCATAAACTGTGGTCAAGTGTACCTTCTATGTAAAATAACATTTTGGGCAATATGCTGAAATTGTGAAGCGCCGTTTAAGCATTTGAGACTTTACACAAAAGTTTGAGAACCGGTTATCCTTTGAAAATATAATGCGGAAAGTAACGGGCACATCATCTAAGTAACCTTAAAATTGATGTAGAGTTTCAGTGTTAGGGTGAATATTAATCATTATATCAAAGTACAACTCCTATCAAACAGCGCTTATATACTAGTGATTTGCGAGCGATTTTAAAGTCAGGCCCAGTCAGGCCGCGGGTCCGCAGATTTTTCAAAATAACCCTAACAAAGGGGTAAAATGGGTTGAAAGATTGTATGGGAACTTTTTAACGGGTGATGTGATTTTTTAGGAACTTGGTTTGGATACCTAAAATGCAAAATAAATATACATGTGTTTCTGGATTTTTCAAAACAACCCTCATAAAAGAGTAAAATGAGGTGTGAATGTTTGTATGGAAACTAATGGGTGGTCAGGTTTGAAACTAATCAAAAAATTAATTCGTGTCACCCTATGGACAACCGTCTACACTAATGAAAGAGTCGTGACGGAAATTCGTGACAGATATTTCTTACACTTTTTTTCGCCTAGCCCCCCATCCACCAAGTCCGTACCGTGCGATAAGGAACTTCGTTCCGAAAAATCGTTCGTAGCTCCAAACGTCAATCCATACGTAATTTTATAGGTGGGCTGTCGTACGAGAGTGTACACAATGACGTCCATAACGCTTGACGCTTAACTTAAAACTCTTTCGCAAACCGCCAGTGTAATATCTCACCTAAAACAGGTCTAATACTTAACAAGAGTTTTATGTTTAGTTTATTTTGAAGATTACTAGCACTTTTTCGTAAAGGTGACATGGTCGTAACTGACTTTTTTATAGATATTATACATCTTCGTCTAATTATCAGGTTACTGAACTTTGAATAGATTTAGATTTGGCTCATTCAATGTAAATGTTGGCCTCAATTTGTGTCAGTTAACAAGTAACGTAGATACGAACAAGTAAAGAAGGTGTTGGATGAAGAAGCCAGATTGGCCTGTAAAAATACAGTTTATATATAAATAGGATGTCAAAAAAAATACGACCTAAATCGTCTAGAAACGCCACGACGAATATAAGGTCTTCGGGTTTCTCTCTATGAACAGGTTTCAATTCGTCAAGATAATTGTTGTCGTAAATTTTGATTTCCAAGTTCCAAGAATCAATTTCGCTTTTTTTCAGTCACTCTTAATTGGTGTTTACCACTTCACTTGTGCGGTTAAATAAGTATACCAACCCAAGTTAATTGTTATTTTAATTGTTAAATTAATCGATTTCAACCAGCTATAGTGAATTAACAAGCTGATCGATCTAATTTCTCCCGATGAAAATGGATACGTGCAGTGTTAACAGTAAACGTCAACAGTCAACATGTAAAACATCGTGAAGAAACAAGCGGCTTCGTTAGCTTCGCACTTATTAACTACTAGCTTCTGCCCGCGGCTTTGCACGCATAGTACATACATAAAAAGTAGCCTATGACCGTTCCTAAGACACAATAATATATCCATAACAAAT
The DNA here is from genome assembly GCA_948098915.1 of Lampropteryx suffumata. Classification (NCBI taxonomy): domain Eukaryota; kingdom Metazoa; phylum Arthropoda; class Insecta; order Lepidoptera; family Geometridae; genus Lampropteryx; species Lampropteryx suffumata. Next base: position 7,719,292 of record OX402558.1, on the reverse strand, counting down.
TTGATATATGGAAAAAAACGTTCTGTTGATCGCTACTAAACTTCATAGGATCATCCACTAAGTCAATCTGAAGATTTCCTAAAAGTTTCATCGAAATCGGTCCCGCCGTTCGGATTCTATAAAGAACATACACGCATACCCTCTTATATATATTTTTAAGGTTCTGTACCTCGAAAGGAAAAAAACGGAACCCTTATACTATAGCTTAGGATCACTTTGTTGTCCGTCCGTCCGTCCGTCTGTCTGTCAAGACTCTTTTTCTCAGGAACGCGTGGAGGTATCAAGCTAAAATTTATATGAAATACTCAGGTCTACTGTTACTTAAAGCTGTGAAAAAATGAAAACTTCTATGCCAACGCAATTAAAAGATACAGCCGTTTATGCCGCAAATTTCCGCAAACTTTCGACACTCGCAAGGGAATCAAAACCTACAGGGTACTTTCCGTGAACTCGGAATCTTGATATTTGGTACGACGCAACGTCTTATAGCACAGATAAAGGAAAAATTGCGAAAACCGTAAATTTTTAGTTACATCAAATAATTAAAATATTTTTAATAATCAATTTGGTTTTCATTTTGTAATAAAAATACCATAACTATGACGCGATTGTCGTGATTGGTGAACTTTTAATTATATACCTACAGGATTGTAGGTTTGTAGGTTCGAGTCCGACTCGTATTTGGCCGGTTTTTTTTCTGTAGATGCCGACTGGTCAGAGATCTGAGAGAATGATATAGAAGAGTTTTCATTGATTGATTAGTCAGACTTTATGCTGCTCAGAGAAAGTCGCTACCATGTAGCGCTATAGCAATAAATAATTTTACACGTCTTCCATCTCTTGCCAAATTGTACTTGCTTACGAATATCCCAATTCATACCTTTTATATTGGTTTATCGCGATTTGCTGAGCAAGGACTGTTTATAAGTTACGATCCGACCGGAATAACTTAAATAGGGATGAGATATCATAAATATTACGTCAGAGGGTTTTTGTTGAGAAATAGAGTTGTAAAAAACTAGTTATTTACTTTAATAATTGACCTATTCCAAGTGCGAAACACTTTTGCGTAGTTTCTATAATTTTTCATAAAATCAGGTAGCTAAAACGGAAACTGAAATTGACTCTAATTTAGACGGTAGCTCTTCTGAACTGATGAGTACTTAAACACTGTGAGTACTTCCGAGCATGTCACTGGAGTAAGCCTGGCTCATGCGAGCTATTTACTCCACTGGGAAACACACTGTATGCACTAGGTACAATATCAACTTACTATCAATATTTAGTTTATCTGATAATGGATCAAACTCGCCGCGGGAATTGAACTCAAACCTCCTTGCATATCTGCCAGCTAGACGTCCGCTGGGCTAAAGACTTAAAAGTAAATCTCGTGGGCATAATGTGCGTGTTTCGTCGCGTCGCGTATAGAATGTCCCCTACACTACCATTGCCGATCCTACGCCTAAACAGAGTAAACAGCCCAAGGCAATAAAAATACGAGGTTTTTGAAATTATATAAAAGAGGTATCGCTGGTTCGATCTGCGTAAATAGTTTTGGATTGACTAGTTAAACCATATGCAGAAATAAAGGTAAGGAAGTCTACACACCAAAGCCTACTGACACAGCCCTATACTGGTCTTTATTTTGGTAGCAAATTTTAAAGAAATACTCAGTAATGAAGCATGGCTTGTTGTGTTGGTTGTCTTTAGTGTGTCTTTAGACGCCTTAAAGAACGACGCAACGGTATAAACGTCACTAAAGCCTAATCTGCCCTGCGGATTTGTACGCTGGAAGAACGTGGAATCAGGCGCACGTACTATTTAACTTTCAAAACCGTGAAACCGTGCAAACCGTGAACTCGAGCGGCAACTCACGGACCGCGGATCAAACTCACCCTGATGAAGATTCTCTAGATGAATCGAAACAATGTCGGTGCTTCCATCGGCAAAATAATACGTGAGGAAAACCCGTGTGTATCAAAATGTTCGTAAGATTAGCAGAAAAACCCGCTGGCAGGTTTTCATCGCTGTTTGAACCGATGATTTGGCGAAGAAACCCACGGAGTTTGACAGAAAAACATCCTCGTGTTCGTCTTTAAGAACTTAAGAAGTGTTGCTGATTCTCAGTGTATGAAAGTTGTTTATTTTGCTCTCGCACAATCCATCTTGAACTACTGCATCACTGCATGGGGCGGTTGCATCAAAACTCAGATGCTTAGAGTGGAGCGGGCGCAGCGGGCTGTCCTTAAAGTGATGTCCTCTAGACCAAGGAAATTCCCCACCAAACTTCTTTTACAACAATGCGAAGTTCTTTCAGTTAGGCAACTATTTGTCTTAGCTACTGTTTTACGTCAGCACCGGCACTTGTTTTATGACCCTAAACTCCTTGAAAATAAACGTCGCTCAGACATAGTGTGCAAAATTCTACCACGAAGAACAACTATAGCTAGCCGCCACTTCTGTTATCTAAGTTCTCCACTGTATAATAAGGTTAACAAGGCTATAGGTATATACCCGCTCCCTCAACACAAATGTAAAATGAAATGTTTAAATTGGCTCTTAGCTCTTTCATATGAACAAACAGAAGATCTCCTCCTTCCTTTCTCATAACTGCTAAAGACAAGTTACATAAGCCACACATCCTTAGGTACATATTACACACACACACACACACTCACATACACTCCCACACATTCCCACACTACACACTTTTAACTCACATCCCCACACACTCACACCTATCATCTCCTCCTCAGTCATTCATTAGACTCTCTCATTAGTGTTATAATTTTTTCTTTTAATTTTATTTTAAATAGTTCTTTTATACAGAACCTACTCATCAGTCCTGGAGGTGGGCGTTGAGACTGCTTCACAGTTTATAACTTTCGTAGTTTCATCGTTTTACTTGTAATTTATGTTCACTTGTGTACTTTGTTCTGAATAAACAAAATTTTTTTTTAAATTTTTTTTAAATTTTAGTGCGTGTTACAAAGAATTAGCAGTGAGCGAAAATTTTGCCTCGAAATAAACCGCAACGTTCGCGCGTGCTTGGCCAGACTGCAAACGCGGGCGCGGATCGGGCGCGGCGCGACAATCTCAAACATAAGAACTTCATTTGAGTGTCCATAGTGGACAAGTGGGTGCGGGGCGGACGCGGCGCGGGCTACTTGGCGCGGGGAACGCGCGGGCATCTCATGCCATAGCTCGTTCATACATGTGGCTGCAGTAAGAGTACGGGCGTCAAACGACAAACCGCGCGAGAGCGGGGATCTCAAACTGGTTCGAGATACCCGCACGTGTTCTTGTGTTCTTCTTCACAAATTAATGTAGAGGAATTAATAAGTGCTATTCAAGCACGACCTTCACTGTGAATGTCGAAACAACGTCAATAAAAACATATAAGTTAATTTAAGATTGTAGAATGAAATAAATCAAAAAACTTTGGAGGTTGCTTTTTTATCTTATTTAAAAATTACCATTTAATGTAAAAAAAACCCTTAAAAATAAGTCTTCTTCATCCATATTATATTTTGATAAACACTGGCCACGACAACACTCGGAACACAGCCGCGCTCCACTGCGAATAGGCACAAACACGTGCGTTGCCGCACCCGCGCCGCTGCCCGCACCGCGCTGCCAGTCTGGCCAAGCACTTAATCTTAGCACGCACTAGCGGCATATTTGCACTAATCTAAATTATCCTATTGCATAGAATACAATAGCGTTCGTAATAGCGGATAAATATTTCGTTGAAAATCACACATTACGGAAATAGTGCGATTACAACCGCGCGGACAAAATTTCTAGACGTTGTCCGTTGCATTTGCGACCTTAGTCGTTGTTTTTTTTAGGTTATTTTGAGATACTCGTGATTTCTTCCCAAAGGCTTCCTTCATTGACAGGTGATTAATATTCATCAAAGGAAAAAGGATAGATGACGTCAGGAACTGAAGGCGAAGGTGCTGTTCAATTAATAAGAAAGTTTTTCAGAATCTGCTAAGTTGGGTCTAGTCTAGACTGTAAGTTGTTTTTATTAATTTTATGCTAATGGGTTCTTCGGTTGGCTGGCTCAGAGAATACTTATTAATAATAATTGTTATTATGCCCTTCAAGAAATCATAAATTGATTTCTTTAAGCAACGACCAAATCGACGCGTCAAAACTTAGAACGGTTAGGAAAACCGAACATTTCCAACTTATTATAAGTACAGTTGATGGTACTACTGAGACAAAAAAGACAAGAGGTGTCGTGGGACACTTTGTAATAACAATGTTAAAAATCATAAAAATGGTTTATAACTCGGGTAATAAATGAAAAATAAAATTAATTACTTAGGATAAAGAGAAGAAGAGCTCAGTATTGAAAGTCAGCACTGTCAACCGCTTAGCTACCGTGATCATTAATATATGTGAGAAGGTAGTTATCAGCTTGTACATAAGTCATCACCATTAGACGACCTCTGTGGCGCAGTGGGCTTAGGTCCGGTTGAGACGCAAAAGGTTGCGGGTTCGATTCCCGCCGCGGGACAAATGTTTGTATGATCTGCAAGTATTTGTCTTGGGTCTGGGTGTTTCTATGTATAATATTTATGTATTTACAAAAAAAAAATGTATATAAGTAGTATATCAGTCATGTGGTACCCATAACACAAGCTCTGCTTACTTTGGAGCCAGATGATGCTGGCTGAAATATCCGGTATTATTATTATTATTAATATATATGTGCGTACCAGATAAATGTGTATTATGTTTTTTTTTTTTTTATCATTGTTGTGTTTTAAGGCTTCCGAAGCAACAAGCAACCATAGAGTTTCACTATTCCCTGTTCGCCCCTAAACAGAGCTCTTATTTGAAGACTATTAGTCTTACCGTAAATGGAATTTTCCACAGTAATATTTATTAGTAGCTACAAAGTTATAAAATAGAATCATTGAAACATATTTTTATGGGTACCTCCACTACATGTTAATGCTAAAATGAAAGAAAAAAAAAGTAAACCACATAATGCAAAACATATAAGACAAATAAATTCGACTATTGAATAATTACTAGATTGTGAACTGTTTGCATGATCTGCAATTATTTGACTCGGGTCAGGGTCCTATATTCATAAAAAAATATTTTAACATAAAATATATAAATGCAGTATATATCATCGTGTGATACCCACAAGCTCTGCTTGCTTTGGGGCCAGATAATGCTGTGTGAAATGTTCGGCATTATTTACAACGGTTATTGCAACATAACCGAAACGCCTGGAATAATATAAAAGGTAACACGCAATAAGCAATCGGTAACTGATAAAACAATATGAATTCTGATCGCAAAAGATTGAAAAACGCTGGTGAACTATTCAATTGAATTTTAGAGCTATTTAATTTAGTAAATTTAATTTGTTTTGATAGCTTTGATTTCATTTATTATTTTTAATTGGTTTGGGATCTGACCACAAGTCAATCATATTTTTACTGAGTTCGGAGTTTTCTTTAAAAAAATAGTTTAAACTAAATTACAGTTATTTCGGCTGACCTACTGACCGCCAAATGTCTGTAAGGAGCAATAAAGAACTTCGATCTAAAACACCTGAGTAGTCCCATTACCAGCTCAAATGCTCTTTCTTGTTTAAGAACATGAACTAGGGGCACAATGTCACATTTTTGCCAAGAAGTCACATTGAATTTGGATTTACGATATTTATTTTGTTTGATGCTGGATTGACAATGAAACAGCCATGAATTATCGAAGAAAACTACGCCTTGATAGTTTCAATAGACACAGAGTATCATAATATTCGTAATTGATTGATCTTAATCAAAGGGTACTAAGCTGTAATCAGTAAATTAGCATTGGTATTGAAAGTAAATTCAGTTGAATAGTTCGTTTGTATTTGTACCCAATTTATCTACATAGGAAGTTCCACTTCCAAATAGCATTGTGTAAGTTGAATGTATCAAATATAATCAATAATGAGAATAAACATCTGAAAACAATGCAGGTTGCTGTTGATTAGCTTCGGCAAATGTTTGATTACTAAAGCAAACATACAGTGTATGGCCATTATTTTCTCAAACCACGATAAATTTGGTAATAATAATATTGTCCTTTACATTTCGATAAACACGGGTTATATTCAAGTATTATTTTGTCGATGATGGCAATGACACTGTTTCGATTAATCTGGAGAATCTTCATCAGAGTGATTTTTATCTGCGGTCCGCTCATTGCCACTTGCGTTCATGTTTCGCACTGTTTTGATAAACACGGGTTGTACTCACATATTATTATTTTGAAAGTAAAATATATTTACCTTAGATAAGATATTCCAGTTACATTCAGTTCTATTCAATACAATCACAAAGACCACTTTCAGTCGTCTTAGAACCTAAGTGAATTTAGGTGTCGATTGTTACCAAGCCAAGTCTGCGATTAATCAGACACACGTCTTGGTCCTACCACTTTTTTATATGATCATTCTTAATTTTCTAATCTACAAAAAATAGATTGATGAAGCTGTAGTCTTCTTCTTATCGTGTCACAAGTTATTAAGGAAGGTAAGGAACCAGTGCGGTGAAAGAATTAAAAAGTACCAAAGAGGCTGCTTTCGTGCACTTGTCACATTTCTTTGAACTTTTAAGGTTCTACAACATCCCTTCCGGTTTTACACGATTTTTTCCCTCACCGTGTTGGATTTTTCATGACCTCTGTGACGCAGTGTGCCAAGGCACGTAGTGGGCTAAGATTTCGATTCCCGCCACGGGGAAATGACTGCATGATCTGCACATATTTGTCTCGTGTCTGGGTATATTTCTATGTATAATATATTGTATTAAAAAAAACAGTATCTAAGTAGTATATCAGTCATGTGTTACCCATAACACAAGCTCTGCTTATTTGAAGCTAGATGATGCTGTGTGAAATGTCAGGCATTATTTATTTAAATATTTATTTATTTATTGGTATAGAGCACATACATTTTTCGATCAGAAAAATCCATTGGTGGGATTGAACCCACGACCTTATGATCGGAAGGCAGGGCCACTACCACTAGACCACTAGTGTTCTCATACAGGCTTGAATTACTGAAAATATAGAGATTATTTCTATAAAGAGATACCAGTGTTCAAGAATTAAAGACTACAATGATGTGCAACAATATGTTTTGTACGGCTCCTTTCATTTATAATAACATCCCTAAGTTTGTATGAGAATTACCTTATATAATATTTCAAAGAAAGCTCAAAACCATACTCGATAACTAGTGTAATTTTACATCAGGTGAATTTATGACCGATACAAATGTAATAATTTAGTATACATGACCATCCATTACAATATTTAATTTCATTATCGATTAATTATTGTTGTTATTTAAGACATTGCATGCTTCAATCGGGTATAAATTGATTAACTATTTTTTTATAACTACATCTAATATAAAATGTACTTCAAGCAATAAATTAACTTTGAATTCTCTAAGCCTGGAGAATTTGATTTCTTTAGCAAATAGCAAGCAAATAATGAGATTCTAACCGAAATTTGTAAGCCTTTACAGATTCCACGCAAACTTGAACCCAAACATCACACAATCACTTTGTCACATATTAGATTGCGAGAAAAGTTTAGTCTTACTACTTACCATATTTTTAAACCCTTGATTCAAGCGAAAATGGACTCTGTAATCATACGTTTAAATAGAAGATCTGATGATTGGAACGCAGATGTAAGTTTGTGCTACTAATTCAAATGCAAGGACAGTTTTGCCTAATTCATACCAAAAACCACTCGATTTTGAACTGTATATTTTCGTGTATAAGGAGTAAGGTTTTTAAAAGGGCGATAAGTAAGTTTGTTTTAGTATTAACTCTATGAGCGTTCGGTTAGATCGATTCGGAAACCCAATTTGCATGTAAATTCGTCGAAGTCACTTCGGATTAACTTTAGAATAGGAATTATTCAATAACTAAGTAAGGCGACGGAATCAAAGATTATTTGTCTTGACTAATTAAACGGTATATTTATTTGAATGTTGCGATAGGCTTTAATTGTTAGACAAATTTGACTTTTCTAATTGATCTTAGAGAATATAATTTGCTTGTATAGTATTTTGCTAAGACGTAGAAGGTTGCGGGTTTAATTCCCGCCGCGGGAGGAACTTTTGTATGATCTGCAAGTATTTGTCTTGGGTTTAGGAGTTTCTATGTATAATCAGCAAGTATTTACAAAAAAACAAAAGTATATACGTAATACATCAGTCAGGTGGTACCTACCGATAACACAAGTTCTGCTTACTTTGGGGCTATATGATAATGTGTAAAAAGTGCGGCATTTTTATTATTATTATTATTGTTAATTCCAACTAACTGGTAGGCTAGTTGCACGCATGGTAGCAACATTAAAAGTAGCCTAAGTCGTAATTTTCATTTTTTTTTAAAAACCTTCTACATAGTGTGGAAAAATTAAAAAAGAAGATAAATGTAATCCGTTGAGTCTTTTTTTTTCATCCATATCTAGGTGCTTTAGACGGAAGACAAGAACGATGTAGGGCAACACTTGAAACATTGCGAATACTTAAGCCTGCCAATTTGACAGGTAAGGAGGCCTGCAGCCATGCCTTGTCATCCAGATGAATATTCAAAACAGACGATAAAGTGTCCTTTATTATATTGTCTAAGCCTTCCACCAGCTTGCTGTGTTATAAATATAAGTATATATACAAAAAGATGAGTTAATCAATCAAAAAATGAGAAATGAGTTAATCAAAAAACGAGAAATTATTCATGAATCCTTTTCATACAAACAAGCTATGATCGTTCATATAGTTTCAAATAACATTAGCAAATTTATTGACTGAGGGTTTTAATGTCTCAGTACTCAAATTATATTAGCACTAACATTTTATTACAGTTAAGTATATATTTGCGTTCGCTGATTTAGGTAGATACTTAAATGGATTAGATGGATAAAGCATTGGCTACATGTTACTCATCAGTAGCTCAAAAAAAAGTGCGTTTAAAGCACGGTCCTCACACGACCGAGAATCTTCATGTCGTGTCAGCTTACAAACGATTATTTTTTAGAACGAATTCTACGAGTATATCGCACGTTACAGATATTTTAAGCATACATAAAATGGAATCTTTGTTAGAAAGCGTATTATAATATAAATGACTATAATTATTGTTGATAACAATGCATGGCCTCATGTCGCTCTGCCCTTAGACAGTTAACCGACACTCTTGAAACGTATAAACTCTCTTGTATTAGTTTTTCGTCGTTAAGTTAGTTATCAGATGGATCATAGAAAAAGCGCTAGGACAAAGACGAGTTTCTTGTCAGTTCTTCTCGGGCTTGGGTTAGGATGAATTGGCACCTAAAATCATCTAGTATGTATAATGTTTCAAAGTGATCCTTGTGATTGTATTGAATAAAGTATCTTTTGACTTTGACTTTGATTTTAACAAATGAGAGCTAGGCCAAAAAAGTAATCGATTTTGACCAAAACTCAAATTTAAATAAATTAGCCAAGCGTGCACAGTGAAGACTTCCGAAATCAGTATGGATAAGAATGACAAGTGGTTAGGGTCCCAAGACAATATCAATATCATCTAAAAATAAAAACCAAAAATAATTTTAGGATTTATTTAAGGTTTACAAATCGTGCTATTACTCAAAATCTAAAAATACTAGCCGATATTTATCCTTGTAGTTTCATTATATATCTAACTATTTCAAAAATATTTCATGTTTCTCCAAACAGCGGCTTAAGGGGGTGGGCTAACCTCTATCAGAAATACCACCTTTTTTTTTTTTATTTAATTAATTTAAAGGACTTTTAAACAACATGTTTATGACAGTCCTATAAGTAAACATAACAATTAAACTCTAACCGTATGTAACAAAACTTAAAACTTATAATAATTACGCATCCACCTACTCGCACCAGGATGAACAGCGATAAGCGAATGCGCATACCTACACAGTCAGCGTAGGCATAGTGCACGCACCTCGCTTCTCGCCCATACGTTCAACAAGCAGGCGTACGCAATGTACTTGTAGGTAGATTACAATAACGAGGTAGGTATGTATTATCTAGGTATATGAACTAATTTATAAATAAGTTTAGCTTCATCTGAGTTAGGACAAGATAAAATGTTGTGAAAAATTCCTAAATTTTGGATATAATACCTAGATCAATGAGAACCCTCTGCCTTTCGACTTGGTTCCGGGCACATTCCATCAGTACATGATACACATCATCTGGTTTATCGCATACTTCACAATTAGGTGATGGCACTTTCCCCATCAAATACGCGAATTTCTTGAGTGGCATGTGTCCGGAACGAAGTCGGTGTGCAGTTACAACCTGTTTCCTGCTTATATCTTCGATGAACCAAGGCAGACGAGGAGGTTGACTCTGAATTATTTTATACCATATACCTTTTGCCCTTTCATCAAAATACTCTCTCCAGTAAATATAACAAATATTTTTATACATATACAATAATTCGGTATAGGAAGGTAAAACAAATATTTCCGATCCGTCTTTAATTGCTGATTTTGCTAAGCGGTCCGCCTCCTCGTTGCCAGACAAGCCTATGTGTGACGGAATCCATTGCAGGATTACTTTAGTATTGTGAAGGTATTCTTTTATTTTTCTTAGTATACTATAGGCAACAGAAATTCCTCGCTGTCCAGATGTACAACGAGAGATGTGTTGTTATGCACTTTTACTATCACTAAATATAACTATATTCAAATTGGTATCAATTATATATTTTATGTATGTCAAAGCTTGTTATATAGCGAATAGTTCTATAGTCATAATAGAAACGTCGGATGTGTTTTTAAAACGTTCTCCTCGTTTATTGATCGAGTCGTAAAATGCTGCACCAGATAAGCTAGTGTTCTTTGACTCATCTGTATATATACTATACCAGTTTGAGTATTTTTCCTTAACTCACATAATATCTCACTTTTTAACAGGTTTTGGTCGTAATTTCTTTTAGCATTTTGCACACAATTCAAACTATCTTTAATTACACTTTTAATATCAATTTTAGAAGACCATACGTCAAGTAAATACATTTCAAGCTGATTTGATGAGGATATTTTATCACCTTTTATAATATTAAATGTAGTCATTAACAAAGGTTTTTTCTTATTGGCCCAATAAAAATTATCCGAAAACTCACTCATCTTTTCTAATCCCCTTATAGTCATTCCGTTTGTCCATGACTTTGCCCTGAGACAAAATTTAAATGCTAGGTATTGCCTTCTTATAGATAGTGGAGGTATACAAACCTCGCTTTCCATCACATGTATTGGTGTCGTTTTAATAAACCCACCTATAATTCTAAGCGCCTGATTCTGAATGTTATCTACCTTATAAGTATGTGAGTTAGCACTATTATGATATAGATAGCTACCAAAATCAATACGACTTCTTATTAAATGAATATAAAGTTTTCTCAAATGTTTAGGGTGGACTCCCCAACCAGAACCTGCTAAAACTTTTAGAATGTTAAGAATTTTTTGCGTCTTATCACTAATTTCATTAATATGCCTACTCCAACGAAGTGATCGGTCTAGCCAGATCCCTAAATATCTGATGCTGGCTTCGCAAAATAACGGTGAGTTGTTAAATAACCACCTTAAAGTTTAATATTTATCAAACAAATATATTTATCGAAATACTGTTCACCTGACACCAACCTATATTGTTAGTAACGTACCATACGATGGTATAGCAAAATAAAAAAATAAAAATAAACCCATTTAACATGCAAGGGAGAAACGATAAAAATCATTTTATTGAAGATTTTATTCATACTATTGTAGTACATTTCATAACGGTTAAGTTTATAGCAAGCAAGAACTCGAACTGTCTCAGGAAAACTCGTTATCATATCACATAACACACAAAAAACTTCATACTCTTCTGTACACAAAACAGCTCTGTTTATCCCAAACATCAATCGAGTCTGGCACAAAATCAGCAATGTCATCTGATTTGCGGGTTTTGTTGTACGTCCTAACCAAACAAACTATTTAGATGAACTATTTGATTTAAACAACAAGTAGGGTTGGATTTTTTTGTTAGTTAGAGAATTGTGATTGACGAGGTCGAAAATGATATCATTTATTATAAAATCGTTAGAAGTTCTTTCTGGAAAGTGAAAATAAAAAGTAAGACTTGAGTATAGTAGTAATAATTCAATAATCTCTTACGCAAAACAGTTGGTGCAGGACTCATAAAACAACGTTGATAAATTAATGTATGGAAGACAGAAAATACATAATACACATACATTTCTCTAAAACAGAAGAAAGAAAGAAAGAGGCATGGGTACATAGATACTGGATACTAGTAGGTACATAAAGACTGGAAGGTGTGGGATTCGATATTGTTTTACACATAAATAACATGTGAAAATATAAGGAGTTAAATTATTTATGGATATAAATTATTTATATAAATTAATCAATCATTTATATATGTGTAAGTAAGAAAGGCAAATGTAAAAAAAAAGTTAAGCTACTCTAAAAAGATCTCATTACTGAGATCTGAGACATTGAGGGGAAAGATTTATTTTCTCACAAAAACTCGGATAACAAAACATACTTTCCTTAAATACCCATAACTCTACTTTATTATCAAAGATATTGTCTGAACTTATTATAACTTATGCGACATATAAAAGCAATTTCGTTACCTTCACGTCACCCCACCTAATATTATAATCGTAAAAGAAACTTGTAATAATGTTAAGACTGTAAACGTATTACCCATCTTCCTGAGAGGCAAAAGTTTTCCGTAGATACAAGAAGGAGTAATTTCATAGCTGCTTTGTGTAGAATTAGGTTAGCAGTAGCAAAGTTTAGGCTTGTTTAGTAGGTTATAAATTAGAGCGTAAAAAATTCAGAAGGTAGCGATGTCGCCCCAAACTAATATTAATTAAACTTTAAGAGTAAAGTAGTATGCTTTTTTTAAGACACGTAAAAAATGTTTGTATAATTCTTAATTGAAGATAAGTACTTTTTTATTACTATTAGACTATTAATTCTAAAAAAACATAACGGTCAATGTTTTAATTACCTGACTTTCCGCCTATTAGTGTAAGCTGTAAGTTAAATGACCTCAACTTTAGAAGAAGATGATTTTTATTGAATATATTAGACATTTATTACTCGAAAAAAATAGGAATATTATAAAATGCCGAAAGATTGTATATAGCATAGCGCTTATAAGCCGTATAAAAATTTTCGTGTCTAACCGTCAAATTGTTTATTGTACATTTGCTAGTAAAATATAGTTTCATAACTTACTTTTTATCAAAAAAAAAGCAATATATAAAACACTGAATAAACTTACCCCAAAACAAACATTAAAATTTCATAGTTTATTGAATTACAGAAGGCAATGCCTTTTATGTTGTCATGGCATATTGTTATGCCTAGAGGCATTGTCAATAGTGTGGCCATAGTTTATTTAACATAACGTTTCACCACAACGCGATATGAGGGTCTATTTATAGAGAACTAGCTGCTGCCCGCGGCTTCGCACCCGTGGTACCTACATAAAAAAAAGCCCATGTCCTTCTTCAACGTCCCACCTATCTCTATACCAAATACATCAAAATCGGTTTATCGGTTAAGGCATGAAAACGTAACAAACAGACAGAGTTACTTTCGGATTTATAATATTTGTTAGATTTTGTTACAGGACTGACCAGAAGAGAACGGGACCCGACTGCTTTTATACGTTTATGTTTGGTTGAGTCTCTGAATTTGAGCCCTAGAGTCTGTTTGCTAAGAGAAGAGGTGATTGATATGCTAATAAGAGACGATACAAAATGTGAACTCCATTGCTCCATTGCTTTGTACTTATAGTAGCGGTTAAAGTATGAAATTGCCGTTTTGTACTGAAAACTTAAAATTTTGTAAAATTGGAAATTAATAAATAATACCAGACATTTCACACAGCGTCATCTGGCCCCAAGGTAAGCAAAGCTTGTATTAAGAGTACGACATGACTGAGATACTACTTATATATATTTTTTTATATATAATCATATTATACCTAGAAAACCCAGACCCGAGACAAATACTTGCAGATCATACAACAACATTGTCTCGCGGCGGGGATCAAACCCGCAACCTTCTGTGTCTTAGCCGGACCTTGGCCCACTGCGCCACAGAGGTCGTCACAGAGTAAGAATATAGTATTTATATATTTGTTAGTCTAAAGATGAGGGAAATACTCTTCCTCCGTATCTTACTACCGTTAATAGAACCACTGACATACGAAACTTATTAAAAATAATGTATGATACATAATATTCTATGAAACGCGTGTAAAACAGAAATAAATGAATGTGTTATTTGCAAAGAAAATAAAAATCCTTTTCTAACCAAAATATATTTAACTAGGATATCCAGGAAAAAGGAATTCGGGACCTTCTTAACTCACGTAAACCTTATTATATTATTGTTACGGAAATAATACTAGCGTATTCCCATGGTTTGTTTCGGACGAACAATTATTAACATCAACATTTTCATAAAGTTCTTGTTGGTCATACATGTGATTTCAGCCTCTACTCAAACTTCTCTACTCAAAACAAAATAATTACGTTTTTAAAAAACTAAAAAGAACTCTTGATTGACTTGATTTTGATAAAAATAAACTATAATATTACTATAATACAAAATCTCGTTTACGTGGATGACGTTTATATTTTAGCTAATTTGATTTAAAAACCTAACTATCGAATTCTGATGAAATTCCTATAGGACCGATCGGAAAGTAGTATATCCTTTCACATGAAAAATTATTTATCAAATCCGTTCGTAGAGACCTTAGAATAGAGTTCGTCGATAAGGTAATACAAAAGTATGCAGAAGCTCACGAAAAGAGGCTTCATCACCATGTGAATGTCGAGGCAATCCAGCTCCTCGACATCACGGACATTGTAAGAAGGTTCAAACGGAAAAAGCCATTTGAGTTAGTGTAGTTTAACAATAGTGAAGTGATAAGTAACTTAAAAAGACTGTAAGAAAAGTGCTATCGGACACATTTTTACAAGGACAAGGTATAATTTATTTTATAAAACTATGTCAAACCAAAATTACTCATTAGCTTATTTGGCTAGATTGTAATATTACTTAGCGTATGATCAATATTGTGCACTAAAATAACAAAAAAAAACCGTTCGTAAATGACGGGGTTTCAAAGAATATTTCTTTTTAAATACAACCGAAGAACCTAGTCCTGTTTTTTAAGTCGGTAAAAATATCCTCCTCATCATATCACCTCATCACGATAGTCATAAGTTTTTAAACATACAAACAGTCACATATTATTTGATAGTATATAAAATATGATTCTTATTATTTTGTATTAAGGTATACCTTCCGTAATCTCTAATCTTTGTTACATAAGTATATTTAATATAATGTTACGGCTGAGTTATATTATTGAAAGTGAAATGAGGGCCTTGTAGGGATGCGATGAAGTGATTGCGACTTCCATTCAATGAGTTCGTTAGCTAGTAGTCAACTTGGTACAATGTAAATGCTTCAGTGCTAAGAGAAGAAAACATTGTATAAAATACCACTATTTGTTTCTTGCAATATATAAATTAAAACAAAGAAATAAATATGCGAAGGCTAGGTTCGATATTTTATCTCCAACATTTCATTTTTCCAAACGTGGAGTTCCATCACGTTGTCAACACAACATGATTTTAAATACTGCTTTAATTTTCAATTTGTTTTACTTATCGGGGAATAATATATAAATATAATAAATAATGCCGGACATTTCACACAGCATCATCTGGCCCTATAGTAAGCAGAGCTTGTGTTATGGGTACCACATTACTGATATATACTACTTATATACACTTTTTTTAATACATACATATCATACATAGAAACACCCAGACCCAAGACAAATATTTACACATCATACAAACATCTGTTTCACGCCAGGATCGAATCCGCAACCTTCAGCGTCTTAGCCAGGGTTTCGTCCACTGCGCTACAGATGTCATAAAATACCTCTTAGAGTTTTTGTTAGCCTCCAGGAATTGTACAAAAATCATTAAATTCAAAGCTACACGTGCGGATTCAAATTAAAGGCTTAAATTGACGTTATTAACAAAACTCCTACATACCTAATTACAAAATCTTGAACCCCTAAATCTCTTCTGCAAAATCTGGGTTCCTTGCAAATTGTTGCCGTATTATTACCGTCCGTATTATAAAGGAGACAACAATCGTTGATTGAAATGTTGGAACTTCATAAGTCTTTCGTTTAGAGTGGCCGTTGTGACTGTCGCCATATTTTTGGAAACATAATATCAAGCGACAAATGTTATATTTAACTTTATAACGAGGGTGTACGGTTGAAGTTCGTGTGTATTTTCGACATCTGGTCCTCAAGCATACCCCTTCTAGAGGAAATTATTTTTCCGTATCGTTTCACCCGGCTCTACTCACAATGCCTTCAGGCTGTAATGCCACAGTCTTGTTAGGATTACTGGCTCATTCCATTCCTTTGCAAGCAATATAAGATAGTCAACTGTAATTTTTTTTTACATTTTTGCTGTATGAGTTGAATATTTTTGAGATGAAGTAGACTTGTCCAACACTTAAACTATACTTTTTGCTTATTGGAGCGTAACCACAAAAAATACAATCACAATACGTGCGAATCTGGCTATTTCCAAATTGATAAATAAATGATGCTGGACATTTCACACATCATCTTGTAAGCAGAGCTTGTGTTATGTGTACCACATGACTGATACACTACTACTATAAATACATACATACTTAGTAACACCCAGACCCGAGACAAATACTTGTAGATCATAAAAAATTTGATTGAAAGAACATAGACATAGACATTCGTTGATTTTAGCACAAACAATAAAAATTACCAAATAAATTTAGACAATTCGTTCGATTTGTAATAGACAATACAATTCGTAACTATGTGTAAAACATAATACGTGTCCGTAACTATGTATATCTATTAAATGTTTTATAGCTAATGCAATTTAAGCCGTTTCCAAAAAATACGTTTTTTATGTTGTATATATGTATATGTTATATACATAAAAGAAACAGATAATTTATATGTAACGTCACAAAAAAAATACGGATTATAAATACGGTTCTAAAATAATTTGGTGGCAACAATACCCGTGCGCTATTGGTATACCCAAGCCAATTGACACGAAGCGAAGTTGTATCAGGCTACATTAAAAATAACTTTAAAATACTGCATTTAAAATAACTATTTTAACTCTAACTACCCGGCTGTTTTCTTTTAGCTATGGCAGTGACTAAATTGAACAATGTTTTATAGAGTTTTTATGAGATTTTACCGTGTAAAGATCTATTTCAAGTGTTATTTGGAAAAGGGTATTGCGAGTCGATGTTTGGGCGTTTGGGCGATATTACAGTAATGACAATACAATGGTAATGCTTGTGTTTTATCCAAATGCAACATGGGTGACAGTATATTAGTTTTTATTGTGATGATGTTTTTACTCTGAGCACTATTTTTAAATGATTAAATGATATCTGATCGCGTAAGCTTAAAAAACTTTATTTTTAAATGGTATTGGATCTCATAAAGACATTAAACTGGTAACTAAATATAATGGGCTAGAAACTAAATCTATATAAATTTCATAAAAATCGTTTCAGTAGCTATGTTTTTAAATCAGAAAATCTAAAAAATATATGTCATCCAATTGGATGAAACATTTTAAATTTTTAATTCATTTTTCTTATACATGAACTTGGTTTTCTTTTTAGTTTTTAAAACGTAATTATTATCAGGAACTCGTAAATTTATCATGCTAAAATTAATATCAAATACATCACTTAATCAAGCTACAACAGCTAATCGGTTTTAGATAATATTTTGTACAGGTATAGTCAGCGACTTAAATAACATTCAGACCGTTACGAAGTTACCTGCGTGCAAAGCTGCGGACAGAACCTAGTATTATAATATCTCAAATGAACTATAATTGTTCGGTATTTTATTTTATTTGAATTGTAAAAATCCCATAGGACCTTGATTTATTTATTTTGTAATGTTTCCAAGCTTCATATATTTATATCCTTGAGGATGTTGCTGAACGATGTAAATTCACAATAACACCTCGTGTGTTGCCGCAATAGGCCCGTAGATGACGGACATAACCTAGTAATATAATATCCCAAATGAACTATAATTGTTCGGTATTTTATTTTATAGAACCTTTTTTGTTTTTTCGTAATATTAATATGAAATAGTTAAGTCTGAAGTCCCCTTAAGCTGTGTGTCAATGCAATCAAAAAATACGACCTAAATACCGACATTTATGCCGCATATTTCATACGCGTAACTCAAATCCTATAGAGATTCCATTGACCTGAAACATGAAGTTTGGCAAGAAGCAAGGTCTCACAGCACAAGAAAAGGAAACAGTTTGAAAACCGTTAATTTGTTTCTACTCGTATTATTTTATTGTGGTTGTCTTCTTACAAACAATGTTCGTTGCTTTCATAGTTTATGAAAGTATACGGTACGGAGCCATGCTGCTAAAAAAAGTATGTAAGCAACTAAGTACTGTATCCTACCAGGAGCGACTTTTGTACTTGTCCGATTTATTTATATTTTGACTGCCCTGTTAGCACAGTTGGTAGTAGCTCTGTCTTCTGCGCTGTAGGTTAACGGTTCGATTACCTTCAAGGATGTTCTGTGTCGGGGTGTATCATATGTATGTATTTAAAAATATCTAAGTATTCTACCAGTCATCTGGTCACTATAATACAAGCTATGGTTAGTTTGGGTCTAGATGGTTTTGTTTTACAATATTTTTTTATTTAATATGTTTTTATTTGTAGTGTTTCTACAAGTCGTATTAATGATTATGTTTTCACGTGTTTATCGCTTTTCTGGACGACCTCGGCGTAAATTTCCATCTTTAGTGATTTAAGTTGTGCGCTATTACAATAAAAATATTGCGTCTATCGTATAATTGCCCCTTCTCTGTTTATTTATAGTCCAGTCCATCCAACGGTTGCCTGGTAGAGATCTTTATTAGCGATAAGGCCGTCCATTGTATTGCCTTAAATATGTTTAGTTTTTTTGTTATTGTAATCTTCCGTGTAGTAGTCAATAAAGTGTTTTCTATCTTCTATCTATCTATCTATTTACACATTAGCAAATATGTTGTTTACTTCTATGGCCATTTTTATTTATTGACATAAGAATGTCAAGGACAGACTATCAGTGTAGTTCCAGTAAGTGCCACGCCAGCTAGTTATGTCAATATAAGACAGGAAAATAGAAGGAAAATTCATTTATTTGCGACAGTAAAGGTGTAGACAGTGAGCAAAAATAAACAATTACAAAGGCATATTAGAGACACAGACAGGAAAATACATATTTATTAATTATAAAAAGAAAACAACAAAATAAGTGTATTCACTTTTTAAGTATTATAGAAATGAGTATCTCCCGGCAGCGACTTTCTATCGAAAATTGGCGCCAACTCAGAATTAGTTGTGTTATAGCAACACAAAGCTAATCTTCCTTAAGAAAGACGCTGAAGACGCTGAGGAAAAACGGTAGATAATCATCTTACAACTAGACCTCTGTGGGGCAGTAGGCCAAGGTCCGGGTGAGACGCAGAAGATTGCGGGTTCAGTTCCCGCCGCGAGACAAATATTTGTATCATATTATTTATATAAATATTATATATGAGTGTTTCTATGTATAATAATGTGTGTATTTAAAAAAAAGTATATCAGTCATGTTGTACTCATAACACAATCTCTGATGATGATGATTGTCAGGGATCTCGACAGTGAAACTCAGGTTCAGTGGACTGTATTTCTATTTAATTCTTCCAAATTTTCTTGTACAATATTTCACTTCTTAACTAGACTTTTAACTTTTTCTTGGTTTATTTCACTTCACTGATTTGCTTGACTGACTGTAAAAATTCACAATATTTCCCTAATCTATATATACGGATGAAGCCCGCCCCCACCACCTATTGGAGCAAGCGCGTTTTAGGTACGATCTAGCTAGGTAAGTACGACGGATGCTCGAGTTGTTCCTACCATACCTATTTGAGCAAGCGCGTTCATAATTCGATCGAAAGATTTATGAGTCGTCCGTAACATTCTCCCCTCGGCGTAGATCTTCGCAGCCCTCTTCTACTGGTAGGACGATGAGCCTTCTCACCGGTCTTCGAAAGATACCCCCTCGCGTCCTTACGTCTGCGCTCCGCACCACCTTGTCGGGTCCCTCGTATACACGCTCGACTAGACCACGGGGCCACACGTTTCTAGGCAGCAATCCGTCGGCTATCACCACTAAATCACCTGGTTTGACGTTATTTACAGTCTTTCTTATATCGTTTCGAGGTGCCAGTGTAGGTAAGTATTCCTTTATCCATCTTGCCCAAAACGAATTTGCTAAGGCCTGAGCAACACGCCAGGATCGTTTGTCGGCCGTATCACATTCTCCTACGTAGGGAAGACAGATCGCATTTCCTAGCAGGAAATGGTTAGGGGTTAAAGCTTCCATGTCCTCAGGGTCGACTGGTACATGAGTCAAAGGTCGAGAGTTCACCGTATGCTCTATTTCTGTCATCAGAGTATTTAATACCTCTTCTTTAGGAGCGCGCTCAGAGAGAGTTACTGCTAGAGCCTCCTTTACCGTTCTTATCATTCGTTCCCAGGCTCCTCCTTGGTTCGGTGCACCAGGATCGATGAAACGCCACTCGATCCTTTTTGTTAACGCAAAATCTTTTAGTGCTGGAAGCCACTCCTGGAACGCTTTCTTCAGTTCTTCGTCTGAGCCCCGAAAGTTGGTGCCGTTATCGGACATCATGAGGCTCGGTATTCCCCGACGCGCAGCCATCCTTCTGATGGCCATGATAGCAGAGTCAGTGCTTAGACTTGCTATTATTTCTATATGAATGGCTCGGATCGATAGGCAGGTAAAGATCATTCCCCACCGCTTCTCTCTTCGTCTTCCAATTACCACCCACATTGGGCCGAAACAATCTAGACCACAGTTTGTGAATGGTCGTGTGTGGGTACTAAGGCGAGCTAGAGGCAAATTTCCTTTCACTGGTACGGATGGGTTAGCCCTTTTTGCCTTACACCATACACAGTCACGTATTGTTTTCCTAACAGTAGTGCGTAAACGTAGTATCCAATATCGTTGTCGTAGATTGTTTACTATTTGCTCTCTCCCAATGTGTTCGTTTTTTACGTGTTCATGCCGTATCAGTAGGCGCGTAAGTTGGTGTGATCCATCCAGAATCGGTGGGTCTCTTGACTGGTCTAACACTGTAGCAGCGTTTATTCTACTTCTTAAACGTATTATTTTATCAGTACCGCACTGCGGGTCAAGTTTATAGAGCCGGCTAGAACGGCTGACGTTTTTTCCTTTTGCTAGACGCTGTAAGTCTTCCCAAAAACATTCTCGCTGCGCTTCTCTTATGAGCAGTCGCTCGGCTTCTCGTATGTGTCTAATCTCAAGCCCTTTAGCGCGTCGTCTACATTTCTCTATAAACGCTAACACATTAGCAACGGATCTAACTATTCGTTCGTAGGATGAAAATCTGGAAACGTCGATAAATGGCGTTTTCTTACTTGTACACGTAACTAACACTTCTTCTTGTCCCAGCTCAGATTCTACCTCTTTAGGCCAGCGATCCTCAGCTTCATATAGGAACGCAGGGCCTACGAACCAACGGTTATTGTTGCGCACCTGGGTGTTACCGCAGCGGGTCGCGTCATCGGCCACATTATGCGCGGTGGGAACCCACCGCCATTGGTCCGTCCGGGTGAGTTCTGCTATCTCACTCAGCTGATGCGCTACATAGGGCGTGTATCGTACCGAGTCCCGCCTGATCCAGTGCAGTACCGTTTTCGAGTCGCTCCATAAGATTACTTCTAGATCCATCTTATGACCTTCGATGATTTCTTTGGCGAGTCTCGCACCGATCAGGCTAGCTTGCAGTTCCATTCGTGGGATGCTCTGTGCTTTCAACGGTGCAACTTTCGCTTTTCCTGCCACCAGTTTGATGCTGACGCCTTCCTTACTCACGAAGCGCCAGTATGCGACCGTTGCGAAAGCTTGTTCACTAGCGTCACAGAATACATGTAGCTGTTGTTTAGTGACATCTCCGTGGTGGTAGCACCTAGGTAGTCTGAGATCACTTATATATTTCAAATCCGCTTGCCATTCGTTGAAGATCGTTGCTTCTTCGGGGGGAATCGGTTCGTCCCACCCCACCTTTTTCTTCCATAGTTCTTGAAGCATGATCTTGGCTGAAATAGTATATGTACTTAACAGCCCTAACGGATCAAACAACGACATGACAGTTCCGAGCGCCTCGCGTTTGGTTGGTGCTCGAGTAAAGTTCTTTACTTCGTCCGGCACGCGTGGCATAGTAGTGTTGAGCGCAAGCTCGTCGGTCTGAGGTAGCCATAGAATCCCTAACGTCTTTCCATACAGATGAGCGTTGGCTGCGAGTTCTTTAGGTGCGTGCGTTCGGTTCCCTTCAGCGATGCCTTCCAACAAAGCATTACGGTTCGAACTCCAACCTGCTAGCTCAAAATCCGCTTTACTATGTACCTCTCGTACTTCCGCTATTGTTTGCGCAGCTATTTTTTCAGTGTCGAAACTATCTACCCAATCATCCATGTAATGATTCTGGGTTATGGCGTCAAAGGCTAGTGGGTGCGAGTCTTTGTGGTCCGCTGCGTTTCGATCCCTCACGCTGTGAGCTAAAAACGGCGAGCTCCTAGCACCAAAGATCATTGACGACATTACATATTTCTGCGGTCGTCCGGAACGTTCTTTGTCGCGCCATAGAAAATGTTGAGCTACTCTATCTTTTGGCCTTATTTTCACTCGAAGAAACATGTCTCTGATGTCAGCCGTGACTGCTATCGGCTTCTTTCTGAAGCGGAACAAAATCCCATGTAATGCCGGTAGTAGATCCGGTCCATCTAGAAGCACGTCGTTCAAACAAGTTCCATTCGTGTTTGCGGCTGCGTCGAACACCAACCGTACCTTGTTCGGTTTATTTGGATTCATGACCGCAAAATGAGGTAGGTACCACAGACGATCGTTCTGGTCGTGATCCATTTCGCATAGAGCAGCATATCCATTGTCCAGCAGTCTCTGCACTTGAGCCGTGTAACTACTTTCGAATTCAGGCGACTTGTCCATTTTACGTTCTATTCCTCGCAGTCGACGCACGGCCATGTCGTAGCTCGGTGGTAGTTCTACTTTATCTTCGATCCACGGTAGTCCCACCTCAAAATGCCCGTTTATTCGCTTCTTCGTGGCGTTGAAAACTTCCTTAGCGCGTTCATGTTCCGCTATCGGTTTTCGTTTGATCGATACGCCCAGTGCGTCTATGTCGAAGTGCGCCTTGACTAGCTCGTTCAGTTCGTTGTCTCGGCCGCTCGCTTGACTATCGTTCTGGGCTTCTTGGCACTTGTTCACGTGCAAAATATTGTTTCCCTGTGCTATGGTGTATCTAGGTGTGCAACCATGAATGATCCATCCTAGATTAGTAAGTGATGCGGCGGGCTGATTTCTTTTTCCTGTTAGTAACCGCCGTGTCACTATGAGGTGCCAGTTATCAGCTCCAATAAGAACTTGCGGTCTTGCGTTTGCATAACATACGCTTTCCGGATTTAATTCAAGTAAGTGCGTTTGTTGAAGAAGTTCCGTACCGACTGATTGTCGTCCCAGTGTTAAATTCTTCACCGTGCGTGCTTTGATTAGCTGATAGTTAGCCTGACCGCGCCCTCGAACTGAAATATCTACTACTCGGCTATCGGGTTCACTTTGACTAGAAGTAGCGCCGACGATGTGTAAGGACCGTTTCGGGCCCTGAGCTCCAACTCTCACAGCGATCTCATCATCTACCAGCGTTATCGTTGATCCTTCATCTAATAAAGCGTAAGTATTGATGTCATTCCCGTTACAGCCTTTGATCGTGATCGGGCATACTTTTAGTAAGACTCGGTCCGTGCTTACTGACGTATGTGCTGACGCCGTTAGCGCCATCTCTTCGCTGGGAGTTGGCTCCGCGGCGGGCATAGTTACTTCGTGTTCATTATGCAGAAGAGCATGATGTGGTCTACGGCACTCGTTCACGCCACATAACTTGACCTTGCAGCGGAAACGTCTGTGTTTGCTGTTCAAACATCGGAAGCAGACGCGTATCTCCTTGGCCCATTCCCATCTCTGGTCCCCAGACATCTTCGCAATTTTACCACATTTTGTGGTTATATGTCCGGCTCCGCAACAGAGGCATTCTGTTTTAGCGACTTCTGGTGTCTTGTCCTTTGTTGTAGCATACACAGTCTTGCGGTTACGATCGTTTATTCGTGGCTGTTGTTCCGTGGGTCGTGGGTTAACCACTGCGCTCTTGGTCGTCGTAGCTCCGTACGAATGTCTCATAGCGCGGTCGGCCTCGCGCATGAGAAAGCGGGACAGCGTAACTATTTCTGGCTCTCGAGGATGTCCAAAATCTTCCGCGTAGTCGCACCATTTCGATCTCGTATGCTGTCCTAGCTTGTCAGTGACTTGCCTGGCTAGCATAGGGTTCTGTATGTAGCCTCGTTCATCTAGACAACCGATCACTGTCACTATGTTTTGAAGTTTGATGGCGAAAGCGTTTAGATCACTAGCCGTTACGCCCAGTCGTGGAAGCTTCTTTATTTCTTCTAGCGCGTTGTCTATGATCATCTCTGGGCGCCCGTAGCACTGTTCCAATGTTCGCAAGATAACTGCTGGATCTGTCGCAGTATATAATAACGCGGACACTGTCTGTCGCGCTTCACCTCGAAGACACGATCTAAGCCTAGCAATGTTTTCCGCCGGTGAGAATTGGTGTAGACTGGTCGATTCCGTCATAGCTGCTTTGAATGGTAGCCACTCGCTCACAGCTCCGTTAAAAATAGGTAAGTCTTGCGTTTGTCTTGGTGGCGCTCTTCCTCTGACCATCCTCTCTATTGAATCAGCCAGCCGATCGATCCCTCGTTCTCGTGCTCGATTTGGCGTCGGCGACCTGGGTCGTTGCTGCTGGTCAAACTTGACACGGTTCGGCGTGTATCTCTCGTTAGACCTATCCCGGGTCCCGAACTGGTATCTCGTATCCGTATCTACTATGTCAGGGTGCCGAGGCTCCCCCCGTGTGAGCCAGTCAGTGACCCTGTTTTCTACTTCTTCGGCCGCATTGCTCTCTCGGTCGGTTTCTTCATGAATCGCAGCGACGTCTGCTGCTAGCCGTTTTTGTATCAACGTGGCTTGTATCTGCAATTCCTTCCGTTGGATTTCCGCTAGTTGTTCTTCGGCTTCGAATTCTGCCTGCTTGATACGCGCGGTTGCACTGGCGGTGGATCCTTTTAGCTTTATCGACGCGGCTCGGGTTCTTCGTGCAGGTACGCCTGTGTTCGTGCGTCGCGGCGTTAGGTCCTTAATCATGGAAGGATCATTTGTGGGTGGCGCTGGCGCAGGCGCATGCGTTGAGTGTGATACGGCGCTGGTCGTCGCGATCCCGGGTGGTGCGGTCATGGTACACGTGGCGACACCGGTGCCAATGCGGGTGGTAACGGCGCGTGCTGTTTCCGGTTGGGATGCTTCCGCAGACGGCGAGGCAGGGAAGTCTTCATACACGCGTAGTTCATCGGCTGCCGCTCGACTTCTGGTTGTTGGCATTCTTCAGCACTTGACGCCCCTACCTACTCCTACCTACCCGAGTTCCCTACTGTACTTATCTTAAAACCGTTGATCCGCAGGGGGGGGCGGGGGGCAGGCCGTATCTCCTCCAGTGCTCGGCTGCCCGATGCTCTGCTACCCGTCGCACCGTTGGGTGATTTTCTTTTTTCAACTCGAGGCAGTAGCACCGTTGGGTGATCTTCGCTTTTCAATTGGCTTTCCAGGGAATGGCAGTGCTTACGTTATAGCTATGCAGTGCACTATATCACTGGTCTTCACCTGGAGTAGCAGCACGTATCGGCTGGGCTCACTCCAGGCAGCAGGTTTGCAGGTGGGCTTCACTTGGAGCAGCAGCGCCAACGCTGGTCTCACTCCAAGCCGCAGGCTTCAGGTAGGCTTCACTTGGAGTAGCAGCGCCAATGCTGGTCTCACTCCAAGCCGCAGGCTTCAGGTAGGCTTCACTTGGAGTAGCAGCGCCAATGCTGGTCTCACTCCAAGCCGCAGGCTTCAGGTAGGCTTCACTTGGAGTAGCAGCGCCAATGCTGGTCTCACTCCAAGCCGCAGGCTTCAGTTCCGATCCGGCTTCGTAGGACCAAACACTGTCAGGGATCTCGACAGTGAAACTCAGGTTCAGTGGACTCTATTTCTATTTAATTCTTCCAAATTTTCTTGTACAATATTTCACTTCTTAACTAGACTTTTAACTTTTTCTTGGTTTATTTCACTTCACTGATTTGCTTGACTGACTGTAAAAATTCACAATATTTCCCTAATCAATATATACGGATGAAGCCCGCCCCCACCACCTATTGGAGCAAGCGCGTTTTAGGTACGATCTAGCTAGGTAAGTACGACGGATGCTCGAGTTGTTCCTACCATACCTATTTGAGCAAGCGCGTTCATAATTCGATCGAAAGATTTATGAGTCGTCCGTAACAATGATGATGATTATGATGCTGTGTGAAATGTCCGTTATTTATTTTTAAATTAAATTATTGACTTTATTTACAATAAGTAGAATAATATAAGTAAAACCGTGTACAAAAGTTTGACATTATTTGCTAGTAATAAAAGTACAAATGTTTTCGCATTTAATAAAGTAATGAACTGATTGGTTCCGTAACCGAATTAGAGCTTGATTGAAATTTTATGAAAAAGCAATAACAAACATTTGGTTGGTCGATTTTAGAACAATCAACTGGCGGAAGACATACGGGGAGTTATTTTACTTTTGTCGCCCAAAACACAAAAAAACGATAATGTTTTTTCTTAAAAACATTTTTTTGACTTGATTAAACGGAGAAAAATAATTTGGTCTTTAGTATTTGTGTGTACACTGCAGTATAGGTAATAGAGCTTCGTTGGCGCCTTTGTACTTAAGTCTATTTAATAACTAGTAAACCAAATAAATTCACATTCGTAGGCTTTTTGTGAGTTTTAATGAGTACTATAAATAGGTAGAACATAATTTAATGTAGCGTCAATAGTTTTAGCAACGTACCAAATCGGCTAATACGATTTTTGAGTTTATTTATACATACAAAAAATCAAATATTATTTACCTATATTAGTTTAAAATACAAAAGTAAATCGATTCCTAAGAGTTGATCTAAATACGAATATGAACTAACCAATTTTTAGGAAGATGACTGCTTTTGGATATACACTACACATATAAGCACTTTCATTTAGTCCCAGCTTCGATAACTTTTAGACAACCTCAAAGCGTCTTATCTAATCCTACTAATATTATAAACTTAAAAAAAAAATGTGTGAAAAATGTGTAGATGGTTGGATGTTTGTTTGTGACAACAGCTGAGTGGTTTAAGATGAAACTTTATACAAATATCTACCATTATAATAACCATTCAAACCTTTCAGTAAGGTACCATCGTGCGAAGCTGCAGGCAGAAACTAGTATTATAATATCTCAAACGAACTATCATTGTTCAGTGTTTTATTTTATTTGAATTGTAAAAATCCCATAGGACCTTGATTTATTTATTTTGTAACGTTTCCAAGCTTTATATATTCATATCCTTGAGGATGTTGCTGAACGATGTAAATTCACAATAACACCTCGTGTGTTGCCGCAATAGGCCCGTAGGCGACGCAATGCCCTCTTTCATGTGCCATCGAGTGGAAAAATGAATTATTCTTCCAATTTAGTGAATAGCTCCCGCGGAAGGTACCTTATTTACTTTATTCCAATGTTGGGAACATCTGTCTTTTAAAAGTAGTGGAACCGCAATGTTGACAAAATCTGGGCACAAAATGTAATAAAAAAAATAATGTTTAGATTGACTATTATCACAAGCCAACATTTGGCGAATGAGAGCTAAATCGAAAAAAAAGTATGATTTCGACCGACACCAAATTAGTTGTGATGATGTTTGCAATCTCCCATTATGGCTAAATGACTATTGTCGCTTAGATACACAGCGCGACGTGCCATCAAAGGTGTTATTCCCTTACTTACATCGGTTAATGTTCTATTTCCATTTGTCTGCGTTTCAACTTTGTTTGAGAACAGAATCGATCGTTGGCAACTTCGCTGACGTGCTTATTAGTGTTCAACCCCAATTGAGTGAGTAGAATAACCCTGCAGAGACATAAAAGCGCTCAATTGTAAATGTCAGTAGCAAATTAGCCAACCAAGTATACAACCCAACAAAACACTGGATTTTCCATAAAATTATGAAAGCACCAGAGCCCCATAAAGATCGTCCTAATAAAACGCCTTATCCACCATTGCTTGTTTACATAGGATAAGATTCTTAAAAGCACCCATCAGCACTGCATTTGTATAAACAAGATTAAGGCTAAAAATAAGACAAGAACTGCGTATAATCGCATTTAGTTGCAACTTAAAACAAACGTTGTTGAGTTTAAAAAAAATTGTTGGTTTGTACGGCCGTATTGAAGCATGCTTTAGTTTTATCCAACCTTATCCACAGCCTGTTTAAAATTCCCAGCAAGCCTTTAACCAACGTAAACGACTGTATCTCAGCCTCTCGAATAAATCGAGGACATTAAAAATTCATTTCTCCTCCGAAACGCTTCCTTTTGTGTTAATTCAAGTAACGTTCTTAACGGTACCGCTTATTGAATTAATTTTATTCTGTTGATTGTAAATTGAAAATGGTCAAATCAGACTTGCAAATTCGAGCGGCGTATTCCGGAGTAGTCGCTGAGTACGGAAGTTACTATCCAATGATAGAGAAGTCGAAACAAGTTCGTTCCAAAACTTTAGGTATGTTTCATGTCGCACATCCTGTCGTTTGTGATGATGCGCGATCTACCATAATGGCAATTTTTGACGGCGTTTACAACTTTGTGAACTCTTTAACAATATTACTACAATATATGGTGTGTCACACAAAGCTCGTTAGCTTAGACACGCAAAGTCTTATACATCTCGTCAGAATAGCTAGATAGAACCACTTTCAGATCGTCGTTTGAATGCACTACACCTTGTGAAATACAAACAAGCGATTCAAATACGGGCCAACTGACGAGTTTCAACCTTGTTTCAACGTTTTACCTAAACCCAAACGCTACTCCGTGATATTTTCTTACCCCACGTGAATCTCTGACGAATTCAGTACATTAATGCGTTTTCGTATTGGCATTCGATTCGTATGATTACTGTCGTGTATTTAACGTTTAAAATTCCATGTAATTTCCTTGTGAATGAGGTCTTCATTGATTGAGTTGGGCTTTTGTTCGATGAAATACGTCCATTGTTACAAAAATATTGTGAAGTAGCAAATTAAATGTACGCGGCTGAGCCTTATTCTGACGTGCATAAGAAATTGCAACGGTGGGTTGTTTTCTTTAGTTTTATTCGCTTGTCTGAAGAAGTAAGTAACATAATCAAAAGTAAAAGTGGTTGTGTACCTTTCATAGTCTTGGAGAATGCCACTAGTAGCGTTATAATACATAAGACTTATGAAACACTGTCAGCGTCTATCGTTATTGAGATTCAAATTAGCAATTGAAGTTCGTCGCTTTGGTTTACTCAGAGCATACATGATATAAATTATTGGATTTTAGTTATAGAAAGGTCTACCGTCGGTTACTTCAGCTCAGTTAGTAGAAGCTTTGATTTCTGCCCTGTTGGTTGAGGGTTTGACTTCTACCCAGGATAAACAACGATGAATACAGCTCAGCGCAACGGAAGAAGAGCCAACTGCGACCCTCACTCGTAATCGGGCGTCTGGAAGCAGAGTTTTCCACCTGAAATTAAAAAAAAGAATACATGGTAATTTCGGTAAAACTTAATAATTGTATGTATCTACTTATTATTATGTTGTTTTAGATAGGTTGTTGTTTTTTTAAATATACTAATATATATTTTCCTTTCTGTATTTCTCATCTACCTTAGTAGGTATATATTTTTGTTAACTGTCCAAACTATCACTGTCGCAAATAAATGATTTTTCTATATATGTGACATGTCCATCATATTTTATTTTTTCTGTAGACTTAAGCTATTGAGCTCTGAGAACAAATATTATTTCAACTAGATTATATCGAAAGGTCAAAGGTGCCTTTAGACTTAATATTCACATTATTTTCTTCACTTTGAGTCTTGATAGATGTAAATGTTTCCATCAGCTAAATTAATTAATCTAAAGTAAAACAGTTTGTGTACAATTCATGTTGTTTTATTTTAGAGCAATCTTCAAAATATCTCTAATTCAATTTATCCAGCTTAGATTCATTGTTTGTTTAAATAAATTACAAAAAAAAAACAATAAAAGAATAGACTAAATATCTTTAGCAACAGTTTTTGAAACTAAATCTTGTATAACTTTAAGTTTCTAAAGTTATTTACACAAACAAATATTTATTCAAAATATGCATAATCTCATTGTGGAACATAATATAATCTATCTATATCTACAAATAAAATGTATGTAATGTGTATGTACTCGTATGTTCCCGACTCTGAAACGGCTGGAACGATTTCGATGATTTTTTTAGGAAATCTTCTAATTGGCCTAGCAGGTGATTCTGTGAAGATATAGATTGTATCTTAGAAACGAATATAGGCTTCTTTAATGTAACATACTATGCGTGCGAAGCTAGTATAATATAAAAAAAGTTTATGTTGTTTTTGAACATTTTTAACATTTTGGCGGAAGTAAAATATCGCATGGAAATCCGTATGTCGTAGAAGTGTACAAAAGAAGCCTCTGAGGTGAACTTTAATCTTTCACCACACTGGTTAGAAATAACTAGTGACAGGATATGAATGGATCATTTTCGCTCGATACAAACAATTTTCATTTTATGCTATCTAATTTAAAAGTCTACAATCAGTGCGTGTTGCCAGTGATGACATATGGAACTGAGACTTGGTCGCTAACTATTGGCCTCATACACAAGCTCAGAGTCGCGCAACGTGCTATGGAGAGAGCTATGTTGGGTGTTTCAATACGTGATAAAATCCGCAACGAGGAAATCCGTAGAAAAACCAAAGTCACCGACGTAGCGCTCAAAATTTGCAAGTTGAAGTGGCAATGGGCAGGCCATATAGCTCGCAGAACTGATAACCACTGGGGAGTAAAAGATTTCGAATGGCGACCAAGGACAGGAAAACGAAGCGTAGGACGACCCCCCACCCGATGGACTGACGACATTGTAAAGATCGCAGGAAGTCGGTGGATGGAGAGGGCTCAAAATCGTTCTTCCTGGAAATCTATTGGGAAGGCCTATGTCCAGCAGTGGACTTCATAGAGGCTGTGATGATGATGATGATGATGATGATGCTATCTAATTTTAAAGATCAGAAATTATTTATCTGTATATCTGACTGTTGACTGGTGAACACACCATCTAAGCTAGCTTCACATGTTGTAAGTAGATTATATTAAAAACCTTTGTACTTTTTTCTGTTTTATAACCAAGCTACAAAAACAAAATTGTTATTCAAGGAACCACCTTTTCAACGCGTTGAGCTAAACCTTGTTGTATTTACAGTAGGGGTCGCGAGCCAAGTATTTAACAAAACAGCTTTCAGACAGGTCTTGCGATATAGTTCGTGCGTTTCATATTATATTTATAACTATCACTATAGAAATGAATTGACTCTTGATTAAATATGTGTGCAAATGTGTGTAAAAATCTATTAAACGCATTTATAATTTTCATCTAATCACACGGCAGAGAAATCGTTGTCTATAGGGTTCATGTCGCGACGCCATATTTTTTTAATTGTATATATTTACTAACACAATACTTATTTTAACTGATTATTATGTTTAATTTACTGTTTCGTAACAAATAATATAGACTTTGTCTTAAACAACTGATTGAATAGAATTTTGAGGAAGTGTTACCAAAAGTTACCACACATTACACCCATGTTTTGTATTGTCTTCTTAGAATAAATTAATGATTCGTTTTGTCCTATATAAATATAACTAACTTTTGTGGGTCAAATACCGAATAACCCATATTTCGTCATGGCTTTGTCTATTTTTGTTTTTTTCTGAATATTTTCGTGTAACGTGCCGGCTACGTCCAGTGATTGTATTTAGATAGGAATAGTACTTCACGACTCTTCCAAAGTCACCGTCAAAAACTAGTCAAACAACACACCAAGAGCTATCTACTTAGCTGATTAAACAACCTCTCGGAATGTTACAGAATTAATTGTCTTGTTTTCTTTGTTACATTTGCAATTCAAAGTCTGTGGCTCGTCTTGTCTGTGGATTTTACCTTTAAGCCTAAGTTTGTTGAATTGCGGTGACCGTCCTTTACAGTGCGGTCACCGCTGTAAGGGCAAGACGGAGGATTATTAACTACGTCACTCATGCAAACTCACTTATCTAAAGTACGCAGAAAATTTGAGGTAGACAGCGTAAAAATTGTGAACATTATGCCTTAGCCCAGATTTTTATCTTTTAGTATATTAAATCTTCTTTTTATTGGACGTATTAATAATACCGTAGGTACCTAAATATGGTTGAAAGTGACTTATGTACTGTGACGGCCGTAAATTGATAGATAACTACTTCTTAAGAAACATTAGGTTAATAGTACAACGTCAATCACTGTGAATTGCTATGTGAATTGGTTTCATGGTATTTCACTTAATGTCGAAGTACTAACATTAAGTTTTACTCATTCCAGTGTTGGTAAAGTAAACAAATAAAATGCTGATTTATTTATGTTTATCTTTTATAGTTTATTCGAAAAATTCATACGAAAGAAATTCATACATACGAAATTCAGAAAAAGTATATCTCTTTGTCTGTCTCTAGGTCTTTTTTGTTTGTTACCAACTAAAATATTGAATTTGTGAGGAGCAAAATTATATTTCGAGGAACATAGGCAACTTTTTATGTAGGTACAACGGGTGCAAAACCGCAGCAGAAGATAAAGGTGTAAGGGTGTAATAAATTAAAAAATACAATTTTATTTAAAAAAGTAATAACAAATCTAAACCATTAGTATTTAAGAACCGTTTCCAACGATCTATAATATACCTCAAGTAATCTTTTATTTTTTATAAAATTTATATAAATAAATAAATAATCCCGGACATTTCACACAGCATCATCTGGCCCCAAAGTAAGCAGAGCTTTGTGTCATGGGTACCACATGACTGATATACTACTTATTTACTTTTTTTTTAGTAAATACATACATATTATACATAGAAACACCCAGACCCGAGACAAATACTTGCAGATCGTACAAACATTTGTCCCGCGGCGAGAATCGAACCCGCAACCTTCTGCGTCTCAGCCGGACCTTAGCCGACTGCGCCACAGAGGTCGTCAAATTAAAAATAATAAAATGAACGTGTCGCGGGACACGCGTTTGGAACGAAGTCCCTTTCATATGCAGGGTTGGCATAATTAATCATTAACGTGCCAGGCTATCATTCTCTGTACCCGCACCCCTCTCTTTAATATTGATTATTGACGCAATAAATAACTATATTCATATATATATGTTTATATATAAATAAATAAATAATAAATAAATAAATAATCCCGGACATTTCACACAACATCATCTGGCCCCAAAGTAAGCAGAGCTTGTGTTATGGGTACCACATGACTGATATACTACTTATATACTTATTTTTTTTTTGTAAATACTTACATATTATACATAGAAACACCCAGACCCGAGACAAATACTTGCAGATCGTACAAACATTTGTCCCGCGGCGGGAATCGAACCCGCAACCTTTTGCGTCTAAGGCCGGGTCCGGGTCTTAGCCAACTGCGCCACAGAGGTCGTCAACATATATATATATATATATATATATATGGGAGACTTATATCGGTCTCATTAATTATTTCTTTCTGTTACGGTTTTTCGTAACTTCGTAATGTAACGCGTTACATTTTTTTGCGATAAGGAACTTCGTTCCAAAATTTGCCTTTATTTGCTTATATTTATAGTTTTGCAGACTCGTTGCTTTCATAAACAATACTATAACCTTAACTTTATAATATACAAGCAACTCGTTCGTTGCTTCGCATCAGTGCAATTAAGATTTGTAATTTGTACCTGAATAGTTTCATTAAAATGTTACCACTGTTTTAGCAAGACAGCTTTCAATAATTCAACGTTACACCGAATTTCTACTTGACCTCACATAAAATGCGGTTTTGTCCGAATGCGGTTGATCTAAATGCTGTAATATTTATCTACTAACAATAATGTTAATTTATCTTTAAACTACTAACGTCCCGAAGGTCGTAAGTTCGACTCCGGTCGTGCACCTATGGATTTTTCTGATCGAAAAATGTATATGCGCTATACCAGTACTCTCAAACAGTGGAAGAAAATATCATGAAGAAAGTATCGTAGAACCTAAATACGTTCGAAGACATGTGCCAACTGCACGAAAGGAGCCCCTGAGGCGCACTTTAATCCTTTTACCATACTGGTTAGAAATAACTAGTAACACGATAAAAATAATCTATATACTACGACCTTCTGCTCGATGCTTTGCACGTATGGTACTTTTAAAAAAATTACTATTCAAGGCAGACTACAATACGAACAGTATACGTATTTTATACAAATCAGTTCAACCTTTAACTACTAATCCAATTTAGTAATTTAATGAATAGAGGCAATTTCACTATACTAGGGGTTAATAAGTCTAAACGCCAAGTACATAGGTGATAAAACGGTATCATTGTTATAAGCCAGCAGCCAGTGTATCTATACAAAAAGCTCGAATTTTCAGATCGCCTCATGCGGTTTGCTATTAGACAAAATTTTATTTTCTTCTGTATTTCCGTTTAATTTTAATTTCAATATTGTATCTTAGTTAATTTTACATAATTATATTTATTTTAGTTTTTACTGCACTTATTGTAAATAGACATAAATTGAAATTATGATGGTACACGACGATAGTGCGCCACCATAGTGCCGATGCGCATACTAACGCGGCGGTGTCACGGAAGACCAGCGTTATATGAGCGTTCTAAACGCTTTCCTTCGGCTCGGCTTTCGGCTTCGACTTCGGCCACCACTCGTTGATGACGAGTGGTGGCCGAAGTCAATAGTATGACATTACTCAATCAGTCATAACATCTTTTTGAGAAAAAACAACGAAGGTTATATGTATATTATTAATTAGGTATGAAGCAACGCCATTTTTGATACCTTGGGTTACATTATTGCAGTTTTTGTAGCATTTTTTATTTTATTTTACAAAATAATATACAGGCTATGTTTCTTATTGCTAAAAAATATATTTTTAAAAATCGGTTGAGTAGTTTTACAGACATACATATTTTTTTATTATTATTGTTGCTAAACCTAAAACTAAATTAAAAGCTGTGACACGGGCCTCTTCCAGTTTGTGCCATTGATCACGATCAAGACACGTTATTTTATAGTAACATACTATAAATTTCTTCACCACAATCGATGTACTTGAAGCTAGCAGCAAGTGCTGAAGAGCGAATGAGCAAGTCAGTGATATTCTCTGAGTTTCGACTTCTGTTCGATGTTACGACGCGAATAAATGTTACTTAAACGTTTTGCAGGTTGCAGAGTATAAGGGAGATAATCCAGCGAGAAGATTTTTATATTATAAGCATTGTTGGAAAATAAATGTTTTTGATTATGTAAGACTAACCCAAGATGTGTAAGCTAAGGTTGGAAGCAAAAAACAAGTTCTTATTATACATAACTGTATCGTTTTTTGTACAACCTGGATACATTAGTCATAAACTTAAAAAGGTTTCATTAGAAACACAAAAAAAAACACTTTCAACTAGATACTACTCAAAAGCAGGTTTTCCCGGAGGGGTGCCCAAAGCAGGTATGGCTGTTAGGCAAAGCAAGCAGTGGTTAAAATAGTAAAATCAACCTACCTTAAGAACCAAATCATCATACAATCATATTTAAATCAACTGTTTTGATTTGAAACCGAGAGGGGGAAATTAAAAAAACAGCGCTGAAATAGATATACTACCTACCTAAGAACAGCAGATACTGAATTTGCACCCATTGCCCTGAAGCTTTACGACCTTTAGATACTTAAGATATGTCGCAATTTTTTACCTATCTACTAAGGCAATAAACCATTTTTTTATATTTATAATTTAGTCTACTTTATTATCTTGGAGGATTGGAGGAAAATACTTGTATTATACAAATTATCTCCCCTCGGGTAACATTAATTCCCGAACTTCGGATACTTTCTTAAATTAACAAACATCAAAAGTGGTTTTTTATGGTTTTTATTTTTATTTTTCTATAGTAGGTATCTTCTATAAGTGAAAACTTCTAATTAGGCATCACCAAACATGTACCTCTTAATAGGTGCATGTTATATAGTTTTACTAATTTATCTTGTATTTATCTGTAAGTTTCAATAAAAAAAATAAAAAAAAAATTATAACAGATATAAGCATTTTTAATAATAATTATAATTTTTGATCATAACATTTGTGTATATGTTTTATATGGAGGTCAAAATCTCCAGCAGTAAAATGGGCCAATGATGTAGTAAGTATAATAACAATACCCAGCTGTGGGGGAAATTGGATTGGGGATGAGAAACTGACGTACAATTGAATGCATCTCTTTTACTGGATAACAAGTTTAGCACCTGCGACACAGCGCAACGCTTTCAGAATGCAAATCTCCAAGATTTGAATACGAACGTGCTAGTTGTTGTTCGGCAGTTGCTTACACTTGGACGTGGATGTGTTACCATTATACTTTCTGATACAAAGTTTGCTTAAAGATTATAAATAGCGTGCACAAGTTTAGTTAATAATTAACTTGTTGAACGACTGCGCGAGGCGTACCACGACTTCGTTCGCGTAACTTTGTATTTGCATTTATTTGTTCTGGTCTGTAATGTAAAATACTACTAGAACGAGTATGTATTCGAAAAATTTTACTATAATATAAGTCATCTTTTTCCAATAATACAAGCTATGCTTAGTTTGGGGCTAAAGGGTCTTTAAACTGTTAGTGTACATAGTTGTCATATTCTAGTACCTTCTCCCCAGAGAAGAGAAATTGTCTAAGTCTATTCTGCATGGGTTTACTAGATATAAGAAACTAAATCGTTGGAGACAGTTCAAAAGATGGACCGACGAACTAAAGGCGTCCTTTAGCAGGCGGAACCTGGAAGAGAGTGGCAACAGATAGACAAGCATGGAAGGAGTTGGAAGAGGCCTTTGTCAAGCAAACATATAAACAAAACATTATAATAAAAGTAAATTAGCATATAAGAAAAAAACAATTCAGAATAAAAGGCTTTATTATTAAACATTAAACAGATGGACAAATATTTAGTACAATTCCGCTAATCTATTCCTAAAGAGTTATCTCCAAAAGAAATTCGACACGTGTTTCGCCTCTCCACGAGGCATCCTTAGGAACACTTGACTCACTCTGCACCCCGACTCATTCTGACGTTGGTCGAAGCAACAAGTCTGCAGAGCAGAGTGTTTTTTCGTCGGGGTGCGGAGTGAGTCAAGTGTTCCTGAGGATGCCTCGTGGAGAGGCGAAACACGTGTCGAATTTCTTTTGGAGGTAACTCTTTAGGAATAGATTAGCGGAATTGTACTAAATATTTGTCCATCTGTTTAATGTTTTGTAATGGATTTCCGCAAAGTCACGCCTGAATCAATTATCTGGCTTTATTATTATATATACTTATTTTTTTAGAGACAGTGTTCCGATGTCCTACGAACAGTATAAATGCGAATGTTGGAAGTATGGATGTATGTATGTTTGTAGCTCAGTTATGATTTGATTTAACAACGGATTTGATTTGATACAATGTTAATGTTCCATCATGATAATTAGGTCGATATTGTAATACAAATTATGAGATACAACTCTACGCGATGTTTTCGTTAAGTTATTTTGTATGTAGTCCTTTTTTTTTTGCATATTTGCTACTACATAAATACATAGGTATTTTCCTAACCATTTTGTAGACAGAAGTTTTGTACTTACAAAATAAATAACAATGATGATTCCTATACCATGATGAAGCTAGTTTGACTTTGAATTTTAAAAGTGTGATATTATAAACCTTGATGTACAATTACAATTACGTTTACGTGTATTGACGTATTTATTTACGTACCTGTGTATGTTCATGGCTTTAGATCTATTCAATTCGATACTGAGAACCGAGATAACTTATTTAAAGCCTTCAGACCTGCACTTTAACATGTATGAAGTCGTGTTAAGCTCTTAAACTTAGTTTCAAGTTCTGCAGTGTGGTTTGTTTGTGAGTTTGTTGTTACCATCATTTACCCGTAAAAGCATTATTGATGTGTAACATCTTTCTATACATACTTTACATTTTGATAAACACGGGCTTTACTCACGATTTCGTTTGTCGATGGAGGCACTGACACTGTTTCGATTCATCTAGAGAATCTTCATCAGGGTGAGTTTGATCCGCGGTCCGCTCGTTACCGCTCGAGTTCACGGTTCGCACTGAAATCAAACTCACCCTGATGAACATTTTCTGGATGAATCGGAACAGTGTCAGTGACTCCATCGACAAAATAATAGGTGAGTAAAGCCCGTGTTTATCAAAATGTATAACACGAAAATTTATTTACGTGTTGTTTTGTCTAGGAAATCACCGACAATGTTTCGATTCATCCAAATAACCTTTATCAGGGTGCATTTGATTCAAGGTCCGCATGCTCCCGCTTGCTTTCGCACTTGAGACTGTGGTTTGTTTGCTACCGCTCGCGTTTGCTTGCTGTTCGTACTGGAATATTATAAATAATAATAATGCTGGAACAAACTACTCATTATGAGTATCATTGTTTACAAATTGATATTGAATTTTTTTTATTACATTGAGAAACAATTGATTTGACTACTAATCCGTATGAATTAATGTCTATCACTAACAACTGAGATATAACGATTTTTTAACTCAAGGACTGATTTCTTTACATGCCAACTGAAGAACGAAAGCTCTCAGGTGACTCATATAACCCATGGTAGTAGTGGTCACCCATTCAAGTACTCTCTGACGCACAGCGTTGCTTATCTTCAATCTGATATGAACAACCAAGTTAGCAATACCACGCGCTTCTTCGGCTATAGATAATGAATAAAGATTGTTAAACAATTT
Source organism: Lampropteryx suffumata (assembly GCA_948098915.1). NCBI lineage: Eukaryota > Metazoa > Arthropoda > Insecta > Lepidoptera > Geometridae > Lampropteryx > Lampropteryx suffumata. Next base: position 7,679,897 of record OX402558.1, on the reverse strand, counting down.
ACACATTACTACCATCTAGCCCCATATAAAGCTTGTTCTATGGAACAATGAACCCTAATGACTGATATAATTTTTTATACTTATAAATATATATAAACACATAAGGTAAATATTTATTAATAAATAAACGCCATCTAAATGGTCGGTCAGCTCTATAAATATATAATAAATCAATATGTATCCTAATTTGAATTTGTCGCTTTCTCCTGTCCTTATGTGCACACATGTACAACTCTATTCACCACTCGCTTTCTTCAAAGGTTTGCTGGAAAAATCCTGTTTTTCTGTTTATTTTGTTTGTATGTGCCTTTTGTGTTCCATAAATATTGTAATAATACATATAGTAGTATGATTTAATTCTATCCTTATAATATTAATAAAGCTATAAGGATTTTAAATATACTCAGTTTTAGATGTAATAAATATCCTTTTATTTTTCTTATTTTTTAATAATATTTTCAACTAAATAACAAAGGTTAACTACAAAAATAAAGCTAGAACAAAAAGCCGATAAACTGAATAAAATGGGCTTCCAAAAACTTTTGGCAGTTACTCCATCTCCGAGCACGTCAGTACGATTGCCTCTCATTTTCCCACGTAATATTTTCAGGAGACTTATTCGCGACAATTATTTTTTCGTTGACGTCTTAGATAGGACGCCATTAAAAGTTTTAGTGAGTTCGTAGCGCACATTGGAGGGGTGTCATTCTGATGAAGATGTGTTGTTTCATAGATTTCTGGCGTTTTTATTTGAGATATACGGGTAATATGTATGTGTCGGCAGATACGACTTACATCACTAAAGCTTCCGGAGATCTTGTTTCGTCCATTCGCCTGTGTCAAACAGATTCATACAATACAATAAAACATAGAGAAATTCATATTACAACTTCAATACACAATTTTACATCATGGTCATAACAACGAAAATTTGACTTCTTCTTCTTCCTTGATGGCATGTGTCATAGTAATGTAAATTTTGCCATTTCAAGTGTTTATATTGTTTATAGTATGATGACACAAAGTGGATTATGCCGTTCGTCATTTGTTATTTCTTATAAAATAATGTCTTTCATAAACAAAGCTTTTATTCCAATTATTCTCACCCGAGTCAATAGCTCTAGCGCTATTCAAATAAAAGCATCAAAATTACTAATAATTTGAGATAAATATATAATTTAAGAGAATATAATATGTATGATTCGCAAAAAGACAAAAAATAATGGGCCTCTTCGTCTACAGACCTCTGTCGTAGCAAACAACAATCAACATGACAGCCCAATGACAGTTGACGTCTAGCCTCTCAATCCTTTGGCCATGACTACATCCACACACGGCATAATATAAATTTTATAAAGCGCTAGGACCAGGACGAGTTTCTTGCCGGTTCTTCTCGGGCTTGGGTTAGGAGGAATTGGCACCTAAATTCACCTAGTATGTAAGACGTTTCAAAGCTATCCTTGTAATTGAATAAATAAAATATCTTTTGAGTTTGACTCTTGACTTATCTGAATAACTAAACTAAATCTTTTACTCTGGTGCAACATCTCACTGGTATAATGCAACATACCTTAGGTCTAAAACAATAATAAAGAAGCATACTGAACGCTCGCTCGCTAAAACTAGCTTAAACGCACTAATGAGGTTACTACCCACTATTAATCTATATTTTGGTTTGTTGTGATTATTATTTTTATCTTATTTTACTAGACATATTTGTACAAGTTATTTCCTACGTTCACGCTGTGAAGCACTTTAAAATAACTATATTTCAAGTTTTTTCTTTGTATTAGTTACTTACATTATTCTTATAAGAAATATATATCTTTAACAGAATTCAACACACCACACCATCTAGCAAAGTTAAAAAGTTGGTACTTCACATTGAAGTCTGGTCTGCTGTCTCACATGAAGTGCCTCTAATCGTATTTACATCTGTTTATATACTCTTGCGATAACATAATTTCATGGCACTAACTTAGACTTATCACAGCCAAGGAAACTTTCAGCCTGAATATCTTTAAAAAACAATAACAATAATCAATAAAAGTATGATGAAGTAGAATTATATTTAAACCTAAAAAACGTTCATTTTAAATCATTATGATTATTATCTATTAATCTATATGCACATATATAACTAAGATAGGATCGACCAATCGCAGAGATTTAGTGAAATATCTTGGTACCTAGGGAATTATAATAAAACCTTATTTAACAGATCTCTTTTAAAACTTACAAGAATAATTCTACAATTTTCATTATCAATTAACTATAACTGAACCATTAAACAATACATCAACAATTTGTAAACACAAGCAGAAGTATATTTATTGTATACATTGTATTGTATACATTAGCTCTTAATCTTAAAAAGTTACAATATTTAATATGTAATAACTATTTGACAAATCATTATTAGTTTAAACAATACATATTCTTCTTTCTCTTCTTTGTTAATGGCCTGTGACACACTAATGTCAATTTTGCCAGTGTCAAGTGTTTATAGTCAGTTCGTTTGTTATTAGAGTCTTAGTCGATGGTCAATTGTCAATTCTATACGTCCCGCGGAAAGGCGTCTCGAATTTTCTTGGGGTTCCTCGTCGTTCAAATCACATTGCACCACAATACACATATAATTTAATTATCCATACCCTATAGTCATAATTGATTCATTAAAATTCCGCCAAGATTAATGAATAAAACATGCAATAAAACTGGTAAAAATTATTAAATTAGCAGAGCTATGTTACTCCATAAAATGACAGAAGAAGAATCGTTTAAACAATACAATTTTATCTTTTATTATACATAGAATGTCAGTAAATAATGTCACATGACAAAATAATGAATTTTACATGAACGAAAAGATCAATAAACTATTGATCTTTTCGTTCAAAAATTGACTAAGACGTTTTAGTTGATATTGACTTTTACAAAAAAATAAAGTTTCTACAAACAAACCTTCATTGTGAACGGAATTATATCTGTCACACACAACACTATCTAGCACCAAACTAAGCATAGCTTGTATTATGGTGACCAGTATGGCGATTATGGAACTTTTTGACAGAATCAATGTCTATTAGTTCAGATTAGCAATCGTCATAATTTCAATCAAAAATTTGATTGTAATTGGAACCAGTTTTGACAAGATGGATTACTATTACGTACGTTCTATATTTATCTCAGATCAAATAAATATATAGACGGAGACTGCCATGAATAACTAAAGTGAAGTCTCAAAACCATGCTCTTCTGTGTAAATACACGCACCCACGCACACACATCTACCCAAAACGTGCTCAGTGCTCTTAGTATATGCAAAAATACTTATACTATTAAGTATTAGGTCATGTCGTGGTCAATAAAACATATTTACAAAAAATAACAACATTCATTTAATATATATATAAAAGCAAGAAACACGATTTCGGTGTATGTATGTGCGTGGGTGCGGGTACACACAGAAGCACGGTTTTGAGACAGTTTATTTTGGTTGATTGCGGTGCTCCGTCTTTATATTTATTTGATCTGAGGATTTTATTCATATGACAGCATGTATGACAATCAACATCAACCTTCCGTAATACCAATTCATCAATAGTAACTGAAAGTGATTAGTATCAAAGTTTTGATGGTTATCAGAAGTCCATAATCGCCCCGCAGATGACTAATGGTACAATTAGATATTTTGAAATACATACTTAAGATACTTGATACACCCGAGACAGAACAAACTAGACCTAGACACCTACTACCTACAGCCTAAAGGCCAGTCAATTCATTAAACTAAATTTAATATATCAATTTCGGGTGCTTTCCCTTCTTAAGGGTCATTATTTTGCTACTACCTACGAGTCAAAGGCAAATTCTGTTGACAGAGATAACACTGATAAAAGGCTGCCTGAAGGCCTCAGTTGTGGCCTCAAAACTCCAGAAAAACCCACAACAGCAAGTCACTGCGGTCACTAATCCAAGAACTTACTGGAACTACTATGTTAGCTTTTCAATGAGGAAAAAACTATGATTCAGCAGAGTTTATTTGTCAGTATTTTATTCAGAATTATAAAAAAATGCTTAGTTGTCAGATAAATTAGTGCTTTACTGCTTAGCTACTGTACACTGTCAAGTTAGATCTCCAAAATCTATAGATTCTGAAATTCGGGCCTAAGTTTTAACTAGGTATTATTAAAGCCATTGCAGCCAGTTCATTGTAGCATTTTAAGATGTATTTCACTAACTAAAAAAAAGATTCTTTGCCGTCGTTTGTCTTTCCTTAAAACGACAATCTAGGTCTCTTCAAGTCAAGAAAAAAGGTGCCCCATCGTTGGCCGCATCGTTGCTTACTACTAGACGAGATCGTGGTCAAATGTAGGTCTATCAGATAAAAATACAACTTTTATGCTAATATTATAAATTTGAAAGATTCTTTTTTTGTCTGTTGTCTGTCTGTGTGTTTGCCTATTATAATATTTACGGCTTAACTGCTGAACAGATTATGAATTGTTGTAACTCTGTACAAAAATTCATCAAAATTCATTATGAAACAGTTTGGACATACATATTTCAGTTTATAACTAAATAGATGTCAAAGCCTATGTCCGTACATAGGCTACTATTTATGAAGGTACAACACGTGTAAGCCGTGGGCAGCAGTTAGTTACGCCGATTAGAAAGATTGATCAAACATTCCCAGTAGTATTTTTGTATTTTTATCAGATCAGTTAACGGGATTACTAAGAGCAAAAAGTTCCTTTGGCAGTCTTTTAGTTATGAACTGAAGTAAAAATGTCCAAATTGTCTAACATTTCCAGACTGAGAGTCAATTTTTTTCCTTTTGTATCACGGAGCTTATTAAAAAACTTTTAGTAAGATACACAGGTGGATGAATAAAGAAATTGAAATCTGCCTTTATTCTCAGTCATAATAATTAAAAATATGTTTTTTAAGTGCTACGATTACTATGTGCTACGTCGTAGCATTGCTACGTACATAGTTGTAAAGATAGATACTCCTACGTCGTAGCATAATCATACCTAAACATAATCTTAAATAATTTATACTGGAATACCCCGAAGGAGTGACATGAATGATTGTGTATATTTGTGCAAAATAATACACAACAACATAAAATACAAGTGAAACCGTTAAGCTATCTAAATAACATTTAAAACGATCTATTGATAGCTCAACTGATTCAGATCACTTCCAGAAATCAGCGTCTCTAAGATACTTGCTACCTTAAATGGCAATGCTTATACGTTAGGCCAAGATAAGAACCAGCTTTTGGGTGACGCGATGTTTCTACCAGTGTCGCTGTGAAATACATTTCCGTAATCAACATCTGTATATTAATTTTGTGTGTTGATTTTTGCTTGTTTCTAATATATTTTGACGTAATATAATTATCATCCATAATAAACGATTCTATAGGATGAAAAGCAATGTCTTTAAAATGAAAAGAAAGAGGTTATTAAACAAACCAAAATTCAAACCCCTGATCGCAGACCTTTTATAAGGCTGTGTGAATCATTGCGTCCATTTTAAAAGATGCTGTTTCTGGATTTCTTTAGAATTACAAGGATTCTGTTGAGTTTGGATAAGAATTTTTAATATTCAGTATTGCTTTTATCATCATTAGTACTTCCTTTATTAATCCCCAACGAAAAAGAGGAGTGTTAAAGTTTAAGAGTGTATCTGTGTGTCTGTCTGTGGCAACGTAGCTCCTAAAGGAATGAACCCATTTTGATTTAATTTGAAGAAATATTGTTCTGCCATCAGCTTTTTTTTAGTTGATGAAGATTTGTGAGCAAGTTTCACAGGTCTGATTCAAAATTTGGTGTCCTGTTTCTTCAATAAAATAACAAGATCCTAGTATCCTTGACCTAATGCTGCAGCATGACGGGAATCTTTAGGATACCTAGCTCCTCATTTACTTACAGTAGAGGTATCGTCTTTGGGCTCGTTGGAATCTTCTCAATTGGAATCTTTTGGGGTGTTTTTTTATTGTAGTTAGTTTATATCTACTTGTTTTACTTGTTTGATTATTCTTGGTCAAGATTGTTCTATTGAAGAAGTCCATTTATGTTTCTTGTTTTAATTAAAATGATGATTAAAACAAGATGATGATGATTTGATGCACAAGGATTGACAACGAAGTAATTGCGAACAACTTTGCGATAAGTTTTCACAGAGCGGTTAAAGATAAAATCCCCGACTGTAACATAAAATTATCCAACCCTAATGACACAATACGTAAACTTGATTATAGTATTCGATTTAATAAAGCTACAACTAATGATATACATACAATTATAAATAAATTAAACTCAAATAAAGCACCAGGCTCGGATAATATTAAAATATCTGATATAAAAATTGTAGGCGAAAATGTTGCCTCTGCTGTTGCCGACCTAATTAACAGTAGTGTTAAAACTTGTATATACCCGAATGATCTGAAAGTCAGATGTGTAAGGCCTATTCATAAAAAGGGTAAGCGAAATGATTATTCTAATTATCGTCCGATTACATTATTATACTCAATAGATAAAATAGTTGAAAAATACGTTTGTGAGCAAATACATAAATTCTATAATAAACATAATGTAATTAACCATCACCAGTTCAGTTTTTAACCAGGAAAAAGTGACTCAGATCTTTTATCAAGGTTCACTGATGACGTCAATAAGCACTTAAATAAGAAAAATACGTACTTGCTCTTTTTATTGACTTTTCACGTGCTTTTGATACTTTGGTGCATAGTCTGCTAATAGACAGATTAGATAACTGCGGAATTCGTGGTCCTTTGTTGACCTGGTGTGAAAATTACGTTAATAACCGTACCTTTACGGTAAAAATAAATGACACCAGCAGTAAACCTATATCAGTAACAGAAGGTACAGCGCAAGGTTCAGTTTTAGGGCCCTTGCATTTTTTGACTTACGTAAATGACATGAGCAACTGCATTACCAATTGTATATGCTACCAGTTTGCTGATGATACATGCCTGGTTATCGCTGATAGGAATCCCCAACATGCTTGTAATCTTTTACAATCAGACCTAGACACTTTGAATAAATGGTGTCACGAGTCCGGCTTGGTACTTAACTCAAGTAAAACCAAATTATTAGTTATTAAATCTCCTTATCTAAAACATTATTTTGTACAAAATCTAATAGCCCACGACAATAACTGCTTACATAGTGCTAACTATGTGAGTTGTAGATGTCCATCCATTGACATTGTTGAAAAACAAACATACTTGGGATTGATAATAGATAGTAAATTTAATTGGATTTATCACGTTGAGCGAGTTTGTAATAAGCTTAGGCAGTTTCTAGCAAATATAACTATTCTTAACAATCGTATCCCCTTTAAGATTAAAACTAATGCTTTACAACTCACTTGCGGATTCATACATACAATACGGCCTCAGCAGTTATGGCAGAACTTATAAATCATACTTGGATGATATTTATAAATTACAATTAAAAATTATTAAAACTTTAGTGTCACATAAAATCAAAACCCAGTTCCATGACAATGACAGCGGTCTCTTTAATCATTGTAAAATTTTGCCCGTCCAAACGCAAGTTTGTTATTTATTAATATAAAAATAAGTCGGGTTTTCCTTCCTGACGCTATAACTCCAGAACGCACGAACCGATTTCCACGGTTTTGCATTCGTTGGAAAGGTCTCGGGCTCCGTGAGGTTTATAGCAAAGAAAATTCAGGAAAAATTTAAAATTTATTTTTTGTGAAGTTGTAACTGCCCAACGAAGTGGGTACCGGTCAGCTAGTTTATTAATAAAAGATCATTTTTTTTATGAATCAATATTAAATTTTATTGAACAACCTCGTTCTATTGCAAGGAATCAGCTCTGTACGCCGCGCGCAAACAATGTGTATGGCGAACGGACAACCGGTTATCTTGTGCCTCGGCTAATTTATAATTTACCTACCGACTTACGTAACAGCCTTACTCATAAAAATATTAAAGATAAATTAAAAAAATATTTTTTAATGAATGTTTAGATAGTAAGTATCGCGAGTATCGAGGTAGGTAGGTGCTTGTATTGCTAACCTACCTACCTGGATACTCATGTTCTATGTTAGTTTTAAGTTTGTACCTATCTAGTTTGTTTATTACAATTATTAAATAATGGTAAACTCAAATAGTGTCGGGACAAACCTTAGTGGTATAAGATGCTATTTTTTTAATTTTAAGAACGTACATATTGTTTAAGTGATAATAAAGGAAAAAAAAAAAATTGTAATTTTAAATTTTTTTAACTAGCCTCTTCAAATATTCAGAAATAACAAAGAGCTCCGCGGCTCCGCAGCTCCGCACGCTTGGTACCTACATAAAAAGCTTATGTCCGTCCTTAAGATACAAGCTTTCTTTTTACGGTAATCATCAAAATCTGTTAAAAAAAGTAACATGCAAACAAAAAAACAGACAACCTTCAATATTTTTATTACTTATACGGATGGATTTTATAAAACCAAATATTTCTTTAGTCGGGCACGCTTGGCAGAGTGATGATAGTTATGAGTGGGTCCTGATGAATGGCGGCTCTTGTTATGCGTCTCCATTCGGCTCTATTGTGGGAGCAGACGGTCATTATAGATTTGGTGAGAGATTTTATCAGATCTCCCCATCTGGTTAGAGAGCGGCCTGGGCATCTTTTTCCCTCCTTGGACAGCTAAAAAAACGTGTGACTCTCGGGACGCCCGACAGAAGTGATAACTCAACTAATCTAACTAGCGATGCCGGTTAGAGTGAGAGAGGATGATCCTGTCTACCGCTGCCGTATGCGTTAGAGAAAGGGAAACCAGACAGACTGGCGCCGTAACGCGTTACGTAATGAAGCGGTTTACCTTCCCATAAGAAGTTATCACTTCAAAAATAATCATAAAAAAATCTTAAACAATCTTATCCAGTTGTTCGCTAGGCAAAGTCATTAAATAGATGCTTCAAGAGGCTTACGGTTACGGTTTTGTATAAAGAGGTACTTGATGAGATTTTGTAAAACCTTTTATCGCCTCATTGAGCATTTGATTGGTCGATTACTGATTATTTGCAAAAATCATAGGTCAAATGCTATGGCTAATTTTGATTTTTATGGATAAGAAATAAAAGTTTAATTGAATAAAACCAGCTTTAATTAAGTGGACAGTTCTTACTGCTTCACTAAGTTATTAAAAGTGAATCCTTAAAATAGATGAATTGGAATTAATAAGACAGTTATTTATAGACATGTAAAATAATATAGATTACGATTACGATTAGCCCATTGTGTCCCACTGCTGGGCAAAGGCCTCCTCTTGATCTCACCAGTCATCTCGGTTTTGAGCTGTTTGGATCCAAAGTGTCGTCAAAGGCTCTATCAAAGGTGTCGAGATCATCTCGCCATCTCTTTGGGTCTACCACAGCGCCGTCTCGCTATCTCAGGGCTCAACTAGATAATATAGAATAAGTTAAAAATAATTGTGCTATCTGAGGAACGTTTAAAATGATCAATAGACAGCTCTACAGATCCAGATAATTGCCTAAGGTCATTGCCACGTTAAATGGCAATGTTAATACGATGGGTCACGCGATGTTTCTACTTTGAAATCATTTTGAAAATGTGAAGGGCTCCTTTTCCCCTCAGAATAATTAGATCGTAATTATTTATTTAGTAAAGAGTGATTCAAATAACCATTAATGACTCTGAGTGCAACAGTCAGGGTTATATAAATTTAATTTTGGTAGTTTAAGATCATTCAATCTATAATTAAATAAATAATTAATTAATATTGGTGGATACTACACATGACACCGTCTAGCCCCAAACTAAGCATAGCTTGTAATTATGGTGACCAACCAGATGGCTGATAGAATACTTATATACTAAATACATACATAAGATACTTTATAACACCCAGACACAGCACAAATATCTAATATTTGTCACACAAATGTATGATGTCCTTGGAGGGAAGCGAAACCTCAACTTACAGCGCAGAAGATAGAGCAACTACCAACAGAGCTAACATGCTAGTAACTTAGTTGTATAACAATTTAACTATCACAGATTTGAACCTTAGTTAAAGCAAAACAAGGTCGTTCGTATTTTGTAAAAAAAATATTAGTCAGGCAAAACTTCACAATATAATATAGGAAAGGCATTTTAGTGTGAAAACAATATTAGTTTTTTATTAGAAATGACACATGATCTGAAACATAAACAATTTTACAAACAAAACACGATCATATGATTGATTAGATACAGCCAGGACTATCACGTCAACGTCAATTACAGTCTCAGTCCGTCAAAATCATCTATACCCCTTACAGAGTATCAACCATTTCAATATTAGACCTTATCGTAAAACGTGTAGAATTTAATATTGCGTGTTAAATGCGGTACGAAGCAAAAAAACTCGTTTATTCACACACTTAAGCTAAAGAGTATATGGTTCAAATTCGTACAGTAGATTGGTGTCAAAAAGCTCTAGAAAGTCCTATCCTATTTATCAGAAATTGACCGAAGAATTAATTAATGAGGCATCCGTAAAGGTCATTAGACGGATCTCAAGGAACCCTAAAGAACCCTTCGGCCCTTAAAGGAATTTCACCCTTGGGACAGATAAGAACGATATAGCCCACTTTAGGTACTTTTTTAAGTAATTGACTATTAAATCGTAGTGAAACGTATTTTTAGTATAAAAATATTTTACGCCGCAACTGGGATTAATTCGGTTTAATCAAGGTGAAAAAGTTGAGCCGGATTTTTCGTAAATTTAATACAGAATTCAGAAGGCAAACGTAATTAAAAGTATACAGTTAGTTTTTAATAAAAATACCAACCCCATTATACATTATCGTTTGCTTTTGTAAAATACTCGATAATCAAATCATGTTCTGTCCCTGTCATTTAAATATCAGTAAATAAAGATAACAACAGATTTTAACGCCTTATTAGCTATGATGAAGCATACAACAGTGTAATTCTTTTACATAAGCAATGGCTACTCGTTATCGTGATGATTATAATATAACTGGCATCTGCCCGCGGCTTTGTACGCATAGTACATACATTAAAAGTAGCCTATGTCTGTTACTAAGATACAATCTATATCCATACCAAATTTGATTGATGCAAAAAAGTAAGTTGATCCGATCGCTACCAAGCTACCAAGGCAATCTGAAGATTTTCTAAAAATTTCATCGAAATCGGTCCAGCCGTTTTGGTGTCTATAGGAAACATACATACACACATTACCTTTTATATATTTAGATTATGTCTTTCTTGACGTATCTGGCAACGAAATTAACTCAGAGTTTGAAGTATGAACTGACTTGCAAAGTAATAAAACAAACATGCTTAACACAATGTTATTCTTATACCTCTTAGTCAGTGTTCCATAACGTCACATACAATACATAGTCAAACACAGTCATCACCTTTATACTTCTCAGTCTGTGTTTTATAAGGTTCTAAACAATACATAGTCACACAGAGTCCTCAGTTTCATACTTTTTATTCTGTGTTTCATAATGTCCTAAACAATACATAGTCACTCACAGTCCTCACCTTCATACTTTTCAGTCTGTGTTCCATAATTTCATATACAATACATAGTTACAGAGAGTCCTCACCTTCTCGCCTTTCAGTCCGTGTTCTATAATGTCACATACAATACATAGTCACACACAGTCCTCACTTTCATACATTAAAATCTGTGTTCCATAATGACATATACAATTCATAGTCACACACAGTCCAGACCACATCATACTTTTCAGTCTGTTTCATAATGTCACGTACAATACATAGTCACATACAGTCCTGGCCATACATTTCAGCCCGTATTCTAAATACTGTCAAACTGAGAGCTAACATTTGTCTTAGAGTGCAATTTCCTTTGATCCTGGAAACTTTACAACAAATCTATATAAAAAACATACTTCACCACTTTCTTCTGGAAAATTCCGTAAAAGGATAATTTCATCCCCCAATTAGGCAATAGCTTTACCTCAAAACAATATCCTAAAACAAAACTTTTTAATTATGCTATTAAACATTACGCTGTTATTCATAAAACTCGCTTTAGTAAATAGACGCAAGGATCGTTCTCCTGTCATAACAAAAAACAGAGCAAAAAGCAACGCTATTCCTAACCAGAAGTATTCAGAGTTTATAAATAAAGCATTTAAAAGTGCTTGGGTGTAAAAGTAATAAGCCGTAGACTATGGAAAGAAAAAGCTTTACTCATGGTCAAGGATTTTCAAATTTTCTGGTGTTCTAGGCCAAATAAAAAAAAACTATACTATTTAATCCCATGAATTAGACGACGTTCGAAACGTCCGATACCTCTGATTGTTAGCCTAATGATCAAATGCCATCGTCAGCGTAGTTGGGAACCACAGGATGAAACATGCTGGGACCGGAAAAAGAGCGATGTGTATATCCAGCAGTGTGTACAGACTGAATAATTATGAAACAGAACGTCAGAGCTGAGTTGTGACAAAACACAAGTTATTGCATTATATAAGTTCAGTTAAATTAAATTAAGATAAATCAGTAAGTTAAGCGGTTATCTGGTAGGAATCGTAATTACGATAAGACCGCCAATTGCAGGACACTACTAATTTATGTATATGAACTAGAAGAAATTTAAGCCTTAGTGCTTTTTGTTATTATTTTAAAGAGGACAAATTCTATAGTTTATCTTTATTTCGATTTGTCTATCATGTATTAATTTTAGCTCTGTATTCAGTTTGATGTTACTCCAAGGTCCGCAGCGTTCCAAATTCAAAATTTCCTATCAAACAAAACTTTTTAAAGCTTTTCTTTAACTTAATGCGCAAGTTTGCGGGCAGATGGCGCTGTGGACGTAAAGGTGGCTACACACGGTGCCATTTTCATAAGAACTTTTGATATACGGTAAGAGTTTGTCTTGTAAGCAGTTAAGAAGATTTATCTAACAGTTAAGTAGTCTAATTATTCAAAACTTAGTAGTACTCGCAAAAGTACTATGTTACTTAATGTACTAAATTACCAAAAACACGTTTACTTTAAACACTATTTACTACAAAAACACTTAATATTTTTTTATTAATTTGTTTCTAGAAATAAAGTACATATCAAAAATAGTGTACATGAAATTAAGATCGGTGTTTACATCGTAACGAAAGAAAATACGGTACAGTAATCTAGTAAAACATACGTATCGCATTATAAGTAATGAGAAATTCAACCCTCTAACAACTCGGTATTCTCTCTATATCTCGAAAACAAGCCTTACTTAACCCCACTTCACACTACCCAAAACTTCACTATGTCTAACCTACGTAACAGCGAGGTCCCTAAAGCAAGCTCAGTCGTTCAGAGGACGTGGAGGGGGAACGACGTCGGTCCGGACCCTCGCGAATGTGCGCGCGAATTCACGAATAATGTTTTTCATTCGTTCTGTGCTTGTGATGCTGTGAGGATTATTGTAAAAGTGTGTTATTGAGAGGTAAGTCTAGATTAAATGTAGCCTAGATAAAGAGTTAATTTAATATTTGATGTTTTATTTTATTTTTTAATGTTTGTTTTTTATTATTTCTTTTGAAGAACACATATTGTCGTATTTGATACCGTTTTCAATTATTTGATATAATCAAAAAAATATGTTTTGCCTTTCGTATAACGAGTATATATTGGAATATTAAGCAACTGATTAGTAATATTAAGTTTATTATTAAGATAAAAGTTCATGTAAAATTTTACAACAGTTTCTATAATACTATTTTCTGTTTGCTTATGGTAGAACCAATTTACTTATATGGTTCATATAGTTGGTTTGAAAATAAAGATATCTACGAATACGAGTAAAGACATAAAATACTCCAGGAAGTAAATCTGTAGAATTTCTACGTACAAGTTTATTCGTACAAACGTCTACCAAGCATCTGAAACCTGCATTATTCAAAAACCAGGTGCTCAGCCAAATTCTAAAGTTATTGATTCACGACTTCCCATCATTATCATCAGCAGGCTGACCTAAATACTTATAACAGCAAAACTTATACCTATTTTTACTGATACCAATATAAGTAACGCTTATTTCCAAGCTGTCGATTCTGTCAGTTTAGGAGTTATACACTGCCTAATTCGTTTCGGAACTTAAGATAGCGTCTAAAGGTGAAATGTTGTTTGATGTAGGCTACTGCTTATTATTTTCAAATACGGTGTCTCCGAGAGTTAGTGAAAACGGGCATTTATTGAGCAATGGTTCGTGATAATAAATTTGGTGACCGCCAGTGGGATTTACATCTGAGCGTTTCTGATCCAAGTATTAGTGTGGCCTATTAACTCCGTCATTGGAGTAAACCTCTCACTTTTACATATTTACTCTAAAGTCAAACTGAAGTGGAAATCCGTAAGACTTGAGCCTTGTTTAACTTGTTTAATCATGATTTAGTATTTAAAATTAATATTCAAAAAAGAAAAAATAAAGAGATGAAGCTTGTGCATAAGGTCAGACTAGTACACAATATTACCTAGATCAGGCTCATATTATGCATATTTATGAATACTAGTGGTCGCCCACTGGTTGAAATTCAACCATAATTCACTATTTATTAATGTATTTTTTATGCATAATTAAAAAAATATTGGCGTTATGCGCTTCTTCTCTATATAAACTATATGTGTGCGAAATTTCATACTCCTCCGTCCGCGCAATTTTCGTAAAAAGGGGTACAAAGTTTTTGCTTCACGTATTAAAATTATAGATGTAAAATTGCGTATTTGGTTTTTTGTATTCAAAGTTTTACACGGTACCTAAAACATAAGAGTTTTTATAATTTTAAACTGTATGACACTGTTTACAGTAAACTGTTTTAAGCAAAATAGATTCTTACCTATGTATACATCTTTATATATTCTTTTTTTTATTTTGAGACGCTATTGTAGGTACCTAATTTACCAGCTTCTGCCCACGGCTTCGCACGCGTACCTACATATAAAAAAAAGCATAATATAACCGTCCCAAAGATACAATATATCTCATATCATATTTCAACGAAATCCGTTTAGCCGTTAAGCTGTGAAAACGTAACAAACACAAACAGTGACACCTTCAAATTTATATTATTAGGTGGTAATTTATGAAATTGCCGTTTGTATATGCAAGTTCTATTTATTGTTGCAAGTTGTTGTTATTTAATCTCATTTGTTATTAAATCTCTTTAATTTCTAATAATCAAAGTAGGTCTTTGCTACTTTGATTATTAGAAATAAAAGATGCTATCGATGAATCTTTGATCTTTAATCTTTCGATCTACCCTCTTGGAGAAGTCATCTGAATGAGAGGCACTCTAAGGGCATTTTGTTCTGCCTCTAGGATATTTAATACTTTTATTTTTAAGAAGTTGTCCAAATTCTGGAAAGGTGGTCGTCTGTGGGTGCATGGTCTGATAAGTACGGTGGATGACGGATAGTTTCCAATTCTAGCTCTTGTAGCTTCAAAATCGTCTGTTGTGCAGTGCATGGTCGTGTTTTGTTGTTCAGTGGCAGCAGGGTGGATTAATTGACCGAAGTTAACTAGATATTAGCTTCTTAATCACTTTTTTAAGACATACGTTTTCGTCAATGGCGACGAACCAGAGTCCCACTATCATAATGTGCGGTTACGATTGTCATGAAGAATCAGTTTTTTGTCGCAAATGATAATGCGGTTCAAAACTTTTCGTTGATGAACAACGCATGGCATGCTTCAACACTTCGCGGTGACGACCATTTAGTTCGTGTAGCATCCATTTGTAAAATGTTTTAATCATGCCAATTTGACACAGATAAACCAATCTTGTTTTGACGCTAACATACAACAGCTAGCTCAGCCGTAGAATAGTATCATCAGCCTCCACAATCGTCTTAAATACGTCGTTGTCAACCATGGTTTTCGGGTGGGGTTAATTTTTCAGATCAAAATTTGCAGAACGGAACCCATAATGTGCCGTGAGTTCGTTTGTAGTGTTCGCTCGGTATACGTCGTTGATGTTGCGCGCCATTTGCACCACAATGCTACCATGACGGGACTCGTATTCCATAATTATTTGTATTTTAGTGTCCATGCTGGCTAAAACGAATGAGATAAAAATAAAACACATCAACAAATTACTGAATATGAAAATAGAATTCCATTTTTTAAACATGAAATTAAAATTAGAATATATTCTATAGAATAATTGCATTTCAAATGCATTCAAACTATAGAATGACAACTTTATAGTTTGGAGTAGACGTAGTTTGGAGTCTAGATTATAGATATAGCAGAGTAAGCTGAGAGTACTAGATATTATAAAAATATTTTCAGTCCAAAAACTAAAGAAATACTTAATTAACATGAATGTAGCACGAATAAACATGGTCACTTACAATTTCATAATTAACACGACATAATTTTAATATTCAAATCAAAACTAAATAAACTCATAACCTCGCAGCGTTCCCTAAAGGCACAAATTATCAAAACACTGTACCTATATTTAATGGTTAATGGTTCTAACCATTTTGTTTTTCTGTTCGCGAACTCTAAATTACCTTCATCCCTTGAGATTGGAAGAAACATGAAAAAGTATTCATATTTTCAGGGCAACTTAGACTATTACAATAGTTTATGTAGTACTAGCTGCTGCTTGTGGCTTTGCCCGTATAGTTAAAAAGTTATTTTAAAAAGTTTCATCCGAATCAGTTAAGTCATTCTTCGGTGATAAAAGTAATACACAAACATCGAAACATCCATACTTTCACGTATATAAGTTTAGAAAAAGTCGGAAAAAACAGACGATGCTGTGTGAAATGTCCGGCATGGTATTGTTATTTTCTGTTTCTGAATTTATTTAAAAACTTGCTTCTACGGATTCGCACGTGTCAGAAATTGATAGATACCTGCTCTAATTACAATAATATATTACACCTAATATCAAGATTTAGAAGTTTATAATGAAAGTTAGTAAAATTACTGAAGTTAAATACCTACTTCTCACATGAGGAATTAAAGCTAAATGTAAGCAAGGATAAATTCAATAAGAAGAGAGAATAACAAATTTACCATAGTATATTCAATTTTCTTTATTCAATAAAATTAAAATGACCACTTAGAATCGTCTTTTTACATGCTAGTGAATCTAGGTGCCAGTTCCTCCTAACTCCAGTTTAAGAAGAATCCGGCAAGAAACTTGTCTGGTCCTAACACTTTTTTGTATGATCCTTTACAATTTTACACAACACAAGTACCCTCCTACAAAATAAACACCATAAGGAATATAAGGAAACAATGACAGAATAATTAACTGATACAAATGTATGTAGTTCACAAAGATAATATAGTTTTAAAGTTACCAAATAACCAAACAGAGAACAACACAAAAAGTTAACGGTACACATATTAAATACACACAAATATATTTTAGTACAATATTATTGCAAGGCACTTATCTTTCTAGTTCGGTGGTCACTCCCAATCTACCCGTCTTAGGCTTTAACCTCGCCTTTTATACATTTTTGAAATATATACAAAACATCACACCATATTCATTTTTCAACCAATCACAGAAGCCTATTAAGAATCTAAGTATAATACAAGTTATTTACTTAATAACAATAAAAAGATGTTAAAATATAATTCAAGAAACAATGGATTCATAGTTTTGCTATATATGTCTTAATAAAAGAATTATAACGAATTTACCGATTTAGTAAACAATCAAATAAAGGACTTGTAAATATCAGAATAATGAGAACAGTAAATAATAATGTGAAACATTCGTTAATAAATCCAAACTAATTAATAACTGAAAAATAGTAAGAAAGTATGTATCGAACAATTAAATTTACAATATATAACAATCATTGGATACTTTTGTTTTATTTTTTCATTTTCATTTTTATTACAATAATATTTATTAAAGCATATGTTAATTTAAACCAACTATAAAATAATAATATAAGTAAAAAACTGTTTAAATGTTTATCAAAACACCATCTGTGTTTTTAGCTGTGAACTAATTGAATGACAGGTGGATTTTTATTTAATTCTTACGAGTATAATTTCAATTATTC
The DNA here is from genome assembly GCA_948098915.1 of Lampropteryx suffumata. Classification (NCBI taxonomy): domain Eukaryota; kingdom Metazoa; phylum Arthropoda; class Insecta; order Lepidoptera; family Geometridae; genus Lampropteryx; species Lampropteryx suffumata. The sequence goes on along the minus strand of OX402558.1, from coordinate 7,661,793 downwards.
TGTCACACGCGTGGTACTTACATTTGTTTGTAACCTAGATACAAACTATCTCCATACCAAATTTCATCAGAGTCCGTTCAGCCATTTAGCCATGAAAAGATGTTATCTTTTACATTATAACATCATACAAACAGACAGACAGAAAGAAACAATTTTGAATATATATTATCATTATAAATAATTATATTTAATTTAGTTTAATCCAAAATAAACAAAGTCAACGAGTAATAAACCAAGAGATCCCAAGAGCACCACTTGTAATCATGATAAAAATATTGTATCATTCGTAACTTTTATATATCATTTATTTATTCGACGACATACTCGTAATTGCCTTGTTATAGATTTTTAATTTCATTAAAATTTTGAAGATTTAGGGCTTTTAGAGAAAAACACAACCTCGGAGTAAAAAAGAAGCATACTATAACATAGCATATAACATACATGCATTAATCTTCTACTTTGTTAATGGCATCTGACATAATAATGTAAATTTTGCCAGTGTCAAGTGTTTATATTTGTTTATAGTCAATTTGTTTGTTACTAAAGTCTTAGTCGATGGTCGTTTGTCAATTCTAAACATTATCGCGAATAGATTTATAAATGCCACATCCAAAATGTACTAAATTGGAATGTTGCAGTATATTTTAGTATACTGTAGTTTTGAGTTGCATAAAACTGCGAAAAATTCTAGGGAAATCAATTCAATAATAGACCAAAATATCAATATTCACTAATTTAAAAACCATAATTTAATTTATTCTTAATTGGACTGGTGTAAGCAATAAAAGTTCGTTCGTATATTACAAAGTTTTTGTCACCAGCAATCTAGTTAAAACCAATTATATTTGAATACTAGCTGGAACTACGTTCGCGCGTTCCAGCTAGTATTCAAATATAATTGTGTACTTATGAAAAAAAAGGGAATATGAAAAAAGTATTTATTAATAGCAAAATAACAAGTTTAAAATTTATAGGTTTAGCTCTAAGGATAAATAACATTTGTTTAATGCTAAATGTAGATGCTTAGAAACTATCCAGCGGTCTTCGCACTAGGCAAGCCAGTACCGTGAATACCTGACTTAACTATAGTAGTAAGACATAAAGCCTCGCAGACTCTTTGATTATAATAATGAGTACCTACTTTAATATCTGGTACCTACATTATTTTATGTATCGTCAATAGTTTTCGCTGCGCACGCCTAATAATAACTTTTATAGGAAGTGGTACCTTGGGTTAAATTATTGCAATTATCGTAAGGATGTAAATTTGATGTAAATAATAATACAGCCTCTGTATTATTATTTAGTATATTTATAACAAACAAACATACAATAATTTTAGTTTAGATTTAGATAAGTACCTGAATGGTTTGTTTAGACAGTTTTAGTAGCTTATAACGGTTTTATCAGGACAACTCTAAATAATTTAACGTAATACCGAATTTCTACTTGAACTGACATGAAATGCGGTTTTGTCCGATTGCCAGTGGAACTAGATACTTGAATATTTAACTACTAACCACAGTATTCATAACTAGCTTCTGTCCGGAGCTTTGACTGCAATGAACGTTTATAAAAAGCAGTCATTGTTATTCCAAGATGAAATTCTTCTGTGGGACAAATGTTTGAATATGTTTTTTTTAAGAGTCATAATGTTATGAAGAGGTATGGAATATATACATATGAAATCTTCGAAGAGCTGGTGAAGCTCTCTGCTCGTATGAAAGCCTTTTGAGCTTTTGAGCGGCCTAATTCCATCACCTCTGTATCATACGAAAGTCTTATAGTATTGGCGCCACCTTCCAATCTTATCGTGGAATAGGGTTATCGTATAAATAGGATGTCTTGGGTTCAAATCCACTCGCACATGTACATCACCAGTGCAATGGCCTTAAACGATTCAGATTAAAACCATAAGAAATCTGGCATGACATTAAATCTAAAAAGTGAAGATATGTCCCAGGTGCACGCAAGAAGCTTCTGACGCGCACTGATTCGATATAAATAGCGACATGTTAAGATAAAGAGTAGGTAGTAAGTAGTATTAGGTAGATAGGTATACTTGCAGTGTTGATCTACAACACTGCAATATTATTTGCTCACTGTAAATTATAACAGTAGCTGGTAGCGGAACTTTAGACTTGAACTGAACAACGACAGGCGAGACGTACCGAGTTTCTAATCCAATATACGGGCTTAGAGGGGATTGGTTGATGTCGTGTAGTTTGTACAATATGAATCGAGTCGTGGTCCATTGCATTCTGTATCTTATCTCAATGACTTAAATGTCACTCCGACACTCTTTTCCTACAAATATACTTAACAATTCTAAAGAACTTTACGTTACCTCACATCTATTTGGAGTAACTAGTTTTAATAAAGTAAACAAGCTTACTCTACAGATGAAGCACATTAAAAGCCCTAAGGTACCGTCCTTGCTAAGATATGTAACTAGGCGAAGCGAAGTGATGATGTATACAATTGACTCAAGCATGATCAGGCATGCATCATTGAGCAATTTTAACACGACATTTTTGAGGTACTCTAAAATAAGAGTTTGTTTTTAAGAGTGCAGTTGAGTCACCTACGAGTCACCTACGACTACACCTACCTACACCTCTGTTTTGTTTATCATACACGATACTGAACAATGCCCAATCTGGAAAAATTAAGAGACGAAAAAAAATATTATCTGTGATCATTCACTCACTTTTGACCAGAGAAACTAAGATGTTCATCAACAGTAACTAGGGCAACTCAATGGAACTGCTCCTAAATCTCCTCAAGACGATAAAAAAAGGTGAAACAAAAAACTATTGTCACATGACGTCACACCTGTGCTGTGTATCAAGCAAGCATCAAGCAATACTTAGGTATTTATTTATATATTAAAAAAATACTAATTCAGAATTAGGGTAATATAAAGTTGACAAGCGAAATAGGTACAAGTTAGCGAAGTAAGTAGGTGATTTTTAAAAAGGGAAGCTTCGTATTCTAATGAACGCTGTTCATTATTATGCTCTGTTGGTTCGGGACGGAGCGCATTAATTAATAACTATTGAGTGTTAAGCATTGAATGGAATAAAGATTAGCTTGCATTCTTTGCGGTTAATTGCTTTAAAGTGCTGTACGTGGCTGCTTTAATTTAAAATATACATTTTATGTTGCCTAGATAAGAAGTAACCTACTCAAATTGAATCTATGTCCTTACCAAATATCATTAAGGTCCTATCAGCAGCTTAGCCATTTAGAAAACGTAACAAATAAACGCATAGACAGATACAATTGAATTTATGGGTATAGCTAAACATAGTTTCTTATAATAGTCCAATGTATTTGTGGTGTGCAATAAAGTATTTTCTATTCTATTCTATTCTATAGTATATCTATTTCTGGATCTACGTGTTTCTATGTATAACATTTTAAAATAAAAAATAAAGTATATAAGTAGTCATGTGGTACCCATAACACAAGCTCTGCTTACTTTGGCGCCAGGTGATGCTATGGGAAATATTTGGCATTATTTATTTATTTGATGAATCAAAAACTTTTGCTTGATGCTATAAGGCGATGACGAATGCTCGAAATAATACGCGTGTCCTTAAACTGATAAAGTTGAGGCATTTCTAACTTCTGTACATTAAGTAAAACATTTTATGGAATAACTGTAGAAATTTATATATTTTATTTTATTTATTTAATATGTTTCTGTATATGTAATATTATTTTATACTAGCGGCTGCCCGTGGCTACGCAAACTAAAAAGTAACAAAAAAAACAGACAGACATACTTTCGCATTTATAATATTAGTATGGTTTGTATAGTTATTCTGCTAAAAGATTGCACTTCCGTGAAGAAATGGGTTATGATGTCAATTTTGCCAATGTCACGTGTTAAGATTGTGTAACGGAAGACGTCACAAAGTCATTTGTCATTTGTTGTTATATAGAATATGGTGTCTTTTCTTATAATTCAAATAATAACATTTCATCACAAAAGAACTTTCGTATCACAAAAATGTTATTTAAATTTTTTACATACTAGTCAATTACTTTATGTTTATGTGAATAAAATCACCAAAACTACTAATAAAACCCGATATAACCGAAAAAAAACAATAAAAGAGCACAATGTTTGCATCGCAAGGAAACCAAAAGGAATCCAGATATCACCTATTTCCTTCGTGCAAGATTGCTGTCAACTTATAATATGAAACTGTCATCTGAATAGTTTCAAATATAGAAAAATCCATCTTCAACATAATAGAGTGACAACTCCAGCATTGTTATGCTATAATAAAGAAGTTATTTCTTGGTAAGTATTATTTTGTGGAATTTATGCTATTCCGATTTTTCTCGTATATTCTCGGCATCATTAAAACAACCCCGAAACGACTCACTTCTAATCAACCATTCCCTCTGCACAGAACTCCAAACGAAGTCAATTAAATATCGAAAACTGCATTTGTCACACAAATTGGAAATTTCCGATCGAATGAACCCCACAAAGACCTATAAAAGCATCACGCAAGATGTCAGAAACTCACGCTCTTAATCTGCCCCTTATAAAGCAGGGTGGCATTCCCTAAAATGCTTTTATTTTATTAACGAGGGTCTTGTGGGACCGGACTATTAGATTTGGATAAGGTATGGTGCATTATACAAGATTTGCTTCGTATTTTTATCAGATCCCAAAAAAAGTCAGAATGCTGTGTAAACAGAATTTCACATACATTCTTCTACCCTAGCGAATACAAATTTAATCGCCACGCATTGTGGTACATTTGTTTTATAAACAAGTATTAATTATATATACTAAAAAAACCTACTCATTGAGCCCATTCAATTCTACTAGAATCTTTGAGCAAAACCTGGAAACTGCAAGATACCCAACTGGATATCTTGCAGTTTCCAGGTGATGCTCAAAACATATATGGTGAGGAATTCTTCGCCAACTTACAGCAAAGGTATCGTGTGTGGGCTCATTAGCATGGGTTCAATGAGTATGTTATTTTTAATATTTTATTTATCCTGGAATCTGCAAGATACCCGGTTGGGTATCTTGGAGGTATCTTGATTCCAAATGATGCATCAGGTCAGAGCGTCAATTACGTTATTGCAATATCATTATAATAAGAGGATAGCAAATTTTAAATCGATCAGACCTAAAAGTTGATCACATCCCTTCATCAACCAGAAAACAGCTGTTAATCTTCAACAGGCTAAACAGATTGATACACACGTTAAATTTATAAAACCCCTTGTTTCGCTTCGGGGTTTAAAAATGAATCTTGATCATCCAAATACAACTCAAATAACAAACTATCCTACATCTCAAAGCGTTTTATCCAATAAAACCTTGGATTGCGAAAAAATATCAGACACGTGTTCGGTTTCTGTATAGAAAGTCACGTTTGTGAAAGTGACATTTCTAAAGATGATATCAGTGGCCTTAGCAACATTGGAATATATTGTTTACCTCGGAGATTCGTTCCTCTGATTCATTTCATGTCTTTCTTATTTTATTCAAAATATTTATGCCAAGAATAAAACAAGAAGAACCGAAACAAACGTTTGCTTAATTTTTCTAAAGTCAGCATGGTATACACAAATTACCAAAAAATGTCTTCTCAATTTAAAAGCAACCAAAACAAGGTTTTAATCTCAGAGTGTACCGCTCGCAAAAAAGCTAATTCTCACAATAAATTTAATGCCATCCGTCTCGTGTCTCTAGGAGGAAAGTTTTCACTGAAAAAGAAATTAAACCATAAATCTTGGTCATAACGTCGCATCTTGTTAGTTTGAATAAATAATACCGCGCTACCCGATGACAAAGTAGCTTTAATAAGCTTAAGACGGGTTCTAGCCATAAAAAGTCTGTGATAATAAAAAAAATAGTTAGAGTAATTTTATCTAAAGCCCAAACCTGTGATGAAAAACGGTCTTGGCCAAACACAAAAAAACACTATGGTAGTGTCTTATGTTTACTTAGTTTAAACAACCAAAGACAGGTTAGGTATATCTCGAAAAATAACCAATGTCCTAGCAACCCACTGTTGGGTTTATATAGTTGCATGTATGAAAGCATTGTTTCAATAAAAACAAATGCGATCATATGGCGATAATCAAAATGTATAAAAATATAAAAAAAACGACTTTTATCTAGGTAAAGCGAAGTGAGTATATTTTGTAAAGATGTCTAATATAGCCCACGCAACAAAGTCGACAACGTCACGGTTGTTTTTATCTGTTTATAGCAAAGGAAGTACCAAGACTGTCTATGCCAGACAACCTTGATATTATATATTTTTCTAACACTATTACCAAAACTAAAGATACCTTCATTTATCGAAGATCGTCATTATCATGTAGGTACAAGGTTTTCTGACGACATTAGAATGAAATTCGTTTTAATTGATATGTATTTGCGATAGTGATATCAAATCAGATATTGATAGTGGTTTTATTGTTTCGCCGGTCTAGCAAATATTTAGTTTTTTTCACTGACAGTTTAAAATAGATGTGATTGACGTGGCTTAGCAACTTTTAGTAGCTGTATAGAGAATAAAACTGCAGATTAATTGCAATAGGAGCACTAAATATTTTTAATACTTTTTTATTAGAATTTATTTTCTAACCTACAATTAAATTTATATTTTGGTGTATTCTAAATAAATTATTTTATATTTTACGAAACATTAGTGAGAATCATTATATCCCTGAAGTCTAATCCATACTACACACAGTATTGTAAACTACTGTGCAAAAACGATACGTTTCACGCAAATCATGATTATGCTTTATTTTACTGTAGCCGACTGCTTTATAGCTAAATATACGTCAGAATTAATAGCTGCTTACGTGACAGTAATATAAATGCTTGGTTATGCTTTTTATACTGTAATTTTATAACTTTGGGTTAAAAGGTCACCTTACTTTCGGTTATTAATAACGAATATTATGTTTATGAGGACATAAAATGCAAATCCAGTATTGATTCTGCATAAACAGAATGAGTATCTAATAAAAGAAGACTGGTGGTGGAGCCCTTACTTCTTATTCTTAAATCGTAGATTCACAGGACTGATATAGGTACTACATACATAGGTTTTGTCTTTCCTGCGGGTCCTGTCTGCAAGCTCGAGAGCTTACATTAAGGTTTACCTAAGTGCACGACTGGAACCTCTGCGGCGCACTTTAATCATTTTACCACAATGGTTAGAAATAACTAGTGACACGATAAGAAAATAGGTTTTTTTTCTTCCAAATACATACATATTAAACATATAAACACCCAGACCCGAGACAAATACTAGATCATTTAAACATTTGTCGAACCAAAAACATTCTGCGCCTCAGCTGGACCTTGGCCCAGTGCGTCACAGAGGTCGTGATGAAATTAAATATTGTAATGGTCATGCATACAAATTATAAACTAAATCTAAATTATTATATTTTAATCGGTCATAAATTCAGCTATTATATATTAATTTTACAGATTTAGGGTTCTCAGTGTAAATGAAAGGAGACGTATAAAATATACTGTTGAGCATCATTGTAGTCTTTGAGTCCTGAACACAGACTTTATAGTCATCTCGTCTAGTACGAACCACAACATCAGAAATCCGTGAAAATAAAACACTGCTGCCTTATAAATATACAGCGAAGAAATGGTCAAGACCCTATGTTTTTTGTGTCAAATAAGAAAAACGATAAAACGATGACATTAGAAGAGCAGAAAGTGGATTAGATGAGCTAAATACGAACAGTGGCCCTTAATGGAAGAGGCTTATCCAGTAGTGAATTATTGAGCAACGAGACTTTTTTAAATTTGTTATTGTGTTGTTTTACTCAAGTGTATGGATTTCATACGTAGAGCCCATGGCAGAGACCTTGATTACTGACTCATACAAAGGCAGGAAGGAAACTGGTGAAAATTAGTTCTCAATATTACAAATTTTAATAAACTTTCGGAGCTGCGTCAATATTTGTTTTTTGTTGTTTCACAATTTAATATCAGCCATCAACGAAAACATTTCCCAATTGAAACCGTTCCCTCCATCAGAAACTCTTTTCATTTGACCAAAGCAAATAGCCTAATTTGACCTACAAAGGGTTGGTAACTTATTATTCGTTCGAAAGTAAAAAGTCTATTCATTTTTCTCCTCAGAGCTGAAGTGACAAATGCTCGGAGAAGTCGGCAGGCAAATGGCGTGAAATTATAGTCTAATTCTTTAAACTCTTTAAAACCTTTTAGACGGTCAACATTTTCATTAAATCCGATGTTTATTTTTAACATCAATGTTTATATTTTTAATCTAAGAATAAAAACGAGGGCGCAGACTCTGCAACACAGTTTTTAACTTTTGTTTTTGCCAATGTTTTCAATTGTTTTCTGTATTATGTGTATGTTCCAAATTCCCGAAAATTATTTTAAATCATAAAAAAAGACTACATTCTACATCATTTAATAACTAGTACTGAAAGGGAAAGTGTTTTATTTATCACCATTTTCTTAATTAGGTATAAAGTATTTGGTTTGCAATGTAAAACTTACAATGTATAGAATAGAAAATGAACAACATTTTTGACTCGTTCAAACATAAATTTAATAAAAATAATTGTGAATAACGCACTCAACACGATCTAGCCCCAAACTAAGAAGAGTTTATATTATGGTGATCGCTGATAGAAATATTAAATATTTTAAAATACATACTATTATATTTTATAACACCCAGAAAGAACAAACACTATGTTCATCAAACAAATGTTAATCCTGGGAAGAAATCAAATCCTCAACCCACAGCGCAGAAGGCAGAGCTAATAACGACTGAGCTGACAGGTCAGAGAATAATATCGTTGCATACGTTTAGTTAAAAATAAATCCTTTATGTGCGAAAGTCGCTCCTGAGCGAGTACTGAACCTACTTTTTTTACTTTTTTCATCATCGTGGTTCTTTTACAATGGGTTAATATTATACCGTAATAATGATTATCATCTGGCCCCAAAGTAAGCAGAGCTTGTGTTATGGGTACCACATGCATAACTGATATTATATTACATATGTAAATACATACATATTATACATAGAAACACCCAGACCCCGAGACAAATACTTGCAGATCATACAAACATTTGACTTGCGGCGGGAATCGAGCCCGCAGCCTTCTGCGTCTCAGTCGGACCTTAACCCACTGCGCCATAGAAGTCGTAATAAACTATGAAAGCACCAAACATTACTTTTTAGGTTTGTAATCACAAAAAATATATAAAAAATAATGTTTTTAAGTGAAGTATTACCGTATCAATAAACGGTTTCTTGCCTAATGTTATGATTGTAGGTCAACGGAAAATACAAAGAAATAAGTCAAAGTCAAAAGATACTTTATTCAATACAACCACAAGGATCACCTTGAAACGTCTTACATACTAGTTGAATTTAGGTGCCAGTGCCATAACCCAAGCTCGAGAAGAACCGGCAAGAAACTCGTCCTAGTCCTAGCGCTTTTTTGCATGATCCATCTTATAACTTTTAACTACAAAAAAAGAATACAAGAGAGCTTATATATTTTAATTTTATACCTTTTTTGCATAAGCACACTGTTATCATTATGTCTAAAAGAACAAATAAGTTGCGTATATAGATTGTTCGAAACAATGTTTCTACTTTGAGTGGGACTGAACGTGTGACGGCTGCTTTAAAACTCTTTCTACTATAAAATGTGTTTTTCAAGCGGTTGAATCTTAATTAGAATCCTTCGCTAACTCATCGTTTAAATTTGCCTCATTTTGTTAATGTAAATCCGAGTATAAGTGGGTATATTTAGGATAAGATCTTTTATGTCCTTACTCGCAGAGTTACGTAATTATTATGGGGTTAATATACTCGTAACATTAAACAAAGGATTATTCTTAATATAATGTTTATCTCTTAAACATTATTTAAAATACATTTAATATGTACTTTCTAAAGATACTATATACAAGTTCGTACGCTATAATAATTTTCAAACTTTAGCCCGTGAATGCGTCTCAATGAGTTTTGATAATTATTTTGTAAGGATCTTATAGCCCTCAAAAAAAAAATATATATGAACAAAATAAATGGATTCGATAGATACTTTTACAGATCTATAGTTAATTAGTTATTGGAGAGTATGAAAGGTAGGTAGTCAGAGGCACGTCCAAATATTATATTTGGCACATACCTTGCACAGTGGTAAGAAAATAAATTTATAATTAGCTGAAAATATCTAGTCATGTTATTATATATAATTTCTATTGTAATTTGACTTGTCAGCTCAATTGGCTTTGCCCCCTGCGCTGTAGGCTGAGGGTTAGATTCCCTTCTAGGATAAACATTTGTGTCATGAAAATAGGTTTTTGTTCTGTTTTTTGGTATCTCAAAGTATCATAAGTATGTATTTAAAATATATATGTATTATATCAGTCATATTTTACTGTAACTTTTTTTAAATATTTATTTTATTGCAAAAACCCCCATTACACTTTTTATAATCCTTTGACCTTTGCGCCATCTGCCGTTTCTAATAAGATCACACTATAAACCTCGACTACAACTTTTTTCTCTTAAACTTTTAGCTCTCGAACTCGCGGTTGTTTTAATTAGAGATCGGTTTTAATCGGAATCAGCTGAATTATAAAGTCCTCGGTCGAAAGCTTTAGATTCTTTAAAAATAGTGGCCGGTACATGTAGGAATCTAATCCAATACCAATTTATACTTCACAATATTTATTTATAAAAATAAATAACAACAACATGTTTTGTCGACAATGCACAGAACACCATTTAGCCCCAAACTAGGCATAGCTTGTGTTATGGTCACCAGCCTGATTATGTAAATACTATCAAAACAGTGATACTGACAGCTTTCAGTTGCTTTTGATGAATTACCAATTCATCAAAAGCAACTGAAAGCGGAAGATTGATGTTTATTGTAACACATGCTATCATACGGTATGAATGGACACCTACCGTACGTAATACTCCAATTATTGATTCAAATAATGAATATTACTGATCGAAATTGATAGACATTGATTGTATCAAGAGTTCTATAATCGCCATACAGATGACTGATAGAAAAGTTATTTTTTTTAAATGCATTCTTATGGTACTTTAATATACTGTAAAATTATAATTGGTTATACAAGTATTCATTATTATAAGTTAACTAGCTGTCCCGTTCGCGACTTCGTCCACGCGTTTAAAAAGAAAACAAAAAAACGAATTGTAAATCTAAACCATTCTCGAATCCACCTGAATTGAAACACACACAAAAAAAATAATGAAAATCGGTCCAGCCGTTTAGGAGGAGTTTAATTACAAACACACGCACATAAGATTTATATAATATAAAGATATAATCATTAATAATACATATTAATAACTCCATAGTATGTAGTTGTAGTATTAAATAGTATGGAAAATCTTCAATCTATATCTAATCTAATCGAAAATCTTGTCTATATTATATCAAAATCCATTAGATAAAAGATAAAATAATATGTCAATTTTAACCGATTTTATTTGATATTGATAAATATTACTGCTATTTGAACTATTGGTTATATAAAATAATGTTCGTATTTTACGAATTTTCAGTAGTCTGGGAAACAATCATCACCATTGTCAAATAGAGTTGTTCGTTTGAATGAACACGTCGCATTAGATAAAAGTTGGCGCGTAAGTGAATTAAAGCTACGAATAAATTATCTGACAAAACGGCTTATGTACTGCTGTCGCGCGGTACATTATTCGAGTTCCCATTTGTGTATACACAGTCTATGTGAAACTTCTTTCGCTAGATATGTCTTCTGCCATGTTCGAGCGTTCTAAAGCTGTGTCAGACAATTTGTTCTGCTTCTAAAATAGCGTACGCTATACAGTATGTTTCTAAGCAACTTTCACGATAGCAAGCATAAAACCAATAGTTCACCAGATTTTTTTAAAACAACATTCGAACTCATACAACGTGTCACGTGGCAGCAGTATATCAAAACAAAACAAAAATCATTTACAATCTTCTCTCAAGTTAAATACCAAAAAATATTTATTATAGGATTGTGATAAACTTTTGTTGGTAAAAGAAAATTACTTTACGGTGGACTTTATTTATCACATCCACCAAAATTACAAACATGTTAAAACTCCAAGGAAAATGTTAAAAAAAACTTCAGACCCTTCGTTTTATGGCTGTTTCTAAACTCTTAACTTATTTACTAAGTTAATTTATTAAGAGTACAAGAGTATACAGCGTGAGGATTTTAAGGATCCTATAAAACTATAGCATCTACAGAGATACCGCAATCACTTTTTACGTATTCGACAATTCATTTGCACATGTTTTTGACACGCTTTGTAATTCACATTTTTTTAAATTATATTCAATACTAGCTGTACGCACGCAGCTTCGCACGCGTTGAAGATTTTTCCCAAATTTGGGAAATTTGGGAAGTTTGGGACAAACAAATTTTCCCGGGATAAAAAGTTGCCTATGTCACCCGGAGATAGTGTAGCTTTCCGGTAAAATATTTTTTCAAATCGGTCCAGTAGTTTTTAAGTTTATTATTCGTTACATACAAAAATACAAATCTTTTCTCTTTATAATATTAGTATAGATTTAATTTAAAAAAAAAAAGCTCTGTGATTTTGGTAAGACCAACACTTTGTTGCGTAATGGTTGTGGTTTTAAGGCTTTACCCTCAAACGGTTTTCTGTAAAAACATCTCACGCTGTATACAAGTGGCCTAAAGAATATTAATGTCCTGAGTTTGAGATAAAGTAAGGTTATTATTTAGTAAACGGATTTTTCATTTAGATTCTTGGGCGGCTCATTTCACGGCGGAAGTGGCTCGCCAGCGAATTATTAAAATTTTATGAGTGTAATTTATTTTATTTATTGCAGCCATGATGCGTCAACTTGAAAAACTGTATTTACGAAATTGAATAATGTAACAACGAGACAACGTGATACATTATTATTATTTTGCATTAATGCCTAGAATTATGTTAAAACCATGTTAAATTGTATATATTAAATATGCTTGTATTATATTTAGGGCGTATTCTAGGCATATTCCATTCTTTAAAGTTGATCTTATAATATTATATCAGTTATCAAATTAAACTTAACTCAAACTGACTCCAATGAAGATTATCTAGCTGCGTCAAACGGTGTCGGCGTCTACATCGACAAAATAATAATAATGTTGTTATTGTTTTTTGTTTAAGCTCCGTACTGTCTCTGGGCTGGGCAATGTCTCAAAGGTTTCATTTATTTTGGTCCAACGCTATTGTCTGCCACAGACAGTCACCGAAAGTCTCCAGCTCGTCGTGCCATCTCTTGTGTGATATATCGCGCCGTCTCACAGTCTCAGTGCTCAACTCAGTAGTAGCTTTGGCCCACAGTTCATTTGGCATACGGCAGACGTGCCCTGCCCAGTAATGCTTTAATTTCGCTGCTTTTTTAACGACATCAAAGACCTAAATATTTATAATAAATAATAAATATTAGTGGATAACTCACACAACATCATCTGGACCCAAACTAAGCCTAGCCTGTAATTTTAGTGACTGATAGAATACTTATATATTTTTTAATACTTAATCATCATATTTTATAACACCCAGACACAAAACATACACTTACGCTCATCACTCAAATGTTTATCTTGGTAGGGAAACGATCCCCCAACATGCTGTGCTGAAGCAAGGCTGAGCTACCAACTTCCAACTGAGCTGATAGGCCAGACAAATCGCGAGTAGAAGTATATGACAATGTATAAACACGGGTCTTATTAGGTTTTTCTCAATATATAAATGAATTAGCTGCTACCCACGGCTTCGCACGCGTGGTACATACATAAAAAGTATCTTATGTCCTTCGCCAAGGCCCCATCTATCTCTATAATAGAATTCATCAAAATCGGTTCAGCGGTTTGGGTGTAGAAACGTAACAGACAGACAGACAGACACAGTTACTTTCTCATTTATAATATTATTAATATAAGAATAATTACTGTAGTGTAGGGATTTAAATGTTAATTTAACATCAAAATAAAATAATATTTTATATATTTTATGAACACGAAGCTCGGTCTAATGATTTGGTGAATGTGATGCAGGGGTATCATCTTTTTACAACAAAATCGAAAAACAACACCTAACGTAGTATTTCTTTGTAAACAATATGTTTTGTTCTTCCTTCGGGTGCTAGAATCACCAGGCTACTTTGTGGGCTTACTCTGAAGCATGCCACATACAACTGGCTGTGAGAGCTTTCTCTCAAGTCTACTCCCGCTACCTTAAGAGTTTGACCTTGAACTTTGTTTATAGTTATGGCGAAGCAGGCTGATCGAAAACTGCACTCTCTTGAATTCGAAGGGGTAATTTGATGGTGTTTGGGAAATCCTAGGAATAAATACAGACTCTCCTCGACTACAACCTCTCTGTATAGTTGCCTCGATTACATTGCAATGCAACGTTTTCACTTGCAATCTGGTGCCATTGCATAATTTTGGTGCATTTACATGCGCAGCAACATAATTGGCGAGCCAACTCTCGATTTTAATATGTGAGTTGGGAGACCAGGAGGCTTTAGTGTATTCAGGAACTCGACCGGGTAATTATTATTATTATTTATTATTATTTATTTATTAATTAGTACGAACATTATTAAAAATTACATTACATTTATTAAAAAAGAACAATACTAGAAACCTTAAATGAAAATACAAATAAAAATATTAACTGGTTGTAAGATAAGCATCTATCTACACACTCAAACAAACTTCTCACAGAATCTCAGACATTCAGATAGAATCACCTTCCATCCGTCCCGCAAACACATCACATTCTGGGCTCTCATTCAAGAGGGCATTTAGTGCAGAAAGAGTACGTGCAATGGTAGACTGTGCGTATGCAACCGTCCGAAAAGAAGGTTCCTGGAACAGTCGGTGCTTTCTGATACTGCAATAGTTGTTGGGGACGTAGAGCCTCGCCAAGTCATCATGGAGATCAGGAGCATCGATCTTTGTTTATCACTGAGTAGACAGATTTATATTGATATTCGGCCCCTTCGAATGATCTCAAAGTATTTCATTTATGACTGAGGCTTGTTCGTTTTTTGGAGTTACGATGGCATGCTCGCATAACCATTCTCCATGTTTATCGTGATTTTTTTTAATGTTTGGGTAAATTTTAGCTATAAGCTCTTCTACAGTGGAAACAATTGTACCTAACTCTTTAAGGAGAATTATATTATTATACAGTTCAGGGAAATCACCATTTCCTATTTTAAGCAACAGGTCTGAAAACTGTCCGGCAGAAACATCTCCCCTAGGATCACATATTTTTGGTAAGGCTCAGTTTTGTCACTGAAGGCCATGAATGAGACCGCTTCACGCACGCTTTAACTTCGTCCGCTCGCGTTCCTCTGGGTACTATTGGTAAAGTCTGCCGGAAATCGCCTGCTATCAATACAGTAACTCCTCCAATTTGATAATTAATGTTCCAAATATCTTGTAATGATCTATTTAGGGCTTCGAAACCCCCTTTATGAGCCATAGTACTCTCATCCCAAACAATTAATTTCGTTTTACGGAGTACTTCTACCATATTACTATGTTTGGGTATATTGCAGAGTGGGGTTTCAGTTTGTATCAAATCGAGAGGAAGTTTAAACGCGAGTGTGCAGTTTTACCTCCTTCCAGCAGAGTTGCAGCTATTACGGACGATGAGACCGCTAAGGCGATATCACGATTGCTTCTCACTTTGGCCAACAGTAAATTTAATAGAAAAGTCTTGCCTGTTCCACCAGGAGCATTAAAAAAAAATATATCTCCTATACCTGCGTCGATACTGGAAAGTATTTTATAATAGATATGTCTTTGTTCATTGGTTAGAGAGCATTCACTAAATGACAACAGTTCAGCTAAGGTATTGATATCGTAACTTGTTTCCTTCAGGTAGTCCCGGTTATTGTCTCGGGTCTGGGTATTTTCTATGTATAATATGTATGTATTTACAAAAAAAAGTTTATAAGTAGTATATCAATCATGTGGTACCCATAACACAAGCTCTGCTTACTTTGGGGCCAGATAATGTTGTGTGAAAAGTCCGGGATTATTATTATTATTATTATTGTGTAAGTTTTCAGACCTTTGAGGCTGAGGCAACCCGTACTACTGTAGGCTTTGTCCTCCTAAGGCTTATTAGCCTTCTTAGCTTATTACTTCAGCTTCTCCTATTGTGACCAAACATTTATTGTAGATTTTATCTGCCAGATGTTCAACTATAATGCCAGAAAGCCTTTCCACTTTTCTATTTCCACTTCATTTATATTTTTTTTTGTGGTTATTTAAAACAAAAAACGAACTGTCAGTTAATCTCAAGGTTTGTTAAAATTTTTGAAAGGATCTTGTCTCCATTATTAGGTTAACCATTAGTTTTATTTCTGTGTTAGCCAAAAAGGGGCATTACACGCGGTTAAAGGGCATATACAGGCCGATACACATATCCCAAATACCACAATATCATTAATGATCCCTCGACAATGTACTTCCCGTGTCACAAGGTGGTCCAAACCCGTGTTTTCGTCCTATTGGAAAGCATTACGTGGTTAGACCCTTTGGTGTGGTCTCTGGTATTTAATTACCAATGTGATTTGAAAACTATTTATAACTAGCTGCTGAAAACTGGGTGCGTTGATAAAAAGAGCCTGTATGTTAATCCAGTTCCACATTAATATCTATATCTTGTTTTATTATAATAGGTTTAGCCAGTATTCATTGATTTAGTATCAAATAAATAAATAAATAATCCCGGACATTTCACACAGCATCATCTGGCCCCAAAGTAAGCAGAGCTTGTGTTATGGGTAGCACATGACTAAAATTTTTTTTGTTAATACAAAAATTATATACATATAATACATACATACAAACTGACAATAAAATTTATAATAAGTCTTTCACTATGATGCTGCTATTGTTACTAAAGAACAAGTACTATAGAACGGCAATTTCAAATTCATGTTTGTATTAGATAGATACATAGAAGATAGAAATACTTTTTGCACACCATTATATACATTGAAAAAAATAACAATGTTTTGCTAGTCGGTAGTATAACTGCCAGACAACCAGATTGAACTGAGTGTAGCTGAAATAAGGGTGATGATAACAATACTAAGATATTTATAATAAAAATAATGTGTACATACAAATATTACACTATGTGAAAAAATATAGATACTCTTAGTAGGAGTAGAAGTGTCTAATTATATCATTTTGAAAAACCATCTTATTTGCAATGTTATCTTGACTGAGACAAAGTCCTAACTGACTCATAATAGCAACGCCAACCTTACACCCACACCCTCCGAATTTGAAAGCTCTATAAGTCAGAGACATTTGGAGAGTCTCTTCAATGTGTAGAACCGCAATTAAACTATAATTGACAGGCCAGCTCAGTTGATTGTATGTCTGCCTTCTGCGCTGCAGGTATGGGTTCGACTCCCTCCCAGGATAAATTAACATTTGTGTTCATCACACAAATGTTCATGATAGTTTAGTGTCTGTGGTTATAAAGTATCATACGTATGTAAATATGCAAATATGTATTCTATCATTCATCTGGTCACCATAATACATGGTATGCTAATTATTATATCCAAAAACCAACCCCTATAGGGTGCAGAGGGGAGTCAAAGTTTGTACAAAATATAACATTATGCGCATGAAGTTGCGGCTAACTCTTAATAGTATAATATAATAGTATATATAAGACAACCTTTAAATAAAATTTAAATTCTTTGTAATAGTTTTTGAAACAAACTTAAAATGCTATTTTTGCATATTGAGATTCACCAAATATAGCTGCCAAGAATAATAAGCTGACTTGCAGTTTTATACTTATGCTAACACAGTCAGCTGCACTGTAAATGTAAGTTTTTTTACAAAAGAAAAAAAAGACTAAATATACTCGTAATATCTCAGTCATGTGGTACCCATAACACAAGCTTTAGTTTCTTTGGAGCTAGATGATGATGAGTGAATTGTCCGGCATTATTTATTTATTATACTAAAATTATATTTATATATTCATTTTATGATTTTTATAGGATACATAAATGATTCAGATGAGACTTTGCCGAAACTCATTACAAAATATTCAACAAATATTTAGTACTATTTCGCCAATTTAGATTGGCGGAATTTGTCCATCTATTTGATATTATGATTTTTATGTTATTGCTGTATATTATTTTGTGTTCTTTGTTATTATTTGTATAGTATGTTTTGTTAAATATTCATCAATAAACTTGCATGTTTTGTGTACAATACTTGATATCGATCCATATAGCAGAAACAATCTAATTAAGATATGACCAAGAAATAAAAGGAACTTACAAGAAAATACTCTTTCTTAATATAATGGCAATGGTTTTGATATCAGTTTTGCCAATGTCAAGTTTTGTTTTGTAATGTAGATTGCCATATGTATATTCTTATCGTCTTCGAGGAATGACCGAATAAATCAACCTAATACACTTATAGCTCAGTTGTCTAAACTTGTTCTAGGAAGTCAAAATTTATTGATAAAATTTTCACACTAAAACATGGAATCTCACGAGAAAAAAATTAATATTTTTAAATGCTATATTCGTTCATACAGTGTGCGAAAAATAATTAAGAATAACTCGCCAAAGAAGCTGGGCACAATACCTGTCAATGTGATAGAGTTTTGACGTGTGACTTTCTATGCTGTTTTACGTTTTTTTAGAGCTTGTTCTTGATTCTTCGTTTGTCATTTCATAAATTAACATAGCTCTGTTAATTTAATACTTTTTACTCGTATTATTGGATGTTTTATTCAGTTTTTAATATGTTTTAATGATTAAATTGTGACTACATAGGACGGGTATGGACAATTTAATTATATGTGTTTTGTGGTGTAATGTGATATGAACGACGAGTAATCCCATGAAAATTCTACATGGCCATTCCGCGATGACGTTTAGAATTGACCATTGACCATCGACTAAGATTAACAAACAAATTGACTGCAAACAAATATAAGCACTTGACACTGGCAAAATTGTCATTATTATATCACATGCCATAAACAAAGAAGAAGAAGAAGAAGAAGAAGAGCTTGTTGTTTCTCACTTTTGCAGCAAAACACATTAACAGGACATATAATAGTAGGTACTGAGTACTCGCTTTATTTTTGACTTTTTATGGCAACAAATATTGATTCTATAAATATTTGCGTTCAATAGTTTTAGTTCAGCATGAAGGCTACTGAAACAACATTTACTATACATAAGAGCGAATAAGAGTGATATTGATGTTATCTTTCCAAAGTATCTCACTGCATCGCGACTAAAAACAATTGTCATGCATTGTCAATAATTTTTCAACTATGTCGCGATGGTCAAACAAAAATGCTTTGGTAGCCCCTAAAAAGTTATAAAATATTAAATACAAAAAACACACACATGTGTGTTTATTTTTTAATTAATGATAAAACCCACCCTTATACATTACCCTTATAAATAAGCCCACACCTTATTGTGTGATCCCATACCATATTGTTGGATCGGTCTTTCAAAGATAAGGATGTTTCTTGAATAGTTTTTCGATAGATATTCGTTTGATGAATTTAAAGTTGTATGTTTTAGTGTTTCAAATACTAATTAAAAACTCATATTGTGAATTCTCTGTTTTTCTGTCCTATTCAGAGCTTTTGCTCACAGACTATTAATTAAATCATAATAAAAACGCACGGTTATACGTACTAGTGGCTCACTACAAAGTTACAAAATAAAAACATCGAAAACATGTTATTTGTAGTATCACCACTACATGTATAGTGGGGTTGCTTTTTTACGTTGCATAGGTTTCAAAAATATGACGAGGTTTTTTGAAGAGTTTCCCGATACAGATGTTCTTTTGATATATAGTATTCTTTGAAGTGGTAGTCTAGTGTCCCTCCCAACGGTTTACCCATTTTTTGGGGATATTTAAACCAATTTTGAATAACAAACATTAAAAAATAACAGGAAAATTATCACGGCTAGTAATGCTTTTCTAGAATATGTGTAACTTATTAGTAACCTTTAAAAAAACATGATAATTTCATATATTAATGACAAGCTTAGCCAAATGAACTGATGAAGATTCTTCAGATAAATCGAAACAGTGTCAGTGCCTCCATGGACGAAATAATACGTCAGTTAAAGCCATTCGTTGAGTTGAGCCATTTAATGAATTGTACTATACAAAATGTATAGTACAACTTACGAATGTTTTGAGAGGAGAAAAAAAGTTAAACCAATTTTAAAAACATCTGCATTGATACATCGCACAACATATTACTAATTATTTTATATTGATTTTACTATTTTTTACTGTGACATTTAATTAGATAGACATTTTATCATTTGTTATCTATGTGATTAATTAGAGTAATTCGTTGTGCCGTTCTAATTAATAATTAATAAATAAATAGCTAGAGGAAAATAAGATTATATTCTTTAAAAGTTAACAAATTTTTTTAACCTCTGTGGCGCAGTGGGCCAAGGACCGCAAAAGGTTGCGGGTTCGATTCCGGTGGGAAACAAGACAAATGTTTATATGATCTGAAAAAAAAGTATATAAGTGTATACTAAAGTGTATATCTCTTCTTTATGAGTGGGTCCTGAGGAATGGTGGCTCTTGCTATGCATCTCCATTCGGCTCTATTGGGGGCGTTGTGGGAGCAACTGGTCATCGTGGATTTGGTGAGAAATTTTATCAGATCTCCCCATCTGGTCAGAGAGTGGCTACGGCATCTCTTGCCCTCCATTCTGTGTTGGACTTCAAGACGCTCCATTGAGTCTTTATTTCGGGTTATGTGCCCAAAGAACTTCAGTATTCGTATTTGAACAGTCGACGATAATCTCGCTTTGATGTGAAGTTCCTTTAGGATCGACACATTGGTGAGATAGGCTATCCACAGATTTCTCAGCAGACGTCTCCAGCACCATATCTCTAGTGCATCGATTTTTCTTCTTTCAATGTCTACGTCTATTACGAAAAATTGGAAAAACGAGACTTCGTGTATATAAATAGGTATATAATCAGTATAACACAAGCTCTGCTTACTTTGGGGCCAGATGATGCTGTGTGAAAAATCCGGCCTTATTTATTTATTTATTATTTATAATTAAATAAAAATAAAGTCTGCATAACATAGCTAGTTGCGAATAACAGTGTGAGTCATCTACAAAATCTAGCATGTTAAGAATAAGGATAGGAGTCACCTGCAAAAGCAGATGAATCCTTTCCTTATTATCCTCCTATGCTTTAAGTCAAGAAAATGACAGATGCGCCTAATTCCACACATAAAACCTTAACTCAACTTAATGCTATGACGTCGCTCAGGCCGTAAAGGTAGTAGCCCTAACATTTTATTACTTGAACTAAATAAATACCTTGTCGGCTTTTACTGGTCTTCCTTAATTAATTTAATGGATACTGTCTTGCCTTCCAGTGATAATATCAATTTAAGGGGACAACTACCGCACAGTGAATATAACCTACATTTCACTTTATCAACCTGACGTTTTACAAACAAAATGAACTTACAATTACTTCCTGTAATGTTTTCATTAATTTTCAAACAACAAAAACCTTTAAAATATTTAAAGGTTTTTGTTTATGAAAAATAATAAATGAAAATTGATGACCTCTGTGGCGCAGTGGGCCAAGTGACCTGCCTAAGACACAGAAGGTTGCGGGTTCAATTCCCGCCGTGAATGTTTATAAGTGGTATATTAGTAATGTGGTACCCATAACACAAGCTCTGCTTACTTTGGGGCCAAATGATGCTGTGTAAAATGTCTGACATTATTTTATTTTATTATTTAAACACACTAGCTGCTTGCCGTGACTTTGAACGCGTGATACTTATGTGGGTAAAAGTGCTTCCAACATGTTATTTCAGGTCCACATTACATATATACAATATCCCCAATCTATGAGGGTAAAGAAAAAACAAACTAACAAGCAAAATTTTTGCATATATATGTACGAGTATATTATAAGTGTAATCATATTCAATTAAAGCGCTGATATCAAGCTGATAGTATGATATTACTGTAGGTTGATTTGGCAACAATGTGTTTTTTTTTAACCAAACTGTGATTGTCCAACACCATTCCACTATCATGAATAGAAAAATGTAAGGTATTTATATGGTATGTATAGAGTATACAGCAGTGGTAAAACTTTAAATGAAATGGCTGTTCCAAATAGACTGCGGCTATCGCCTTGCGCATAAGCTTGCCCTAAACTGCCTGATGCGGTCTGCGTAATATCTAAAGGTCTTTAAGGACTGAGGGTGGAGTTGAACACTTATAGAACTGTGGGGATGGCTTTATGGAGCATTGTTCTTGAGAAATAGTCTCATTGGATACGAAATAAGGACTAATATAATTATCTTTGATGAACGAGCAAAGCGAGCGAAGATCTCTGAGGCTGGATGATTTAGATTTCTAGATTGTTAGCGATAACTTTCAAACTTTCGCTGTTCTGCATTAAAATTGGTAGATCGATAGATTGTAATTAAAAAATGCACTGGTGACTTATTGAACTTGGACAAGGGGTTGTTAAGATTTAGGGTTCCAAATGAGAGGAAAAAAAATTGTTAAATGTATCTAGTGCAATATTAAATGCAAGTACTCTATCCATTTCAAAACCTGTTTCATTTTCTATGTTAGGACGTGTAGTTTAAAGTGCAATGTAAAACCTAAATCATTTTAACTTGAGCTCCCATTCACTGGAGTTTCGTTGACTTCATAGGAATGAATGAACTAAAATCGAGAGCCTGTTAAACAAAACTCCTCAACATATAGGCAAATTGAGCTGAAACTAGGCCTATATACTGATGATGATGACTGATGGATGATGATGATGACCTGAATTTTAGCATACCTATCAAAATAACAGTGTTATAATTAGGTGAGAGCGAGCTGATCTGATGGAGTCAAGAACTGTTCCATGGTTCAGGGAAAACCGCAAACGCGCCGCAACAAACGGACCACGAATCAAACTCACCCTTATGAAGATTCTCTAGATTAATCGAAACAGTGTCGGTGCCTTCATTGACAAAATAATATGTGATTACAACTCGTGTTTAACTTATACAAAATATGCGTATTTGGGCACATTAGAAACTTTCTTAAAGTCTAGAAATCAAGATTTGATACATCAATATTTTTTTAATTTGTTACTTACAATAAATATATTTATGTAATAAAAATGAATATTGGTGGACAATACACACAACACTATCTAGCATAGCTTGTAATATGGTGACCAAATATCTGAGATGACAGGCCTGTCATTTACCAGTCATTGTTATTTAAACCTACCTTCTTATTTGTTGATCGATACGATACGGACTTTGCGAGATCTAAGTTCAGTGCGAACTCCTAGTTAATGAATCTTTGACTTCACTGAATTGACGTATTTAGGCGCTCTGTGTCCACTTCTTACAACGTCCTTTACATGATATATGGGTTCTTCGGTCTTTGACTTTTGCTTACTGTGTTTGTCTTCACCAGCTTTTGTCACATTATTTTAGTGTCTTGACGAGTACCGAATGCAAAAATACCTAAACGAAGTAAAAACTAATTTCGTAGCTTGTTCTACGAAGCGTAGCAATTGTCATTACCTTGCGTAGAGCATAGCTACGGCATTGCTACAATACCTTATTATAGTTATTCTACGCACATCTGTAGCGGCAACAGTTACTGTTATGAATCGTACTGCTTATGAATTAAGCAGTACAATTCTAGAAAGCCACTGTTAAGTGTTATGAGGTTACCGTACCTACAGACTTATTTTTTTTTTGTTTTGTAGATCTTTTACTATCGGTTATTATTACTAGACCAATCTTACTGTCATAAACTAGAAAGGCACCGAACATTGTTTGTAAGTTTGTAATTACAAAAAAATAGTTACAAATTACCTATTGTATTTATTGTACATATATGAATTGTAAGACCATATTTCTAATAAAATTTCATGATTGTACATCAATGTACGGGTAGTACAGTTTTGATTTTTGTTTTGTATTTAGGTCGTAGTTTTTGATTGCGTTGACTTAGAATCTAGATTATTTTACAGTTTTAAGGGACTACAAATTTTAGTGTTTGATTGATTGATATAGGATTGATATGAATTACAGCTCGATACCTCCACGAGTTCCTGTTCCACGAGAAAAATTGTCTTGACATACAGAGAGACAAACAGACGGACAGCGAAATGATCTTATAAGGGCTCCTTTTCTCATTTCGAGGCACGGTACCCTAAAAACTAGATAACCTTAAAGGTTATGACTATAGGCCCACCTAAAGGCGTAACATATTAGTAAAAGCCTGATTCTAAAAAAAACTAAATGGTTCTAATAAGGTCGTAATAAGATCGTATAAACCAGACTAATAACCAATTTTTCCTAGCCAGAGAAATTTGCTGACTAAATATTACGAGCTAAATCTATTATGTTTGCTCACAAAACACTTGAACCATTTATAAGCAAATAAATCACGTTATTTGGTGCTAAAAATCCGTTATCACTCAGAATACAAATTCGATCCCTCTCCTCGACATTCTATTAAACGTGTACTTGAAACACATTCGCCTTTTTCGCTAAGGAAATTGGTTCTACAGCTTATCTTCTGAGGGAATAGGAATTGGGAGCGCGAGTCTCGCTTTCGGGTTGCGGGTTCCGTGTGAAATATTAAACAGATACGACATTCTGTTTCGTTTTTTACGTTTGTGCTTAAAGATTTATTTACTTTACAAGAAACATGAGTGGTAAACATCATGAAAGAATTGGAATTAGGAAGGAAGGTCTCTCAATCACTCAGGGTGAGTTCTTGTCAGGTATTTAGTAATATTCTTAAAATATTTGCAATTTTTAGTGTGTTAACACTACAAATAAGCAAGTGGTGGGGTGATATTAATGTAAAAAATATTAAATAAAATTAATAAACGAGCGAGCCTTACGAGTAGTCGCATACGATGTAAAACCTGAATCTCAAGAAAATGGGTTAGTACCATCTGACGGCTAACTCTACCACAGCGCGCGCTTATTGGTCAAATCGAATACCTCGGCTTACTGTTACACACTTCTGTCCCTTTTCACATAATCACTCGCACAGATTGCAGGAAAGCGAGAGCAAAAATGTTAAACATAACAAAGTTTGATCTTTCAGTACTCTACTAATATTGGTCAGACCAGGGTCTGTCTCATAATCAAATATTGTCCAATGTGGCAGTAGAATTTGTTGTCATATTTATTTATTGACATAAGAATGACCATAAATGGTTATTAGTGATTGTCATTATGAGTTAGAGATTATTTTTGGTCGACTTGCGATGCAAACATTGTGCTCATTTTAATAATGTTTCTTGAGTTATTTATTTACATTACATTACATTAGTAATTTTTGTATTTTTATTTAAATTAGTGGTCATCCACTGGTCGAGATTCAACCAAAATTAATTAATATGTATGTTTTGTGCATAGTAAAAAAAAATTGCATTCTGCACTCTTCTATATAAAATGTAAGTGTGCGAAGTTTCATACTTCTTCTTCCGAGCAATTTAAAAAAAAAAATTTACACAGTTTTTGCTTCACGTATTAATATATAGATAGAGCTAGAGTTATTGACTCGGGTGTGAATAATTTGAATAACTTTGTGTTTTTTTGTGATTTAAACAAAAATAATCCGTAGTTATTTTATATAAAAATCACCATTTTATATAAAATAACAAATGACGTACGACAAGATACGACTTTGTGACATACTATAAACAATATAAACACTTGTCATTGGCGAAATACTCATTATTATTAAATTAACGAAGAAGAAGTTTATGAGTTGTTTTTCAAGTTTTTGAGTTTAGTAAGGTTAAATAATAAAAGACGGTACTCTAAAAACCTATTTTGTATGTCTGGGTTTACGCATGTAATTTAATGTGACTTTTAGGAAGTGCTCCGTGGATGAAATAAGTCATTTGTAGGATCCTGTTATGTTTAAATTGGATGAGTCAGGCACCGAGAGATTGTAGGGAAAATATTAGTGGAACATTTTTGGGGCTTTGCTTAATTGTTTATAATAAGAAAAGGTGTCGGTAAACACATCGAAGCTTATTATTATAGGTAAAAATTGTGTACTTAATTTGAAGCAGGTCCAAATATTATAAAGAAACTGAGAATTTATGTGTTTGCTATCGGTCTTGGCTTTAACACATAAATTTGCGTGGCCTAAATATACGACCTAAAGCTGACCCTATACGATTTTATTTATGTTTCTTGATAAATCTACTAATAATAATAGTTTATCATATTGTATTTTAAATTATTTATTTATTTTTGTAATATTAGGTATTGATGTATTTTCCACTTTTTGTTATCCTAAAAATATGTATGTTATAACTTCTTATGGGAGGGTAAACCGCTTCGTTACGTAACGCGTTGCGGCACCAGTCTGTCTGGTTTAACATTCTGTCACGTATACGGCAGCGGTAGGCAGGCTCTTCCACTCTCACTCTAACCCACAACGCTAGTTAGATTTGCGGCGTCTCGAGACGCACTTGTTTTTTTATTATAAATTACTTATATTCTTTTCATCACCCCATATTCAGCTATATAGTTTTCTATCCATCCCATGGTTGTCTGTCAGAGATCCCTATCTAGCGATAAGACCGCTTATTGTACTATCGTGTAGCTAAACATTGTTTCTTATAACAGTCCAATGTATTTGTAGTGTGCAATAAAGTATTTTCTATCTATTTATCTACTACTTCGTATAAGTCAGCTTCCAAATTTAACAACAACAACAACTATTCAACTGTTTGTTTAATAAAAGCTATTAAAATTTAGCATAAATTAAAAAAATCTGTAAGATATTAAGGTACCATTTCAACGCTTTCAATTTTTTTCTTATTTAACCCTTTAATAAAACCTTAACAAGGTTTTTTGCATCTTCGTCGGAAATGCAAAAAGCGTGTTACTCTAAGTGGCACTTATAGCGTTCTACTTCAGTGTCAATATTCAATTGGCTAAAGGTTCTAAGTGGTATCGAGAATCATTGAGAACCAATGTTAGGCATCTTACAAATTACGAGTATTTTTCAGAAAAAATAAAATAAATATTTCTGGAAAGTGTCACAACACCACCTAGCTTCAAACTAAGCATAGCTTGTATTACGGTAACTAGATGACTGATAGAATACTTATATATTTTTAAATACATACGTATGATACTTTATAACACCCAGACACAGAACAAACACCTATGTTCTTCACATAAATGTTTATTCTGGGAGGGAGTCGAACCCTCAACCTACAGCGTAGAAGGCAGAGCGACCAACTGAGACCAACTGAGCAGACAATACAGTCAAAAAAAAATGTATACCCACTGATTTATTCCGGTTCCCCAATAACATGTAATGTTTAGCCGTGGCCCTGACTATACCCTATATAAATAAATAAATAATGCTGGTCATTTCACACAGCATCATCTGGCCTAAAAGTAAGCAGAGCTTGTGTTATGGGTACCACATGACTGATTTACTACTTATATCCTTTTTTTTGTAATTATATACATATTATACATAGAAACACCCAGACCCGAGATAAATACTTGCAGATCATACAAACATTTGTCCTGCGACGGGAATCGAACCCGCAACCCTACGTCTCAGAAGGATATTGGCCCATTTCGCCACAGAGGTATGCTTCTCAAAGATCGTAATATTAGACAAATATTAATTTATTTGTTACTTATGCGTACACAAACATAATACAAAGTAGAGAAGAAATAAAACAGAGTGATGAAATGGTTAAGTACTTACCCTCTACCTACGTCTTACATATACATATTTTATGTAAGTTAATTTTTGTTTCCTTTTTACTTTTACTATCCGCTATTTGTTTTTATGCTTTATTTTCTTGGTGTGTATCAAATAAATGCCATTATTCTGTTCTACATAGAGCATGTGTCATATATTTGCATGTCACAATAACAAGAGTCTGGACTCAGCATACTCTTCGTCACTAAGCTAGGCAGCTACGCATCTATGATAGGTATTATAAAAACAATAATGCCAGACATTTTTACACAACGACATCTGGCCCCAAAGTAAGCACAGCTTGTGTTATGGGCACCTCATGACAGATATACTAATATACTTTTTTGTAAATACATACATAAATATTGCACTTTGAAACACCCAGACCCGAGACTAATATTTGCAGATCATACAAACAGTTATCCCGCGGCAGGAATCGTACCCGCAACTTTATGGGTCTCAGCCGGGCCTTGATCCACTGCGCCACAGAGGTCGTCTAAATTGTTCGTTATGTTCTTAATCTTTATGTTGGAAACTCAGCCCAAAAACATTGTTTTATCCGGTTCGTAATCATACATTTTTATGCTCCTGCGGTTGCAACTAAGTGCTATGTGGCCAAACTATTGAAATAATATAAAATACCAATAGTCGTTTTCTGCTTTCCTATTGATTTAAATGCACTATTGGCTGTCACACTCGCATTCGAGAGCAAATAATCTATTGTGTCGGCTTCACGTAAGCAGCCGATATGGAACGGCTTATGTGAACTAGTTTCCTGGACCTGAAGCACTGGTGACGTTTTTGATATACATAAAAAACTTCTTGAGCTGGAAGCTGACTGTGGTAAATTGAACGTCAATGCCAAAGCTAAATACCAACAACGTTATGCACATTTTCAAATTTAGTGGCAGCGCTGTCAAAAACCAAAGAAAAAACGTTTCCGTTTTAATTGTAATTACGTTCACAAGATTGCCTTCTGGTCAACGTCGCTCAATGAAGACTAGGTATCAAAACTTGCTTGGGATCCCCATATTCAAATAGGTTCGAAAAGGCTTTTTATTATTATATATAATAATATAAAGCTATATATATATATATTACTATTACTAACTTTTAAGATATTTAAACGAATAATTCAAATACATTTGCATTTTAGTAAAATACTTGAGCTATCTCAGAACAGTTTAAAATGACCTATAGAGCTTAACTGATGCAGATCACTGTCTGTCAGAGAGCCGCGTCCCCAAGACACTGGTGATATTGCCACGTTGAATGGCAACACTGAGCCAGATTGGATCCAGCTTAGTTAATTAGCATTTGGTATCAATTTCTACATTACACATTAAGCCATTTCTGAGAAATAGGGCCTAGATACGAACAACAAACTGGTCCTTTAATATAAAGGGTTCTGTTCCATTTTACAATATGAGGTTTGAACTCTTAGTTCTACTAATTCATTTTACCTTAATTTATTTTTGATTGTCATTTAGGCTCCTATATATTTTTTGTGAGGATTTCCAGTGTAGTGGTGACGCCTACAGTAAACATTGCCAACTGGAAACATTCTGTTGGACTTTCTGGGACTTTTGCAAGAATCTAATCTGACTTGAACATATCAGAAACTGGTGTTCGAATAAGCGACGTGAAAGGTGTATTGGAATAAACTAAGCTAGGAAAAGGCTTTTAGAAAAATGGTCACGAACAAACAGTTTAACTTGATTTGAGATAAAGTTATTATGATATAAATAAGTCAAATAGAGGCTTCTACTGTTTTGTATGCATGGAGCCACAAAGAAAAGTTTATGCTAAACAATATCCTATTATACTTTCAGGATATAATATTGTAATATTTTTAGTGCTCTTGCCCCTAAAATAAAATTCTACGAAATTTAGGTATATAATTTACACTCAAAACGGAATATTTACCATGATGTATGAGTTTTTCTGCTTCTCGATATTTCGACACAACAGCATGCGCTATGATTAAAATTATGTTCAAAACCATGAGAGTTTTAGAAGTTTAAGTATATAGTTTTTGTAGTGCTCTGTCATGCATACAGTACTAATATTACTTAATCTTAATCAAGTGTATCCATACGTAAAATAATGAATTCTAAAGAATAGAATGGAATAGAATAAATATTTATATGGTACATATACCCACGGAAATTGAAAATACAACAGAAACAGGCAGTTAGGAATATAAGAACAATAAGGTAAGAAGGTAAGTAAAAAACAAAACAAAACAGAAAAATAAAAGAAAACAAAGTGTACAAACATTCAATAAAATAATAAGGTACAATTTTACATTAATAGTAGGTACCTATACTTTAATTCCCTGTGTGTGGTATGTCCACTCAGGTCCGGTCTCAGCGTTGATGCTACTCTCCTAAGAAAGTAGCGCTGGTTTTCAGACTAGACCTTTATTAAGTGCCTCTATCTGTCTGTATGTTTGTTTGTTTGTTACCTTTCCATGGTTAAACGGTTGGTATGGAGTTATATTGTGTCTTGGGGACGGACATAGGCTACTTTATATGTAAGTACTTTATATGAAGCCGCGAATAGCTAGTGTAAATATACGGTTGGTTAGTGTTTTGCTACAGTTATTGCCGTCCTCATAACACGGAAATGGACAGATACATAATAGGAATGTTGAAGATTGTTATTATTATTTACTCAAATAAAGCAGTTGTTGCACGATACTCGCGGCGTTTACTTTAACATAAAATAGTGGTAGCGGTTTTATAAATGTTTATGACGTTTAAAGTGTCTAAAGTAATTGGAATTTTTGAAAAAACATTGTATTAGTGTCAATACATATCGTAGATTGTGCGGAAAGTTAACTTGTAGATCTGTGAAATACAATCTTCAATAATACAATGGAGCACGCACATCCGCCGTCGGAATTAAATATGGACGGTGCTGGGGCCGACCAGCCGGTTGGCCGAGCCGATGCTTGGAAGAAATGGAAGCAACAATTCCTCCTGTTCATAAAAGCGTCAGGAGTACATAAGGAGCCAGTTTATTAGTGAACCTTATCGGCCCAGATGGATTCGATGTTTATCAAACATTTACATTCGAGAAAGAGGAAGAACGCGACGATATCAATGTGTTGGTGAAAAAATTTGACGGCTACTTTGGGACAAAGTCCAATATAACGCTCTTGCGTTACAAGTTTTTTACGCGCAACCAAGAGGATGGTGAATCGATCCAGCAGTACGTCACTGCATTGCGTCTCCTTAGTAAAAAATGTGAATTTTCAACATTGGAAGAAGATCTCATAAAAGATCGAGTCGTATGTGGCCTACGACAAGCGACGGTCCGGGGCCGTCTACTGAGATGTAAGGAACTCAATCTGGATAAAGCGATAAAAATCTGCCAGGCAGAGGAAGCCTCGCAAGAGAGTGAGATGAGCAGCGCGAGCGGAGTCGGAGTTGCCGCGCGTCAGGTTGACAGTGTGGCCTTCAGAAGTCGCGGACGCGGGGCGCGCACAGGTTTCGCGGGGCGCGGGATCAGGCGCGTCGCTGGTGGCGGTGGCGCAAGCCGCGCTCCATTGCAACTAGCGCAGGCGGCGCCGCCAGCTCCGTGCGCAGGCTGCAGCTCCGCGCGCTGCGGCGGTGGGGACGAGTGTTCGGTGCGACGCGCCAGCTGTTTCAAGTGCGGTAATAGAGGACATAACGCGCGAAATTGCAAGTTAAATCATTCTTCTAACAATAATCGCGACAGAGTACGTGAAATGTACGAAATTGAGTGTGAGTATGGTGATTCTGTTAGTGGGTCGGAAGATGATGCGTTCTATATTTCGACTGTCGGATTGGAGACTGGAAACGCGGTTCTGATGACTGGTTTCAAGAACTATCGTGTGCAAACGGGGTAGAAATTTTTAAGCTAGATACGGGTGCCGATTATAATATAATGTCTTATAGTAGATTTTGTGAATTAGGACTTGATGAAGCCCTGATTGTAAAAAAGAAAATATCATTGCTGTCTTACACGCACGATGTTATACCGATGAAAGGTATTTGCATCATACCTTGGTCGTATAAAAATGTCACATACAGGTTGAAATTTGCTATAGCAGATATGGAATGTAACAGTGTGCTGGGACAGAAATCGTGTGAGTACTTAGGGCTCGTGAAACGTATAAGGTCAGTTGACATATCAAATTATAATGATCTTTTTAAAGGGTTAGGATGCTTACCCGGGAAGTATCACATCGTCATTGATCAATCAATTCCACCGGCTATATGTGCTTCTAGGAAAATTCCCCACGGTTTACGTGACCGACTAGAGGAAGAACTAAAGAAAATGGAAGAGTTAGGTGTTATAAGAAAGGTCACCCATCCTACACAGTGGGTTCACCCACTGTGTAGGATGGGTGTCAAAAAAGAACAATGGAATCCGAGTATGTCTAGATCCACGTGAACTAAACCGAGCAGTACAGCGCGCGCATTTTCAGATTCCCACGGTATCCGTGCTGGCATCGCGATTGCATGGAGTCCGATATTTTTCAGTTCTAGATGCCAATGCTGGGTTTTGGACTATTGCAATAGATAACGAAAGTGCTGGTTTGTGCACGTTCAGCACACCATTTGGGCGGTACAAATTCCTTCGTCTTCCATTTGGAATTAACTGTGCTTCGGAAGCTTTTCACAGGAAGCTGCGCCAGCTTCTGGAAGGACTGAAGGGGGTAGAGAATTACATCGATGACGTAGTAGTTTGGGGAGAAACTAGACAGATTCACGATAAGAGACTAAAGGCGCTTTTAGATAGAGCTAGAGAAATATATCTAAAATTCAATAAATATAAATGTAAAATTGGCGTTCAAGAAGTCACGTATCTAGGGCACATATTTGAAGCGAAGGGTATGAGACCAGATTACGATAAAATAAAAGCTATAAAAGAGTTGAAAGCGCCACAGGATAGGAAAGAGGTAGAACGATTTTTAGGCGCGGTCAACTACCTAGCCAAGTTTATTCCATACTACTCAGAATTAGCTATTCCATTAACGAGTTTACTGAAAAAAGATAGCGAATGGCGTTGGGAGGAAAGCGAGAGTGCCGCGTTTGATAAATTGATGGAAGCGGTAACGGATGCGGGCGTGCTGGCGTTGTACGACCGGGCGCAGGCCGTAGTGATGTCGGTGGACGCGTCGCGTGACGCGCTAGGCGCCGTGCTCCTCCAAGCCGGCCGGCCTGTAGAGTACGCCTCGCGCACGCTAACCGATACGCAGAGAAGGTACGCACAAGTTGAAAAAGAGATGTTAGCGATTGTGTTTGCGTGCGAACGTTTTCATCAGTATGTCTATGGTCAAAAGGGCGTTATCGTAGAGTCGGACCATAAACCTTTAGAAAGCATAGTAAAAAAACCATTGATGTCTGTCCCGGCACGCTTGCAACGTATGCTAATGAGAATTCAGGGTTACGCCTTAATTGTTACTTACGTACCCGGAAAATATATGTACATAGCAGATATGTTGTCCCGCGCGGCGCTACCCGATCTATACAGCGAAGAAGTGCACTCTAATATTACGTACCAAGTGCAAATGGTAGTAGAAAATATTCCGATATCGAATGATAAACTATCCATTATAAAAAAGGCGACAAAGTGCGATGGAGAATTAAAATTGTTATTGGATTATTAAAGGTAGGTTGGCTAGATAACAAGTATAACGTGTCTAAAGATGTAAGCTTCTATTTGTCTATCAAAGATGAATTATTCGTAGTCGACGACGTTATTTTCAAAGATAATTTGGTATTAATACCTGCTAGTCTAAGGATAGACATGCTAAATATTGTTCACGAGGGCCACTTGGGTATTGATCGGTGCAAGCGTCGAGCGCGACAAGTAATGTTTTGGCCAAACATGTCACGTGACATAGAAATGTATGTAAAAAGATGCCACACGTGCCAGGAGCACTGAAACGCACCGGCTAAAGAACCCTTGATACCGATTGAGATTCCTGATCTACCTTGGCATAAAATAGGGTCAGATATCTTTGAATTCAAAAGAAAATACTATCTTATCATCTTGGACTACTATTCTAACTTCGTGGAAGTCTGTAAATTAAATGATCTAACATCGAACACTATAATACTAAATATGAAACAGGTATTTTCGCGAAGGCATCCCAAGCGTGCTGTTTAGTGATAACGGTACGCAATACTCTAGTCGAGAGTTCAAAATGTTTGCTAGTGTGTGGGGCTTTGATCACGTGACCTCCTCACCAAACTACGCTCAGTCCAATGGTAAAAGTGAACGCGCGGTGCAAACAGTAAAGAAGCTGTTGATTTAATCAGTTCAGAGTAAGAGTGATTTTAACTTAGCACTTTTAAATTATAAAAATACACCCATGGATGGTTTGAATTCTCCAGCACAGCTATTGATGGGTCGCAGGCTACGTTCCCAATTACCGGTACATCCTAACATATTGAAACCAAAGCCGATCGATCCATCAGAGCATCGAGTAATGATAAACAAACAAAACAAGGCAAAATTGTATTATGACCAAAATTTTAAAACTTTACCCAGTTTAAATGAGGGTGACTCAGTTATTTGTTTAGATGTAAAATCGAGGAGTCGAGGAAAAATTGTGGGCCATGCTGTGGATACATTTAATCAAATGTGAGCCTGATCTAAAATTACCTATTCTACATGATACTAGTTTGAACAAGAATGACAATGATTTCAGTGACGCTCAGGAAGAGGTAGATCATCTGGCTCAGAACATTACAGTACTGAGCCAGATGACAAGAGTTCACATAGTGACGAGATGGCTTATGATAGCCACACGCCTCCACTCTAGCGTAAAGCTAAAGCGGTTGCTAAGCGTCGCATTGCTGACAGTTTTAAGCCATCACTCGCTTAAATAAAGATACATTATATACCTACTTATTTACTTTTTATATTAATACTTATTTTTATTCTTCTAGATATAGAAACGATCTTTATTTTGTAAGGGAAAGATGAGGTACAGATATCGAACATACCCACGAAGTTCATGGACTACCAATTAACCTGAACCTAATACTAGGCACTAATGATACTCGTATATATAATTGGGACACTAGGTACTTTATCTGTTCTAAGTAGGCTTTGCGGTCTTACTGATATATGTATGGCTTAAACATTAGAATTTATCTTAGATGAATTAATCCTTTTTGTTGGCGAAGATGTTGTAGATTGTTATTATTATTTGTATGTGGGTACTCAAATAAAGCAGTTGTTGCACGATACTCGTGGCGTTTACTTTAACATAACAAGGAACAAGAAGTTTATATTTCTCTTTCAATACTTTCGTGAGTTGTACTATACATTTTGATAAACACGGATTTTACTCACGTATTAGGTATTTTGTCGATAGAGGCTCACCTGGGTGAGTTTGGTCCGCGGTCCGCTCGTTGAAGCTCGCGTTCACGGTTTGCACTCAACCGTTAAGTTTCTAGATAAAAAAAACAGCTTTATATATTACTAAATAGTCTTTACATATATAATTCTACTGTATGTGTGTATGTCACTGAACTCCTCCTAAACGGCTGGACCGATGTGAATGTTTTTTTTTGTATGCGTTTAGGTGGCGTCCTGGATGGCTTAGATTTACAAATCAGCCCGGCAGATGGCGCTGCAGCGGGTACAATTAGATATATTTTTTTTTCTTTTTAACACGTGCGGACGAAGTCGCGAACGGGACAGCTAGTAGTATATAAAATATAAAGCTAATATTATAGGTTAACAAGTAATACAAGTCATGGTAAAAGTAAAAACAGTCGAGATCAACTTACTACTAATAATAAAAACATATTGGCAACCGTAATCCCCAGGCCTGTTGGATACCTCAGATCTCCGATTAGATAAATATTTTTAAGGTAATCGAATAATAAATCAATGGTAAATGATAAGTTTAAACGAATTTCCATATATTACGGCTGTTTTAATACGGTCGCAACTTTTTACGAAACGAAGTTTACCTACGTCTATAGCGTTGGACATCTGGACATGAATCCTTTAATCTCCTCGGCTGGATAGATTGCAACATCTCTTATATTATATGACGGACCCTCACGGTCTGAGGAATCCGTACTTTGCTTTTGTAATCGCATCATCATGCCATCTGTGATTTGGGTTCAAAACGAAATTGTTATGTTCAATATAAAAGTAAAGTCCTGTCTTGATTACAATGTTGCCAATGTCAAGTGATTTTGTTTTGAAATAAAAGCCACAGTCAATCGTTATTACTATTGACGATTCGTGGACTATTCTAAACGGCATCGCGGAATGCCCGTCTAGAGTTTTCTTGGATTCCTAGTCGTTCAAATCGAGTTGCAAAATAGTACACATATAGTTTAATTGTCTATATTTGCTAAAAAACTATTGATCAAAAATTTTGCTGACATTACTCAACATAAAATAACACAAGCCTCAACTAAATAAATTATCGAGAGCTGTTTGTTTGGACTTTATGAAATATCAAATATAAATAATCTATCAGAAAGTCGCAGTAGATCGCTATTTGCCTATTCTAAACGTCATTGGAAGAACAATTGAAAAATTTCTGGGATTTCTCGTCGTAAAAATCTTAAAAGAACATAATAAACATATAATTCAGTTTGTGCTAAGAAGTAAATACCGCAAAGGTTACCCTGTAAATGTAAATAAATAAATATTGATGGACAATTCACACAACACACTATTATGGTGACTAGATGACTGATAGAATACTTAGATATTTTTAAATACATACTTATGATACCTTATAACACCCAGACACAGAATAAACACCCAAGTTCGTCACACAAATGTTTATCCTGGGAGGGAATAGAACCCTCAACCTACAGCGCAGAAGGCAGAGCTACTTCCAACTGAGATGACAGGCCATGTAATATAAAGTAACACAAGAAAAACGCTTACAATTAATTAATTGTTATAAAATAATTGTTTCAAAAAAATACACTAGTGAGTTGTTTAAATCTGTTTCCATCTTTTTTTATTGCCATTAGAATGACAAAGACATAGCATACTCAAACGGTACGCTAGCTATATATGTGATTATAAGATCACATATTTGTTTGTTTGTAAATGTTTGTAGGTAAATGTCATCCCCGCGCCCATCTGTTAACAATCAGGCTTAGAAAATAATTTCAAAAACCTTACTCCACCTGAATTTTATTTTCATTTATTTTCATTTGAGATGCCGGAACTAGCAAAAGGCCGCATGGTAAGTGGTACCTCAAAGTCTTTCCTTCTTACCTTCGTCAACGTCTCAGGAATATGTAAGTATACTATTAAATAAGGGGTTATCTTGTAAAACCTTTTTTATATTAAGATTTGAAGTAGGACATTGTCTTGGTCTTCATTTCGTTTGAATGATTATTGATAAGTAGATTACTTATGTAACCCGTATTTGTAAAATTCAGATTTCAAATTTAACATTTCCTACAAAAAGATTATCGAAGAACGAACTAACACTTTTAAAGAAAAACGAGTCGATCCGTTCCGTGGAAAATTTCAAGTTTCTAGCTACTTTAGTGTTTGACTCGAAGTTTTTGTGTCGAACAGTTTCTTGTACTTGTTTGTTTCCATTAGTTCAATGAAATCCGTTTTTTTATATTTATTTGCTAGTGTTTTTGTTGTTAATTGCACTTGGTAGGTGTCATAGTGTCAACGCGGGTAAAACCGTAGACGAGAGCTTGTTGAAAATATTTCACAAATCTGCAAAATAAACTAAGAAGTGCAAACAAAGCCGAGAAAATCGAGGTGAAATTTCAAGGAAACGAATTAGTTTTAAATTCAGCGGAATCAGCCGTACAACTGTGCACAAATCCGAATCTCACGTTCGTGGGAGTGAATGGAAATCGAGAAGAAAACAACGCTCGCTAGCGTGGAAAGGATTTAGTTTCTCTCTTTCTAAAACTTACGTGCAGGGTTGCCAGGATTAAACTCCAAAGTTTATTATCCTACTTTGTCGTTCTAATATTAGTAATGCAAAAGTTTCTGTTCAGATGTTTGGGTTGAACAGCATAGACCTAGAATACAACGGAAAAGACAACATTATTTTGAAGACTGATATGCAAAGGTTTGATTCCCATGAATACGTACTTCCATGATTTTCACGTAATGTTGTTGTTTACTAGATATGTGCAGCTTTTCTGATCTAATAAAGTTAATTTTCTTAGTATATGTGTTGCGTTGCCAGTGGTTTCGTAGTGTCTGATTACCATAAAACATGTATATTTCTAGTTTAAATAAGTTTAAATTTTATATTTAAATAATAAACAAACAAAACAGTGGGTAAAAATTTGTACTTTCATAATCATAATCTTTGTTTTGGATTAGGTTGAAAGCTTTCAACTGATTATACTGGCACCTGAGCTTTTATTCCTGAAATTATTACAAAGTTGTGACAAGATATTAAACAGACAAAAAGTTCGTGGATGAAGGCGGCTTAGGACCGTTCGTCGTAGAATTACATTAGGCAGGTCAATTTTATTTGAAACTCAACATAGAAAATGAATTTATGTATTTCAATTAATTTAAAAAAAAGATTACCCACCCTACTTTTGGGCAATTGCAGTTCAACTTAAAAAAACGTTTGTTGTCTCTCGTTTGATGGTTTGAGATTTTTTTTTACCTATATTTTTGGCACAGATGCATCGCCATGATCACGGTGAAAACTAAAATTGACCTCAAAAATCATCGTAATCATGTCCCGTTTCTAGTGAAAATCACGATAATTTCAAAGTTTAATCGATTCTTTTCACAAAAGATTTTTTGAACTGAAAACTTCTTTTAGCGCGGTACGCATATTTTTAGATGAGGTAAAACCTCTGGATTCGCAACACCGTTACCGTTTGGGGCGAGACGCAGGGCTGCCGCGCTCGCCCCTTTTGATTATAAACCTTAATTCGCATGTTTACAGTCTACTTTTGAATGGAGAAGTTTACTGAGTTAAGTTCTTTGATATTTTATCTACATTCTGAACAAAAAATATTGCGATAAATATCATCTGTGTTCGGTCAGTATTCGATTGGCAGTCGCCATAATTACTGATTTTGAAGTGATTTATTACTAAACTCTAATGCGCCAATATAAGTTTTTACTTCTGTGCAACCCGATTTTTTTTTAATATCTCTTTGTATTATACTCTCTGAACTGTTATAAAAATATGATTCGGAAAGCCAACTCAATGTTTCTTCTAACAATTACAACAGATTGGCATAAAGAAGTAAAACTAGACGTATAAACACTTTAATTTAGAAAAATATTTGTTAATGCGTTTTAGACGCATATTTTCAGGGAACCTTAAGTTTTCACTCTAATATTAGGTCAGTATAGGTACTATAGATATGTGGTTTGAGATATTATCTGTGTATATTTGTGGTAAGAACTGGTTGTATGACCGGGCTAGTTTTGATAGATCAACAGGTGTTTTTGATACACTCCCATAGATACGAGTATATGAAATCCAAAAAATAGCCGTGGTTTATACAAAACGACACAAAATGTTACGCTAAAGTAAGAAAAACATATTTGACAATGCAAAATAGAACGGAGGTAGAAATAACAAAACGAATAAAACTCGTTACTGTTTCAGTACGTATCAGTAGTTTGTTTATGAAGTAACTGCTCTTTTACATTGATGGTCCGGCTGAGACGCAGAAGGTTGCGGATTCGATTCTCGCTGCGAGGCAAATGTGTGTATGATCTGCAAGTATTTGACTGGGCCTGGTTTTTCCTATGTTTATATTATGTATTTATTTACAAAAAAATATATAAGTAGTACTTCAGTCATGTGGTACCCATAACACAAGCTCTGCTTACTTTGGGGCCAGATGATGCTCTGTGAAATGTCCGGCATTATTATATTATTTGTCATTGCTAAATAGAACGGTGGTAAAAATAACAAAACGAGAGACCGAATAAAACACGTTACATTTTCAGACAGTATCAGTAGTTTGTTCATTCAGTGGAATCTGATTAATAATAGAAAAGACAGGAGTCATTGCATTTTGTGTCCTGTGTCAAATAAAATGTCATCGGATGTCTCAGATAAAAATGACTTCACATAAGATTTTTCGTTAGACCGTTCGTGAAGTAACAGCTCTTCTACATTAATTCTTCGAGGACTTCTGTGGCGCAGTGGGTGAAGATCCACCTGAGACGCAGGTAGCGGGTTTGCTTCCCGTTTAAGTTTAAGTCCTATTCTCAGACCTACTGAATATACACATAAAATTTCATTTGAATCGGTCAAACCGTTTCGGAGGAGTTTTGTTACAAATACTGTGACACGAGAATTTTAGATATAAGTTAATATAAACAAAAAAATATTTAGTTAATATTATAACAAAACATTTACTTGACAAGCAAAATTTACATTAACACCTTTCTAAAAGAAGAAGATGACTACACAAATAAAAATCTATTACTTACTCTAATACATTTACATTTTTCAAAGCCATCGCGTTGTTTCTTTGTGAGTGTTGTCTTTTACAAGAAGTAAACGCGACAGCCCTAAGTAGAAGTAAGAGAAAATGTTGATTTGATTAGATCCGCTACAATGTGACTCTGAATTCTTTCTACTCCAAGCTGAGTAATTGTATTAATCACCACGCTTCCGTGATGTTGGGAATTGGGTGTGAAGAAATTGGCTTACGAGTGCTTTGTGTATGTTAAAACCCCTTGCATAATAATAAAATTATGTTAATTGCAAACACTGCTTCTTTCAAAACTTTCGTGAGTTGTACTATACATTTTGATAAAAATGGGCATTACTGTAGTGACTAAAGTAATGCAGTAGTAGTAATGTAAGTAATGTTAGTGTGCAGTGCTGTATCTTTTACGGATCCCAATGTTGAGGGCACGAGTAGTAATGTAGAAAAGCCAGTACCAGCACCAAATTTGTTAACGCCTGCCGTGACAACGTTTCCCCCTCTACCTTCACGCACGACTCGCGCCACTAGATACCTCACTTGCAGTGCGTACCGTGAACTCGAGCGGCAACGAGCAAACCGCGGATCAAACTCACCCTGATGAAGATTCTTTAGATGAATCGAAACAGAGTCGGTGCCTCCATCGACAAAATAATACGTGAGTAAAGCCCGTGTTTATCAAAATGAACACTGATTCTGTGTGCACAACAACAGTGTTCATATAAGAAGATTTTCATGTTTAGTCTTACACTTTTATTAGTTTTGCTGGTGCTAATAGAGCGTAGAAACTTCGGATGGGAGGAACTTTTGGTCCAGACGTTTAAAAACCATTAAACTGTGAATAAACAATATATTTTTAAAAACTATCTTGCATTTGTCTCGTTTCTAAATAGAATTAAAAAAAATATTTTTAAAGAAATAATATTGAACTCTGTAAGGACACACGCAAGCAAAGTCACAGGTGTTATATAAGTCAAGTATGTACTGTATTGTATACGTGTGCTCGTTTTACGTGTCACCAGAGAAAAACGAAGAGAATTTCTCCGAGCACGAGAATTAGGAAGAAAAATTGGAGCGTTGATGAGAACGAATATTTGATTAGGGAAACTCACGCGTTGTTTGTCCCCGAAATGTTTTGTGACATGTCCTTTTGTCTCGAGATCCCAAGAGTATGTTTCACGTACTCTACTCTATGCCAGCAAATAAGAACCACTTTCTCAACTAAGCTCTTTGTAACTTAATTCACATCACAACAGACAAGTAGCTTAGTTTTTACGGTTAAAGCTTTAGGAAGTTTTTCAGTACCAACAGAAAAGCTTATATTGGGTGGCCTTGAAAGTCTCGAGAGTCTTCAAACCGAATATGAGCATTTCAAAGTAAATTTTACCAACAATACAAAAAACAAGATTTTAAAGTATCACAGTACAACAGAACGAAGATAAACTAGAAAAATATTTATTCTTTCCTGCAACAACCTCTGAGCTCAAACAAAACGTCGAACTCGGTTGGGATCTGCCAACAAAAATGGATGAAACTGCTGTGTATAGATTTAAATATAAAAAAAGGTTTTCAGAGATACCGCACTATTGAGCAAAGCGAGTGCAACGAAGAAAATTCCTAGAGTTAGCGGTCACTGCTTCTTTGGTTTTGGACAGTACAGCAGCTTTGTCATAAGGTTTGGCTAGTATTTTATTAAGATAAAGTGCTCAAGCCGAGAGGAGTTGCATTCTAGCGATCGTTTATATCAAAAGTGACGCTATAGCTTAATTAAGAACAATGTTAATATCAAGGAACGAATCTTAAACTGTTCTTTTAGTAATGTCCTCTTGCACATGACATGACGAGAGAATATGATTAAACTACGGAGATCCTTTTATTAACCAACTTCAAAAATAGAAAGGTTCTAAATTCGGGGTTTTTAGGGTTCCGTACCTCGAAAGAAAAAAAACTGAACCCTTATAGGATAACTTTGTTGTCCGTCCGTCTGTCTGTCAAGACTCTTTTTTTCAGGAATGTGTGAAGGTATCAAACTAAAATTTATATCAAAAACTCAAGTCTACTACCCCTTAAAGATGTGAAAAAAAACGAATTTCTAAAACAATGCAATCAAAAGATACAGCCGTTTATGCCGCAAATTTTCGACACTCGCAAGGGAATAAAAACCTACAGGGTACTTCCCGTGAACTCAGAATCTTGAAATTTGGTACGAAGCAACGTCTTATAGTACAGATAAAGGAAAAATTGCGAAACCAGACAATTTTTAGTTACATGATATAAAAAAAAAAAATTAAACTTACTACCCTTTTCTTGAGATCTAGGAGATTTTTTTTTGCAATAAAAGTACCATAACTATGACTCGATTGTCGTGATGGGTGAACTTTTACTTATTTACCTACAGGTTTGTACGGAACCCTCGGTGCGCGAGTCCGACTCGCACTTGGCCGGTTTTTTTTATTTATTTGCTACCTCAAAACTTCATCATTTAAAAAAAATTAAAAATTATATAAAAGATTTCATTACAATAATTGGTCCCATAGAAATGTCATCAATTGGTTCAGTAGTTTGGTTTTTAAATCAAAATAGCTGTAAAAAATATGTCATCATTCTATAACGAAATTTCCTATAAATGAAGTCGGTTTTCTTTTTGGTTTTTAAACGTAAATATTTATTGAAACAAGTTGTACTTGGCACGGGTTGACTACCGAATCAAAGATGAAAAAAAAAGCATCCACTCGACACTACGGGCGCGGACAGTCTTACAGCATAATAATTAAGAAAATATTTACGTTCCTTGCTTTCACGAGCTTTTACCACCTATTAACAAGAAGCGAGCCCTGAAATATGTACAACACCTTTACCCATTTCCTCGATGAATGCAACATAAAAACTTTGCGCACGGTACGAACTGAGTAAATTTAAAGTTGGTACGCGTGTCTTGGAGGAATATTGCGAAATGGTCACTGTTACTGCTTGCAAAGTTTTACTTTCAACTTTGTTATTAGTTTTGAAATGGTGACATAGCGGTAACAGATAGAGGAAGCATTGGCTCAGATTCAAAATAAAAACTTAAA
This sequence comes from Lampropteryx suffumata, assembly GCA_948098915.1. Classification (NCBI taxonomy): domain Eukaryota; kingdom Metazoa; phylum Arthropoda; class Insecta; order Lepidoptera; family Geometridae; genus Lampropteryx; species Lampropteryx suffumata. The sequence goes on along the minus strand of OX402558.1, from coordinate 7,618,355 downwards.
CTTTAATTTCTGTTCTTTCACTTGTGGTATGTAGTATTGTATGTGGTTGTTTTTTTTTAGTTATAAATATAAAAAGTTCTTTTAGATAACCGTTAGTCTCAATGTTAACTGTTGACCAATTAACTTTGTTTTGGTTTTGGTTGGACAATGTCCGTCCCTATTAATATAAACTTAAATAAAAAATAAAATATACGCTTTAGTGATAATCTAAAAAATATATTTTATCTTACTTTAAATTTGTATTGTCATTCTGGTTACGTCAGATTTATCAGATGTCAAAAAGTTGTGGATGAAACTCATAGAAGCTGAGTCGATTGTTGTTATGGAATGTAAAATGGTCTTCTGTCCATTTAACATTCATTGTGAACAGAGACCTGGCATAAATAAATAAATAATAGTTTAATAAAACTAAAAAACACGCTTTATATAGAAAACCAATATAAAAAATAGAAAATAAATTTTAATAAATGTGTTTAAGATTTTTTTTTTATTTAAAACAAAGCGTGGGGTGCATGGTGTCAATAGTTATAAATATTTCATTGACAGATATGAGAAGAAGGATTATCATTTCGATAATTTCTTAAAAAGCACCCCACGCTCTTGTTTAAATAAAACATTATTTTCTGACTTACATTTATTAAAATTTATTTTCTATTATTTAGTTTGTTTTTTTTATATAAAGCGGGTTTTTTAGTTTTTTTTAACTATTATTTATTTTCTACTTTTTAGTTTTAGGATAATCGGATGTATTATTATTATTATTATTTTTTTTTTTCAAATTATTGCTTTGTCTTCGGTCTTTGACAGGTGTGCAAAATTTGAATGAAATCTGGTCGTTTAATGTGGGTCAAAATCGCGTCTTAAGTAGTCGGTTACAAACATACAAACATTTAAGTGAAGCTAATATAAAGCGTATAAAATGAAAGATGTCATATTCTTTGTGTCATAATGATGATAATTTTGCCAATTTAAAGTGATTAAAGTTTATAGTAAGCCATCACAAAGTCGTATGTTGTCATTCGCCATTTGTTATTTGTATAAAATGGTTGATTTTCATATAAAATAATTTACTAAATGAGTTGCAAAGAAACACAAAACTTTTATTCTCATGTCCTATGTGTCACTAGTTATTTCAGCCCAGTATGGAGAAATAGTAAAAGTGCGTCTCAGAGGCTCCTTTCGTGCACTTGGCACATATCTTTGAACTTTTTATTCCAACTGTACACACGAGTCAATAACTCTAGCTTTAGAACTTTAATAATCATAAATTAATTTAATAATATCACCAAAATGTCTGATAAAACCAGAGAACACGAGAAATAAAGAGCGTAATATTAGGTTCGCAAGACGGCCAAAAATTATCAATTGAGATGTTGGTTGTTGAAACTGACTGATCTTTAATAAGAGTTTAAAAAGAACCTGTACAAAAATATTATAACAATATTACGTACTTTCCATTTGTAAGAAGCCACGGGTAAAGTCTTATTCCCGGATCGCCCAACAATAGGAGTATTTCCGGTAGGAAACGGAAGGTGGGGCGAACAGACGTTACAACGAATATCTTTGTTCGGAACAATGCTGTTTGGATGCGAAGGATTGCGGTATAAATTAGTTTTTTACGTGGAACACGCGAGTTTTAATGTCTTTCTTGTTATTGTCCTGTCATGTTTTGTTGTAAAAAAGGCGAAAAGAGTTAAATGCAATTTAATACAAAACAAAAAAAACCTTTTTGATATTTAGCGCGTGGTTTTCATGTATATATATATTGTCTTTAACATGCTTTATAAAAATCGATTCTTATGAATAACTAATATATAATTGTTGAATTAACTTCAATAGAACTAGAGACAAAACACGAAATTGTTGACACAATGAAAATCAGTGCAGCCAAAATATAGAGATCTAAATAATACAGGATCATTTTCATACACAAATAATAATTGGTGAGCTATAGTGATACATGAGACTTCTTCTTTGGATGCCGATAGTAATTGAGTTCAGCTGGTAAACAATTTCAATTTAAAACCGTCTGGATCGCTGTAGTTTAAACTTGTTATTTTTTACTCCAACGATTAATTGGTTGTAAACTTTTAACGAAGGTTTACCATACTACCCAACATTTTAGTATAACTGATCGGAAAATAAAATGAATTCTGCATTTTTAAATTTATATTCGATCGGACTGATATTTATTAACTTTCGTTTTTACAAAACAAATTTGCTAAAAGTTTAAACCAGGTTGGAGTCGTAATTCACTGTTTTTTTGTTCAGCAGATGGTACATCTAGATACTCTAGTATAGTCTTTATTGTAATAAAGTTCCCAATGTCACTGAATATCAAGCTCTTGTGGCGGTATTGTAAAAATCTCTCTATATGCTAATAAATAAATTAAGCTAGAATTGATTTGACGGTCGGTAAATGTTGCCGCGGTGCAAAAAGCCGATGGAAAAACCAATTATCGCGGGATTCTTACTACCTCTGCTATAAACGAATTGACTTGCCGTAAATACACCCTTGGATTGGCAGGAATAGGCTTGTGGAAACGTAGGGAGAAAACATTTCCGATTCTGTAGGTAAGGGTTTTTAATATTATTTTGTTATGGAAATTAAAAAGAACCGGCATATTTTGTAGCTATAAGCACACCTGCGGGTCAATAAATGTGTATCTTTTGTAATGATCGTAACTCATCCTTTAACATACTAATATTATACATTGGAATGTGTCTCTAAATGTTTGTTACATTTTTACGGAAAAACGGCTGAACGAGTCTTGATAAAATTTGGTAAGGAGATATACTCTACCTTGAGGAAGAACATAGGGTACTTTTTATGTAAGTAATATGTGTGCAAAATTGCGGGCAGATGTTAGTAATTAATAAAAAAAACCGGCCAAGTGGGAGTCGGACTCGCGCACCGAGGGCTCCGTAAAAACCTGTAGGTATAAAAGTAAATGTTCATCCATCACGACAATCGAGTCATAGTTATTGGATTATTATTGCTAAATTAAATCCATAACATGACAATATTTTTTCGCAATTTTTCCTTTATCTGTGCTATAAGACCTTGCTTCGTACCAAATCTCAAGATTCTGATTTCACGGAAAGTACCCAGTACCTGTAGGTTTTGATTCCCTAGCGAGTGTCGAAAATTTGCGGCATAAACGGCTGTATCTTTTGATTGCGTTGGCTTAGAAATTTGATTTTTTCACAGCTTTAAGAGACAATAGACTTGAGTATTTGATATAAATTTCAACCTGATACCTCCACGCGTTCCTGAGAAAAAAGGTCTTGACAGACACAGACAACAAAGTGATTCTATAAGGGTTCCGTTTTTTCCTTTCGAGGTACGAAACCCTTAAAAAACATAATTATATTGTACCATCTTATCTTGCCGCATCTCAGTCTGGAGTGACACTGTCGAACCATGCTAAAACTAAATAAAAGAAGTATTTGTAATTTATTAATAATGTAATGTACCTTCCATATATTATTTACAAATAGTTATTTCATATGGCTACGATGTTAAGTACCTATCTACAAATCCTAAATAATTATTGAAAGCGTGCTCTAAGTCCAGAGATACCATAATACACTGGACCCTAAAGATATTTCCTAGATATTTAAGTTCCGTGATTCGATCCAGTAACGAAACTCATTACAAAGAAAACTCCAGAGTGTACTTAGACAAGGCAAATTTATTTCGATATATCGAAAAGATAACGTCGATGAGTTCTTTAAATTAAGCCGAGTTGACAGTTGTTTTTTTGTCCAATTCAAAATATCGTATCGTCTGTTGTGCTGTTAGAGTAGGATAACGAAATTTATTGTAAAAATTATTGTCAGACGATGCTTCGTTTAAAACGTTATTGGAAACTAGTTCACTCATAGGTTTGGCACGATTATTTTCCCGATATATCGCTTATCGCTTTACCGAGTAAACCCGTAGACTTAAAAGAACTGTGATTTTCACATCCATGTCGTTTTGAAAGTATTTACATTAAAACGAGTGTTGAACGCGCTTCACGGAACATTAAAAGAAAACCGCGAATGTAAACTACCCCAAATGGCGCAACCCTTGTTTACTTAAAATCGGCGACCGTAATATAACGACTTGTACCTAATGATATAACTTTTTATTTCATTTTTTACCTCAGTTGAAAAAAAAGGAACCTTTATACGGTTTGGTCCACGTTCGTAACTAAGATTTCATAACAAGTTACATATATATAAGTTTTTTTTTTTCACTGTTTTTTCACCAGTTATTAAACAAGACTTTTTTTCATTTTGATAACGCCAACACGACTTTTTTTAGATAACCTAACTAACTGGTTTCGATCTGATTTAACTTTTTCTCCTGGCTCTACTCTGTTCCGGTCGCTAATTTGTTCAGTGTACCAGGAGACCATACATGACGAAGAGATTCTCGTTATAAAAATGGAAAAACAGTCTTGTGTTCTCGTTATTAAATGGAAAAAAATTTTTTTTGATGACTGGTTATACAACAGTGAAAAAAATAGATATATAACTAGTTATGAAATCTTAGTTACGAACATGGACCAAACTCTTTATACTATTAAGGGTTTCATTTTCCTATCCATTTATATATCCTATAAGGATCCTATAGGTATAAAAGTATATAAGTAGTATATCAGTCATGTGGTACCCATAACACAAGCTCTGCTTACTTTGGGGCCAGATGATGTTGTGTGAAACGTCCGGCATTATTTATTTATTTATAAGGCTCATAGGATTGCTTCGATATCTGTCTGTAAGTCAAGATATTTTTTCTCAGGACCGCGTATAGGTATCAATCTGAAATTAATATCAAGTACTTAATAATAATAAGATATATTTTTATTTAGAATGTATGCCAGCAATTTAATTAAGTAGATAATTATAAATGCTAAAAAAATATAGAGTAAGCCGTAATGGTCACATTTTGTGACCAATTGTGGTTTTTTGGTGAATGGTTCGAAAATATTAACATTAAGACTACCAAAGACATACAGGTTTTCAAATTTATCACGCAAGGATTCTGATACACTATTATAGGCTTTCCCTGTCAGCAGTTTCTTTACATATGTTTTGAATACGTTATATTACAATTTCCAAAACCTGCCAAAGCAAGTGATTGTAGATTCGTTGTGACATAAATAAGGTAGGTCTACAGTCATTTAAAGCTATAAAAAACAAGTTATCAATCAAAAAAAGTAATTAACTTACTTTAAACTAAAAACACAGTTCAAAAAGTATGATACAGGCATAAACAACTTACATGTAACATATATTAATGTATTTAATATACATATTCATAGTGATGTTCAGAGTATAGCCGTAGCCCGTCTTCGTATGCCACCTAACAAAATAATACATTCTAACAGTTATAGGCAATCATATGCTTTAATGCAAAGTGGCATATAACCACAGACAACGGATCCTATCTTTGAACATGACTTTCATTCACTGAATTCATTAATATATTTTTATTAGTTCATGACTTTATGTGATCTAGAGGGCGCCATATTCAATTTAATGTGACGTCACATATCTTATAACCAGCGGACAACCAAGACGTTTCCAACGATCATTTGTAAAATTACGATAAGAAGTTTGGAAGTTATGAGGGACCAGAGGATCATACATACCTACATACTCACATATATACATGTCAAAATCATAACCAAGGAGGGTTGACGTAGTTGGGTAAAAAATACGGCCTAAATACGGTCACATTTTTCGAAATCGATCTCTCATTTAAAATTATTTTATAATAATTTAGCTTTCTATATTGGTAAAAATGGTTAAATCGGTCAAGAAATTTTTAAGTTTTTTCCACTAAATACAAACACAAAAACAAATATATTCTCACTAAAATACTAGTTATAATCTATCATAAAAAAAACTAATCATAAAAAAAAGTATTAATAACTATGTACCTCTAAAACAAACTAAATACAGACATTTTTACCTTGACACTTCGTCAGGGTAACCTCTGTTCACTTCTCCCTTTGCGGGATGTCAAAGAAGTCAACGGTACGTCCAAACATTATCGAGTAATTGACATATTTCAACATGTTGCGCACTAGTTATTACTCGGTAAGTGACAGGTTGCAAACACTTTTACGCGACGGTTGTTGCGACTTAACTTTTATAGTTACACATACAGGGTGTCCCGGAACTAGTATGTTATCCTGAGGGGGGACATATCTCAACATTTGGGAAAACAACAAATGTTCTACAAATTTTATGAATTCAATAATTTTCATTGAAGAAATGTGCAGCAAAGTTTGCTTTAAAATTGGTATAAGTATGTATCCATGCCTACCTATCTTAGTATACCAATAAATTTGTACTTGCACAAACTTATTTAGGTAGGTTACGTGCTTGGAACCACTGTAAACTAACGAGGGTTGTAAATATTAATAATTGAAATAAACTTTAATGTTTATGTATGGAAATTTTAAAATAGAATTTAAAAAAAAAAACACCCTCATATCTGTTTATTTACATTGTCAGAATCACCTCGTTTAGGCTTCAAATACTAGTTCCGGGGCACCCTGTATAGCCTCAAAGCCATTTTTCAACCGACTTAAAAAAAGGAGGAGGTTCTCAATTCGACTGTATATATTTGTTTGTTACCTCATAACTCCGTCATTTATGAACTGATTTGAAAAAATCTAATCAATAAAAATAATTTGACAAAATTTCGTGTGTAAGGATATACTTCTCGATTGGTACCATATAAATTTTATAAAAATCGGTTCAGTAGTAAGGTTTTTAAATCAAAAAAACTTAAAAATATATGTCATCCAATTTGATGAAACGAAATTTTATAATTTTTTTTGTTATACATGAAATCGTTTTCTTTTTAGTCTGTCTTTTTTTTAAAACGTAATTATATTTATGATCAAAGGAACTTTCCCTGTACGTGAAGTTCGATCGTTATTATAGGAGCAGCTTAATTCGGTGCGATATTCTTTTTGTGTGAATACAATGCCTTGGAACCAGCTACAACATGTAAAAGAAGAAATTCGCGTTAAATTAAGCTGTGAAATATAATAGCTAATTATGAGTACTATTAAAATGTAGTCCATTATTTGATGTATAATCAATAATTTTTTGCAGCTATCGCCAAATAGTGACTTTTATAGCTATTAACCGTGACTTCGTTACCCGTATGCTTAGAACCTAGATTACTTATGAAAATATAAGTTGCCTAAACAAACTTTCATCCCCTTTGAGGTTGTTTTTTGAGCCAAAAAGTACCCTTCTTTCTTCACCAAAATACATCTTCTTACTAAATTTGATTGAGGATCCATTCAGCTGTTAAGCCGTAAAAGCGTAACAAGCAGACAAAAACAGAATAGTGTAACCCAAGGTGTCAAAAAATCCATACTTAAATAAATGCGAAAGTGTCACTGCACTTTCGCATTTATAATATTAAGTACCTATAGATTTTTTGACACCTATTGCAATTTTTACAAGGATAATAAAATTTTTGAAGTGAAGACTTCTTTTAGCGCGGTACGCATATTTTTAGATGAGGTAAAACCTCTGGATTCGCGACACCGTTACCGTCTGAGGCAAGACGCAGCCGGCTGCGGCGCTCGCCCCATTTGATTATAAATCTTAATTCACATGTTTACAGTCTACTTTTGTATGAAGAAGTTTACTGAGTTAGGTTCTTTGATATATTATCTACATTCTGAACAAAAAATATTGCATCATCTGTGTTCGTTCAGTATTTGATAAGCAGTCGCCATAAATACTGATTTTGAAGTGAATAAGTTTTCACTTCTGTCGGCACTCCCGGAGTGCAACCCGTTTTTTTTTAATAAACTAAAACATGGTACTCGCTGATAATGTTACTTTTTAAAAGTGAAGAAATGTTTTAAATCATTTTAATAATTTAAAGATTATGTATTTAAAGATTATGTTGGAAGATTTACCCACATCCCAAATACCACGAAGGATTTTTAATTATCCTTTTTTTATCTCCGATATGTTAAGACTGTCATTTACGGTCGCTGTTTCTAGGCAATCTTATCGGTAAGTGTCGTATCGTGTCTTTTTTTCGTTTTCAGATATTTCAGTTGGATTAGTTTGGAAGGAGTCAAAGCTTTTAAACGACTTCAATACCGCTGTAAACGAGTGACTTGAGAAAAATGCAGATTCTATTCGCGCTGCATTGTCGTTATAATCTGAATATTATTATATAAGGTCGTTATAGGATATCTTAAGAATTCGTTTATTAGGTCAGGTATGACCGGTCAAAACCGTGACTGTATTTTCGGTCAAAATACGGATCATATCATACTAGCTGCTGCCCGCGGCTTCGCGCGCGTGGTACCTACATAAAAAATAACCTATGTTCTTCTCCATGGTCCAATTTATCTCTATACCAAAATTCATTTAAATCGGTTCAATGGTTTAGGCGTGAAAAAGTAACAAACAGACAGAGTTACTTTCGCATTAATAATATTAGTAGGATATTATAATATCACTTTGTATTCCCTAAGATTTCATCCGTGGATACGTCGCAGGTTCAACTTCTGTCTGTATCGGAAATTAGGATATTATTAAACCATTTTTATTAGTGTTTAATTATATTATTGAGTAGAAAAGAATATAAAAAGTCATGGCCGAGCAAAGCCAAAAAAGTTTCTTGAAAGTATGCTTCCTGTTTCTTACGAAGTTTTTGTTCCGTCATTATGATAAGGCTGCAAATTCACTCACACCTGATTGAAAAAGTTTTAAAGACCGGAGAAGACGAACGCAGAGCTCTTAAAATGGATTTTACTAAAAACCTTGAAAATATCTTTTCAAATGCACGTGGCTGCTGCTTTAACGGTACCACGTTTTATCAAAAAACGGTTTTAGTTTTACTTACAAACAAACCCTCTCCTTGTCTATACCAAGTTTGCTTGTGAATAAACTATTACATTCTTACTGATTTTACGTAAAATGATTTATATTGATGTGTACACATCAAAACCGACACGACTTCCATATGCATGTATATGGCGCGGAGATTTTTCTAGGTGAAATTTTATCTTTCAAGTTCCTTTTCTCTGTTTTAAAGTCTCCACATTCAAGTGTACTTCAACGTTTTAAAAACCGTCTTGAAATTTTCTTTTTAAATTTCGAGAAACCGCAGTTGATCTAAGACGATAGTTAAAATAAATTTAGTATCATAGGTATATATGTATTTAGGTGTCACAACTATTTTATAATGACTGAATTATTTAGGATTTTAATTACCAGGAAACTGTAGCTGTAGTAGTTATTTGAGGACCTCTGTGGCGCAGTGGGACAAGGTCCGGCTGAGGCACAGAAGGTACGGGTTTGATTCCCGCCGCGGGTAAATGTTTGTATGATCTGCAAGTATTTGTCTCGGGTCTGGGTGTTTCTTTGTATAATAACTTTGTATTTACAAAAATTGTATATGTAGTAAGGTGTATATGTAGTATTTCAATTATGGTACCCATAACACAAGCTCTGCTTACTCTTGATCCAGATAATGCTGTGTGAAATTTCCGGCATTATTTATTTTTTAATAAATAGAAAACATGAGATTTTACTCGGGTATGGGAGTTTTCTATGTACAATATATGTATGTATTAAAAAAAAGTATATAAGTATATATCCACACACACAACACAAGCTCTGCTTTTTTTGGGGGTTGATGATGCTGTGTAAATTAGTCCGGCTTTATTGTTATTATTTATTATATAACTTGACATTTTCAATCGATTCAATGCAAATTCAAACTATTAGGCTTTTGGGCGGGCCATTACCTCCGTTACCAGAATTGGCCATTGACTTACTGACTGATACAAAAGTTGCAGTTCAAACTAATCTCTCGAGAGCAAAAAAACTTTACGCTCCCCTTTATCTTATTTTATCGTTTGAATGTATTTATCTGCTACCATAAATCAGTCAACGTTTATCTACCACTTTAATCTTGAATCAATCGCTTGCGTTTTTAATTTCTTCAGGGGATTCCCCAATAATTCTCGGCACCTTATCGCTGTCTCCGAAATCGTATGAAAATACGTAAAATAGGCGAATAATTCAGCACGGCTTACCTCAATCCCATCGTCGGCAATTTCCAATACCTGCTGACTTTATGGACTGAAGAGATGTTATATATATTATCTGAAGACATAATAATATTGTTTCTTTAGCACATGTTTCGTTGACAATTTTGACAAAAATACTTTTATAGTCCAACATATTCGAAATGTAACACCCAATATCGTAGCATTTTTTACAGTTATCCCAGTTATTCACATCACTTCTTAGTCTATATATCTATACCAGCTGCTGCCCGAGGCTTCGCACGCGTGGTTTTTACATAAAAAGTAGCCTATGTCCTTTTCCAAGGTCCTATCTATCTCGATACCAAAATTCATCAAAATCGGTTAAGTGGTTTAGGAGTGAAAACGTAACAGACAGACAGAGTTACTTTCTCATTAATAATATGAGTATAGGGTATAGATCAACAGCCTAAAATGTAATGCTTCTAGTTCTGAAAATGACAATACTTTCATGCAACCTTTCATCCCCTTTTTCAACCCTTTACAACACTTTTTTCCAATTAAAAAGTAACCTATGTCCTTTCTCATGCCTTAGACTATATGTGTACCAAATTTTATTTAAATCGATTCAGAAGTTTTGGCGTGAAAGTGAGACAGACAGACATACAGAGTTACTTTCGCATTTATAATAACAATAATAATATAAGTAAGAATTACCAAAAATGCATTTTAAAAATATAGTCTTTTAGAGTCTTTTACAAAAAAATATATAAACTCAAACATATTTTCATTCATTCAACCAATATTTAAATATAACTTCTAAAACTATCATGGTTTTGAACATAATTTTCACTCAAAACCAAATATTATCCATGATATATTCGTTTTTCTGCTTCCCGATATTTCGGTACAGTTGCATGCGCCATGATCACGAGATAAACTGAATAAATATTTATATATAATTTATTTATTTATTTACTGTTCCCACAATTCCTTCAATAGGTCTGAATGGAGACACATAGCAAAATCCACCATTCATCAGGACTTACCCATAACCACAACCACTCTACTAAGAGTGTCCGACTGAGAAGACGAAAAATCAATTAGAAAAGTTTAAATGGTTATTTAAAAAAAAACAATATTATCATAATCATCATTATCATTTTCATCATCATCATATCATAATTTTCTGATCATTTCATATATTACATTTTTTTCATTTAACTGAGCTATGTGCGCTAATACTAGTATAGCTAGCTCACCGTGTAAAATTTATTTTATATCCGCCAATTCACATAATAATGAGCGAGTTTATTATAACCATGAACCTCAACCATTAAATATTTGTCTAGACCTCGAGCCTCAAGAGGCCTCATAATATTAATGATATCAAATTACTTAAGCTACAGTTTCCTAAGTGGACGAGAGTAATACGAAGACTGCGGTTTTAAGCCCAATGCAAAAGGTATAAAGGCGCATTTCTTTTGTTGCAAGAGACTTCATATACTGAAAAAAAACGACACTTTTAATACTTTGGTTAAGAGAGTTTTCTTTAAAAGCAAAGAGTAATAAAACTAACTATAGTATTTCAACACCTAAATATTATTCAACAAACTTTTTTTATATATCTTATAAACTTAGTATTGTAGTAGGTACCTAAATAAAATAATTTGTACTTAATATAGTAATTCTAAAAACAACTGTTTTATATTACTGAATTGTTAAGAAAGTACATAAATAAATAAATAAATATTCGTGGACATGCACACAACACAATCCTTCCCGAAACTAGCTTGTATTATTTTGACCGGACGTCTAATTGAATACTTATATATTTTTTAATACGCATTTATTATACCATATAACTCATACACAAAAAAACACCTTGGTTCATCGCACAAAATGTTATCTCAGCACGGTGTCGGGTTTCTCGTCCACAAATCACTCATTAACAACATTGTGAGGATCGTCTAACAAATATTTACTAGGAGGGAATCGAACCCACAACCTACAATGCAGAAGTCAATGCGTTTACCAACGGAGCTGACAGGCCAGTCAATCTTTTAATAATCTTTCTAGTTTCTCAACATCACGTGACCCAAGAGCTGGCTCTTATTTGGGCCACCGTATTAGCATTGACATTCAACGTGGTAATGCCGCCAGTTTCTTGAGAACGCAGAGGGCGCAGAGGTACTCTGGCAGTGATCAGGATCAGTTGAGTTATCTATAGGTCGTTTTGAGTCCTTCTTAGATAGATAGTTGTTTCACATGTATTATATATAATTGTATATTATTATGTACATAATTTTAATTATATATTATAGCATTAGTTATTAAATATATTTGACTAGATTTTAAGATCCAGTGTGGTGAAAGGATCAAAGTGCGTCTCAGAGGCTCCTTTCGTGTGCTTTGCACATTTTTTAGAAATTTTGTGTTCAATGACATGCCGGTTTCTTTACGATGTTATTAATATTTATAATTATGAAGTACTAGCTGCTGCCCAAGGCTTCGTACGCGTGGTACTTACATAAAAAGTAGCTTATGTCCACGGTCATGTATCTCTATACTAAAATTTATCAAAATCGGTTCAGCGGCTTAGGCGTGAAGGATTAAGGATTAGTTATTAAAAATATACTTTTTAAACATGTGATGTTGTAGAATCTAACTCCTAAGTAAGCACTCATTTAACTAACTCCTTAAACATGTTACGAGTAACGTACTCGTAACATGTTACGTAACATTGCGCCATCTATAGCTAACATCTCTAGGTACTCGTTCATACGTCTACTGACTGCTCACATTACTATTGTTACTCTGATTGATTTAATCACATTTTGTTGCGTAATTGCCTTACGTATGAACGACATGATTAAATTTTACATTCGCGACATAATAATTACTCTCGCAAGTACCCGGTTAATGAAACCGCTCGTTGCTCGTTGCTTAGCAAGCTTACGTCTTGTTTTTATAAACATCGGTTAGGAGCATCCGTTAATTGATTTCTCTAAGACAATCAGAACGAACCGTTGTCTTTCTCATAGAAAAAGAGAATTACATTTTTGTATACCGAAACCCGGCTTTAAATATAAATACGATTGTATTTAATTACGATTGATTTATCATTTATACAGTTATGGAAATAATTTAGCAATTGGAGTACACTCAGCACAATATTTGCACAAACATGGTTGCAGAAACCAGTCTGGTTTTCAGTCTACCTCTCTGCCTAGCGCTCGCTCCTAAAGCTACCCTACATGCTTGTCTGGCAAGGGGTTGGAACTATCAAAAATGTCTGGCTAATGAGGAAACATCATCTTATTATTACCCAAGTAATATATATAAAAATCAGCTTTTATACTATTATAATTTCATGAACATCAAGGGTGTCTGGCAAGGGGTTGCCACGATGTTAAGTGTCTGGCAATTCATAACGTGATTTTTACTAATATTCTGAAGGTAATACCAAAAAATTACACTATATTATTTGATGAATTTAGATCGGAATTTCACAAAAGTTTTAGTACCGGTTACCTGCCAAAGCTACTGTAACCCAAACTTCATAATGGTCCATCGTTCTTACCTGTGTTGGAAGAATGCGCTGACAAACTTTCAGCTTTTATAAATTAACGAAGGTCTGGGGTTCACGGGCTCTTGGTTTATAAATACATACATATTTCACATAAAACAACTCAGACCAGAGACAAATATTTGCAGATTACATAAACATTTGTCCCGCGGCGGGAATAGAACCCGTAAACTTTTCTGTATAAATGCGAACCATACCATAGGCGCCAACATTTTACCATATCCGCTAAAACTACAATTTATCTTTTTTATCTACCTCTACCATCACAATACAATAACATGTTTACACCCCGTATATTCACCCTTCATAGCAAAAATATTGTTAACCCTATAACGGGGTAATAAAATTAGCGATCAAAAAGGTACAAATTGCACAAACAAGCACTCACGGAGTCTCATGTCGGGACTAAAATAAAGGGGTTGTTTGATGTTCCCTTAAATGGATATGCGCACAGAGAAAACATAAACAGCTAGTTCATTACCAGCTCTAATTCTCACCATACGACGTTATGTTTATTTTGTGCTGTTTTTAAGGAAAACATGCTTTTGATTATAGATTATTTTAAATAGGTACTAGAACCAGATGTCTATGCACGAATGGTCGTTCATTTTAGGAACTACAGGTTCTGTACAAATTGACATGCTAATCATACCATTACATATAGAGTACGACAATTGTATTTAGTGATTTAGTGGATAGTAGTAACATTTAAAGTATCGAAGTCGCGATATTACACCAGTATTTGTATCGCGATACACGAAAACAATTTGATTAGTTTGTGGCTCGATGGCGTTGTGATGATTGTCCAATACTTAATTATTTATATTTAAACAAAGGTTAATTATTACGTACGCCAGCGATTCTTTAGTAGCTGTGAGTAAAGACTGCATTTTGTTTCTGCATATTAATAGTGAGACGCACGTGGCGATTGTTAGTGTGTTCAAAGTAAATGAGTTTTAAATTTAGTTACACAAATCAAATTGCGAATGTTTTAATGTTTGAATTAAATTTGGTATATTCAGCTGGAAATATTTGATAAGTGACATATTTACAGAAATAATTACAGAAATGTACAAATATTTTTACAATTATATAAAATACACGTGAAACATTTGAGCTATCTAAGGACCGTTTAAAACGATCTGTAGATAGCTCAACTGATGCAGATCACTGCCAGAGGGCATCGTTCCCAAGATACTGGCGGCATTATCACGTTGAATGGCAATGCTAATACGCTGAGCCAGATAGGAACCAGCACTTGGGTCATGCAACTGGAATAGAACATATAATTTTGATCCTGTAAATGAAGTGGGACGTCAAAGTTATGTAAGTAACAAAGTCTGAGGCATACTAGGAACACATATGTTTATCGAAGCTCTCACAATCCATGCAAAGTCAATTCATAATTTTACAATACGATTTAATTAGAAATGGCTTTTATTCGTCTTTGCATGTTTGGATAGCATTGGAAATATGTTTTCCAAGATTTGACTAGCCAGTCAGCTCAGTTGGTAGTTGCTCTGTCTTCTACGTTGTAGGTTGAGGGTTCGATTCCCTCCCAAGGCACATATTTGTCGAACATAGGTGTTTGTTCTGACTGTTATAATGTATCTAATGTATGTATTTAAACATTATATGAGTATTATATCAGCCATCTAGTCACCATATTACAAGCTATGCTTAGTTTCGGGCTAGATGGTGTGTTTGTTTATGTTTATGTTTTATAAACATATATATTTACATATTTTTTTTCAATATTATTAATTTTGCAGCATGCAACATATGGGGAGATGAAATAGTTGATGTGTAAAATGCCATCAATAATGCATAAAAAATGTCACAAATATAGTAAGACGAGTAACTTTAAGTGTATATACTGTAACGGGACAGAAGGTCATTCCGTTATAATTCTCAATTATTATGGTATGCTTGGGTACAAACCTTATTAATATCACGTAGGCATACATGGGTCATTCTTATCAGAACAGATTTACCAGCAATTCTATCTCAGATCTTTAATTATTGAATAAAATAGTGCGTAATTCATTACAATGTAAATAAACAAAGCATCTGTCATAACAAACTATACCATAGACGGATTATGGCAGATGTATGTCATTGTCAAGGTCCGTGAGTGAAAGCTAGCAATAAGTAATTAATACTAAGTTTATAGACTATGGTTTAGAAATATATTACGACTTATAGAGTATAAAAATAAATAATACTGGATTTGAACTAGTAAGATTAAATAGAATTTGATTCTATAAGATAGAATAATCTATCCTTCTATTAATATATTATTGATAGAATGATTTGGGAGGGGAAGATCTCTAAGGAGGTTGAATTCGAAAGAGTAAACAATTAAATAGCTATATAAAAACAATATTAAAACTAGAATACATAAATTAAAATCTATTTATGTTAACGATATAATGTATAAATCATGAAATAACTACATAAAGATGGGAATAAATTGAAATTTTAATTAATTTAGGGCTTGATTTAGTAAAGAGGTTA
The DNA here is from genome assembly GCA_948098915.1 of Lampropteryx suffumata. Classification (NCBI taxonomy): domain Eukaryota; kingdom Metazoa; phylum Arthropoda; class Insecta; order Lepidoptera; family Geometridae; genus Lampropteryx; species Lampropteryx suffumata. The sequence continues at coordinate 7,602,209 of OX402558.1, read as the reverse complement.
TTTAGCTATACCACGGAGGTTGGTACGTAATTTGAAATAGAATCGAAATTTCGAATGTGTTTGAAAATGGCAAGAAAAAGAAAAAAAAAAGATGAAAAAGAAGATGGCAGATTTTGGTCATTTGAGATAGGAGGGCGAGTAAGGCTGGTCGAGCTGAACGCTTGCGGTAGATTTGCTCTGATGGTTTCCTACAATTACATGATGTCTTGTCGTGCGTTGTTTTCTGTGATAATTTTATTGTGTGAGTTACGTAATAGTTTATCCGGTCGGTAAGTCGGAAAGAAGACAAGATTCGCCAAAGTGATTGTATGACGCTCTTACACGGCATGGTCTGTGGGCCAGATGGAAACCTAGCGGTTTTATACTCAAGTCTGGCTTTCCCAACCTGTTAGGAGTTCCCCCAGGACCTCTCGGAACGAGCCTGGAGCCAGATTTTACCTCTCCTGAGAATCGGCTTAATGGTTCCCTATGATTGGTTGCATTCTGTGTAAGGAAGGTAGAACTGGACTTAACAAAAGCAATCAATATAGTCTATCTTTATTTATTTATATATTTGCACATAATATTGCCTTTAATCTACGGATGACATCCCAGGATTTCGGTCTGTCGGAAGTAGATTGTAGGGACGTACTAGGGGTTAGGTACAAAGTCGAGATTTACAACTCGCTGTCCCCCAATTAACAGCTAGGTAGCTCATCATTGCACCCTGATGAGTGACATACACAATTAAATGTACGAAGCTTGCTTCCAGAATTGCGGATTCACACACCAGATTAGGTTAGGTAGGACATCAGGTACACAAGACGTTTCGACAAATTTGAACAGGTTGTCGAATTACTATTATCCATACCTATACAGTAGTATAAATCTACTTATGGATTTCGTAGGATTGCGTAGTTTACCTAACAACACGTTTCGACAAGTTTGAACAGGTTGTCAAATTACTATTATCCATACCTATATAGTAGTATAAATCTACCTATGCATTTCGTAGGATTGCGTAGTTTATCTGACAAGACGTTTCGACAAGTTTGAACAGGTTGTCGAATTACTATTATCCATACCTATACAGTAGTATAAATCTACTTATGGATTTCGTAGGATTGCGTAGTTTATCTGACAAGACGTTTCGACAAGTTTGAACAGGTTGTCGAATTACTATTATTCATACCTATACAGTAGTATAAATCTACTTATGGATTTCGTAGAATTACGTAGTTTATCTGTATACTAAATCGGTGCGCAAATCAGTGGGGAAACTATCATTGACTAAAGATTTAGCTGAAACATTGCACTAGATAATAAATGTCTAGTTGAGGGTAATTATACATTCTTATGAAATTCAAATGTTCATTATTTGTACATTGTAGTACATATTTAATGGAGATCTTATGGATGAGTCCTACTATTGATTTATTAATAATCATATTATATAAGTTCTATCAAACTCTTGAGGCGAAAGTCCTTCTAGCTTGCTTGAATCTATGCAAAGACTAAAGCTGCTATCGACAAAGAGTCAGTATGAATATTACTGTTGATATAATTTTATCTAATTCAGACTTTTACCTAGTAATAGTATAGATAAATATATCTCAAGGCTCAGAATTAAGCTATCCAAAGTTGATAGTAGGTATTCATGAAATTAAGGTTAAACTATTCATATAATTGGTATATCTATCACACGTTATCAATCTTCTTTACTCTACGGACCTAACAAATAAAATCACAACATATTGTATTAGATAATAATCTGTATTAGGGTCGAGTAGGGTAAGATTCTTGTGTTGTAGGATTAGGGAACTTCGCCAAGTAGGATAGGAGTTAGGCAGGGCTCTTCTATGTATCCAGTTGCATTCCAAGTTGCGTTACTAGAAGGTTAACCAGTGGATGGATGGTATGTGAGTTGCTTGCAGACAAAAGTAAAGTAAATGCCCTTGAATGTGTTGGACCGACCTACTACATGGACGTTTTGATAAAAGATTAAGCCCTCTGATACCCCTTTGCTGAACCATGACAGAAATACTAATTACTGAAGTAAATGTTTTGTTTGTTGTCAAAATTAAATAAGAGTTCCCTTCGGACATGAAATTGTCCATTGCGGAGGAAGGCTGTCCAGGTCACATGAAAAGAAACCTACTATCGCTAGCGAGAAGGGGCTAGTAATCTAAGCCGCAATAAAAATATATCTAGGACTAGAATGACATAAGCTGTTTTTAGGAATTAATAATATATTTAGAACAAGAATGGTTACCTTGCTTAACTATTGAAACTACCAAAACTATTATCTATATTATATTAACGAGAAAGTGGCTATGTCTGTCTGTCTGTTACGTTTCTCGGCTGAGCTGATTTTGATGGATTTTGATAAAAGGATGGATTGACTTTGGGGAATGATTTAGGCTGCTGTTTGTGTGGATATCACGCGTGCGGAGCTTGATATTATATAAAGTAACTTAACTTATAATAAAGTTTCACAGTAATACTAGATTGGATATAATACTTATTTACTTTATGCATTTTATAATATCACTAAAGGACAATAATTAATATAATTATAAAATTAAATATCGAACCACAGCGTAGGCATTTCAAAGATATTCTTCATTATAGATGATGATTACTTCTAATAATAAAGTTTATAATAATATAAATACATATCTCAACATAATTCTCTTAAAGAATCAGAGTTACTATGTTCGAAATACAACGTAGGATTTTAATCACGACCACTAGACGAATCATTGGCCAAATTAATAATAGATCAAAGTATGTTTAGAGATTTAAATTATATTATATAATACCATTTAGTTATTTGGGGTTAATTAGGTACTTTTAATTAGTAGAGAAGGCGAAAAAAAAGGTTAGGTGCATCGAGGGTTACTAAGTAGTTGGGGAGGGGGGCGTTACAATACCGCATTATTTTATGTAATATATTGGATTAGCGGAATGCAGAGCTTGCGTTATGGGTACCACATGACAGATAATACTATTTATATACCTTGTTTTTATATACATACATATTATACATAGAAACTCAAATATTTCATTTACGAAAAAAACACAATGAGTAATTGATTGAAATTGAAAATATAAAACTTTAGTTAGTAGTTCAGCAACAACTCTTTTCGGAAACAAACAAGTTCCCACTTTACGGTTGTCTACCAGTTATTTGCCTGACAGTATTTAAGAAGAAAGTAATACTATAAATATTTCGATTATGAGCAAGGTCAATATTCTCACTTTCATATAGAGCACTTTCATAAGTTATTTATTAACCTCACGTTTGCCAAAACATGTTTACCTAACGGAGTTTTTTCTCTGTGAAATATCTTTCACACATAAACGTGCTTATCGTTATGCCAAGACCAACTTAAAGTTAAGGTGCTAAGGTTCAGGAACTTATGTAAAACAGACCTTGACGCAATCTTTATTATTTATGCCATCCACTCTTCTACTGTATAAATTAATTATTGGATTTTGTATCTCTATTTCTTCCACGCTAACCTACGAGCTGTGCCCAAGTGGATAAGGCTCCACTGTTTTTTTTTTGTTATACTCATAAGAGTCGATTACCATTGTCTTGTTAGATTAGATTCTATTGCCATAGGCCTTTGTTAGTATTTTCGGAGTTCGTTTTCATTACGCTTAAGTTAAACTTCGAGTTACTGACTTGACCCAGTTAAATCTTATACAAAATTGTTTGTATTTGTTCTGTTTCCTTAAGAGATTTGTATTCAATATTTATTACACAGTACAAAAAAAAAAAAACTCCTGACTATCATCCCTGGGCTCGGTAGACACCTCCTCAGGTCTCGAGTTACTTAAATATTTGAGGATGTGTAAAGTGGGTAGTCAGAGGCACATCCAAACATTATATTTGGCACATGCTCAAGCTTTGCACAGCTGTAAGTACTCCGTACATTGCAAGGGCTAGCATAAGGGATAGCGTGCACTGCGAGTTTTTGCGTGGCGTAGGCGCACGCACTGGTGGAAAGAACTGCGTTTCAAAATGACATAGTTCTTCAGCATATACCTAGAATAGCGCGAAAAAAAATACCGTGCAGATCATACAATCATTGGTCCCGCGGCGGAAATCGAACCCGCAACTTTCTGTGTCTCAGCCGTGAACATTGCACCAGAGAGGTCTTCAAAGTCTGTATATAAAAAAAATATAAGTATTTTACATAGTGCAAGCTTAGGTTATAGATTGTGTTATGAGAATTGTCCACTAACATTAATTTATTAATTTACAGTTCTAGAGTTAGAAGAAGATTTACAGTAATGTAAAGAATAATATTCAAATGTATGAAACAGACATAGGACTACAATTTCGGACAGTTTCATTATATGGTCTTCATGCCATACATCTGTGTCTGTGTTATATCTAAAAATATTTTAGACTCTTTTATATCCAAGGTTTTATCTACCAGATTCTGTGTATTTTTTGTGTTGCGTGTTTTTCCAAGCGGTCTGCTGTATGAGCGCTGTAAATTTGTCTACTTCAAAATCGAACTGCTCTGGATTTTTTAAAGGGACTTCTAGGTCTATTTTACTATATAATTCTATTTTAAAACTCTCCCAAGCTGTGACCTTAGTTTTTTATTAACTAGGGTCAGAAGATTTCCTTTTCCAAATAGTACCTACGTTCTCACTAGTTTCAAAGTTACCACAAGCAAAGTGATGTTCCATGCAATGATTCCGAGAGAGTAAATATTAGCCTTAGATATAGCGGTTTTAGTGCTACTAATTTCAATCTTTTGTAGTTTCTTATCAAATGATGACATGAGTATGGGGATTTCATCCAGCATTTTGTCTTTAGAATGTATTTCATAGGAGTGCTCACTGCGGCACGGAATATAAAATATATGTGAAACAGTTGAGCTAAATCGGTAAGAACAGGATACTTTTAGCTGTCTATAATCAAGTAAATTGGAATTTCAAATAGAATTTTCAACATTTTTAGAAGCTGAAAACTGTAATCGTAATCGTAGCACATATACATTTATTTTAATTTACTCTCGGTGAACACGTCAAGCATGTAACTTAATTTCAAACTTATACAGAACCTTTGAGAGTAGAGCTTAGCTGAAAAGGTTCATTACAAACGCGATTAAAGATGTATAATATATACAGCTATTATAAGAGTAGTTAATATTCACCAATTGCGATTAACTAAAGATAATACAAACATCATGTCTTTTTAAAACTCACTATGTTCGTCCTCGGCGAGCGAAACGAGCGATTTACCTCGACATAATTTGGAAGAGACGCGTGCATACATTCATATTCTCGGTAGCCTAGCTTTGGTAAAAAAAAAACGTGTGCGTCTTGGGACGCCCGACAGAAGTGATAACTTAAACTTAATCTAACTAGCGCTGTGGGTTAGAGTAAGAGAGAAGGAGCCTGCCGGCTGCCGTATGCGTGAGAGAAAGAGAAGCCAGACAGACTGGCACCGTGACGCGTTACGTAACGAAGCAGTTTACTCTCCCATAAGAAGTTATCACTTCAAAAAATGCCTGGTTGTATAGTATGTATGATATTTAAAATGTTTGTTTCAAATAGATAGTATAACAGTAGCAGTGTAAAGTTCACAAACGCTGTTTTAAAAAAATCACAATGATATATTGATTGGACGCTACAGCAATTAAGTCTAATTCATCTAATCGACCATTAAAGAGCCAGATCGGAAGGTTGTGGTGTATAGAGATCAAGGAAGCTGCTTTGGAGAAGAACATATGGAGGAAACTTCATCAGTTACGCCGACAACAGCACAGCTTTTAAATTAATAATGATGGTACCATGCTTTCATTCATGAGGACTAATGAATCCAAACACCTCTGCTGCAAGTTGGTGAGGTGTTGGTTATTCTGCAGATTCTAGATGATACTGCATTAGGTTAAGGTTCATTAAAACAAAAGATAGAAAAAAATCGAATTTTATCAACTAGAAAAGAGCTGATGTTCTTCAAAAGGCTGAATGGATTTTCATTAATTATACTTCTGAATACTTTAAATCCAGTCTCCTTTCAAATGAAAAAAACTAAATCAAAGTCGGTTCATCCGTTTGGGATCAACGATTCCCCAAGACTTACACAGATAAAATTATATTAAAAACTGTTCAATAAAATCACAATGACTATTTTGAATCGTTTTCTTACTCGTATATATAAGAAATCCGGCATGAAATCGTCTAGTCTTAACGTTTTTTTGTTTTTGGTAATATTGTTAAGGATACAACTTGGATGCCGACGGCGTCCAAGACGACTAGGCGACGGCGCACGACGCACGGCGACGTCCCAAGCCTTTTTGTTATCTAATTATATGTATTAAAACACAGTTTTTAAAAAACTTTTTAAAATTGCTTATCGAGAAATTGATATGCAATACACATTAAGCACACACAACCCCTCTGTTTAATTGGAGGGGTAAAAAATAATAATCTTATATTAGTTAAATCCCTAAGAGCTTAATGTTATTCGTACAACTTTGAGTCAGTGTGTCACTCTACTCACTTAAATTAAACGTAGAACGAGTACATTGCTAACAAGTTGCCCACCATAGAGAATTTTCCCTAATTGTTTAATTGTCGGTTTTCAGCGCTAGTTGCTGACAACGAATAAATTTCTGTACTGATATTCCTACAAATATATGAAAGTTTATGTGAATATTTAAATGTATATTTGTCACTCAATCACGTAATAGTGGCTTAAATAATTTGAATTAAACCTTGTAAATATATCAATTTGAACCTGGAAGAACATATAGGATTCTTACTACAGGACAGGGTCTAATATATTATATATAATTATGTTTAATACTAACTGTATTTTCATTATTATAGTCACATTTTTTAAATTTTCAGATAACTGTTTTATATAATTGAAATTATTAAACTTCAAACTCACAATGAACGCTTGAATAATCTTTATTCCACAAAAAAAAAATAGAATGGTACTTAAACAAAGAGTTCATTATTTAAAAAAAATACACATTCGCTTTAAGCTTTCAATCATTCGCATAATGAAAGTTCTGCACAATGAAAATGGGGACACGCATTTAATACTTTGTTTCGAAAAAGACTTCATAAACGTTCTGTACATTTTTAAATAGTATAGTGGAATATGGGGTTTGGGGTTTTGGGAAAACATAGTAGGTAAGTACATATAATTATCTGTAGCAAATATGTTATTTTAATGGCATAAGTGCAACTTTGTGTTAGTGTTGATATCACTTATCTGTGTGGTGGATGTCTTAAATGCCGATTAAGAGAACACACACCGGGGGATTGGGCAGCAGCACCTCCCGAGTACTTAATACTAAATCTGCGGTCACCAATCCGCCTGCCAAACGTGGTGACTATGGCAAAACCCCCCAATAAATGATTGACATAATCAGCTTCCTAGAAATCTATTGGGGAGGCCTATGTTCAGCAGTGGACTTCTAGAGGCTGATATGATGATGATGATATGTTGTCCTCAAATCAGTATATTCTACCTATTGGTACTGTTCAGAAATGGGTCATCGAACAGAATATAATACTCAATGGAAAATACGTATTATTTGTTATATTATATTATGATTTGTTGGTAAACATGGCTTAAAACCATGCTTAGAGTTTTGAACCCAATTTTCAAGTATATAAAGTTTAGTATAAATGAAACGGATCATAAAATATGAAAGGTACTGTTGGTTTTATTCAAAAAGTCAAACCCAAACCAATTAATTAAAAGTTATTTAATAACAGTCAAACTTTTTAAAATCGTGCGCAAAATTCAAGCAGGTACAAAATGTTACTTGTATCAGCGAAACTGGAAATAGCACAGATGGTGGATAAAATCCGTAAGTTTGAACAGTCTCGTATCAGAAATGCTACAGTTAGTTGACATTTTGTCCAAATAAAATTGGTACTACCAAAATTACAATGATAATTGTACACTATTCATAATATCTGACACTACATTAGAACAATTTAAATCTGTTGCTTGTGAGCGACTGCAAATTCCGACCGTGCCGTAGAGAATATTTCTAATAGAGAACAAGAGTAACTCTTGCCAATAAATTAATGTTTCAAAGAAGTTAAACTACATATCGTAACTCTGTTCACACCACCATCTTCATCGTCACGATTATCAGAATCGCAATAAGGTGTATTTTTATAATGCGTCTGGCCTGTCAGCTCAGTTAGTACTAGCTCTGCCTTCTAGGCTGTAGGTTAACGGTTCGATTCCCTCCCAAGATAAGCATTTGTGTGATGAATTTAGGTATTTGTTCTGTGTCTGGGAGTTATAAATTATCATAAGTATGTATTTAAAAATATCTAAGTGTTATATCAATCATCTGGTCACCATAATATAAGCTAAGCTTAGTTTGGTGCTAGATGGTATTGTGTGCATACTCCACCAATATATATATTAAAAAAAATATTACGTTTTAAAAACTAAAAAGAAACCGACTTCATTGAAAAATTTGAGCCTATAATACATTTTTAGTCGAAATTAGATATATTTTGTATATATATAATATGGGTAGGCCAAATAAACGCAAGACTCCAACGAGACAGCGAGGTGTGAAAGTACATGAAAACATCATCGATGTATACAATTTTTAGATTTTCGTTTATTTTTCAGCTCGAACGATTTTGATAAAATTTATATAGGACCACCTGTGAAGTATACCCTTTCAAACAAAAAAGAATTTTCCAAATCGGTTCAGCCGTTTCCGAGTAATCGGTGAACATACATAAAAAAAAAAAGATTCCGACGAATTGAGAACCTCCTCCTTTTTGATAAAGTCGGTTAAAAAAATTGCGACAAACGTCTGCAAAGAAGGATAGACAGCTTTATATTTTACACTACCAAGCAAAGCAATAAGCGCTTCAATATAAAGGGTCAATAAAATGCTAAGTGATTCCATTACTCGACATAATGCTCAAAAATGCTAATAAATGCCGCAATATCTTTTATGACTCTTTGAGAAATGTATTATGAAAGACAGCGAGAAGGCATAACATGAAGTCATATTTTTTTACAGGAGCAAAATTTTGTTATTGCCATTATCATTGCAAATGAATACCTTAAAAATTATACTCATCTATTTATTAATTTTGTGTTTGTTCTTCTGTTATAATTATATTAAATAATTATCTGTATATATCGATAATACACATAATATACTTATTGGTAACGGGTTTTACTCATGTATTATTTGGTCGATGGAGGCACCGACACTGTTTCTATTCACCTAGAGAATCTTCATCAGGGTGTTTGATCCGCGGTACGCTCGTTGCCGCTCGAATTCACGGTTCGCATTAAAAGTGAAATACCTGTTTATATAAAAGTATTTTGGATATATTCTCATCAAGCTATTATAATACAAGCTTTGCTTATTTAAGGACTAGATGGTATTCTGGGAATTGTCTATGTTTTATTTGTTATTAAATCTTTTTATTTTAGAGGATTCAACAGGATGTAATTAGCGATGCATAGTGCGTAGCCCTATTATAAAATTTTATAATTCATAACTAATATGCCAGGCACAATTTAAAGCAAATATGGCAAGCACTTACTTGAAACTTTGAAGTCTAATTAGACTTCTAAAGGGCCGATATTCCCAACCCATTTAATTGGTATTTGATACTCGCTCCGCCTGTGAACATGCCACTATGTTAAAGTCTTGCAATGAGAATTAAACTTCTTTAAGTATTTGTACTATTTAAGTCCGTTATAATTTAGTCTCTTTGACATAAACAAGTTTTTGAACTTTGTTCCAATAACGGTACTGAAAATTTTAAGCTAAACTAAGTAACAGACTTAAGTCTTGTTTTTTTAGGAAGCAGCGACTGTAATATAACGTATGTTTTATAGCAATATTTCAAATAAATTGATCAATTCTTACAATAGAATCCGTGTGTCGTGGGTATGAGATACGATTAGTATAAAGACCAAATTTACGATGTAAGATTCTAACGAAGTCCCCACTATATAAGCACTGTTGTTAACGGGAATATGTGTTCATCATTTTTCAACAAACAGAATCAACAGAACAGAGAACAGAACGTTCTCTGTCTTCAAAGATTATTTTTTACTCAAAATATCTAAAAATACCTACTTATCATAATTATCCTTCCTCAGATTAGCAATGAGACTGATAGGGGCTTATATTTTACTAGCTGGTGCCCGCGACTTCGTCTGTGCTGGATTAGTACTTCGTGTAACGGTTTTTGCAGCGCACGCCAGAATAGCTCGCAGATTGCAGATTTTTTTTCTACTCACTTGACACTTATTGTTATATTTTTGACAATTCGCACAATATCTTTATAGATTAATAGCCTATGTGTTATTCTGATGTATAAGCTATATTATTGTAAAGTTTCATTGAAATCCATTCTGTAGTTTTTGCGTGAAAGAGTAACAAACATACATACAAACTTTCGCGTATATAATATTAAGTAAGAAGTAAGATAAAGAATTTTCAAACTGAATTTCCGAACAGACTTAAATGTTTTGAGGTCACTGAACTCTATCAAAAATAACCACTTCAAAGTTTATTATCTAATATGTACTACCGCAAAATTATCTTTTTAAATTAATTAATTACGACAGCAGTAATAGTCTGCGATTAAGAGCTCGGAGCGGATTAAGGGCGGACATACAGACGTACATGTTGAAACTATAAGGGTTTCTTGTGAACTTTGAAACCCTAAAAAATGGGTCATAACCTACTATATATATCTAATATCTTTGCTTCTAGAATTTACAAAACTAATACAAAATGTACCAGTTTTTCTTCATCATACTGCACCAACACACTCAACTGATTTAAGCCTGAATGGATGCAGCTCAAATTAATACGTGCAACACTTGTGTAAATGCGAACTTTTATATTAAAGGACGGACCTCTCAACGCTGCGCGCTGAAAAGCATGACGCCACTCTTAAAATCTCGTACCATTAAACTAAGCTTGATTTTATTTTAGACTGTATTTCTATGAAAAGAAGTTTATAAATGTAAAAAGTGTGTTTATGTATGGTAGTTGTAATACATGGCTAGACGACCACTTACTGGATAAAGGTTTTGACTGTATGGAAACCAAGAATATGTCAATGTAGCAGTGAGCTTATGCTCAGAAATTGAGATGAATATCTAATGCAGACGATGTCATTATTTCACCCAGCTACAGTACATTACAGGAAATGATGACGTCATTTGTGTAAGCTTTTCATTTCACATTCTAAGCTTCAGTTTCTAGAAGTAGTCTTGCGCAGTTGGTCAAAGGCATTACTTAAGCCGAGGGTAGCTTCTGGATATGTAAAGCACAGCACATTTTACGAAGCCTACACCCTGCAGCTGAAGAGTATAAAAAAGACATTGAGACAGCTCATTGAAATGCGAAGCCTTAGTAGGCTTGGAAACTAGATTTTAACGAAAAAAGTACTCAGTTGTTGCAATAGTAAAACTTAGCCTAATTAACAAACAAAAATACCTTGGCATGAGTTTTTAAAACATCTATTTTGTTTTCAAACATTTCAACATTTCAAACTCAGTCCAATCCTAAAATAGCCGAGCTTAGCGGTCCTGAATCGGAGTGCCACACATAAAAACTTATGATCTGCATTTTCATATTCTATCTCCTGAAATTCCAGTGAAATTTCACACCAAAAGTTTTCCCTTACAAGCGTATGACACTCGACATTCAAAACTAGAGAGCATGCGACACTAGCCGCTCAAAAGCACATATATAGCACATATATAGCTGTTGGCACTCTACGTTTTATAAATACTATTGCTTCAAAACTTGCATTCACACGGTGAGTTAAAAACAAACTCTCACGTCCCGTGGCGCTGATGAGGAAAAAACTTTAGAAATCTCTATTTATTCTTTTCTCTATCTATTTATTTTTTTCTCTTTCAATAATTTTGTGAGTTTTATAATTACATCAGTGCGATTAGGATCAGTGCATCAGGAGCGATTGAACAGTGGATCAAACTCACTTAAATAATGATTCGATAAAATAATCGATTTAAAAAAAATGTGTTAGTAGAAATCGTCATTATAATAAGTTATGCGTGAATAAATTCCGTGTTTCTCAAAATGAAAAATCGATTTTATCGTAACTTTTAATGCTGGCGATTAAAGTTACTCAATATACATTTAATTACTGAATCTAAAATATCAGAGCTTTTAGCCAATTAATATCCAATAAAATACTAGTGATAAATAATCACTAATAACTTACAAATTACTATCTAACTTTTCAAACAAATTCAATATTTGCATATCAGCAATAGAATGGGGGTAAACTTACGTTAGGAAGCAATTTTTTCTTTGTACTTTGAGCTTTGTTTAGCTGCAGTTTTACAGTTACAAAGGATATAGAAGCTTGAGCTATCACAAACACATCAAGAACTTTATGAACCATGTTCTCGTCCTTTGACATCGGACGATGCATCGATGTTAAGGGTCAAACTACATTTATTCTATTTAGCATCTAACTTGCTACTAAAATTGTATAAATTTTGTTTGGAAACCGTATTGATAGTCATAAAAAATCCAGAGTAAAACTCAAACGCAATTCAAGCATACTCGGCAGCATTTCAGAACTGGCAGAAGTGAATAAGTTCTCGATCTGTGTTTGAGTTTTGTCTGAAAAACAAAATATTGAAAAATATAATTTTGACGTCGTTAGTTGAATATAACTTGTAAGTCTTCTAAGTGGGTGTGATTGGAATACGAGACGTAATTTCATACAAAACGCGCTCCTATTTCAAATGAGAATAGCCAATGCTGAAGCATACAATGCTATGGTGTTCGAGCACCAGCCTTTGTAACGTTGTTTCGAACGCTCTTTAGCGAATATTTGGGTAAGTTTGCTTAGAAATTTGCATAGAGGTTCAGTTTTAGTTGGAGTGGTGATATTTTAGCTGTGGCCTCGCAAAGTTGGAGTAGTCGTTTGGAAATACTCAAGTTGGTAGTAAATTACGGCTTGACTTTATGCTTGGAGGGAGTAATGCAGCCTTAAATAAAGTTTAATTTTACATATACAAAGGGTTGATATTATTTTAAAGTTGGTATAAATGTGTGTTTTTGATAAAAAATATGTAAGTTCCATTCGGTCGAGAATATGAATGATTTTGAACATGTAATTCATGGCCAAGAAATATCACTGATAAATATATATGTATTATAAATTCGAAAGTACTTCTGTCTATTTGTTTGTCTGCTTAATTGTTACTTTTTCATGACAAAACAGCAGAGCGGATTTTGATGAAATTTGTTGAGCAGATGACAGAGCAGAATTTGTATCATGGGGAACGGACATGGAATTTTTTCTATGTAAATACCACGCGTATGTGTCTACATCATATCATTAAAACAATGTTAAATTAGCTTTTAAATTCAATAATATCTAGTTAAAACCCAAATATGTAATAATACCAGCATAGCCTGTCTCACAATAGAGTGAGATATTTACGAGTTCATATTGACAAATAGGAACAATCAAACCGGGAACTGAAATCACACCAATTTCCACGTTTGCCTGATTTTTTCCGGCATTGAACCCTGTGTTTGCTTGACGCTTAGCACCAGTTATTGGACCGCTAGCAAGTCTCATAAATAGTGTCATATTCATGATAAGCGTCTCCGAAATCTTTTTTAAAACAGTTTCTCTATGAATTTATTATTTTATTTTTCTATAGACCATCAGACCAACAGATTTCTTGTTCGCTTTCTCAAATTATCTATTACAATCCATAGTTATCAGGTATGTTATCATCATTACTTTTCCTACCTTTACTGACCTTCTCATCCCACTTTATAAAGGACATCTGTTTTCCATATCCACCCTTCTTTATCAGTCGTCAATTTAGTATTCACTCTTTTTTTATCCATGTCCATCTTTTCTTTATTCTCTCTAGAGGGAACTCTATTACCATTCATATTTATTATAATCATAAGGTATATCAGGTGCGTAAATTTTGCAAAATCGTACATAAAAAATCTGTAAACTACTGCGGGCTAGCTAGCGATTTCAAAGCGTTAGAAACCTGTGCCTTTGTCTTCATTGTACTACAATCGAGGCACAGCTGTGACAAAAAGAATATACTCAATGTCCTACATTTCTGTTATGCATAGTTTCTGTTTTTGATGCAAAATTACACTTGTTCGAATAAATAAATAAAAATAGCTCATTTTCATTCTAAAACAAAGATACTGAATAATATATAGTATACTTATCTACAGAAATAATTACAGAAATGTATAGAATAATATACAATAACATAAAATACACGTGAAACAGTTGAGCTATCTAAGGAATATTTAAAACGATCTGTAGATATCTCAACTGACCCAGATCACTGCCAGAGGGCAGCGTTCCCATATTTTACTTAAGTATTCTTAGGTATTCGATTATAATTATTATTATTCCTAGGCTATATGTAAATAAGTATATTCCTATAATTTAGTGTCTAATGTCTGGGGATTACAATCGTGAGAGTGTTCCGAACCTCAAAAGGAAAAAAAGAACACTTAAGGGATCAGTTCGTGGTCCTACTGTCAATTTGTAAGTCAAGACCCATTTTCTTGTAGAACGCGTAGAAGTAACAAACTAAAATTAGAATTAAATATTCAGGTCTGCAGGGGAACGGGGGATTCGAGAGATTGAATCTGTAAAAAATAAAGCTTTTAAGTCAACCCAATCAAAAAATAAGACCTAAATACGATCATTTTATGCCCCTATTTCAAACTCAAACTTCCCGCTGATCTAGGACCATATAACCATATATAAATTTGGAGAGAAACAAGTTCTAATAGCACAAGTAAAATATAAAATCAAAAAACCGTTATTATCACATCAAAAATAATATTTATTTGTATTAATATGTTTGATGCTTGCAATGTTTGATTTTAGGCTGGCTCCTATCTAGCTCAGCGTATTAGCATTGCCTTTCACGTGGTAATGCCACTAGTATCTTGGGAACGCTGCTCTCTGGCAGTGATCTTAATCAGTTGAGCTATCTATAGATCGTTTAAAACGGTCCTTAGATAGCTCAACTGTTTCACGACTATTTTATATTATTGTATATTATTCTGTGCATAGTTTATGACTGTATAATTTAACTAATAATTGGTAACCGATCGATGGTTAAAAACCACGATGTTGATTATAAGTAAGTAGGTACTTAGGTACGGTACCCTTTCAGGCGAATTTCTAACTTGACCGATTTTTTTAGTCTACTCGTATTTCTGTCTAAACAATACAATAGGATCCAATTCGATTTCCACCGCTCGATGTTACAGGACATTACCTGAACAATAACAGTAGTAATCGATATAACAATATACAATAGATTGTTCAGCACTAGTTCGTGACTTCTGTTAAGGTCTTATCCTACACTACACAAAACACTTATCTGTCTGTATCTACGGACAACTAATTTGATTTGTAGGCTGCTGTAGATGCTTTCCCCAAAAAAATCTATAGCATAATAACGTCAACGTCTCAAGATTAATTTATAGTTGCGTATTAAAAACGGATTGGCAGTACCATATATAAAATTAAATGAACATAGAATAATATTTCAGTTCCTGCTTCTACAATACCGTCTGACATAATCAACATCATCGACTTATTTGCAGCCACCTGCTGAACGTTACCTACGTTACCTACTCTTCTGATCCACGTCTTGCCAACGTCACGTCAATGTACCTGACATTGCACAAATCGTCAATCAATAGTTCTATCAATAGTTGAAAGACTGTCAGTCGCTTTTGGCAAATATGTATCCGTGTGAATTGAATGAAAAACTTTACGCTTTTGTAGTAATTCTGTTACTGTTCAATTCTGTTCAATACCGTTCCAACTTGTGCTTCAGGTATTAGATTTGAATGCCACGAGTGCCGCCGGGCGTGCTCACATTAACTGTAACGATATGTATTGTTCCGGATATTTTCTGAATCTTGTTATCGAGAGCTTAGCAAAATGTTCTTTGTTACATTGAAAATTCGGAAACTTCTGATAAAAATATAAAAAGTCCGAAGGTATTTTCACGGCATAATATGGTAAAATACGTTACAATTAGGTAAATTGCTAACAAGAAAACAGCAACACATCTTTCAAAGCAATAACTTGACGAAACAATTTGTTTAACGATATATTAAAATTCTTTGTCTGATTCGAAGGAGTAGAAATATTTCGGTGAACTAAAATAACACTCATCTGAAACTTTACTTCAATAAATCTTTGAAAAGAATACATTTCATATAACTTGAGTGCAACTTCGATTTAGTTCAAAAGCATAATATGAAATATCTTTGAAACTTCTTCTTTGTTTGTTTGCTTATTGCATTTTCTTGCTAAGAAAATTCTATGTATTTCAATAAGTTAAAAGAGATAACTAATTATTTTATAATTATAATTATAACTGATGTTTTTAGGGTATGAATAATAAGATCAATTACCATATTCGGCATTCACATTTATGAAAAACGGAAACAAATTTTAACATGTATTAACGAATAAGCATCTAATGAGATTTCCAAAGTTATAATCGTACTTACCTTAAGTCAATGTGAAAATTACACAATATAACGTCGTCAAAGTTATTTTACCCTATTATTACATATATCCTTTTTGCTTTTCCCAAATTCTATTATACTGTACTCGTACATTCCAATAAGTAAACTATTTTTGTGTAAGGAATTATATTTAATAGAGTAAAATTTATGTTTAATAATTTTTAACAAAAAAAAACCGACTTCAAACAAGTAACTAATAAGTAAAAAATCCCTTGACAGTCCTTCGTCTTCATCATCAGACCCATAGTCACAAGATATCTAAGTGTAAAGTTCTCATTAATACAAATGAATCAAACCCAAACACACCAGGTAATTGCTGTGAATCATTGAGGAGTTCCCTCGACTGTCTTTCGGCTCCATCATCAGATTGACTCCAGACCTTCATTAAATAGTAGTGCTTTAAAATATTGAATGAAAAAAAAAATAACAAACGCACTAGTCGCCACTACGGTTTTCGATGATTCCCCTCGATTTCTCTGGGATGCGATCATCAGATCCTGGTTTCCTTATCATGGTACCCGTGGGATATTTGCATTCCAACATAAAAAAATCATTAAAATCGGTTCATAGACGACAAAGTTATCCGCGCATAAAAAAATATATATACTATATACGGTCGAATTGAGAAACCCCCTTTTTTTGAAGTCGTTTAAAAAGAAACAATATTCGGTTGTATTAGTAAACTTCAGGTGAATTAGCTCTCTTTATGTAAACTTACATTTTATCTATAAAATAGCTTTCTAAGTATTTAATTTTAGTTGGTTTTGTTTTGAGATTATACAGCGCTGGGTAAATTTTAATGACGTACTTCTAATCCGGGAGTCTCTTAATACGAGCATTGTCTAATGAAATGACTTCGTTGTTACGAAATATAAAGCTGTCTCTACTCAAACAAATTAATCACCAGCTACTTGTACTCTGAAAAGGGCTTGTGCACATAAACAAGTATAACTCAAGTAAAATAAATATCCAATTACAACTCGGCAATAATACTGAAAAGTAATTTGTTGAGAACTCCGATAACAAACAACCCATTATTTATTTATTACAGTTTCTAGTAAGCTTTGGTGTCTCTCAAGGCTTCATTGTTCAAAATAAAGTATGTAAGTAAGTCGTATATCAGTCATGTGGTATCCATAACACGAGCTCTGCTTACTTTGGGGCCGATGATGTTGTGTGAAATGTCAGGCATTATTATATATTATCATATTATATTATTATTCATGTTGTTATATTATTCATGGTCCTAATAAAACGGATATGTGAATAGAATAGAATTAAATTATAGTTTATTTTACAGACAACACGTAGAGGTTACAGACAGAGAAACAAATAGTTAAATGATTAGAGTAGGTAGGCCAAATTATACATTTTAAACGATTACATTATCTTATCTATCTCTCTGCACACACACCTGCCTTATGCATGTCATCATTTACAAAATCTTATTTTTTATGTAGAGTCCACAAATCATGTATATTTATTGACTGTTCATACTGACTCTTTGTTTTCTATCTTAAACAAAAACATTTTTTTTTTAAAAACCTAATATTAACCCTACGCTACGCTTATTATACGTGATTTTCACTATTTTCGGAAATTCATAAATTTTTCTTTCTTTGTTAATTCACTTTTTACAATTATTCAAATTTTTTGTGGTAACAAGAATGACTAATGGTGATTCTTATAAGAAAACTAGCAGTCCTGTGCGCGATTTAGTCCGCGCGTTATAAAAATCTAATGTAAATGTAAATCCGTTCTCGAATCCACTTGAACATCACAAAAAATACATTAAAATCGGTCCAGCCGTTTACGAGGTGTTTAATTACAAACAAACACAAAATATTTATATAATATATAAATAAAGATAATACCTTACGTTAATGGTTCAAATACAGTGTTCTGTATGTGCGATTTCATTTTATCCAAGCTTTGGTTGTAACAGTTTTGCCCAATGGGATCATTTATGCGATATGTCACGTTTCGGCAATGAAGCTCGAGTACCATCGAGTAGGAAACTATACGACTGACGATCATGGGACCGTACTTAGTAGCTTAAATTGATATTAGAACATCAGTTTTTTAGATGCTCGTACGGCATTGTTTTTGTTATTGTGGTATTGCTTTGTGTATAATGCTTTGTGTTTAAAAGCCTTAACAATTCAGATATATAATTAATTTGTGGGGTCTTATTTTGATGTATAATTTTCGTGAAAGAGTCACAAACATATACAACGCACACATGCAAAGGACTTTCGCATTTTTAATATTAGTGTGGAAGTGTTTCTATCTATTAAGTTAAGTTAAAGTATGTGCTTAGGAAAGCAGTCGTTCAATATTATGTTACAATTAAAAATGGTTAGCCATTATTAGCTGTAAGTATTCGTAATAAATAGATTTTATGAGAGCTGATTTTGTATAAATAAATACATAAAAGCGTGAATTCACCACCGGTTCTTAGTGAACACACCATCAGGAGCATAATAGCCGTGCTGATTCTAAAGGCATAGCTTAAAGTCTCTGTGCATTAGTTAGATTTCCAAGTTTTTGTGCATTAGTTAGACCCAGGAGCATTGGCTCCTGGGTCCTACAAACCTGACTGCCAACAAAAAACCAGCTCATAGTCTGAATCGCAGATAATAACAAAAAAAAAGAAAAGTTAGATTTCCCAATTTGAATTCTAGTTATTACCCCATAGGTACCTTTAATATTATGTTTGATAGGCTTGCATCCTGATACGTATAACTTGGTAGGTAGTAGTGACATCTAGTTGTGTAACTAATAACTTTGTAAAAAAGTAGACATGCGCCGTAAAATAATTATCAGTCATGCCTTTATATACGTAAATATTAGTGGACACAACACCATCTAGCCTAAAACTAAGCATAGCTTGTACTATGGTGACACGGTGACTAAGTAATAAATTATATACTTTTTTTATATAAATAATTATGACAAAGACCTATTTTCAACACATAAATGTTTGACCTTCGAAGGATTCGAAATCTCAACTTCCAGCGTAGAGGGTAGAGCGACTGCTTTTGACGACCTCTGTGGCGCAGTGGACTAAGGTCCAGCTGAGACGCAGAAGGTTGCGGGTTCGATTCCTGACGCAGAGTAAATATTTGTATGATCTGCAAGTGTTTGTTTCGTGTCTGGGTGTTTCTATGTATAATAAGTATGTATTTACAATTAAAAAAAAAAAGTATTTAAGTAGTATATCAGTCATGTAGTACCCATAACATAAGCTCTGCTTATTTTGGGGTCAGATGATGTTGTGTGAAAGGTCCAGCAATATTATGATTATTATTATATTGTGACTACTAACTGAAGTAAAATGCCATTGAAATTAATGAATCCACTCAAAGATTTTACTTATAATTAACCCCATATATAAATCCTACCCTTATCTTTATGTTAAAACCGCGCGACAGTTTCTAAGCACACCGCATTGTGTAAATCTCTCATGATTTTTCTAATCTTTTCCACGTCGAAAAAAAATATTTGAATGGATAATAAAGAATTGAATGTATATTTTTCTTAAAATACTTCTCATAATACCCTTGATTTAAGACGGCATCCATTCGGGTGTAATTAATTTCCTTTCATCTGTTTCAGGTGGAATTTTGAGGAAGCAGAGAATAAGGTATTTATTTGACACTCTTAGATTTTTGCGATAGCATCGTCAACTGAAAATCAACTCCATCGTGTTTGAGTTAGAAGATCTTTATTTTGCAGTGTGATCTATGACATAAGAAAATCGTCTTAATAAGATACCTGTTAACAAAAAAATATGCTTCACTAAATTGATGAACTTACTTACTTTTGTTTGATAAGGTTTTGATATAGTCAAAATCATTTGAGATTTAAGATACATATTAAATAGTACATAGTAAATAGTAAAGAAGGCTCAATCAACTCGTGCATAACCTTAAACATGCATTTATATTATGCAAAATAAATGATTGATTTGTAATATAAGTGTTAATAGTTTCAAGCAACAGAACATTTTGTTTTGTTAGCAGAGAACGTTTGGAGTCAACTACGTCGATTGCAGATAAATAGATTTTCATACATTAGTTCAGCTTATTTATTTATTGAATATATTTAATACCAGAACCAGGACCACTTACACTAAATAATTCGATTTCAGTAGTCAACCATACTTGCCTATTTTGTACAAAAATATCAATAATAATAGGTAAAAAATAATACAACACAACTACTGCAGCTCATAAAAACCTTTCAGTTTATACCAAATTTGATCAAATATAGATTAACATAAAACATATAATAAGGTAGATGTCAGTTGAAAATCAGTCTTAGGTTTCACAAAATTAAGAATACGACACCATAAAAGTAGCCCAACTTTGTACAAAAATGTCAGTCTTTGTTTGATAATAATAAACTATTAAGAACCGCGAGGGAACCATAAATCCTCTACTCCGAAGGTAATTGTTTGAAACAAATAAATAAATATTGATGGGCAAATCACACAACACAATCTCGCCCCAAACTAAGCATAGCACCATACAATGGTGACCAGATGACTGATATAATACTTATATATTTTATATACATACTTGTAATACTTTATAATATCCAGACACACAGCAAACACCTAAGTTCATCGCATTAATCTTTGTCTTTGGAGGGAATCGAACCGCTAACCTACAGCGCAGAAGGCAGATTTACTACAAACTGAGTTGATAGGCCAGCCTAATAGACGACTCAACTCGTGCAGATCTGCAGTGTCCATAATACTAACGGATAATTTAACAGAATGTGTACATCTGCTCTTCTGATTTTAAAAGAACTGTAGCCAAGACACCTTTTCAGAAACCAAAAGGTTCCATAAAAGGATAGTATCCTAAGACGCGTATATAAAGCGTTCTAAAAAAGGACTTCTGATGATTAAGGTAGCAGAAGTTTTTTGGTGAAAGTGGCCTAGGTACATCAACTGCAATTTCTGAGTTTCTCATTTGGTATTTCACCAACTTTTACCAACTCTCGTTGCTAGGCTCGGTTTTGTTATTAAACACTGTTTAAGGTAAGGCCAATGAAGTTTGAGCTCTTTTTCCAAGAGTTATGGATGAAAACACAACGCTACTTAGGTTGCTTCAAAGTCTTTATTATTAATCAAGACATCTTTATGAACCTCGTTTCATTTTAGGTAGTGGTGTATAAGTAGGTAGATATTGTTACTGTCAACAGCTGTATTCAACCGTATGCTTGAGGATCGCGTATATCAGATATAAATAGAAATTGAATAAAAACAAAGCTCAAAAAAAAACAAATGATAAATAAATACCGAACTCAGTTGTGCGGGTTTATTGTAGGCTGATTATGAAAAAAAAACATGTTTAAAAATACTTAAAGTTTAGAGTTAAAAAAACATTTAAGATCAATAAGAAAATTCATTCATTCCAATACAAGCGAGCCAAATTACGAGATGTCTGTTAAAATTACGTGTAAATATTGAAGCCCTAATGGCAAAGACCTATCTAAATCGACGAGACGGTATTCCTTTAGACAATTATGTACGCCCTGTGAATGTATTTGAGTTACGAGACCCAGCGGTTATATTATAAGAGCTCTCTCTTCTAAAACACAATGAAGCACTGTCTTTCGTTTAAGCATCGCTTGCACAGGTAGTGCAATATTTTTTTATATTTCGTACTGGACTCAAAATTTGCAATAAAAAAGTTGTATAATTTTTAACGTCTAGTCTTTAACGAGTTAAATGCATGTTTTTCTAGGAAATAATCCTTATGCCACATAAATCAGACGAAATAATATTTCACCAGAAAATATTATGACGATTAACGAAAAATAATTTCATCGTATCAATGTTATCAAGCGATGAAATACGTTTTACAGATGATTCTTTTGTTACGTTGTTCACGTGTTAGTTCTGTGCAGTCTTTCAGCTGCTTCAGACAGTAATATTCTAGGTTCAACCATGGAATGACTTAGTAACATATTCTACGAAACTCAGTCCCAAGGTTTCAATTTTCTCACCTTTGCAGATGATCATGGTCCGAATTCTCACGTCGTCCCAACTCCCAATATAATAACCACCTGTCCCCAATAGGCCCGTAACCGCTATCCGCTTTTGCCCCATTTACGCAGGACCAAAACTTCGCTAGCTCTGGTTTCCTTATAAACGACGACCGACATATGACAACGACGTTTATGACTGTACTACCTACTATTGAAACTGGTAGTTTTGATACAAGTTAGTAGTAAGTTAGTTCCATCATTAATATCAAACATTCAAGCGCCATTGAAACTATTACATGTATTTGAAAATATGAATATTATTATAATGAAAATATTACACCTTATGTATATTTTAGTATTCTTTTTTATGATTTTAATGATAACTTAGTATATCACGATGGCTGAATTACCAACCTTATGATCCTTAGTCGGTTACTAATTTGCGCTAATTACAATCGTTTGACGGTCGCAGCTACTCCAAAAATGAGGCTTTACAGCTAAATTAGATTCGGATATCCCAGGGGTCTGCCTAATACCAGCTTAGTTGGAACAGCCAACATGCCATAAATGGATGTTCGCGAATTCGTTACCGTTAAAATTTAATACGTCAGTCAGTATCGGAAGGACTGTAGTACCCTCGTACTGGAGTTCAGCCTAAGATGAGTTATTTATGCTACGAGTTACTGATTCGATTCTGATTTCGATTGAGTATTGGCCTTGGAACCTGTTACATGTGGCATACAAACCACTTTAAAAATGTTTCAAAAATGCACTGTTACATGTGGCATACAAACTACTTTGAAAAAGTTGTAAAAATGCACACGTCTAATTTAATCTTCAGACGTACCTTTGACATCCTCAAGGCCTAAGTAACTAGAGATCTAAGGGTCTACTTAGCCTATGGATAACAGTCGTAAACATGTTTGTTTATTGTTTTGTTTTGCTGATTCTAGGTATACTTTGACTCTCTATGAGAACAGTCCATTGCGTATTGGATGGTAGTGTAGTATCAGAAACATTATGATCAATACAAGACCTTAAATTCGCAGATACAGAGTGTTTTTTTAAAACAGTAATATTGTAACTCAAACAATAACGAGCCATCATCTGCTGGATTTATGTCTGATTTTTCTTATTCATTGCACAATTTTACAGTATTAATTTTTTTCTATATATTGATAGGTTTATAATTATGGCTTTGGGAATTCGATGCTTATTGTCAGAGAGTAAGGTTTAATTGCTATGTGTGATTACGGTACGATTTGGGAATTAGCCCTATTATAGTGTTGGATTTCCGATGATTAGATTTGCGTCAAATAGGTATCTCAATTTTAGAGCCAACCCATATGGACATGTTGGCTGCCTCCATTTTTGTATGGACAATGCTTTGAGAATCCTTAGAATGCACTTACATTGAAGCAGGATTTTATGTTATGAGCCAAACTAAGAAGGAATGTACCTGTCTTATCAGTTGTATGATTAAAATAATGTTTTGCGTATTATAATTACGTATACGTAACATAATATACGTATTATAATGTAATGTATTATGAAAAGGCTAGGTGGTTTCAAGTAATAATGAATCACCTAATACAGAAACATTACCACTTAAACAAACTCGGTAATCAGGCAATTATAAATAACAATATTCGCAAAAATGAAGTCGCAAATCAAAGAAGCCCGAAACAGATGCCCACCAAATGCCTCCGAAGACCGCTTTGCAAATTAAAATCGTGAAACTTGGAGTTTCGGAAGCACTCGCCTTCACCCACATTAATTTGAGCAAGTTTCGAGTATACAAACCTAGATGGTTGGAAGTTTTGCCAATTATGTATTGTTTAATTTTAGAAATAATTGAATTTAGTATTCACTTGGGAGTATTCTTGAATGATTACCATGCACAAATCTGAAAACGCAGATCCCTAAAGACCTTTCAGCCAAGTCTGGTTGTGAGCCTTTTTATCCAATAGAACTGAACTGCAGCGTACTGGATCCAAACTCAAAGAAACGGGAGACAAGCATAAATGTTATTTTTTTGTGTTATTGTATCTGCACGCGGCTTTGCCCGCGTGGCCGCATATCTATGCCAATTTAATTCAAACCCATTTGAGCTTAATGAAGTAGCAAACTAACACATATACGCACTAACTTTGGCATATATAATATAAGTGGTATAAATTACGATTTTTGTGGTTCACGATTGCCTAGTCCATGTGTATTACAACTTATTCGTGCAAGTTTTAAGCCATTTTAATTTACTTCTATTGACTGACTGACTCGCTATGCTTTCGTTAACCTATACGTGTTAGGTAGGTATCTCCTTAGAAGTACAAAAGTCGAATCGTCGATAGTCATACAAGTCAAAAGCATGCATAATCAATGTTTTGATACGGTATCGGAATCGTATTCAAACCAATGTTCACGCTCAGCACGCTTCCTTACTAACACCTCTTTTGGGAAATTCATTTGCATACTCGTATTGCTTATCCTATGTCTGGTATTTAATTGAAATAAACAAAGCAAGTTTTTATTATTCTTAGACGTATTTTTAAGTCTACAAGAAATCCTTACAGTTTCGCCATGTCCCGTCTGTTTGTCTGTCTGATTAACAGTATTTTCGTGGTGTCATTTTTCTCGGTTATACGTATTAGTAGTACTACAAAGTTATCAAATAAAACTAACTTAGAATATGTTGTAGGTGTAAACATGTAAAGAAAAGATCATTTACGAGGAAACTAAGGTACTCAATCTACAACAACACTACACATTCACAACTTGCGTTCCAGTAAAAAAGATATTGATGAATAAAATACACACACAGAGTTTACAAAAAAAACATTTCACCATAGCCTAAGAAATACAAACAAACTAACACTTAGGAAACCTAGAACCAACTATGGACAAAGAAATATAATGTATGAGGGTGCACAACTGTATAATAATTTACCTGGTAATTTAAAAACCTCTAAGTCACTAAGCCAATTTAAGCCTCTAAGACCTATATTTAAAACTAAAAATAAAAAATATGTACATATATGATAAGATATTTTAATGTATCTACTAGATCTCTATAATGAAACCTACTTAAGTAACTGGTAGTTGTAAATCTAGTTTTTAAGCTCATTATAATGTAAGTGAACCCTGTTCTTTTATGAGTCAATACATTTGTCTAACCTTATTTAATATAATTTGATTTTACCCCTGCGTGTGACTTATTGTTAGGTCTTTTAAAGATATATGATGTTTCTTAAAGAGTTTTTCGATACATTTTTGATTGAAGTCAGTGTTTCCCCCTACCAGCTAGACCACTGTTTCGGTAAAATATTTGGATTGTTTCAAAACATTTGAAAATAATGATAAAAATACAAGGAAAATCACAGCTAGTATGACTTTGAGTAACCTAATTTGACTTTATGCAATATGCAAAATCCGGCTTAATTTTTTGTTATTTTGCTAACTAAATGGTTTGCAAATTTATTTTTTAAGCTATTTCGGGATGCGACAGTACCTATTCTTATTTTAATTTTAATGGCATTTATCGTGCTATTATTCTGTTTGTATTATACCTAATATAAAAACAGCCTAATCTATGTCATAATGTAAGTACAAGGCATAGCTCTGAAAATTTCATGCCCAGACCGGTAAACATTTTGTTAACCGTTAAGCTACCTACATGCATTCCCACTATATACGCCATAAGGTCGAAAATCCTGTGCTAATGTATTTTGGCCAGCTTTCTAGTCCTTAATCTGGATAACGGTAATACTTGCATTGTTAGTGCCAACAGCTTTGTATCTGTTGGTATGAGTATCTTAATTTATATCTGAGTTGTATAAATCCAACGTCCTATTCCATATTATATTGTAAATGTGATAGTTTAGGTGAATAATCAGATTTTTGTGTATTTATAAGTGTGATCACGGTGTCCCGGTATTTTGAGAGGGCTCAAAAACGTTCTTCCCGGAAATCAATTGGGGATGCCTTTGTTCAGCAGAGGACTTCTAAGGGCTGATATGATGATGATGATGATGATGATGATGATGATGTTGATGATGATGACGATGATGATAATATTTATATGATTGTTTGTGGCTCAATCACGCTCTAACAGATGTGCAGATTTAAATGAAACTTGGAATATATGTAATGGCAACCTTTGTGGCGCAGTGGGCCAAGGTCCGGCTGAGACGCAAAAGGTTGCGGGTTCGGTAATCTGCAAGTATTTTTCGGGTCTGGTATGTATAATAGGTATGTATTAATAAAAGTATATAATACTATATCAGTCATGTCTGAGCACAAGCTCTGGCCCCAAAGTATGTTTAGGGCCAGATGATGTTGCGTGAAATGTCCGGCATTATTTATTATATTTAATGGTAAGCAAAAGGCTACTTTTATGAAAAAATCACGTGTGTGAATACTCGGACAGAAACAATATGTAATAATTAATATCATTTTCATCATAATTATACTCGCGCTATTAAGTTTCAACTCCCAAAATTGTTACACTGTTCATCATTAATGTAATGCAAATCTAAATATATAAAAGAAAGTCGTGTTAGTTACACCTATTATAACTCAAGAACCGCTGGACCGATTCGGATGAAACTTAAAAGAAACTTAAAATGAATATAGTTAGTAACTGGGATTAGGATATAGGCTATTTTTTATCCCGGAAAAACAACGGGAACGGGAACGGGCCGCTAGCGCCATCTATAAATATTTATCTGTAACTTTGTTAATCTCTGTAATTATTACAATAATTTAAATAGCTATCTATGTTTTAATAGTGATATTAGTACTTTAAAATTTTTGAGAAGTTGTAACCGCCCAACGATGTGGGCACGGGTCATCTAGTTTTAAATAAAATGTTTGAACAAAAACTCGCGCATATATTGCTCCATATACTTGTTGGTAATTTGATTTAATTTCAAGAGATCAACATTCAGACATTATTATATCAAGTCTATCGCAACCAGTATACCAGTAGTCCGCCCCGAACTGAGACATCGCGATGTCAGTATCGTGTTGTTTTATTATAAGATAGTACCTAGGTAGTTAACTACATAGATGAGAAAATGTATGAATAAATTAAAACTTTCTTTAGGTAAATACAAGCTTATTAAAATAAGTCTAATTACTATTATTTTACCTATTCTTAATTACTAAGAAGTTCCATAGAAAAATTCTTGAATCCATCAGCTTGCTCGTCATTCTTGACAAGTTTCAGCTCAATCGGCTTATTTTTTGAGTAGTTCAGTTGAACAGCACTTTAGTTCCATCATCAGATCTGCTCGATGTCACCATAATGACATACCTTCTATATGTACAATGCTTTAATTGAGAAAATATAAAAGAAACTTCTCAAACTAAAATAATAAATAACAAATCGACCAGTCTGGTTTTATGTTTAAACCTGTGAAGTCAACAAAACATTAGCAAATGGGAGCTCATGTTAATCGTTGTTCAAAACCTGTGTTTTAAAAATTATTCATTCTAGAATAAAAATATATTTGAAATGTACAAACAAGGCACTTTCAAGTAAAAACACCTCTGAAACTTTTGTATAACTTTAATATTTTTTTCTCATTTGGAACACCATATTTTAACAATCCCTCTTCTATTTTGGTTCAATATGTTACCAGTTTTCTTAACTCCACTCCACCACTCCACTTAAATTCAATCTGTCAACTTACCAAACCATAAAAAATTTCTAAGTTATCATCGGACAGACAAACATACAAACCAAAATCGCCTAATTTGCCACTGTTATTTATCTGTTATATAGATATTATTTCATATAAATCCTTATGTTTACCCCATTTTTTAATATTTTAGTCTCAGTAGTCTAAGCAATGATTGTTAATGGATCGAATAAGACGTTTGTAGTAATCTTATTTGTCCTATTATTTTAACCGAAAATGGGACAAATGGGAATGATCGTTATTCTTCGTAGTGTTTTTTGAAAACATATAATAAAGCTTTAATGGCAATTACAAGGACAGACTTTCCTTCTTTTTTATAATTACATAATTAGGTAGCGTGGTAAGACAAAGACACATAATCATTAAAAGATTAAAAGCCACTCTTACAAATTCTGATTATGATTATGAGATATACTCTCTTAGTATAGTTTGTCTTTGACAATCTAATGTCAATTAAGACAGATTCAAACAACATATTCACTAACCTGTGAATATAGTCTGAGAAGAAATACCTATTGAGCATTTTAAAATGGCATGTACGTTTAGGAGGGTTAGGTTAGAAAGATATGTGTATTCATAGTATACATTGAGTTTGGTCTTTTTAGAAAATACAATCGAAACACTGCGACAGTTTTAGTATTTACAATGCATTTTCTTCTCGCCAGCTAAAGGCTAAGCCATATTTCGTGCACCGTGTGCTGACGTCACACAGCAGAGGCAGAATTAAATTCTACTTGCTTCTTGTACATAAGATAAGGTTGCTATGTCGTAAACGTGTGTAAACAGGCAAGTTAGAATTTCTTGCAAAGCTTCGGTTTCTATAGAAGCGGTGTCATGTTATTGTGTTAAAAGTTTGATCAGCTACAGATAAATGCGAGATTGAATACCGTTGCGAGGCTTCCGTAGTTTTCGTTAAGCTTTAGGTGAGCTCTTAACAGTTATGCGTTCCTAGTACATGTTCCTTAACAAACAAGAGCAAGCATATGTTGATAATGGGACGAATGAGGCATTTTTTGCCTTGAGCATATCTCATTGGTCTGATTCATGGCGACCAATGGGAATAATTAGACATTTCTGCCACATTTGTCATCAATCGTACATAACTTGGGAAAGATGGGAATGATAGTATTTACAATTTGCCTTGAGCATATCTCATTGGACTGATTCATGGCGACCAATGGGAATAATTAGACATTTCTGTCACATTTGTCATCAATCGTACATAACTTGGGAAAGATGGGAATGATAGTTTTACAATTTAATTGTTTAATTGTGATCAAACTTAAAACCAATCTTAAAAAAAGGGTTTGTAAATTTTTGGTTCTAATTATCAAAATAATATTACGGTCACAGATACTTAGAAAGGCTTTAACAACGTGGTAAACGGTTTCGTAAGGAATTTACGTCGGTAAGGTACCCATTAGTACCTAAGTAGGTTCTGGAATGCTTGTGGTTCCTAAGATAGTCATATCTTAGTACAACGTATAATTTTGGTTATACATATGTACATTATTTATTTATAGAAATCTATAATATTAGTTTGAAGAGCAAATTATTAACAAATGGTCAGATCTATTAACTCATAATTTATGGCCCTTTAAAAAATTACATAAGTGTAATTGTGAACAATGGCTTAGTACCTACGTTTTTTTAACATTCGTTCTGCTTTTTAAGCCGTAAAAAGTTAACAAACAGACATACAGACAGTAACATTTTAAAATATGTATAAAGTTATTGGTATAGAAAAACCAAAGTTTTAACAACGTAATTTTAAAACATAAATTATTCAGACCAATAAACAATGTTCGCGTTATTTTACCCGCTGCTGGCAAAGATCATTTTTCTAAAACATTATCCTCATTAAATCTGTTTTTTCATGCGCGAACCTTTAAAAAATCCGATAGGAAAAATTCCTTTGATACAAAGATCCTCCAAATACAACGAAAGTCGAAGAGGTCGACATTTTCCCAGTATCTGAAAATTATGAAAATTATTTCGCTTTGCGGGTTGTGCTTTACTGCATAATGTCATCGTTCTCGTGGTATACTACTAACTTTGGACGAGCATCACTGGAATGATGCTATTGTTTTTAGATGCCTACAAAATATAATCAACGTGAAGATTACTCCGGCTTCTTTTTTCTTGTTATGTTACAAATACCAGATGGCGATGTTGGAGACTAAAAGATTTTTGTAAAACGCTAAAGGCTTTAGTTTGATCTCTGCAAAGAGAAAAACCATAGTTTTTTTTAAAGATATTTAAATTCCTTAACTAGCTTACATACTAATACGAAGTATCGTATGTGTTAGTTGTATGGCCTTACAACTTTTCTATTTACTTATGTATATGAGTATTACATAATCTTCTTGGCTTTAGTTATAATCGATAGGCATGATAGAGAATTTTAGTATTAATCTAGAACAATAATGGTGAAACCATGTATTACCGCATAATTTCGTTCTAAACATTGCAGTGAGAGTAAACCCAAGCTCACACCAGTTCATTCACGTATTGTTTGCGAGAATTCACAGAAATCCACTAGGATTTTGCAGAATTCAGTTTTACACCTCGTTGAATATGTTTCGTGAGATTTACGTGAAATTTAAATGTTCCTAGTAATGTATTTACACAAATACCTTTTTTTATGAACCTGATATTTCACAATAGAGCTATAGTTTTTTTTTTAATTAACACTAACAATAATATCAAATATATGGTGAAATGGTTGTGTTGTCTAGTAACGACCGTTTTAAACGATTTATAGATAGATCAACTGATCCAGAACACTGAAAGAAAGCAGCTTAATAGACGCCTATTTTAGATTCCTTTAAAACGCTTATCGTGCTTAAGCTACGCAGCGCGAGCCGAGTTCCAAGTGTTGCCTTATACTGTATTTGGTGTTGTAGCTTTAGTTTCTATTATTTTGTTAACTAATAATAGAGACTGAAGAAAAAATATAAGCTGTTCCGACCCTACCTAGTGGTACAAGAGCTTCGAGATGATTATGCAATTTTTTAGATACAAATGTTGCTGGATATAGAGTTATACTGAGATGACGGCTGATAAGGGAAATGGAGAGAAAAGACTTGTTATCTTGATGATAACTTGACTTACCGATGATGTAGTTTCTGTTGCTGCATTATTCTCCGTTTTTGTCCAGAGAACAGATTACTTTCTACGTTTTCGCAGTCTTTGGTCGCCGGTGAAACCTTCTTAAGATAATCCAATCCAAAATAAACATTCCTTTACATTTTCTTCGTTACGTAACGGTGTAAGATGCTCTACATCCAAGCTCCAGGAAATACGAGCTACAGTGACAGCTTGGAGCGCCCCAGATTTAGTTCAAAAAACGACCAACGGCAAGACCAGGTGGCTCCAATGTAAACTGCGCTTTATTACGTTTGACTTGAATTCATTGTTCCTCAGAGCTGGCTATCCTAAGTACGATGAAAAGGGTGCTTGATGGCACTGATCGTGTATTAAATATCAATAGAAACTTTGAGGTTATCAAACTCTAAGGCAGTTGTCGGCAAAAAGGATAAACTAAAACTCATCAACTGGTATTAGTAAAGCTGACAATCATGAATATAATATTCATGATTAGATAGATTTTGTAAATATTTTCTTTAGTGACCTGAGGAAATACTAACACGTGTACAAATAACAGCATTTGAAGCGAAACTTAGAGGAACAGTGCAAATAGCTTTATCCACTCAACAAATAAATTGATGAATTTGACTCCACGTGCTACTCTAATCTACCAATGATTTTAATTCCACATATCGTTCCATCCAATGAAGTCGCGACGACAATCCGCAAAAATGTCGTGAGTCGTAATATACAATTCAATATATATTATTCGTTGATTTAGCCGATGATTTTCGTTCCACTTTAACAAAAAAACGTGACGTAACGTTGCAAAAAATATTCTCGTACATAAATGGACGCAATGGGAAAAATGCGGACAGAACAAAAACGTCACGATCACGAGACAACTGAAGGTAAGCTTACACGGGCGATTGAAATTGCTCAGTCCTAAGCAATACTAACCAATTATGACGTCATTACAACACTAAGCAATTTAGCAATTTCAGTAAGCAAATACAATTGCTTCATATTGGCAATGGCCAATATGTAGCAATTGTATAGGGATACCACAACACCCTTCCTTGCTTTGAAGCATTAAGGAAAACTATTTGCTGCAAACTATTTTTATTGGAAAAAAATCGGTCAGGTGCTAAAGTAGCTCCCGAGAGAGTACCTACCGATTTTTTTAGTATCATACATCTTTTATAATCGGTTATTATTACTAGTCCAACTAAACTCAAAAAACAAAGCTACTTGTTTTTTATTTACCTTTTTTCTACGAGTAAAATCTTAATGACTTTAGGTCAAGGGGTTAACTGACGATGACTATGTTTTGGTTAACTGGCGAGTTCAAACCATAAACCTTTTAAGGCTGTATTTTTGAATTGCATTGGCATAAATGTTTGATTTTTCTAAAGCCGGCCATCCCATGCCTTAGTAACAATAATTATAATAAGCTTTTATTGCTGTTAATTTTAACTTATTTAACAAAAAATACTTAAAAGTTTAAAATACAGGTAAAAAACAAAAACTAATTTACTTAAAATAAAGCATTCGGTTGGTCTTCTCTCATAACAGCTTGTCTTTTGACAAAGGCCTCCTCTAAGGCTTTCCACTTGTTTCAGTCTTTTGTTGTGGATAACCATCCTGGGCCTGCTACTTTCTTAAAATCATCTTCCCATCGCTTTGTCTGTCTTCCTCTGCTTTTGCTTTCTTTAGGGTACCATTCAGTTATTATTTTGGTCCATTTTTCTCTCTTTTTTTTCAACATTTTCTTTCATTTTTCTCTTTTTTCTGCATACTGCTTAAAATTTTTTGAACATAGTCTTTTCTTTTGTCTTTTAACTCCTCAAACCAAATACGCTTCTATCAATTTAAGTCTAACATAAATTGATTTTATTTTGTTATTGTTCTGTTAAAGCAACAGCAAAATACATGTCTTAGTATTAGATATTAATTTCCTGCTTTATAGCCACACGCGTTCCCTAGAAAAAAGGTTTTGGCATTCAGACGGTCAGACAGACAATGAGTCGGACAACGAAGTGCTTCTGTAAGGGTTTCCGTTTTTCTTTTGAGGTATGGAGCCCTATGAATGTCTTTGTAAGTGTACCTTGATAGGGATTCAACGGCGCGTGTCCCGTTGGCCGCAGGATGAAATAATGTTTGGTTTGCATTATGTTGGAACTCGTTAAGTAACCATTGCTTAGGTATGCGACCAGTTCTATTGTCAGGATAAAAATAGCCTCAAGTTTCGCTTCTATGATTATAGATTTTCCTCAGTATTTGTTACTTGAAACAAAGGAGCCAGCGCATTTTTCAGGACGCTTACAAAATTTTCATAAAGTATGTGTTTATGTTCTACGGGCTTTGAACGCTTACGTTATTTAAAATACTTGGCTATGAAACTATGTACATTGTAAACTCTTTGCAGTGTTGCAACATTTTAGAGAAAACTATTTAACATGGTTTTCTATGACATGACCCTACTTTCCCCAAATTATTCGATACCATAAACAAACGTTTTCTAAATTTTGGCGCCCAGTCTTTGTTAGGACCTCGTTCCCACTTTTACTTTAACTATGTGGTGGTTAGAAAAACATTCTCGTGTCTTACAATGGGAGACAGTATTGAAAAAGCTAATACCTATACCGGTATACCCGATATGGTTCCCAGTTTACCCGAAACTCACCCTCCACACCTTTAGGGACATGTCATCTCAAACTACCGTACAAGGCCAGGTCAAATGTCAAAACTCATTACTGTTAATCTCTTTGGTAATCCCTGCAGAAGCGCAAGCCATGCGAATCTAACAATCAGTCAAGATAATCTGACTCTTATGCATTCTGGTATAGAGACTAGTAATACGTTAGATTTGTAGAGATATGAATGCCCTGTGCTATTTTGTAACGCAGTTGGAGGCAGAGCGGATTAAATTTCCTCTTAGTGTGAGTCATAAGCGTGGGCGGAATCATTTATTGTGTCACATACAAAGATAATTATATTACATAGCTCCATTCTTCATATATAGAATTATAGTATTTTACAAGGTAGTGCTTTGTCCCACAAGGTAGCTTCGCACTTCTTTTAGATCGATATATCGATATACAACACTGACTCGATTTACTTAATCGATATAAAACAGTGTCACATCACTACAGCTCGTCTATGATTCTCTCATTCTTTTTTCGTGCGAGGTAGTAAACGCACGCGTCTAACTACAAGCTCATCCAAGTTAAGTGACGACTCCAAATTGTAGATTAAAATGTCGAAAAGGAAAAATGCAGACTAGGAAGAATAACTTTTGCAGCGATGCCAAGCTTGAAAAGAACAGGCTGGTTGACATCGTCGAATTATTGTGTTCTCGGATTCTGAATCAGATTCAGACATTGAAGGTAAGCCTAAAAATGTATTTAAACATGCAGTAAATCAATTCGACTCCTTTAAACCATCTCTAAGTCTGCCGGGTGGTTAACTGCGGGTTATTCACGAAGGCTAGACATGATGCGTTAAAACCTGGGGGTAGACTGAAGGTCATTTTTATGCATGAAGCATGTAGACATGCAGTTAGTCAATTTGACTCGTTAAAACCATCTCTAAGTCTGCCGGGCGGTTAACTGCGGGTTATTCACGAACGCTAGACATGATGCGTTAAAAACCTGGGGTTAACTGAAGGTAATTTTCATGCATGAACATGTAGACATGCAGTTAGTCAATTTGACTCGTTGAAATCATCTCTAAGTCTGCCGGGCGGTTAACTGCAGGTTATTCACGAAGACTAGACATGATGCGTTAAAAACCTGGGGGTTGACTGAAAGTCACACACAAAGGTCATTTTCATGCATGAGTATCATGTATGCCTGTCCAAGGAATATAAATCAACACAAAAATGAAATTTTTGTTCGCGAAAATGTTTCATAACTACCCTCATATTATTATTTATTTTTATTCTTTTTCTATTTATAGAAATCGAATCCACAAAAATGAGGTGTTGATGGACATAGGTATTCCGATTGATGACGGTCTAGCGGTCACGCAAAATACGTCATTGCCTGATGAAACGCTGCCCGAACAAATTATCCACGGAAAATCAAACCTCCATCGAAGCCATACCCTGAAGCTCTGGCTGATATGATTCCAAAATTAGGTACTGAAATGCGTTTTGCGTTGGGAGACATGGGTCTCAGACCCAGACCCAGAAAATATCCATGGTGATATAGCTAAACGTTGGCTCCCCATACTGTGTAAAGGGTTAGCACCTTGGGGAAGGAACAAATTCTATAAGAACATAATGTTCCAGATAATTGTTGGCTTTTAAAAGTCACAAGCTTAAATCCCGGAATATCTGCAGCGACACAGACGACATATTTAGTTCCTAAAAAAAAAAACAAACTTGAAACGAAACGGGGGCCAATTGGGCCTGGGAATCACCGCCATGAAAAATTACAAAACTTCTATCAGAAGTTTGTAGCTGTCTATCATACATATACTTATACATATACTTTGCCGAGACCCAGACACGCTCTAAGTTAATTACACCATAATTGGACAAGTCTTTTTTGAATATTATTTAAGTCTGAGAAGGAGACGAAATCACTTTTCAAAACTTTCCGTAAAAATTAAGTTGCGAAAGTTATACATAAAATAGAAATAATAATAATAAATAAATAAGCCTGCAGATAAACATAATACGCCATTAGATGCGTTGAGTAATACTCGTACCTGGCTAAGACGGAAAACTGGTCAGCCCTTACTCGGTACCCCACGTCGGCGAACAGGGGGGGGGCACGGAGGGTACACAGCGACCCGGCCTACGCAGAGCACAACCTACTAGGAGATTCAAACTCATGCGCCGCCACCACCACCAACTCCGTCAGCATCGGCGCCGCAGACTAGACAAGCTACCAGCCGACCGCGTGCACTGACATGTCAGTAGTGGCTACCCAGGTACATTCAAGCAGGCTACATTATTACCATAAGTGTTGGCTAGCTATTACAAAAAATCTGTTTTAGATTGTGTATTACATGGTTATCGCATACCTATAACTACTCGTAACAATGTAACAGTTATATATCCCTGAGAACCAATGTACACAGGTAGATTAAAACTAATGCAGAGTTCTACATTCGTTTGCATTCGGGTTCTGAAGATCCGCAATGATGTATTCCGGATCACCTATACTTTTAACACTTAAACGTAATTAGCTCTCATAGATTTATTTTGAGCCTCAAATCATTTAATAAGTTCGTTCAAAAAGACCACTTCAAGATGGAGGATTACAGAACTGTCTGTAATCTATTACCGATAAACGGTTACCTAGCTAGCAGGAATCACACTAATTAGTACTACTTAGGTTATAAAAAATACCTGAGGTTTCAGTATGAAGATATTAATGTACAAAATACGACCTATGAACTTAACGCTATGAGCTATGGTTTGTCGATCACACCAAGAACCTTGACTAAAATACAAAAAGAAGTATTTGGTTAATTAAGGAATCGCGGCTTCAGCTCAGTATCCTATATAGACGACACCCTTTGCCTGGGAAACAACTATGAGGAATGTCTTTACAATGTCAGGTTAAATTTTCTAGATCAAAAATAAGTTATCGGCAGCATTATTACCTGATCTTTACTGGTGGAAAGCAAATATACTTATAGCTAAACAATCGGTAGAAAGAAAGTGAACTAAAATATCATATTATTTATTTAGATAAAATGCTTTTCTAGGTCTTAATTGTTTTGCTCAAAACAAATTTGATTGTGCTATATTTGATATGTGCGCATTGATAACAATATCCCCATTTGAATAAACTATCGAGATCCATTTAGCGAGATACGAGGTTTGTGGTCGTTCGCTTCATACATCAACACAAAAGAAAATAAAGAAACCAAAGAGGTGTCACGCAAAGTTTAACATTAGAAAGTAACTTTGTTTTCAAGTGTTTAAAACTATTATTGCAAAGTTTGGTCAACCTGACATAGACATTTTTGCATCCCGCACCATTACCAAGTGTAACACTTTCGTATCATGGAAGCTGGACCCAGGTGCAATGATTGTTTAAGCCTTCACGTTTTCTACGCATCAATATTACTTATATTGCTTTCCACCTCTATCTATAATTCTTAAATGCCTAGATGCAAGATTGAAAACGAACAACTAACTGGAATTATATCTTCCCTTACTCGCCCTCGCAGGCATGGTTTCCACTTATAAACCAGTTGTATAATATCTAACAATATATTCTTTAAATACACGATACGGCCTCGTTACAGAGTGCACCTACCGCAGGAGACTATCCTGGCTGCTGCGATTGTGTCAAGCAAGCGTTATCGTGGCGAGCCGCTTCACAATAGGCGTTAGTCAGCGGGTACTTATAAAGCAGTACCTATAACACTACATATAAGTGAACTACATATAACTCATACGGTTCCATGAACTCTCACCGTTCAGTGATCTCGTTGTTTCTGATCAGTAGCAGGATGTGAGCAACCGACTTTAATACTGCTCAACTTTAATAATTATAATAAACCTAATAGTTGCCCCGGAAAATGTAAGGTCGATTATTTGTGTGCAACAAAAATCTTAGCATTTAAAGAAATTACTTATTTAAAACCCCAAAAGTGCTCACACATGCGAGCCAAGACTGCATCAGCAGATGGATAAAAGGCATGTTAGCGGCGAGTGGCATCGATATGACGACGCGCAGGCCTTTCTGTAAAGCAACCGGCTGGACAGTGAACTCGCAAGCCTTCGCAAAGTTTTACAACTGCCCTGTGGTCACTGAAAACTTTGCAAGGTCAATTATAGAAAAATAAGTTAAGATTTTGATAAACGATATTATCATTTGCTTCATGAAATAAAAGGGAACTTTATTTAGTTACATAACATTGTCTCATATGAATAAAATAATCGAACCAAAAACTTTTGAGAAGTAGGTACTCTAAACATCTACCTTGTAAAATATTATAATTCTATATATGAAGAATGGAGCTATGTAATATAATATAAGATTAAATGAACTTCACAAGTGAAATTCAATCATTATTATATTAATAGCTCCATTCGAATATATAGAAACCCACCCACCACAACCCAATAAAAGTTTTTGGGTAAACTCTAAAGTAATGAGAGAATCATAGACGAGCTGTAGTGATGTGACACTGTTTTATATCGATTAAGTAAATCGAGTCCGTGTTGTATATCGATATATCGATCTAAAAGACGTGCGAAGCTACCTTGTGGGACAAAGCACTACCATGTAAAATACTATAATTCTATATATTCGAATGGAGCTATTAATATAATAATGATTGAATTTCACTTGCGAAGTTCATTTAATCTTATATTATTATGCACTATCTTATATATAAAATTTATGAAACTTAGGATTTTGAGATTTTTTTGAACTAAAACTAGTGTCGGTGCGCATAAGTGCTTCAGAGATTAGGTTGAATTGACAGTTCTGGCTATAATAGTCACTAGTAACCAAAGTCCTAGGCAGTCCTATAAACTCCGTTTCTAGAATTATCTACTAACATGAATTTACTTCTTAAAGTTAAAGTTACCCATTAACACTCTCGTTGAATGTTATTTAATGTTTAATTTATTTCAAACGGATAAAACAAGTTAATCGCTTAAACTCTTTGACTTGCCCCAACCATGATGAGTTGTTCAGCAAAGCTGTGCTGTTTCGCAGATTACCGTTGTCTGCAGCAATATTTGACTTTACACCAGTTTTTCTTACGTTGAATTTCACGATATTAATTTTGAATGTATCTAGCTTTGAGAAATGTTAACGTTTTCATCATTGGAAACTGAAACTTAACATTTGAGATGCAAGGTTTAATTTAATTATTATTTGGTTGTTTTCATCAGCTTTTGATGCAAACAGAACTCAAGAACAACGAATGAAATCAAGTTAATAATCTAAGAGTTGTTAAAATTCAAGAATAATCTCGATCTCGATCTCGAATAAAATCGATCTGATTTAACTTTTTCTCCTAACTTTACTCTGTCCCGGTCGCTACTTAGTTACGAACGTGGACCAAACTGATGAACCTAGTAAAGGTGTGGTGGAAAAATTAAGTGCACCTCTCAGAGAGGTTTTATCAACAGTATTTTTGGGAGAAAGTAACACATTTTCATTTTAAAAGTCCGTTTGCGCATTTTGGTAGTCTGTGAATTCACAAGAAATTCTAACAACACGACACATAAATCTCCCAATGCAATCAGAACGCCTTTTACCAGCTTTTACCTCACAAATCACCTCTGTAGCACAAATACACTCTTTTATTACCTCTAAAGTAATAAAACACTTCCAAATATAATCCCATAAATATAACGAAACGAAAATTTGGTACGAATTGTACAAGAATTATGTATGGATAAAGTAAAAGAAATGTAAATAGATAGTTAAGTAAACTTAAGTTATGTATTACAAATTGTACAATTATGATTGTTTTTTTAAATTTGTTTAGTTAAAATTAAAAAAATATTATCTCACCCTAAGTAAATACAAGTTCATACACAGTCTTAAAACTTATACAGGGTGGTAAAAACAGTGACGCCTGAACAAAAAAACTTACCTAGGTTATTTTAATTTTTTTTATTTAAATTAATTTTAAGAAAACTAACAGCTATGTAGACACAATGTTGTTTATAAAATAAGTAAGTAGAAATAATGTATAATGTATGAGATTTCAAGAAAAATAAATAAAACAAAACAATTAAATATAATGAGTAAAC
Organism: Lampropteryx suffumata; assembly: GCA_948098915.1. Taxonomy (NCBI): domain Eukaryota; kingdom Metazoa; phylum Arthropoda; class Insecta; order Lepidoptera; family Geometridae; genus Lampropteryx; species Lampropteryx suffumata. The sequence goes on along the minus strand of OX402558.1, from coordinate 7,562,094 downwards.
TACGATTGACTAGCCAAGAAGAACTTACTTATTGGGATGTTGAAAATGTCAATGTCAATGTTTGCCGTTGCCAATGAGTTGAACGAAATTATCCGAAAATACCACAAGTACGTTTGCCAATTCACATAGGTAAATGAGTGATTGTAAGTCTGTCTTTCTATTATATCGAAAGGCCAGAATTGCATGAAACAATTACCCGTTGATACCGTAACTCTTTAGTATACCACTGATGTGTTCACCAACTTTTATGATATATCAGTATGACGCGCAATGCTTATTGCGTGAGCGTCTCACAACTTTTGTACTTCACTTGCTATGAAGAGATTATGGTAATGTTATTATGGAATTATTAAAATGTTTATTTTTATGCTGGCTTTGCGATGTTTTGGTTAGAGCTCTTTGTGACAAAATATCCTTTGTTCTTTATGCAGGTGTACGTAATAAAGTACCCACTCGAATTTATAAACAAACAAGTTATTCGTTAAGAATATCAAACAGTTCTAGTCGTGCAAAACATTTCCTAAATGACCTTATGTTATGCTGTTGGTAATTGGTAAAATTATTTTAAGTTATTTACTAGCTGACCCGTGCCCACTTCGTTGGGTGGTTACAACTTCACAAAAAAATATAAAGTACTAATATCGCTATTAAAATTATAGCTATTCAAATTACTGTAATTATTACAGAGATTAACAAAGATACGGATAAATATTGATAGATGGCGCTAGCGGCCACCCGCGGCTTCGTTCACCCCGTTCCCGTTCCCGTTGTTTTTCCGGGATAAAAAATAGCCTATGTCTTAATTCAAGTTTCTAACTATATTCATTTTAAGTTTCATCCAATTTGGTTTAGCGGTTCTTGAGTTATAAGTGATGTAACTAACACGACTTTCTTTTATATATATATATAGATAGATTTAATAAAATGTACAGAATTAACTATAAAACAAATACTAAATAGTTCATCCATCTTGCCGTCTTAGTACCGTTTGAAATGATCAATAACTTAACTGATACAGACCATTGCCAGAGGGCATCGTTACCAAGGCACTAGCGTCATTGCCATATTAAATGACAATCTTAATATTATAAGCATGACCAGATTGGAGCCAATACCTTACAGTCTATATATTTAATAATACCGTACCAAAAAACAAACCAACATAGACCATTGTACAGATTTGAATCCGTCAGACACAAATTTTTGTTCAAAAACAAGATCTTATCTGAATAGAATTCTTGACAAAAAGTTTGTTCCCACCTGACCCACCTGAAAACTCAAGTGATCCTTTTATCTCGTCTGAGTAAAGGAAGATAACCCGATTTCATTTCTAAATGGTCCAAGCATTTATATCGATTCGATAATCTTTGGGTTTTTGGTGAAGATGCGAAATGATAATCCAAATCTGGGTTTAAAAGAGATTTGAACATCTAAGACCCATGCAAAGCTGAATAGAGCAGAGATGGGTCAAAATATTATGTTATTGGGCATTATGAAGATTTAAAATCAATTTAAATATGTTTGTATTGTAACTGCCGCTTTTTTATACGTCCGTAAAAACCGTCAGAAATACGCGGCTTACAAAAAGGTTCATTCCTGAACAAAACAGTGTTTTGAAAAACACTACACCATCTCTCGTCCCCAGAGGTTATGTTAATGTTAGTAGACAGTGCCACCTTGTGGAACAGATTGGCCATTAATAATAGATCAAGCTTTTTGTATGTGTGACGTTTGTTCTAGAAGTGCCTTAGAATTTGCTGTTTTATATTTAAGAAGGTTTTACCACAGTGAGTAATGGAGGGTGAGAATTTTACTATCAATCTTACGACTTACCTGAATAGAAAAAAGCAAAAAGTTGCATATAATGGTTTGGGAGTAACTCTTCCTAACAGTCATGCTCAAAAAACTGTCTAAAACTCTATATAACTGTCATCCACAAACTACTAAGATGCTAATGCTTTCAACCATGCCGAATGCGATCGCGAGTAGGTATAATATTGTTTTGTTGGTATAATTTTATGTTTACAGAACAACCTTATAATAATTTTGATATTATACAGGTATGCCATGCCATCATAAAATGTTAAAAGAGTATATTCTTTTCTAAGACACATCTAGCATAGTAACACCCAAAACGTGAGAACAACGTGTAACAAGAAAAATAATGTGTTAGATGAAAAATTGCGTTTGTTAGCGTTACGTCGAAACGAGAAACGGCTTTCGTGCGTTCTCAACTTAGCCACAGCTCGAGAAAACAGCTGGTACAATAATAACTAAACCTTTTAAGAGTTCTGATTCAAAAATAACTAATACTCGTACTTTTAAAAAACTGTTGGAGGGTGTTAAATTTATAACGAAAATCTATACTTTCCATATAAGTTGATGTTTGGTCATCAAATGACTAGATAGATACATTTTACTTACATTTGAGTTGGTTCTTCTCGCATTACTGTTTTTGTAATTTTTTTGTTTGATTTTGTTGTCAATAACCAAGTCTACACTTGAGTATTGAAAGGAAAATCAAGCAAGAGATGGATAATAGTGTATACCAATGGGTAGCTCGTACAATTTTAGTGGAAATTGGTTCTATAGGTTTTTCATTTCAATATATACATGTATATCAATACATGAATGACAGCGCTAGACTGTTCCACCAACGGTATTATTTATAAACGTCATCCGCATCGCACAAACCAGCTCCATGCTTTTTAACAAAGAGGTCGTTTTTTGCAATGATCCTTCGTATTTACTAAATTTCTGCTAATCTGTCGAAGCAACACACCACCACTATTACCTATTTTCATAAGGCCCATAATTCAAGTATACTTAAATAGTAAACCAGCTTTCCTCTCAACACTAGTATTAACTGTTAAAGGCTCTTGCCACTTGCCGTGTTTTTGCGATGAAACTTGGCGATATAAATCTAACAGTATGAAGTTGGGATTGTGTTAGAGCTGTGATGGATGACGACGGACGCAGTACGCAAAGTGCCTGATTTGTGACCTGGGACTTAGGTATGGTAATATATTCTTGTTTCCCGTAAGCTTTATCGAATGCACGGTGCTGTTGACTCTACAGTGTTTATCATATCATATGGTATATAATTTATAATAATTTATCATGGTAATTTTCGCTGAATTATATAACACTTTTCGAGTGAGGATTTCTTCGTGGAACTAATCCCAGATGAGTGCTCCTTGGATGATGCTTGGATGATGGAGACGACTATATAAATTCAAATTATTGGGGATTGAGAAGGAAAACTTGAAACAAGCCCGGCTCGGTGCCAGCCATTATGCACCTGCAACCGAACCGACACCGCATGTACTGATCCGTCTTTCCTACGGGTTCTGTCGGCAAGGTCTAGCTTACATTACGGCTTACCTAAGTGCACGAAAGGAGCCTCTGAGGCGCACATTAATCCTTTCACCACACTTGGATAGAAATAACTGGTGTCATGATAAGAAGAAGAAGAATCATTTCACTAGTTATTTTGAACCAGTGTGGTGAATAAATTCAAAGATTCAAAGTGGTCCTTGTGATTTTATTAAATAATGAATGTTTTGTTTGATTTGATTTTATTAATATGCGCCTCAGCGGTCCATTCATGCACTTGGAACATTTATTAAATTTTTTTAGATTCTACGACATGCTTATTTCCTTGCGATGTTTCCCTTCACGTTTAAGAGTACTGGTAAAACGCACATACATATTCCGTATTTAAAAATCCATTGGTTTACGACCAGATTCAAACCCGCGACACTACCACTAGCCCACTTGTGTTTTTCTGTGAATTACACTCAAGTTGAGACAATTGTTTCTGTATCAAAATATTTTCACAGACCTTATATCAATACATTTGAGACCACTTTCCAGTCCTGCCTGTAAGTTAATGTTATATTTTTGAAAACTTCTCAAAACTATTTGCATTAATAAACTTAATTATCTTGTTCAGATACGTTACATTTTCTAATAATGTTACTAAGTTAGGCTTTAAGTTAGTCCTTAAGTTAGGAATGGAGCGTGTTGCGAAGCACTTTGCAATATAAATTAATAAATAGTAGTAGCTAACATTTCAATATCATCTTCTCATCTTTGCATGCTTTCTTGCTGGAACCTAAACATAAACTGGACATTTAAAAGTAATAAAAAACTGTAACATTAGATGCTGTTCTATGGCCGAAATCCAAAACTCAAATACACATAGGTAAGAGGTAAAACTTAAATAAAAATTAACTTATAGAAGACAACATTTCATTAAAAACTTTCAGCAATCTGAGTGCGAGTTTTGTTCTGAATTACGGACTCGGTCATTCAAAAATCATATTTATATACATTTTGTTTCATTTCAAGTAATGTTGCAAGAACATGGCCGGTATACCGTTTTGTAAGCTAATTATAATAATTTTCTATGAAACTTAGACTTGAGATGCTAGCTTTATTTAACAAACACATAAACGTATGAAACTAAAAATAAAAGCCTAGAAACAAGGTAGAGCACGCTTTAAACCAGGTTCACGAAAATTTCACATTGAAAATTGCTACAGAGAAGCGGAAAAACATGTAAAAATTCGCTACTGAAACTTGAGTACGTACAGTTTTCAGGTGCATTGTGTTTTTGGGAGTAATATTGAGGTATAGAGTGTTTAAAAACCAGCATGAAGATCCCAGAATACTCAGGTCGTGAATGTTTAACACTCACATTTTGAAGAAACCATCTATTTTCATATTATTTAGTGGTTTTAATAAGTTTGTTTTAAAACTATGGTTCAGGCTTGATGAAGCAAGTAAATATGTAAATTAATAAAACAAAACTCTTAATCACTAGTTCATAGGTAATACGTGTATTTTAATCTTAGATTAATAAAAGAAATATATATATATCTACTCACATAAGTTTTTGTAAGTGATTGTGCACTCTTGAGGATACATCCGCGCTTTATTATTTTGTGTGCACTTAGTTCATACTAAACTCGACGGTGACTCATACATTCTTTAGTTGGGTCTTATTACTCCACTTGATCCGACTTGCTGGATATTTGAGAAAATCTTCAAGTGTGAAAAGTTGGCATGTTGAAAATAGTGAGTAAAATGTGGAAAGGTTTCGTGAAAATCTTCTAAGGAGTAAATACTAGTCAACTTGTTATAAAATATTGGTTATACAATAAAATAATACATTTTCTGTCAATGAAGTTCGAACTTCGCAATAAATCAAAATGGTGCCACTCCAATAACTTTGTTACAATAAAAACAATAAAACGATCCAAAAGTTCAAAGAACAAAGGACAAACTTGATAAATTATAACAATAATAGACAGTAAGAGTCACGAATAAATAAAAGAAAGATGAAGAGAAGAAAAAGAGTTTCCACCCAATTATTTTCGCTAAAATAGGTTTGAAATTATACTATTCGAGTTGTGACGTTTTATGGTGGTTTTACCAAGAACGATTTATATACATCTTCCTAGGGTTTTACTTCTACTACGTTTTACTACGTCAATTAACGTAAAAACTCTATAATAAAATTTAAATAATATATAAAAACGTATCAAACACATTTATACTTATTTAATTTAAGATTTTTAAATAACAATAGTCTGCAATATACCGACTCTAGCTTTATTAAAATTTTGGTATTTTATGAAGATTGCATTGTATGTAGGTAGGCAATTACTATTGGCAAATTCTAATGCCATTCTGGTTAAATCATCATCGAGACTCCATTTAATTTTTTCTGACTGAACCCAATTTTAAATACCTTAATCCCAAGAAAATACGGAACAAAAGGTGCTCTGCACTTTGCCTTCGAAAGAGACGAAAATAATGAATCTTTACAACACGATAAACGGCACATCACGACAGGAAATTACAGAAGTAAAAACGTCCATTATGGCACAGAGCGTCGAACTAAATAGGCGCATAATTGAGTAAAGTAGTCTTCAAAGGCCTCGCAAAGTCCCACTGTTTGGTTCGTTAGCTACAACTCAATACAGGAGAGTACGGGTAGGTATCTCTGAGAGGCGCTGATTGGTAGTAAAATTTTAAGTAAGGACAATAGTATACATAGCTGTATAAGTTACGGTAAAACTGCGATAATCTGTATAATATAGTTGAACAGTAATTGTTCAATATGCCGGAAACGTTTCTGCTACGCGAAAACGCTGCAATCAGATTGGGACCGTTGTATTGTTCAGACGATTTCACGACAGTTCTGATTTTTGCTTAGCATGATAAGGGAATAGCTGGCTTTGTCTATTATAATTGAGTAGCCACAGATCATATTTAATGGAACCAGAGATGTCATGATCGTAACAAAATATGGAAACCTGAAATGTTTTCAAAAGCAACTTGGTTGCAGAAACAGCTAATACTTAAAAAACCCGGGCAAGTGCGAGTCGGACTCGCCCACCATGGGTTCTGTACAAACATACAATTAAAATTCAAGTTATTAGTTACCTACGTATACTTATAAAAAAGGAAAAAGGTTTTTTTCTTTCATCGTCATAAATCAAAAACTATACATCATAAAAATAATTAAAAATCTGTGTAAGCTTGTGCCACTAAAGCCTTTCATACGATATCCCACATGACACGGTTAACCTAACTCAAAATTAAGACTGCCGTGCCTTGCGTAAAGACCCTGTTTTTTATGATTTAATATCACATGTAAAGTTTTCAGATAATTCCCTATACTTGTAGTATAAGGAGGCATTACTTGCCAAATTTTATAGTTCTAGGTCAATGGAAAATACCCTTATTAATTTTGATTCCCTTGAAAGTGTCGATATATACGTGTTTTGCGACTTAAATGGCCGTTTCTTTTTTTTACGTTTACTTAGAAGTTTTTTTTTTTTTCACAGCTTCAAGAGACTGTATTCCTGATTAGATCGTTTTAATTTCAACTAAATATCTCCACGCGTTCCCAAGATAAAGGGCATTGACAGACAGACGCACGGACAACAAAGTGATCCTATAAGGGTTCCGTTTTTTAATTTTAAGGTACGAAACCCTAAAAAGAGAGTTCTTCAATTATTTTACGGTGCCATTTGATGGCAGTGACTTGCCTGTGGCCACTTAAAACTAAGAGGCTCAAAAGATTAGCGTACTCTGGCGACTGGAGCTATCCTGTTCGATGGTACTTGACTACGTATACGTACCCTTAGCATAACTCTTAGCTTTTATCGAGGCGCAAGCATGACTTGTAAAATATTATAATAAAATATTTTGATGATAACAGTTGAAAATCTTTCGACAAAGTGAAGTAACTAGCACATCACTAGACTTGTATCAGCCAATAATTGTAAGTCGCATACGTTCAGACTAATCACCCTTATTAATTGCTGTCACCAACGATCCGCTCCCTATATCTGATATCAATACTAACTGGTGCTAAAGGTGAGTAACTACGAATAACCCCAGCGGTGCCCAAACTGAGTTGACAATTGACACTCAATGTAGAGAACTTAGTTAAACAATGTAGTTTTAAGCTCTTTTGATTAGATTTGGTTACTGGAGCTGTCCTTTTAAGTTGGAGTGGCAGATAGCTTGCCAGGACAAAATATTGATATATTGCCGTTTTGAACAATAAAGTAAGTTACTGTAAAATTATCAACGAGTTTCTTAGAGACAGCTAAACAGAAGACAACTAACTCTTCAAAGGCATTTGTACGGCCTCTCGTGTATTGTTTTTTTTTTCTTGCCAACAATTGGTCCAAATTCAAAATAAAGTAAGATTCTGTGAATGCAAGGTCTTGTAAGAAGGGTGCATGATGAAGAGCATCCAACTTTTGTACTAAGGAGACCCTCTGTTCTGACGTACAGCGGGGACGAGCGATTGACTAAAACTGGCTGGGGAATTGCGAGCTTCTCCATTACACTTTTGCAGTAATGTTCTTTGGCAAGGATCTGTGATGAATCATACCGGTACCAGATCACGACCATCACTTTTTTAGGCGAGAGTTTTCGTTAAGGGCTTTGCCATGGTGCTGAACCAGGGTTCAGTCAACATGATGACTTTTTGTGATTGTAAAAATAAATGTACAACAATTTATTAAGTATGTTACTGATCTTATAAATATAATAAATGCGAAAGTTTATGTGGGGGTTTAGATTTTGTAAGTGTGTCTGTAGTTCAATTACGCTTCAATGCCTGGACAAATTTGGATGCAACTTGGTATACTCGTACTTTTTATACTACGCGTGCAAAGCCGCGGGCAGAAGTTAGTGGTTAAATATAATGTCTACAATTTAACTTTAGCAAAATTGTTATAACTCCGTAATAAACATAGTATTAGGTTCTGACTCTTGTTAGTTTGCCTAATTAGTTTTACGAAGTTAAATATGAATCGCTGATCCAATTTCATTGCGGTTGACAAGCTTGTAAATATTTCTTTAGAAATTTCTAAACCACGCAACAATTTAATCTTGGTTTTTCTATTGTGGCGTACCTACTACGCCAACTTACTATCTACGACTCCGTTGTAGACTCCTTTCCCTGTAACATAAAACAAATATTTAGAAACAACTTAAAAACTAAACATTTCACATAAATACCTACCTAGTATACCTATCTCTAATAGATAAATAAATAATAATAATGTTAGTAAATACAATATACTTACCTAAACGAATTCCTATTAATATTATATAATAATTTGCCTACCTACCTAAATGACCTTCTTAAAACATAACTTACTAGCTAGGATTAAATAATATTGTAAAAGTATTGTACTCACTGTAATGTCGTATACGATACGCCGCGCCGCGTCCGACATAAATGTCGGATAGGTTAAGCGTCTTGCTAAATAGCAAACGCGAGCGCATGGCGTGACCAGGCAGCGTCGGCCGTCGCTCGCCGCCGACCGCCAGTGCATTCCACGCGCCTGCGCCGACCGCACGTCGTTTTCTCCCGTAAATTACGTTACGCAAACTTATCGCTGTGCAAAAATCTATACTTTCGCCTTACTTCCTATTTCATTCTTCATACGAACTATTATAAACTTTCTGCTGTGAATAGACTAGCTGTGCCGTCCTTCTGTGAACTTTTATGTAGACAATAAAGTGAGTGGAACGTTTTCTCGTATTTCGTTGATGCTGAGTACCTACCCATCCTAGATAGGATCAGGCACCATTCCACCACACTGGTGACCCCGCTGAAAAAGAACAAAGGTACACAAACCGTAAGCAGATTTTTTTCTCGAAGAATATGGAAGGCAAAGATGGCGGAGAACAATCGAACAGCAAAAGTGCCGTATCAGAAAGGACTTTTACACCATACGATCCTACTGGCATTTTTCGAGTCGGAGTACGACCGCCACCGTTTTGGGCAGAAGAACCCGCAGTATGGTTCTCACAATTAGAAGGGAACTTTATACTGTCCGGCATCAAAGATGACGATACAAAATTTTATTACGTCACTTCAACATTGGAGCATAGATATGCCGCCGAAGTGAAAGATATAATTGTGTCACCACCTAAAACGGGCAAGTACGAGCGATTAAAGACCGAACTGATAAAACGTCTTTCTGCTTCTCGCGAAAAAGAAGTTAAGCAGTTGCTCATGCACGAAGAGCTCGGCGACCGTCGTCCATCGCAGTTCTAGCGCCACCTTCAAAGATTGGCAGGACCTACCGTTCCAGAAGAGTTCATCAAAACCATTTGGACTAGCCGCCTGCCCACAGCCCTGCAGCCAATCATCGTGGCTCAAAAAATGTCTAATCTGCAAGCACTGGCAGACTTAGCTGACAGTGTGCACGAAATTGTACCGAGCACACCTCAAGTCGCAGCGACTTCGGCGCCTACAGAAACTGCGCTTCAAACGATGGCTCGGCAAATCAGCGAACTAACACGGCAAGTCCAAGCACTTTCTTCGCGAGACCATAGATCGAGATCGAAGTCTAGACAAAGAAGTTCCGACAGAAGAACTACTAGATCTCGGTCCAACTACCAGAAGTTTCCAGTTTGCTGGTACCACAGCAGGCACGGCAAGAAGGCAAACATCTGCGTGAAACCATGCGACTACAAGCCGGAAAACGACCAAGGCAGTCGGTGATGGCGACATCCGATAGCCAATTTATACCTGGTCGCCTGTTCGTGATGGACCGCAGATCGAAGATGCAGTTTTTAGTCGACACTGGGAGCGACCTCTGCGTCTTCCCCCGCACCATGCTTCGCGAACGCCGATCTCCAACCAATGAATATCGACTTTACGCAGCGAACGGGACAGCCATAGCTACCTACGGTTTCGCTCACCTCGAGCTGAACCTCGGCCTACGTCGGGACTACAGTTGGCGATTCATCGTGGCAGACGTCACTAAGCCCATCATCGGAGTCGATTTCCTGTCGTTCTACGGACTTATAGTCGACTGCCGAAATCAACGGTTGATCGACAGCACCACGACTCTGACATCAGCAGCGGCTTCAGTATCATCGTCGATCACTATTTCTTCTGTGAAGACACTGATCGGCGATTCATCTTACCACGAGCTACTTCGTCAGTTCCCGGAAATCACCCGTCCAGCGGGCAAAGACCGTGTTGTCAGCCACAACACGCAGCACCACATAAAAACCACGCCTGGACCTCCAGTATTCTGCACTCCACGTCGTCTGGCCCCGGACAAACTGCTCATCGCTAAGAAAGAGTTTGACGACATGATCAAAAACGGAACTGCAAGACCATCGGAGAGTCCATGGGCGTCACCTTTACACCTAGCTCCGAAGAAGGACAACGGATGGCGGCCATGTGGCGATTACCGGATGCTCAACGCGAGGACAATTCCAGACCGCTACCCAATCCGGAACATCCACGACTTCACGCACAACATTTCTGGTTGCCACGTCTTCTCCACGATTGACCTCGTAAAGGCGTACAATCAGATCCCAGTGAGCAGCGAGGACATTGCTAAAACGGCCATCACAACACCGTTTGGTATGTATGAGTTCCCGTATATGACTTTCGGACTCAGAAATGCAGGACAAACGTTCCAGCGCTTCGTCGATGAAATGACCAGAGGGCTAGACTTCACCTACGCGTTTCTCGACGATTTCCTCGTGTTCTCCAAGGACGAAACCAGCCACAAGGAGCACCTGAAGATACTATTCAGGAAACTGCAGGACTATAGCATGGTCATAAATACTTCGAAGTGCGTATTTGGAGCAACTGAAGTTACCTTTCTGGGCTATAAAGTCTCATCCGCTGGAATCAAACCACTGGAAGCAAAAGTCGAAGCCATCAGCAAATTTCCTCTGCCTAAAACCGTGAAGGAGCTACGCAGATTCCTGGGGATGATCAATTTCTACCGCAAGTTCATCCCACATGCAGCTGAAATCCAAGCGCCCCTGCACGCACTGCTCACTGACAATGTGAAAGGATCACATCCAGTGACCATTGTAGGAGACGTTTTCACGGCATTTGAAGAGTGCAAAAGCAGTCTATGCCAAGCCACTCTACTAGCGCATCCAGACTTGAACGCAAAGCTAGCGATCGTCACTGATGCCTCAGATACGGCTATTGGCGCAGCTTTGCAGCAATATAGGAATGATCTTTGGGAACCTCTCGCATTTTTCTCCCGAAAATTGAGTACATCGCAGGTCAAATACTCTCCATATGACCGAGAGCTACTGGCGATCTACGAGGGAATCCGCTACTTCAGACACATGTTAGAAGCACGCCATTTTACCATTTATACAGACCACAAACCCATTTGTTTCGCTTTCAACACTCGGAAGGATAAATGTTCGCCACGGCAATTTCGACACCTGGATTATATATCGCAATTTACTACCGATATACGACATATATCCGGTAAGGACAACGTCGTGGCAGATACATTGTCCAGGATCGAAGAATTAACCACACCTGTCGACTTGGTTCTCCTGGCGAAATCTCAAGACAGCGATCCAGAGCTGCAGAGTATACTTGAGGGAGAAACGTCACTTACCTTGCGGAAAACAACCATCCCAGGTACAAAGACACAGCTATACTGTGACGACAGCAATCAAGTACTGCGACCCTTCGTCACCGCTGCTTTTCGACGCCAAGTATTTGAAAGCTTACACTCTCTCAGCCACCCTGGCGCTAACGCAACTGCAAAGTTAGTGGCTCAGCGCTACGTATGGCCTGGCATACGCAAAGACTGCCGCGAATGGTCGAAGACATGTCACCCCTGCCAGCAAGCCAAGGTTACACGCCATGTTTTGGCAACTCCTGGAACATTTCAGCTTCCACGTGCCAGATTTTCCACGGTGCACAATGACCTCGTAGGACCATTGCCAGTATCGAACGGCTATAAATACTGTCTCACAGCCGTGGACAGATTTACTAGATGGCCAGAAGCCTTTCCGATAGCCGACATAACCGCAGAAACTGTTGCTAAAGCCCTGATGTCCGGATGGATAGCACGCTTCGGTTGCCCTTCTGCCATTATAACCGATAGAGGAAGGCAATTTGAATCGACCTTTTTCAAGCACCTGGCTGAAATGGTTGGTTTCGAGCACAAACGAACCACCGCTTATCACCCTGCTTGCAATGGAATGGTCGAGAGATTTCACAGACAACTGAAAGCCGCAAACGTCTGTCACTCTAACCCAAACTGGACAGAATCACTTCCATTGGTGTTGCTCGGGATTAGAAGCGCGTACAAGGAGGATATCAAAGGCACTCCAGCTGAACTGGTGTATGGAGAACAGCTAAGATTACCTGGAGAACTTTTCCAACCATCCAAAGACAAATCCAGTGACATCACTGATTTTATGGCACGGATGAGGCTGATCGCAAAGAATCTCCAACCACAGCCAGCTTCCAGACACTGTAAAAAGTCAGTATTCATCTTCAGGGACCTAACTACAACTACTCACGTTTATCTGAGAGAAGATGCAGTAAAGGGAGCGCTCCAACCAGCTTATACTGGACCACACCAGGTTCTGAAACGAAACGATAAAGTTTTTACTCTTCTGATAAAAGGAAAGCCTGTGTCGGTGTCAATAGAGAGACTGAAACCTGCCTACGTACTTACCGACGGCGCCAGTCCCAATGATGATGACGACGTGCCACCTCCTTGCACACCTGAGAAGAAAACGCGTTCAGGAAGAAGAGTACGCTTACCGGACTATTATCGCCCGTAGGACGGTCTCTGGGGGGGAGTGGTGTGGCGTACCTACTACGCCAACTTACTATCTACGACTCCGTTGTAGACTCCTTTCCCTGTAACATAAAACAAATATTTAGAAACAACTTAAAAACTAAACATTTCACATAAATACCTACCTAGTATACCTATCTCTAATAGATAAATAAATAATAATAATGTTAGTAAATACAATATACTTACCTAAACGAATTCCTATTAATATTATATAATAATTTGCCTACCTACCTAAATGACCTTCTTAAAACATAACTTACTAGCTAGGATTAAATAATATTGTAAAAGTATTGTACTCACTGTAATGTCGTATACGATACGCCGCGCCGCGTCCGACATAAATGTCGGATAGGTTAAGCGTCTTGCTAAATAGCAAACGCGAGCGCATGGCGTGACGAGGCAGCGTCGGCCGTCGCTCGCCGCCGACCGCCAGTGCATTCCACGCGCCTGCGCCGACCGCACGTCGTTTTCTCCCGTAAATTACGTTACGCAAACTTATCGCTGTGCAAAAATCTATACTTTCGCCTTACTTCCTATTTCATTCTTCATACGAACTATTATAAACTTTCTGCTGTGAATAGACTAGCTGTGCCGTCCTTCTGTGAACTTTTATGTAGACAATAAAGTGAGTGGAACGTTTTCTCGTATTTCGTTGATGCTGAGTACCTACCCATCCTAGATAGGATCAGGCACCATTCCACCACACTATAAACCTTTGAGATAAATTTAAATGTAAAGTCTAAAATTCTAAATCATCGCGAAATAGTACTTAAAATCAAGGTGAAAATGACAACACTGTTCAACCTTCAAACTTCAAACCTTCAAACAGATATAGGTGAAAGTTTTTGTCTTGTAAGGTCACTAAGATCGTGTTATTAGAAAAATATCCAGAATTTGTAAGGGAGAATAGATGGTGACCAAAAAGAGGAATGCATTGTTTAATAGAAAGGAGTGAATACTGAAATGATGGCTAATAGAGGAGAGTGGAAGAGAGGGATGTCGTTCCAACCCTCATCATCATTGGCCTTCGTTCATCTGTTGAAGATAATTTAGGTTACGTCAGTAAAGTTAGAGAGCAGTTAATTGTAATTGAAAACATTCGTTCATGGATCCACTCCAACAAGCTGAGGTAGGTGAAGTTTCCTCTCCACTGACGTCACTCTGCCTGGGATTCTATTTGATAGCGCAGACCTTCCCAGGTACCCTCACTAACCTCTTGACCTTGCCGACAGGACCCGCAGGAAAGACGAATCAAAACATGCGGTGTCGGTTCGGATGCAGGTGTATAACGACTGGCACCGAGCCGGGCTTGTTTCAAGTTTTCCTTCTCTATTGTTAGCTCTTCTGTTAGTCAGCAGAACCATAAATAACGAGATAAAGGCACCGAGATAATGATAATACATTTATTTTTAGGGTTTCAAAATCTACAAGAAGCCCTTATGGTATCACCAAGTCCGTCTGTCTGCCTGTCTGACTGTCCCTTATCAGTGTTTTTATTCGCAGTATTATTGTGATGGAAATTTGTACGGTAAAACATATTAGTGACCTGTACAAATTTATGAAATAAACATTTTGATAGAATAATTTAAGGGCTATTTTGAATTTGAAAAGAGGTTGTTTTTTTCTCGTCTCTACCCCATTTTGTGGTATATCGTTAAATAGATTTTAATAAATGTAAATTAACAATAATAACACTTCTTATTCGATACTGATATTACTTTGATAAGCATTGATTTATGTACGAGTAATTAGTATTACGCTTTTAACTAGATTTATCAGTCTAGTGTCCTCTCCCTCCTGCCACTCAACACCGGTCTAATTACTGGGGGTACCTGAAATATTTTTTAAATAGTAAAAATTATACAATTTATTAGAAAAAGGGAAAACCGTCATGGTTAGTAAGGATTAATATAGTTAACTTAATATAGTTACTATATTAAGTTCGATTAGTAATTAAGTAATAAATTAATTTATTTTGCTAAATAAATGGTGTTGAATTGGTCTAGGACCTGACTACTCGTCATTCTTAATCATACTGACTACGAAAGCACTGTGCATAATTCGGCTCGCATTTGGCAATCCTACTATCTATATATTAATACGTGAAGCAAAAACTTTGTACCCCTTTTTAAGAAAACTGCGTGGACGGAGGAGTATGAAATTTCACACACCTACAGTTCATATAGAGAAGGAGTGCAGAATGCAGAATATTGTTTTTAAGTTATGCATAAAAAATACATGAATTATTAATTATATTGCGGGCAATTTTCAGCCAGCGGGTGACCACTAGTTATTATAAATCTCTTAATTATGTTAGGAATCACGAGACAGTTACAGTTTTTTGCCAAAAGCCAAAATGCAACGATAGCGTGTTTGAATTTTTCATATCATATATAAACTTATTTGTAAATGTTGAGCATGCAAGGATTCATAGAGCACTTCTACGAGGTCAGACTACCCACACTCCTCCTAACAGCTTTGTATCCTTATTAAATAGCTATAGGTACAACAAAAATGTTTTATTATTTTACAAATAAATGAAGCTTTGGAACAAACTGAAGCAATTTCATATTAGGTATATTTTAATTTTATGCTTTTCTATTTTGTATACTAACTACCAGTAGGTATACTAACAACGCAACACCGGCCAGTCGCGTTGTAGATTCCATTTAGACTCGGATAACAGTAGCCTCAGTTATAGTATCAACTTAGCCAAAATAGAATAGCCACCTCACTAGATAGCAAAATAAACTTATAGTTTATTTTGCAACTTTATTCGCGGAAACCTCTATTGCAGCAGTAGTTTTCATGTAATCGCAATACTGAGGAACTCATTGTAATGTATTTTTTGATTATTTTATGCATTTTAGTAGTATTAAGAAGTAAGGACGCATCGGTATAATGATACATTTATGCTGCTATTATCATTTTGAAACCTTATAAATAACAAACTCGGTACCCGTTGAATTAAGAATTAAGACAGCAGAGGGTTGCAGAGAAAAATAACTTCTCGCACTAGCAGCTGTTCCGCTAGTTACTGTAATGAAGTGATCTAGCTATTCTAGTTTACATAGTCATACTGTGAATTGGATTTGCAATCTTCTATAGTCTCTAGCGAGCGTACCAAGCGTAGAGATTAGCCGGTCTCGTATATTAATTGCTTATATCCCTGCATCTGTACCAACAACGTACTTGCTGGAGTTCACGAGCTATTCACGTCCCGGCTAGTATTGGATGCTACTCTTAGCACCATTTATGATTCTGATCAAACTCACCCTGATGAAGATTCTCTAGATGAAACAGTGTCGGTGCCTCCATCGACAAAATAATACGTGAGTAAAGCCCGTGTTTATCAAAATACATAAATGAACAAAAAAACTAGTAACAACTCACGAAAGTTTGAAAGTGAAATTTATAATGGTTTTAAAGCAGCTTGAAAAAAGCTTGCATATTTCATGAAAACGAATATGGTGATCATTATAATTATTGCCATACAACTACAAATTGTAATAATTATAGCGAAGTGGGATACTGAAAAAATAAATATTTCTAACGAATTTTTAACACAAACATGAGTATGTCTTCTGCGATACCACTAAGTACTTGTCATCGATATTACTTTAAGATACAATAACAAATTTTACCTAAATCCGTTCAGCCGTTATGACGACATTAATTAAACCAGAAACAAACATAATTAAACAATCAAACATCAACAAAAACTTTTTTTTAAGGCATTTAAACTATACAAATATTTCAGGAGGTAAATCTGAGAAGGTTTGTCTCTGCTTGCAACCTGTCTGACCCCCCAGTCTTAATATATCTACTCTAAGTGACTAACAAGGAGTGTACCAAGTCTTAAATATGTGCGAGTGTACATTTTGATAAATACTGGTTTTATTCACGTATTATTTTGTCGACGGCGGCACTGACACTGTTTCGAGTACGAACCGTTAACTCGAGCGGCAACGAGCGGACCGCGGATCAAACTCACCGTGATGAATATTTTCTAGATGAATCGAAACGTGAGTAAGATCCGTGTTTATCAAAATGTATAGTACTCACGAAAGTTTTGAATGTGAAAAGTGCGAGTGTGTTTATACTATGGTAGCGTTAAAACTAGTGTTAGCGTAGCGTGGCTAGCGAGTGAAGTGAGCTTAGCATGTCTTGTATATTAATTGCCTATATCCAAGCCTCCATATTTACACAAGCAATCTCTGGCAAGTTTCGAGTTGTGAACTTGCAACTGACGTTGACAAACTGTTGAACAATCATAAGACTGGGTCAAGATAGAATGTCTGTTACATATTGAGGTAATTTTGTCGGCCAGTAATCTCTGTCCATTGCTCTTTCATTCAACATGTCACATGGTAATGGTACTTATTATTTTCAGCACACTAGTGAAACTTTTATAAATTTATTTTTAAAAATAATCATCTGAAGGGATGATAGGTGTCATATCATAACCTAACTTCAACTTCAACCGACCGTCTTCAACAAGACGTGGACAGGGTAGTGGAGTGGGGCCGACGAAACAAGTTGCAGTTTAACGTGAACAAATGTTCCATAATAACATTAGTAGACCAACATCTTCACTTCATTACAACTATCAGATTGAGGAAGCGCAGTTGAAGTGAGTGGAATTGGTAAGGCATCTGGATCTGAGAAGAGATCGGGGTTCGTCTCGACACCGATTTGAGGTTCAGAGTCCTTGTTTTGGATTCATTTTACGCCAAGCAAACGGTATCACAATCTTCTAAAAAAAAAAAAACGGGCTCCTACGGCTATGTATAATGCCTTGGTTAGAAGCCAGATGGAAGGTGCAGCTTCTGTATGGGCTCCACATGAAGCTAAATATAGCCTCATGTTGGAGCGCATACAGAACAAGCTTACAAGATACCTCTATTGGAAGACATTCGGTGTCTATCCTTTCTATCCCCTGATGTATCCAACGTTATTCGTTTTAGGTATGGTTGGATACAACAAACTGGAAACTAGGAGGGATATGGCGCTAGCACTGTATGTGGTTCGGGTGTTCCGAGGGATGATATCCAATCCGACCATCTTGGAGATGATAACACTGTGCGTACCGGACGAGTATGTTGGGCGTCGCAGGCGGCCTCCTCGGTTCGCAGTGCCTAGAGGAAGGACTAACCTGTTAGGCAAGGCGCCACTGACGCGGACCTTACAAGTGCTAAATCTGGTGGCGGTGACCGTTGACATATTTTACTGTCCAAAGAGCGAGTTCGTAGAAGCGACATTATTTAATGTGAGTTATTGTATATAGGTAATTATTATTATTTTATTATTTATTTTTTAATTATTTATGATTATAATTTTGACATTATGAAGATTTGATTTTAATTATTTAGTTTTTGTGTCATTGTAAATTCTTATTATTATTTGTTATTATTATGTGATTGAATTTTTATTTTATTTTTTCCCTATGACATGTATTAATTATATTGTGTGTTACTACTCTATTGTATTAGGTCTAACCTGTAATGATAGATGTAATGTTTGAAATAAATAAATAAATAAAACTATATGTAAGTATTATTGATGTTTAATGTACAGTTAAAGGCATTTCTCACTCCTCCTATCTCTATAACCGCAAATCCAACGGATGGCGCACGTTATGCGCTAACGAGCCATTAATTATACATATCGACTGCCTCAACAGATGATCTATGACATTTGTTGTTGAGCAAGATTGAAGATGCATTGGTTGGTTCAATTTGAAAAACGCTGTCCCTGTTGGAGACGGGTGATAGATTATACATTTTGATAAACATGGGTTTAACTCACGGATTACTTTGTCGATGGATAGATCCCGTATTTATTAAAATGTATAGTACAACTCACAAAAATTTTGAAAATGAATGGAAGATTATTTACTTTTTAATGATGAGGATTTTGATAAACAGATTCGGTAGTTTTGACCACGTTTATTTTAATCCATTATATCAAAATGTACTTGTTTCCTAACCGACTTTATCAAAAAGGAGGAGGTTCTCAATTCGTCGGAATCTTTTTTTTTTTTTTTTTATGTATGTTCACCGATTACTCGAAAACGGCTAAACCGATTTGGAAAATTATTTTTTTGTTTGAAAGGGTATACTTCACAGGTGGTCCTATATAAATTTTATCAAAATCGGTCGAGCTGAAAAATAAACGAAATCTAAAACTTGTATACATCGATGATGTTTTCATGTATTTTCATACCTCGGTGTCTCATTGGAGCGTTGCGTTTATTTGGCCTACCCATATTATAATATACAAAATACATCTACTTTCCACTAAAAATGTATTATAGGCTCAAATTTCATTCAATGAAGTCGGTTTCTTTTTAGTTTTTAAAACGTAATTATTATTACACAATAAATTATTATATATTGTAGGTATAATGTTAAAATGATACATTTATTTGTGGTAACTTTCATCATATACTACGGAAACTGTTGAAATATAAACCTTTAATAACAATTATTAACACAAAAACATGAAATAAATATATCATATATTCGTATATATAAGTACTTACAATATAAACATAAATAAATTTGCATTAATAACATTCCACAATATACTACACGATACACACGATATTTATCTTTGCGCCTTCATTGGTACCTACTGCTTATGGTGCATTGGAACCAAACATCGTGCAATCCAAAGCAGGGCAGTTTTGAGTACTTGTCAGCATTTTTTACTGCAGCCACAGGTGCAAGCGAGATGCGCACGCGTAGCCGTCTGAGTCGCTGCAAGAGCGAGCGAGACGGATGCGCGCGAGCCTCAGTCAGTGGAGATTAGACTTCGGAACTTACAACCATGGCATACGATACCATATGATTTACGATCATCACATATTACAAAATTTTTTGACCCGAGGGAAAATCGAATCCGCAACCGGCCAACCAACCAGCGCAAAGGTTGAGTTACAACTAACACAGCTATCATGTTACTATCTTAAATAGATCAATTGTCATAGCTGAATTCGAAGCACTCTCTGAAACTTGGATCCTTGGTTTCATCGATTACAACCAAGTACCCAACAATGTAGAAATTCTAATTTTCAACTCAACAATTTTACTCAACCAGCACTTTACAGCCCTTTAATTTAATAAAAACCGTTTCAGGGCATTGTTGAGGAAAGGATTTTGATTAAGGGGTCACTAATGAATTTCCGACGATATTGGCTAGGGTTTATTTAACTGTTATTTTTGAAAAATGTTCAATATTTGCTGATATGTGTAGGCATGGGTGGTTATTACCACCCGGTAACTAAGCCGATCCAATACCGACATTTAAGTATTCTATTGTTACATGTTTGAAACTAACTTTCTTGACTACAGCGGTCCCTTAACAATGAAAGGAACAAAAATTTAACTACAATTTTAATTTTAAAAACTATTTTTAGCTGACTTCATCAAAAAGGAAGAGGTTCTCAACTCATCAGAATATTTTTTTTTATGTATGTTCACCGATTACTCGTAAACGCCTGAACCGATTTAAAAAAATCTTTTTTTGTTTGGAAGGGTATACTTTCCAGGTGGTCCCATATAAATTTTATCGAAATCGGTCAAGCTGTAATATCAACGAAAATCTAAAAATTGTATACATCGATGATATTTTCGTTTACTCCGATACCTCGCTGTCTCATTAGAGCATTGCGTTTATTTGGCCTACCCATATTATATATATTTACAAAACATATCTACTTTCCACTAAAAATGTATTATTTTTGTAATATTGTATTATTTTTAGTGGAAAGTAGATATGTTTTGTATATATATATATATATATATAATATGGGTAGGCCAAATAAACGCAATGCTTCAATGAGACAGCGAGGTATTACGATGTTTGGTTCCAATGCACCATAAGCAGTAGGTACGAATGAAGGCGCAACGATAAATATCGTGTGCGCAAGTATATTGTGGAATGTTATTAATGCAAATTTATTTATGTTTATGTATATATTGTAAGTACTTATATATACGAGTATATGATATATTTATTTTATGTTTTTGTGGTAATAATTGTTATTAATGGTTTATATTTCAACAGTTCCCGTAGTATATGATTTATGAAACTTACCACAAATATACAACTAATTTATTTATATTATTAGAAAATCAACAGCTATCATAACCTTAATAGATTAAAGTAATAATAACAGAAATTTAATTACAGATTTTCACGTGTAATAACATTATAACTAACAACAATGTGAACATAAGTAATCAAAAGCTCAAGACAATGACGTGGAATATATATATACTAATACATACATATTATACATAGAAACACCCAGATCCGAGACAAATACTTGCAGATCATACAAACATTTGTCCCGCGGCGGGAATCGAACCCGCAACCTTTTGCGTCTCAGCCGGACCTAAGCCCAGTGCGCCACAGAGAGGTCGTCTACCTAAGTACCTACGTCACTATTAAAGTAACTTCTGGTCAGTCGCTGTCTGACTGAGTTAACGCTCGTACAGAATAGATCTAGGTCTAATTCAGGGTGCCTGCAAAACTTATTGAGTACGAGTAGATCTAATACGTAAAAGTAGCTTTAATAAAAATATCGACAATCTGATTACAAAATCGAATCAGTTAAAACTAACTGATCTAATCACTTGTTTTATATTAAGTAATAATATTAATTATTCTACCGTGCTTATGATACCTCAGCAAATTCCTGAATAGACGATATTTTATTATGTGGTTCTATTGGCCCGAAAACCTGACGTAACTTGATGGATGGACCATGGTGGCTATTCATAACGATATTAATGGCACGAGTAAGTTGTTAGGTGAATTAATTTGTTTTTCGTATATTTTCGTGATACGTTCATGTTTCGTGAATTGTTAGTCAAGTTGTAATATAACGATAACCATGTATATTATGACAGGCTACCACTTGAGGTTGAGAAAAAAAGTAACTTATATGCAATTACAGATCTCAGATTACATCTATACCAAGTTTTATCAAAAGCAGTTGCGGTGTTATTGAGCTACAAATAAACATACAACGCTGGCCTCTCAGCTCAATTGATAGTAGCTCTGCTTTCTGCGTTGTAACTTGGCTATGAGTTCGATGAATTCCCAGAACTAACATTAGTGTAATGGATATATGTGTGTTCTGAGTGGGGCCTACACTTGAAATCGGTAAACGATATACTGAGTCAATAATCGTGCAAAACCCTGCTCTTAGCTACATTGTTTCGACTCGTTTTAAGCGATGGGACGATCGACGTTACTTTTGACATCGATGTCGCAATCTTCCTTAACAGACGCTACGATAATTTGAATTTGACAACGAAACAACTGTCAGTTCGACTGAATTCGACGTACATTTAAACAACTTAATAATTTCGATATATCGATATCGATTCGCAGAATAGACGCCTTAGGTGTTATATAGTATCATTAGTATATAAAAAATATATAAGTATTTTATCAGTTATCTGGTTTAAATATTATAAATTATGCTATGTTTGGGGCCAGGTATTTAAACATCCACATAAACTATCACATCCATATATATAGTAGGAAATAATGTGCAAAACGTATCCTAGTTTTGCACATTGTAAAAACCAGAAAATTTAGTCTGCTAGTAAAAATTTGCATTTTCTGTCGTTATTAAAATATTTTAATATTAACTTAGCATGATCAAATTGAAAAAATAGTAATCTTCGGCGTTAGTGATTTAAATTTATTTATATCTCATACAACACAAAAATGTAGACAGGCCCCATTATTTTTAATATTCAATTCCAATCCATTAGGTACCTACCACTCGTATGTTTCTAAAGTACTGTTTTGAAACAGATCATTTGAATATCTCAAACTCACCTATCTTCGACAAAACAAACTTTAGCGTTAAGTCCGTATTTCCTAAAATGCGGTTATAATATGACGAACGTCTTAAAACCGTAGATCCTTAGTTTATATTTATTCTAAGAAAGACGTTAAACTAATCAAACCTGCAGTAGTGAAAAATGTTTATATAACATACAACTAAATCTTTTTTAATTATAGTAATATCTGATTTAGCCATTATAACAGCCACTTTTAATATAATAAATAAATAAATAATAATAAATAATCCCGGACATTTCACACAACATCATCTGGCCCCAAAGTAAGCAGAGCTTGTGTTATGGGTACCACATGACTGATATACTACTTATATACTTTTTTTTTTGTAAATACATACATATTATACATACAAACACCCAGACCCGAAACAAATACTTGCAGATCATACAAACATTTGTCTCGCGGCGGGAATCGGACCCGCAACCTTCTGCATCTCGGCCGGAACTTAGCCCACTGCGCCACAGAGGTCGTCACCAAATAGAAGAAACTACCTACACACTTATTTTTTTAGGAATATTATAATTATAATAATAAGTGCTAAAAAGGGGGAGGCCTTAGCTCAAAAATAGGATGATCTTTAATCATGATTATAAAAATATAAATATACTGGTGCCAATGCCGCCAGTGTTTTGAGAACGCAGCCCTCTGGCAGTAATCTGGATCAGTTGAGCTATCTATCGATTGTATTACACGGTATTTAGATAGCTCGACTGCTTCACATGTATTTTGTATTATTGTACATTATTCGATCCATTTTTGTAAACAATTTGTGTAATTAAAATATAGCACTAAGATATGAATTCTTTTATAATTTCTTAACATTATGGAATATTATTATTACATAACTACCTCCATTGTCCATTGTATTTATTGAATTAGAAATACATAGATAAATAGATAAATAAAGATAAATTATAAAGTACTAGCTGCTACCCGCGACTTCGTACGCGTATGCTTAGAACCTTTATTTTTATTTTTGTAAGGAATGCATTTTGTACCTCTAAAGAACATCTCATAAGTTTAATCCCCTATTTAACCTCCTTCGGGGCTGATTTTGAAAATACGTTGAAACACGCATTTATTTATATCTTACTTAAAGTCTTAATATCAATTTTTTAAACCTCCTTATGAAAATATGAGTTGCCCAAACAAACTTTCATCCCCTATTTTACACCCAAGGGTGTTTTTTGACACAAAAAAGTAGCTTATATTCTTTCCCAAAATGCAATACATCTTACCAAATTTCATCAAGATCCGTTCAGCCGTTTAGTCGGAAAACGTAACAAACAGACAAAGACATTTTCGCATTTATAATATTAGTATGGATTAGTATATCTATGTACCTCACTATCAATGTTCAAATAAATATTGGAATTATGGTACAACCACCAAATAATTAAGCTATCCATAGATCTTTCAAAACTTTCGTGAATTGTACTGTAGGCTGTGGAGGTGGATGAATCAAAACGGTGTCGGTGCCTCCAAGAAAATAATACGTGAGTAAAAAATTTAAAAAAAATTATCGATCGGCCAATCGGGAAACGGCCTAATAGCTCATCTGTTTAACATGTATTTTATATTATTATCTATTATTCTGTACACATCTGTGATTATTTTAAAATGAAAACCCCTCTTTCTTCTAAATAATACAGTCATATAACGTCCATTGTTTCTTCAATACCTTCTCTTTTTGTAACGATCGTTACTCAGAGAATTGTCGAGTTCTAATGTACTTTAAATCTACTTAAACGTAATTTTGACTGTCCATTAAGAAGTTTTCGGCTGCTTTCACGATTTGCCATCTTCTTTATCACAATGGATCTGTTAGAGTGTTGTTGTTACTTGAACTTGATTTTCATATTGTATTTTTAATAAGAATTGTTTGATCTTTGCTCATTGATATAAGGTAAATTTACTAAGGAAAAAAAAATCCATCCGCCTTTTCAATGCCTACCGCCTTTTGGAAATAGTGTACTGGGATACGGTTACCATGGCCCTCCCCTTGACCACCACTTGCGCGGGTGCATCGCTCTGAGACTTAGGTCACTCGCTCTGACATTTGGACAATATTTATTAAAACTTATTACATTGTTACAACTACCGGGCAGTGTTTGTGTGTGTTGAGACACTCTCAGTGCTGTGCCATTACTGATAACCCCTGGAACGCCAGGTCGTCCTTAACTCACATCAAGAAGATATCATCTGCCCAGACGCCAGTTCAGCCTAAAGATTACGTATGGTAGTTGAAAGGTGAGTGGACATTATGTTTTTCTGCCTGTTCGTGAGCTAAGATCTGTATTCCGGAATTTAAATCAGTGTAAATTTCTTTAGGACCTTTGAATAACTCAAACCTGGTTTGTTTTTTCCAGCCCCCTATAAGTACTCCACAAAAATGTTCTGAAAATAGATTTCTTGTTATTACGTTAACATATACGTTAACAAATGCAAACAACACGAGTACATACTGAGGCACACGAATTTTAAACAATATTTTTGTAGGTAAAAAATATTAACAAAATATGCCAGATATTTCACACAGAATCATATAGCACCCAGAGTAAGCAGAGTTTGTGTTATGGCTACCAGATGATATACTATATGATATACTATACTACAAGCTCTGCTTACTTTGGGGCTAGATAAAGCTGTGTGAAATGTCCGGCTCTTTTTGGTTAATATATTTTACCTCCAAAAATAATGCGTAAAATTCGTGTGTATTATGTAAAATATGTATATTATGTACATATATACATAAAAAAAACACCGAGACCCCGAGATATCATACGTTTGTATGATCTACAAGTATTTTTCCTGCGGCGGGAATCAAACCCGCAACCTTCTACGTCTCAGACGGGCCTTTATCCACAGTGCCACAGAGGTCATCATTAATAAATAAACCTTGTAACATTAAACCTACCTTTAGTACATTTATGTCCGTTGTGTAATAATATATTAGATGATGTAGACGTTGGGAGTAGATGATGATGTGTGTAAAGTCCAGCATTATTTATTATTATATAAATAAAAAGTTAAAAATAAGAAGTGAAAATACGTTTTTTACTGTTGTAAATAAAAGTAAGCCTTTAAAGTGGGATTGCGTATGAAATAATAGCCCGTGAACAAATAAAAATAAACATTATGGTGGTTACAAATACAAGAACATCCCATTTGAATAACATAAATAATGATAAACAATAAAAAGATTCAGTTATATTTCTGATTTAAGCACGTGTTTTTTTGTCAGTCCTGCTACTATATTTTTTAAATTTAAAAATATAGTAGTAAAAATATAGCCTGAAAAAACCAACACGTGCTATATAAATAGACGAATTGACAACACCAATTACGAGTGAGTAAAACAACAAAATCAAACAAACTACTAAATATAATACCTTACTCACTTAAATATGTCGCTATCTCACTTAAACCCAGGCCCTGACATTTTTATGGATTCAGAAAGGCCCTCCTGTCTTCAACCACTAAACGCAATTAGGCCCGTAATAACATTAATAACCTCACTTTCGTTTATCTGAACGACATCATTCATAACTACGAACTGAAAGCCTGAGTTAAGACACTTACAGACATAACCAATTTCAACCATATTAAACCACATAGTTCTTGGAGTACGGTAGTTAAAAGAGTATGTGGTCATGTAATAAAAACACGACCGCGGTGGATCGTCAAATGGCCCCAATTTTAAAGATACTCGTACAAACGTTTAGGATGCAGATAAGTGTTTATGTATATTATGGGTGTTTCTATGTATAATAAGTATGTATTTAATAAAAAAAATGTATATAAGTAGTATATCAGTCATGTGGTATCCATGACACAAGCTCTGCTTACTTTAGGGCCAGATGATGCTGTGTGAAATGTCCGGGATTATTTATTATTTTTTTATTATTATTTATTTATTGTTGTTGTCAATGTACCATGGACGATGGGCATGACAATCACTTATGTTTATACTTTGCCTCCAAAACTAATTGTGAGGATCATTAATAGTTTGACATATTTCTTAACTATCAATAACATACTAAGCAATATTTAAACGATAAATGTTTTTATGAGGCTAAAAATTGCTCTGTCTAGTGAGTCCTTTAGACTGTTAGAACGAACTCTAATCATTTGGCCGTTAACTTTCCTTTTATGCTAATAATGAAAAGGACTCGCTGGAACTGTAAAACTTTCTTAATATAATATTCTAAAAGTCAAACAGTCAAATCTGCATTTTCAATTTTCAGTAACGATATCACTGACTCGGTTTATTCGTTTTTTCTAGAGTTGAGTACTTTAGTAAGTTCTTATTTGATTGAATTGATTTAACTAAGTTAGCTTTGATAAGATAGTGCTTAAACCTGGTTACGGAGTGCGAAAAGATTTGAGGTCATTCAGTTTTTCATATCAACATTCTTTTACCTAGCTGTAAGTTCTCCAAAAATTCTAAAATAAAATATTTCAAATACCTGTTTGTCTCTACAGCATTGATAGAGCTACGCACTGTTCGTCGAATTCACATTCGCAGTGGATACGCTATGCATATGATATGCGTACGCTTTATGTGTATATCGTCCGAATGGCTGTCTAAAATGTCGAGAGTAAAGACCGTAGGCCATCAAAGAGTTGACATATATCTGTAGTGTTATTCTATTACTCTTGGAGGTTTAGGATTAGGCCACTAGTGGGTAATTTTCGTGTGATGGTGGATGCTGTTATTCCAGCCACCTGATGTCCTACAGGAAAGCTAGCATACGCTGAGGTATGTCTCCCTGGGCGTTTATTTTATTTATTTATTTAAACGTACATTATGAAAGACTGGCTTTGCCAACGTGATTTTGTGGACGAAAACTAAACGTAAATTAAAAATATGGAGTATTTCATTCATTAAAATGTTTGATATTTGTAATAATATAGCTCGCTGAGAATATTGGTTTTGGTTTGTCTTAGGAACTGCAGAATTTGCTTAAACCGCAGATAATATGAATATCAAGCATCAAATGATTTGAACATCTGCCTGAAACCTCTATTTAGTTATGCTTGAATTCATGTTGAGGTACGTATAAGTAAATAATTAAATGCTTAATACTTAATATCTAGTAGTTCGCCCCGAACTTAACCTACCTCTACCTTTACTTCTACCTCAATTTTAGTAAAAGTAAAAGTTGAAGCTGAGGTTAAAATTCTTAGTATAACGTATCAGATCTGTCATTTGTAATTTTCAAGCATATTCTGAAATGCGATCAAAAGCCCCCATGCAAATATGAACATCCTATGCAACCTCGTTATTGAGAGCATTTTACAATTTTTTATATTAGACTTTTACTAAATTTATAAAAGAAAGTAAATGACTTAAAATTTGTGAGGATTACGATATTTTATACAAACTATTTCACTCCTTTTCACCCGTTTTCAAGGTTTAATTTTGAAATTACCCTTTTATGTACTTCGCAACACAAAAAGACAGATATGTCCTACCAATTTCAAGTCTTTAAGATCAGCTGTACAACGCGGTTTTATCAGACAGTCAGGCAGGACAAAGTTTCTAATAAGTTTCAATTTTTTTTACTTCCAATTAGTCAACCTGTCTAATAAGGTCGATAGTTATCGTCGAACAAACACATACAAAGCCAAATCGACCATGAAGCCACTGAGATCTTTGAATGCTTCGTTCGTTTGATCAATATCGTAATTTTTATCACTAGTCAAATTAGATTATGCGCATAACGCTTTAGTAGACATTGGGTATTGTGTTGCTGATATATTATCGAAATTTCACTGCAAATTACGCATTAAACAATTTTAGCTCATACTCTCTATCCCGAATCAGTATTGCTTATAATGACTAGTAAATACCAAATGATTAAACGGTTGAACTCCATATGTACAAAGGATATCTGAAATACTTGCAATACGTACGGTCATTCAAACACAACATGATTCTATCCATAACTAAAATACCTTGTTAGAACGCTAATGGTTTGCAGACATGCGCATTTTGTATACGTACGTAATTTTATTTGGTTTCATTTTGGTTTCATTTATTTCTCAAAGCCACAAATTGCGTATCCGTTATTGTTTCACAAAACGTTATTTGATGGAATGGTATTTAATACGAAACAAGGTCACAACTGTAATTCTATTGTTGTAAAATAAATAAGCATTGGATGTTTTCTCAACGTTATGTAACAACGTTACGTTACGTAATAAATTTAAATACTACCACTGCTCATATAGGGTCTGGACGAGGCCTCTATTGAAATGACATGAAAAAGTCTTAAAAATTACTTATTTACAAATTTCTAAAAATCTAACTAACATGAAATAGAAGGGATTTTTAAAATGAACGTGATTTGACTGTCGCCTCTTCTTGTAAACAAAAATACAGCGATAATAGATCAAAGCAGAATGGCGTATGAATACAATTTTATAAACGTCCCTTTAAAGCCACTTTCAATTTATCTAGCAACTTGTTTACTTCAGTGGCGATATTGCGATGGAAAGCGGCGGGGTTAGAGCTTTAGCGATTTGTGACACTTTAACATTTTCGCTTGTGATGTAGTTTTTTTGGATATTTCAGAGTTTCATTTTATAGATAGATTCATTTTCTAAACAACATTTTGCTGACGGACAATCACAAATTTCTACTAATTTTGCAATGTTAATAATAATGATATTTTTTAACATCGTTAAGACAAGCTACAAGTACTTAAATCTGTAAAAAATTCACCAATAATTGGTAGGTACAACAGGTAGTATAAACTACCCATACAATGTAGTAGGTATTTCACTGTGTCACTTCACTGGATTTGTTTTTGTGTAATAAAAGTTAAAATGTTTCGGACAAGCCTTCGACTGATGACGTAAGAAAGCATGTGGTTATATAAAGATACGAATATGATAAAATAACACAGTATTTTATTAACCTACATTTATAGATCTCCCTTCAAAAATAATTAATATTGGCGGACATTTCACATAATATA
This sequence comes from Lampropteryx suffumata, assembly GCA_948098915.1. Taxonomy (NCBI): domain Eukaryota; kingdom Metazoa; phylum Arthropoda; class Insecta; order Lepidoptera; family Geometridae; genus Lampropteryx; species Lampropteryx suffumata. The sequence goes on along the minus strand of OX402558.1, from coordinate 7,532,078 downwards.
ATCTGATCCCAAAGTAAGCAGAGCTTGTATTATGGGTACCACATGACTGATATACTTTAAATACATACATATTATACATAGAAACACCCAGACCCCAGAACAAATACTTGCAGATCATACAAACATTTGTCCCGCGGCGGGAATCGAACCCGCAACCTTCTGCGTCTTAGCCAGACCTAAACCCACTGCGCTACAGAGGTCGTCAAAAAATTCTACTTTCTACTTCTAGATAATAGAATAATGGATAATAGGTGTTTCTATGTATAATATGTATGTATTTACAAAAAAAAAGTATAGTAGTAGTATACCTATCAGTCATATGGTACCCATAACACAAGTTCTGCTTACTTTGGGGCCAGATGATGTTGTGTGAAATGTCCGGGATTATTTATTATTTATTTATTTAAAGTCCTGCAGAACATAATAAGACACACTGTTTCCATGATTTCAATATGCTTGCCTCTTACAAACGCAACCCAAATTAATCTGTTGCTAGGGTTCATGGTTAAGATCAATCAATCACCACGACAAAGCACTGAGAGTACCGAGTTTGGCCGACAGAGCCCGAGTTCAACCGACAACACCCAATTTTAGCCGATTAGCTTTTTACTGAAATGAGCTTCTACTGAAGAGCATACAAGGAGCTTTGTATGTTTTTCTTACATCATTTTAATAAAATACAGTTCCAACATTAAATAATGTCAAGCCGTTTGAACTCAAGTTAGACGTCACAATAGTGTCGCATGAGTGACATGTTATTAAAACTTAAATGCCAAAATGTCTACCGTAACGGGGTTTAGAGATGTTGATGGATCGTTGAGTCTACAATAACGTTTTGAAACCACAACCAGCTCCTGATATAAAAGGGCTTGATGAATCGCAGCTTAAGGGGGTATTGTTAATCTTTATAAATGTCAGCGAAAACGATGGACGAAGTATTTGTGTCGCGTTAAAATCTTTCTTTGCGTATTTTAAGGTTTGCGTTGTTATAATATTAATCAAAATTCTTTGAAATTGTGTGCAAATTAAATTTGAACTTCAAAATTTGGAGAACATAGAAAACGATCCCTACTCAATGAAGGATTTTCATTTCACGATTGAATGACATTTTTCAACTGGCTAGATTAATATCGTTAATTACCTTATTCTGCTGTAAAATAATTATGTTTTAAAAACTAAAAAGACAGCCGACTTCATATATATACACAAGGTAGCTACTGTAAAATGTTGTGAAGTTCCCTTGACTGTATAAAGAAACAGAGAAAGGGGCATGTTGGTGTGGTGTTTCGGTAAATAAATAGTAGTGCTTTAAAAATACTAAATGAAAAAAATTTACAAACGCACTCGTCGCACTACGATTTTCAAAGGTGCCCCTCGATTTCTCTGGGATGCCATCATCAGATCAGATCAGATGGTTTCCTTATCATGGTACCCTTGGAGTATCAACTTACCAACAAAAAAAGAATAATCAAAATCGGTTCGTAAGCAACGAAGTTATCCGCGAACACACATAAAAAAAAAATATACAGTCGAACTGTAACCTCCTTTTTTTGAAGTCGGTTAAAACTATATGTAAGCGATTGTTTCGCTTATTTATATTTTTTTATATTGATAAACCAGTGCTTATTTACAAAAATACACACATATTGTGTGTGTTTGCTATTTAATTATGAATACATTCAGAATTTAGCTCGGGAAAACCTTCGCTAGAAACATATTAACTGTGATATCCATAAAACAAACTCAAATTTTAAATGGTAGGTACTTATATTATTTTTTATTTTGTGCAAAGATCCTATATTTGGACGTTCACTACCGCCCATTACTCTATTCGTAAAGCTTTCGAAACAAAGCTAACTAATCCGTAGAGTGCCTAAGCTGAGCCGCCATTTTTCAAACAGTTGTTAGAAGCTCGCCCCCATTTGCTTGACGGATTGTCAGTCTCAAGATTAGTGCGCGTTGAAGCGCTAGCTCATAAGACGAAGCAGTTTGATCACTGCTTTCATACCAATCTTACTTCCGTGTCTTTTTGCCTAGTACAGACGGATTCCTATTTGGACGACCTCTGTGGCGCAGTGGGCTTAGGTCCAGCTGAGACGCAAAAGGTTGCGAGTTCGATTCCCGCCGCGGGACAAATGTTTGTATGATCTGCAAGTATTTGTCTCGGGTCTGGGTGTTTTTATGTATAATTTGTATGTATTTACAAAAAAAAAGTATATACGTAGTATAATCAGTCATGTGGTACCCATAACACAAGCTCTGCTTACATTGGGGCCAGGTGATGCTGTGTGAAATGTCCGGTATTATTATTATTATATTTATAAAATAAACAAAAGCATTAGCCTCTTTATTTAACAAAATAAAAGAACAATCTTATGCAACATTTTACGGGCGGTTGTTACTAACGGATGTTTGCATAAACTTGATAAAAATCACAACTTCTTATCAGTCTTTCTCTTGTTTTAGATTTAAAAACTTCAAGTAGGCAGGTCCATTGTAAAACCATGATATCCATCAGACTCAAAATAAATAACTTGTAGGTCATAGATAAATTGTGTGCGTAATCTGCGCTAAAAACGAATTAAAACGAAAAGAGTAAGAGTAACCCTTATAGGATCACGTCGTTAACCGTATGTCTGTATGTATGTCATTATAAATTACTTATTATTCTTTATCATCACCCTTTTTTCAGCTAAATTCAATCCATCCTAAGGTTATCTGGCAGAGATCGCTACATAGCGATAAGACCACCCATTGTACTTCCGACTTACAAAACATTGTTATTTTTATCTACTATTCAATGTATTTATAGTGTGCAATAAAGTATTTTCTATCTATCTATCAATCTATGTCAATGCCTTTTTTTCTCAAGATCGCGTGGAGGCATTAAGTTTAAATTTAAAAAAAATACTAAGATCTGTGGTCCCTTGAAGCTCTAGCAAATTCAAGTTTCTAAGTTAACGCAATTAAACAATACTGCCTAAATACGGTAATTCATGCCACATATTTTGAACTTACCAAAATCAAAGGCTATGGATTTCTTCCTGTTGACCTAGTTTATACATTGATTGATATAAACTTATTTCGTTTTCCTAGGCACTACCGCTTGGCACTACTAGTAATTTTACTAGTAATATTACTTTCCCGTGACACTACTAGTGCTACGGGTAAAAGTACATTTCCAGTTACACTACACTGTTGCCAGTAGTTTCACGGGAAATATTATTTCCCGTGAAACTACTGGCAACAGTGAACTGGCACGAGTGAAGCTTTTGTGGGTAGTAACACAGTTATGTATCTAGACAGACGAACTATATTCTTCCGGCGCTTCGGCAGCCGCTTCCGCGGCACGCTCGCTTGTTGTTTTCTATACTCTAACATAACCTAACCAACTGGTTTCGATCTGATTCAACTATTTCTCCTGACTCTACTCTGTCCAGTCGCTAATTTGTCCCGGAAGGAATCTGTCGAAATGCTCCTGACAGACCTAAATTAGTATTAGTAGTGCCATTGATAATGAGGTAATCCATGGCAGATTTTATAATATGTGATTAATAAGCCAATAAGAATAGTAGTGGCATGGGAAATTAAAATTTCCCTTCACTCTACTAATAGTGCCAAGTGGTAGAGCCTAAGAAAAGAAGCCACTTTAAAAAAAATATGATTACAGACTTAAAAACATAGTTCGGTGCTTTTTATAGTTTTGACGGTACATTTAGACTAGTAATAATTATCAAGGGTAACAATCAATGAACAATAACAATCAATAACAATCAATGAACCACGATGCTAAAAAAAGTAGGTGCCCACAAAGGCGTGACCTATGCCTTTGACCTATTTATTTTTTTAAAAAACACACCTATTTAATATTCGGTTTAGCCTGTCCATCTAAGTTTTTGTAAACTGATCTAGCTGACTTCGGTGATCTGTATCGCTGGGCAAGTTCACAGCAATGAGCCTCTTGAAGGGAAGTAATTAACTAATGAAACTGGAAAACTGCTGAGTGACGAACTTCTACGACATTTTATTTTAACATAATCCTTAGCATTCGTTTCCAACGTTGTGATTATGACTACTAAGAAGAAAAAGACAAAGATTATCACTACTGAATCTGCTGTTACTATCAAATACACACCAAACATATTTTTTTTAAGTTATAACTTATTATGGGTGGGTAAACCGCTTCGATACGGCGCCAGTCTGCCTGGCTTTCTTTTCTCTCACGCATAAGGCAGCGGTAGGCAGGCTCCTCCTCTCTTACTCTAACCCACAGCGCTAGTTAGACTAGTTGAAGTTATCACTTCTGTCGGGCGTCCCGAGACGCTCACGTTATTTTGTGTATATTTGATAGTAACGGCAGATTACCACATGAGACTGATAAATACTGTTACCAGTAGGTTACAAAATCCATACCTTAAAAACAAATATGTAAATTGTCATTAACGGCAACACATTATAGAAAGGGAGAAAGTTAGTCATTAAGAAAGTTAACATTATAGGTGGTATCGTAGGTACATACACAAAAACATAATATATGGAAAAGCAATACATTACGTATAAGATAGAAACCTATCTTAAGTAGGTCTCAGACTACCAACCAACCAAGTCGATAGGTTCTAGGCATCTTAATAGTATGTCAAATATAAGCACCAACAAGTCCTGCTTTGCGTGCGCTGTCAAACAGGTCCTCAACTCAGCACAAAGCTACTTTACATGATTGATAGTGGCTACGTACCATGTACCTAGTTAATAAATTAGTTATATACGTCTTATTACAATGCTTTACTAGCTTTTGCCCGCGGCTTCGCACACGTAACACCTACATTTAATCTTGCCATGTTTGTACCCAAGATATTATTTATCTCTTTACAGCATTAAGATCCATTGAGTCGTTTAGCTGTGAAAACTGTAAGCTGTGATAACATTGGTACTATAATAGGGATGAACGTTGGTATAGATTTGCTACTAAACAGACGACTTTTGCTACGAATCAAAAACAAGTGAATACTATTTCTGGAAAACTTGAGATGATGATGCTATTCCAAGGCTATTTAACAGAAAAGAGAAACTATATGTTTGGCCTCTATTCTTGGGGAATCGAGTTTAACTTACGATCATTAGCGTAAGCATTATTTTTTGGCATGAGTGGTGAGGTCACGTAAGTAAAAGGTACAGGTAAGTCGTGCTATAATTCAAATTCCTTTTTATGCCTTCTTCTAGTTGTGAACTACTCGTGAACTCGACAAGAAGTGACTTAATTAGAATCCCTGTTTATAAAGTAACAACACTCAAATTTTACTTATGAATTCACAAATGACATGATAAAATAGGTTCGCGTTAGGCGAAAGTAAAAGTAGGGTAAAGTAAACGTTTATTTCGAACATACTAATATGTAAATGAAACAATAAATAATTACGTTTTAAAAACTAATAAGAAACCGACTTCATTGAATGAAATTTGAGCCTATAAAACATTTTTTAGTGGAAAATTGATGTATTTTGTATATATATAATATGGGTAGGCTAAATAAACGCAACGCTCCAACGAGACAGCGAGGTATGAAATACATGAAAACATCATCGATGTATAAAATTTTTTGAATTTCGTTTATATTTCATCTCGACCGATTTTAATAAAATTTATATGGGACCACCTGTGAAGTATACCCTTTCAAACAACACAAGATTTTTTCAAATCGGTTCAGCCGTTTTCGAGTAATCGGTGAACATACATAAAAAAAAAAGAAAAAAAAAAAGATTCTGACGAATTGAGAACCTCCTCCTTTTTGATAAAGTCGGTTAAAAAAAGGTTGCTGACAGCACGTCAAACATGGTCAGCGTTCTTTTTTTATTATTGATAGAACTTCGTTTGACCACGATGTGGCCGACGATGGGACGCGAAGGTCTAGAAGACACCTATTCACTTTTAACTTGAAGAGATAAAAATTGTAGTTTCAGGAAAGACAGACGACAGCTTAATTCATGTTCAGTTTAATGCTGTAGTAAACTGGAGTACTGGTTTTCGACAAAGACCAATGTTACTAATTTTGCCCTATATGTTGTCAAGCCTCTCAAAATCTAACCGTATAAAAATATATTAGTATTTTTACATACAATAACAGTACTTCAAACATTAATTTCTAAATAAGCTATTTTACAGTTGACTTATACAGCTTTTGATGTCATTAATTGCATTATGTTTAAGGAATTTGCACGATGCTTTATTCGCCGCGTACTGACTTTTAAGTTTTTAAACATTGTATACAACTTAATTTCTCAAGAAAAGCATATGTCCAATGTGTAGTAGCCTCTACTACACCTGGCATTCGTACGTGCCTCAATCCTTCCAATTTTGTTCTGCCAGCGTCTAGTACTAGCTTGGAAGAGAAACGATTAATGTTGCCGTAAAGCATTGTCAGATGCTAGTGTTCTTAGCACATCTTAAATGGGGTCTCAATCTTAACTATGTTGTGGTTGTTTATGTTTTAAAGCCTTTTTATGTGCATCTTTTGAAGGATCTATTCCGTTATTTACAAAAGTTATTGTTCTATTCAAATCCGTCTAGGTTTCGGCTCCGACTACGTTTCAATATTTACCCGTTAACTGTTATCTGTATCCCGGAACAAAATTACATTATTTCGATCATTGGTGACTTCGTACAGTAGTATTAGTTTGACCGTTGTTTATTACGGAATATGAAATAAAGTCAAAGCTTTCGTTCATTTGTGGTTCAATTCCAATCGAGTAAGTAAAATAGCCCTGCTGGCCTAGAGTTGGATACAGCATCTGTGCTTGTCCAGGCTTCCTAGCTTGGCAGTCCTGACAACAACAATAACAAGTTAGCTTAGCATTAACGACATTGAACATACCCATCGGTGTAGTCAGTTGAAATGGAATGAAATTGTTTTTCTTAAAGTATTCTGATATCATTGTTATTTGATAGCTTTAGTGTTTCCACAAATTTGGTATAAATAATGTTGCCAAAATAATTATGCCATCTTTATTTTGACACAGAATTTATGTAAACTAATTAATAAGCTATTATTCTAATAAACTAATAATATATTATATCTATCCTGTAGTAATTATTAATAATGATTTTAACATCAATTTGCATAATCAGTGGCTTAATGCAAATACAATACAAATACAAAATGTTTTTATTTCTGTAACAGTTTTTAACAATTTCATAAGTGTTGAGACCATCTTTTAAGTAGAAATATACTTGTGTTAGATGGTCTCGCTCTTCCATATCTTATGTTAGGTACAGTTACAGTTTAGGTACGTAGGCAATTAAAGATTACAAAGTAAATACGTACATGCTTAGTGCCTTTAAACAAAATTAAGAACTAAAAATAATTAAAAAAAATAAAAATAAAAATAAAATGTGGGTAGATAGGTATTACATCATGAGCATTGTATAATGATAGGAATGGCATCAAGGAATAAGTAGGTAACTAGGTCAGGTGCAATGGAGCGAAAATAATAAATATGTAAATACCCACTTATAAAAAGGTTAACAAAGTAATTAAATTAAAGATTTGTATGTTAAAATTTCAGTACAGATAGGTAGGTATTATGTATATCTGCGAGGAATGTTGTGTATAAGTAAGTGTCTGAATGTATTTTATGTTGTGTGTGTATGTGTGTGTGTGTGTTATATTATATGTGATTTTCGGGATGTTAAGTGTGCGTATATGAGATTTTAATACATTAATATAAGGAAAAAGTGATTTGCAGCAAGGGTGTGTATATTTGTGAGAGGGTGAGATTGTTTGTGAATTTGGAAATGTGCTTGAGTGCTTGATTGATATGATTGTATGCTATGTGAAATGCCTCCAATCTATTTAAACTATTGTGTTATTTGATTTTATTTTATTTTAATCATAAGTTTATGTAGGTACATTTTTGTAGAATAGAAGCTGCTTAATTATTTTTCTAATAAACTGTTGTAGACGATATGAATTCAACCTAAAATTTGCAAAAATGCTTCAGTTTCTTCGTAGTTTTTTGTTTGTATCCATTCAGTTATAGCTTTTTTACAGTTATAACTTTGCATTGGGTAAATAGTTAAATTCTTGTTAATTAGGTTATATAGGTGGGCTGATTGTCTTATATATTGGCTACGGGCAAATGTAGTTTTAGTGCCAACAACCTTAGCAACTATGTCCTTTCTTCTACAGTTTTCGATACTTGGGTCATAAACTAGGGTTTTATGCCTTTTTAAGGTAGCATGTACGATATATAATTTCCTGACAGTCAATAACTGGCTTAAAGAATAAAGCATATGCGTTGGAAATCTATATGGTTTGAAGTACATAACCTTTATTAGTGTTCTCTGTGCTCTTTCTAGTTCTACAAATTTAGTTTTTGACGCTCCGCCCCATATAGAGATACAATATCCTAGAACCGATTGAACCAAAGCAATATAAATGTTATTTAGTAAAGATACTTGAGCAATATGTCGTAAGGTTTTGAATATCCAAGTTAACTTTCTTAATCTGTTGCTGAGTATTTCGGTCTGTAGATACCATGTTAAGTTCTGATCCAGCGTGATTCCCAAGTATTTTGTTTTAGATACTCTATTAATTAAAGGACAGTCACAAAGATCAGTGTGTGGTAAGTTTACAGAATTATGTATGCGGATGTTAAAATTGCTTCCTGGTTGAGTTCTGTTGTAAATGCTATAACACATGTAATTTGTTTTATGAGCATTAAGTGTTAGTGAATTTGTCTTAAGCCAGTGTGCGATCCTAGTAAGTCCAATTTCAGCGTCTTGTCGAACACAGTCCCATGTTTTATTACTAAAAACTACAGCAGTATCATCAGCGTATGAGATTATTTTTGCGTTATCAATTTTAAGGTCGCATAAGTTATTAATATATATTAAAAATAGAGTAGGTCCTAAAACGCTTCCTTGTGGGACGCCATAGGCAATGTTCGAGTCCTCACTGACGTACTGTCCAACTTTTACTCGTTGTTTCCGTTCACTCATATAGTTTCTGAATAACGATAATGCTGTGTCTCTGATACCAATGTTTTCCAGCTTTTTTATCAATATAGTAGCATCAACAGTATCAAACGCTTTTTTTAAATCTAAGTATACGGTTAGACATTTCTTCCCGTGATCAACTTCATCAATAATAAGCGAACTTAGAGCTGTTATCGCATCTTCAGTGGATCGACCGTTCCTAAATCCATATTGCGAATTGGAAAGAAGTTGAAATTTGTTCAGGTATTTAATTAGTCTCTTATTAATTAATTTTTCAAGGATCTTAGAAATTGACGGTAGCACCGAAATAGGCCTGTAGTTGTTAACGTCGTCTTTTTTACCATTTTTGTATACAGGGGTAATAATAGATTGTTTTAAGGTTTTGGGAAATGTTCCACAATCAAAACAAAGGTTGGCTAAGTGGGATATAACTGGACCTACTTCATTTCTAGCAAGTTTTAGGAAGCTTGTTGGGATGTTATCTACACCAGGAGCACTATCTGACTTAAGACTCATGAGCACGTCATGAACTTCTTTAGGATCCGTTTCCAAAAGAACAAATGAGTTGGGCTGTGAACTTTGCGTTTCGTATGTATGATTTTGAGAAGTTGAATTTAATAGGTCAGCTAGTTCTTTTCCAGTGTTAGCGAAATATTTATTTACATAATTTACTGATTCTTTAGGTGAAGATTTTATATTTAGTAATTTAGTAGTGTCTGATTTAGAATTTTTATTTGTATAAGTTATAGATTTAATATTTTTCCAAAGACTTTTAGAATTACCTGTTGATTTTGCTAATAGTTCTCTTTCATAGTTTCTTTTGCATTTCTTTATTAAATTATTACAAAAATTTCGATACCTTTTATATGTTATTTTAAGAATTTCGTTATGAGGATCTGATTTTAGTTTTTTCTGTTGTTTATTCCTGTTTCTTATACATCGTAGGATACCGGGAGATATCCACGGTTTAATAACACATTTACTATTGGAGAAATAAACAGATGCAGTGTTTTCCTGTAGTGAATCAACTATTTTGCTAACAAGTCTTTTAACCAAACTATTTGGATCTTTGCAAAAAAGTAGTTCAGATAGATTTTTTTCAGTTAAACTGATTAGAGCTTTTTCAAAGTCAGTAACCGTTTTTATTTTAATACCCTTCTTTGAAATGTTTTGAAAAGATATGTTTAAAAATACCATAGAGTGATCAGTGACAGTCGTATTTAGCACAGCGACTCGAGCTGATGATTTGTGCTTTTCAAGTTTCAACATAAAGTGATCTAAGCAACTGTTTTCCCTAGTCGGGAAAGTGTGACTTGGCATAAGACTGTGCATAGCTAGCATGTTAAGATAGTTGAGTCTGTTACTACGTTCACAAGCTTTTGCGTTATCATTTATAATTAGATTAATGTTTATATCACCGGTTAAGATTACATTTTTATACGATTTTAGAGTTTCTAGATGTGTGTTTAGAGAGTTTATAAATTGATCAGCATTGGTGTTTGAGGGAGAGCGATATATACCCAAAACAGCGCTGTTATTTGTATCTATTTGTAAACATGATGCGTGATCTAGTTTAATTTCTTTGACATTCAACACTACAATGTCATTTCTAACGTATATTACAACTCCGTCATTTTGATTTAGTTTATGAGTAGTTTCAAATGCAGTATAATTTGTTAGAATTGGGGTTGGTTTATTAGGATTTAGTCTGCATTCAGTTAATATCAATAGATCCGGATTAGCATCTAAAGTGCATATGTTAGCATAAAAACCATCGATGTTCGCGTAGATACTTCTAATATTTTGCGAAAAAATTGTTAGGTCATTCTTTTTAACAGGTATGTTATGAAAAAGATCCTCAATATCACATTGGATAGCTCGAGCTATTTCGATTTCGTCTATTTCGTTCAGTGTGTTAAGAGAGCTATCCATAATGAGACAATACTAAAAGACTGCGAATGTGTTTATGAATGAGGTAAACTCGGGTAGTGATCATTGATTGGCGTATCAAAATTATATATTTACTAGTGTAATGTGAGAGTATGAATATTTTGTTTGTGGTTTGTTTGTGCTTAAACATGGCGGTGTACATTTGTAGTGACAGGAAAGTGTAGGGGGTTGATTTTGTGATTGGTATGTTAAGGTATGTGTGTGTAATGGAAGTGTGTTTATGTGTCAAGGTTTGGAGGTGCAGATGTGTGTCAAGTGTTTTAGAGTTGTAAGTTAGTGTGTGATTATTACATATTATAAAGTACGAGTAGAAAGAAACGTAGTAGCAAGGAATATAAAGTTCAACCGAGTTTAGTCATTGCAGCAATTGTTGTACCTGGGCTTCGGTTTTGATTGTTATGATAGGAGAGTTTTCCTCCTTCCTTACATATACTTTGCCGTATGCCGTCCAACAAAATCTGTACTGCCTCGACTTGGCAAGATCTCGCGCCAGGAAATGTAGACGAGAGCCTTTTGCTGTCAGTTGCTCCGACACATAGATCGGTGTGTCTTCAGATGTGCGAAAGCCTAGGTGCAAGGCACGTAGCTTTGTCTTATGCTTCACATTAAAATTCTTGCTGAGTTTTAAAAAGTCAGTCTTAAGCATTGTAGAGGAGGTTTCTACGATTATCGGAGTATTCTGTGGTCCTTCTCTTTTCCCTCGCACACGATAGATATCTTTGATATCTGACTTGCTGATATTACTGCCCACATTATTCGACAAATTCATAACCATTTCCAAAAGGTCCTCTTTGGTTTCGGGAGATTTTTTGGGAACGTTTTTTAGTTCAAAATTCGCTTTACGATTTCCTATCTGTATCTCCTCAATTTTATCTTCCAGTAAAGTAATATATTTTTGGTCTTCCTGTATCCTACATTCCAATTTCTCCATTTTCTTTTTAAACTCTTCATTTTGTGTCGCGAGGAGAGTAACAGACGATTGTATGCCGTGGTTACTCAATTGTATATCACTCAGGATTTTTCTAAAATCTTGTTCCTGCTTAAACAGCATGGATTTTATCTCATCCTTAAAATCACTTAGTTCGGAAGTGTATTCATCCATTCTTCTTCTTTTGAAGCGTGTGAAAACACCAGTTGGGGTTTTTTGCCCGAGTTGGCTCAAGTCCGAGTCCGACACAGACTTGTCAGCAATATTAGCAGACATCATCTTAAGTGAGCTCGATATGTGGTAGTCGCACCAGAAAGAAATGCTAATGTGTAAATAAAAAGCAAGAGTTGATTGATACTCGGTGTTCAGATGATCGCCACACGTTTCTGCTGCGCGCCGATCAGCCGCCGGCCGGTAGTACCAGGGGATCAGAACCTACGTGTAGGTGTAGCCGTAACACCGAACGCTCCGTGCGTGACGTCGCTGCCGCAGTGCGAGAAGGATGCAAGGCAGGCGCAAATGGGCGGCTGTGGCAGCGTGTGCGCACACACACAACGTTGGGTAGATATGCGGGATGACTCACTCGATTTTGCCGCGCTGACTGCGTGCAACTGCGCGACCTCCTTACAGCTTATGGGCTCCTATTTTCTTGCACTGAATTTTTGGTATAATTTGATTTTAATCTGAATTTCCAGCAATAAAACAGTACTTAGATTACACACGTCTGAGCACCTCAATGATCCGGGGGGAAGAGCCTTAAGCTTAAGGCTTAAGCCTTGATACTTGATATACTGACTGCCACACTTAGTAATTTAATGGATATTTCGTAACTCCTTAATATATATATTTATTTGGCCTACCCATACTATGAATCGGCCTAAGTAAACAATAAAGGCTCTGAATGTAGCGGTTAGCCTTCCTGTAAAAAGTAAAAGTAAAAGTAAAAAATATATTAAAAATATTTTTACAAAAGTAATTGAACATTTTATAAAGCCCTGGATACAAAACTATCAGAATACCCTGAAGCTTTTTGTTCCAATAATTTTACATTTACAAGTAAAATATTTTCACGAGAGAACTCATTTAAAAAATATGAAATTACAAAAGTTTTACCCTCGGTGGGATAGCCCAATTTCCGCAACTAGAAGTGGAATTTCCGGACAAGTTCGCAATTTGCAACATTCGTACAAACATATCCAGTAACCACCGCCGTTTAGGGATGAGTCATATTACCCTAAACGGCTTTTTGGAAAAAAAATATAAAAAGTATTTAATATGAGAATGATTTATGTTAAAATATAAACTAAATTATTTTGAAATATCATAATTTGATTGCACCGCCCGATTGCATTCATTCCTGAATATAGGCCTCCTCTTTATAACGCTACTCGTTTCAGTCCCTAGCAAGTCTCATCAAGCAAGTGGTTCCCGACAACGCTCACGATGCCATCGAGCGGGTGATGTACCTCTTGGCTCTTGGCTATATGATATTAATTCTTATTTCATCCTATTGGAGTGTTTTATCATATCTTGATCACGCTGGTAAATAATTTAGGAAAGACAGTGTCTCCATGCTCGATGAATATCTGAAAATCTGTGCACACGAGCTTAGAGAGTGGCATTTTTATATAACTCCCAGAGGATATCTACATACCGCGTGTCAACGTTTCAACGATGCAAAGAGTGAAACACTGCCCATTTCACAGGGCATTGGTAAAATATTTAAATACTTGGGAGAGGAGGCTAAGCAGGCGATAGTTTGGACTTATCCCATTTTAATGTAGAATCTGTACAATGGCGTTTTTTCATTATTCAATAAAGATTTGTATAGTAGTGATACTACCGTAGAGTAATGAGAGAGGTTTGAAAACCAGTGTTTTGCGGTGTGCGGTGATCCTGCTTGCAGTGTCTCCACATATATCCCATCGCATCGTCACCAAATGTTTTTCTTCGATTCATTTGGCTTAAAGCAAAACCCACGTCATGTGATCATTCATGTCACTACTATTACATGTGGTGTTTGGGTCTACACCGAACACAGCAATTCTGCATGTTTGCCATACAAGCAAATATGCGCAATTGCCTGAGTGAACCAGTGCGCTGCTGCCATCTGCCGACCCGGCACCGCATACTCATTAATCACACCATATTACTATTAATTACATTATTTTATAACAGTAAAAAAAATAGTCTTCTCATTTCAACTCTGCACCTACCCTTTTTTTTTTGCATACATTTAAGACGATTCTTGCGAGCGGTAATAATTTGTTGGAGCCCTCGATATAATCTTGTCAAAATGATCGGTAGCAAGGCCGGACGGTACAGCCCTGCAAGTTAAAAACCATATGAGCGGGGCAAACTTTGAGTTATACAAACCAAGATGATCACAATTACCAATTTATATAAATAGTTTACAACATAAGATCAACCAAAAACCACGACACACTTGCAAGATCGATTACTTCAACCTCAACAGTTCATAATCGACAAGTTCACTGGTTCTTATCTTTGATATTGACGTGGTGACTTTAAAACACATATGCAGTTTGCTTGAAATATCGCAAACAAATAGGGGTTAGTCTGCCAAGTACATTATATCAAAAAGTGTTTTATTTGAAAGAAGTAAAATTGAAGGATCGGAAGAATCTGCTTAATTTTGGTAAAACATCGTACAATAATTTGTATCCAACTATACTCTTCAACATACTTAAACAGAAGTTGTGGGTTACAGCAAGATATAGCTCGTATATAATACGAGAGATTGCAGTAAAATTGGGGCCAACTACTAGTTTATTAATTACTAACTTTCTTCTAAAAACATTTAGACCTCTATTTCGCGTAATTGTTTCATAAGTATTGCTAGTGTTGTATAATCATAAACCTGATATTCTAATTATGTTGATGAAGATGATATGAAAAGATGTTCATAACGTCCAGATAGAAATATTTCTCTAGAAAGTTTACCAGCACTTGTTCTCGTGGGTTCGACTTCCCACGATAACGGTACCCGGTATCAGGCCTGCTGTTATAGTTTTATGGCAAAAGGCCATGGAACCGAACCGCAGCTGGAAGCCCTTAATGGTAGTGACAGAAACTTGAAAAAAGGTTTTCCTCGGCATACTAGTTAGTTTTGTATGTACGGGTTTTAGCCGGAATAAATATCTTTATAATAAAAAGCCGGTGTGTAGCAACTCTATAACGGTCATTTATCTGTGCTATTAGCTAACTAGTTTTAGTACTGTGAATTTCAAAGTTAGTCGGTGGCTGCCGATACCTTAATTGAGTTACTTTCAAATTAACGGCATTTGCACTGAAATTATTGATGCGATTTATTTATCTCTGATACCGCTGTAGTTTTATAAAACAACTTTAATATTTTTTTCACTTTAAATAATTTGGAACTTCCATACAGTGAAGAACACGTGTTTTACTCATGTTTTATTTTGTCGGTGAAAGCACCGACCGACTCATTCGATTCATTTATGGATTATTAATTCTCCATGTATGTGTGCATGTATCCATAGGTAAAAATATACATGAGTCTAATCCTGTTTTCTCAAAGTATTAATTTACTTCCCTGTAATTAACATCAGCTAATACCCAATGCTGGGTATAAAAAACCACTACGTTATAACGACATTTACTCCTATTTCGTGCCAATCTCATCCATGATCTACCTATGTCTTCATCATTAGTAACTTCACGATAAAAAATATACCTTTAAACAAAGCACGCTTTTATGACTCTGGCTTGGTTTAAGATTCGCGTCATAACATGTTTCTTTATGAATAACCTATACATCGATTCACACTTTATCTTATACCCCGTTTACATAACACCACAAAATGTTTTAAAAATATCGAATAATACAAATTGCAAACGTTGGTTAGCAGTAGGTAGCGGTAAATATGTCGGTATCTACTATTTGAGTTAAAACGGATAACAGAATCTCAGTCTCAGTAGCTCTCTCTTTTGCTCTGTAGGTTGTAAGTACTTCTATATTCAAGGAAAAATATTTATGTGAATAACAGATGTTTGTTCTGTGTCTGCGTGTTATAATTACCTACGTATACATTATATATATTACATTATATATGAGTATTTCATCGATCATCTGGTTTTCATTGTACAAGCTATGCTTAGTTTGGGGCTAGATGGTAATGTGGGGATTCCCACTAATACCTATTTTTTATATTTATTTCTAATATATAACCTAAGTAGGCTATTATGGAATGACGTGCGTTAATACTGCGCGCTCAATGATAACTGAAAAATTGAGCAGTATGTAAACGCTCACTGCTACTTTAACTTCAATTGCCAGTCGCTCATTAAATTGACACAACTGTCAATTTAAGGAGCGAATAGCAGCAGGAGTGGCAGCGGGAGTGGCTGAGAAAAGACGCGCGGTGCCAAGGTGCCAAGGGAGTGGGCATAATGTAAACCGGGTATCATAATTACATAATTAACGATAAACTATGGGCTATCCTTGTGATTCTAATGTCAATGAATTATGATGGAAACAGATTTTAACAAAACATTTTCTAATAACTGATTATAACATAGACTCACAGTAATTACATTATGATATAATATCTTCAATCTCACTGACGGTAAGCTTCCGTCCGCAACCATCATCGCATCGAAGGAGGAAATCCGGCCTTAAAGTTTTGCAATTGCTAGATATCTGATTGCACATATTGCCAGCTAATATTGAATTGAAATGAGATATGCATAATGTGCTGATTTTATACAACTAAGCCCGGAGACAAGGCTCCACATGATTGTAAGTAGTTACCGTAACCTATGACACTTGGCGGATGCACGTTGCTAGCTTTAGACATAAGTAATTTTGTCTATTTGCCCAGTAATTTTACTTACTCAAGTCGCCTTTAAACCTCAATATAGAAATGCTTGCACACAATGTTGCTTACAGGCAGAATATCTGCTATATTTGAATATCACTGTGGTGGTACCCACGAAGATGAACTCTTGTCGTAAAGTTCTTCAAACGGGTAAAGTTACCATACTATTATGTATATCTTCTTTGGAAGAAGGACAATTCTACTCGTAGTCGAGTGAGTAGAAATCCTATAGCTCATTAGTCTCGGCTACCGATCATTTTTGACCTTCTTATTCCGCTAATATTCTAAGTTATACCTACTTTATGTTCAACTTTTCTCATGTAAGTGACTATTCTGGGCTTTTTGAGAATAAATTTCTAATATTACTTAAAAAGAATAATAATAAGTAATATCTCAACTATCGCTCGCCAAAGATCGATCGAATATTTTCTTACATTTCGCCATAGAGATACAGAATACTTTTTAAGGTTACAATCGAAACGCAATCGAAACTGAAACTTAGATACATTGGAATATTACGATACCTGTTGTAAATACGACAAGTAGACCCATTGGACAATGCGTCATTGTATACCTACCTACTAATCGCAATATACAAAATATATAATTCTCCATTAGATACTCTCATGTTTGTTTTAGGCACGTCAGCCATTGTGCTAACAAAGGACTGTCAAGTTGCTTTCAAATGTAAAACGCCGGTTGTTTAGTGCGTATTACAAATGGCCAGCTATTTGCATTTAGTTTCAATGATAAATGAGGCGAACGCGCTACTGTGTTCAGAGATTACTATTTAGAAGGGTTGTTAAAGCATTTTGCCAGTGCACAGGTAGCACAAGTGACTAGTTCTCGTTTTGGAATGTGACGCACATTAGTAATGGTCTGTCAGCTCAGTTGGTAGTAGCTCTGCCTTATACTCTGTAGGTTGGGGGTTCCATTTTTGTGTATTATGAAGAAAGGTGATTGTTTTGTGTCTGTTATATAGTATCATAAGTATGTATTTAAAAATATCTAAGTATAATCAGTCATCTTGTCACCATAATACAAGCTACACTTAGTTTGGGGCAAAATGGTGTGTGCATTGTCTAACAATATCTATTGATTTTAGTATTGTTGAAAATGAAGCAAACAAATCGATATAGAAATCGATTAAAAAATTAAACAGATAAATTACGCCAGCCAATATAACCACAGAACACTTGTATTTCGGATATAACCAATGGTATTGATATCTTTCGACTAAATGATGACCTGGTTGAAAGCCGCGTGGCTTAGGAGTTGATCTGGGCATCGCTATAATCTACGAGCAATACTGATTTTTGTCGATATTGGTTTTGTTGTTTTGACAGACTACCTACAATTTTGTCAAATACGAACAATTTTTTTTTTCTTCACACTAAAGCTCAAATATGAAAAACAGTTCCACACGACAGTTTTAAAATATTTTTTTATTATCACCAAAATACATCGCGTCTAAGATGAGCTGAGAAAGCACATTATGATGTAAATTGTACCTGTGTGTACAACTGACCAACGTATGTATTTTATAATTTACATAAATATAGTAAAAGTTATGAAATGTTATTAAAAAGTGTTACTGTAAGTTCCACTTTTTTGTAGACAAATCAAATCAACCCAAAACATGATATTCTTCGTTTGTAATTTCTTTGCATGTTTTATTCAGTAATCTTAGCGGAATTTTACAAATTCCATTCTTAGTGAACTAAGAACGAATTTAGCAAAATTTAACCCCTAACTCGGTCAAAAAGGATAATCGTCTGAGAAATAGTATTACTTGAACATACAAAACTGAAACTTTGCTCATTTAAGCAATGTTTCAGTTTCAAAGTTTCAGTTCATTTTCAGAATATTTGTTCAAAAAATTTATTCTGCATATTAAATAATTTAATTATAATTTATAATTAAATCTTTATTTCAGACTACATTAGGTCCATAATATACATGAAATTATCATAAACATTAGAAATCATCTACATACATAATAATCAATTACAAAATAATAAGTACAACAGTCAAAACAAGAAAAAATACATTAAAAGACTTACACAAATTTATTTGGATTAAATATAATACTTAATAATACTTTATGTTATTATTATTAGTGAAAACGTGCATCCTCGAGTAGTGATACATATAAATGCAGTCGAACCTATTTGCGAACACGCTCAGATTGCTATTGGAGCTGGCTCGGACCCTGCGCACCAGAGATGCTCCCCGCTTACGCATGGTGGTGTAGAAGCAGTTCACACGCGCCTCGGCGAACATCCCTGACGCGCTACAGAATCTTGGCAGCCCCATCAACACCCTGAACGCGTTATTGTGTTGAACACGTAAAGCGCTATACTGCTTTTGCGTATGATTCACCCACAGGCTGCATGTGTAAAAACTAGAACAGTAGGCTTTGAAAAGAGTTGTTTTTACTTCTCTAGAGCAGCGAGCGAACCTGCGGGCTATCATGTTCGCTCTTACAGACAGCGCCCTCCGTTCCCTCTCAATGTCAACATTATCCTTCAAGTCAGAGGTAAGGTAATGGCCCTAATAAGGTAATAATAAAAGACTTTTATTTTTTTCGAACACAAAATATGGAAAGGTGTAATGAGGGTTTAAAATTTGTACGGGGACCTTTTAAACGCATGATGCGATTTGCTTGAAACTTGGTTTTTATGCCTTAAAAACAATAGAAACGTTAAGTTTCAGCTTTTTTTAAAACAACCCTTTAAAAGGAATAAATTCGGGTTCAAAATTTTTATAGAGTCTTGTCAACGTGTGATGCGGTTCGTTTTATATTTGGTTTGTATACCATTAAAATAATACCATTAAAATAGACACGTTCTTAAGGATTTTCCAAAGCCATCTTAAAATGGGGTGCAATGGGGGTTAACATTTGTTTGGGAACCATTCACGCAAATTGCTCAAATTCAATTTGTATGGGAAATTAACAACGCGTAGAGCAATTTGTTCAATACTTCAATCTATACCTACCTAAAATACACAATATATGGACACAAGTTGAAGGTATTTTAGAACAACTCATAAATAGCGGCGATTTTTGCTATATATGATATATATAGCAAAATTATGCGTTTCACAGTATGTCATAATTTTGCTGTTTATGCCATTTACCCATGACGCACCTCGATCTTGGTAAACTTTTTTTAAGAAAACGCACAAGCACTTATTTGAAAATTTAAAAAAATGATCCCTGAAATGACCCTTTAAGTTTGTATTTAAATTCAAAAACTATCCAAACCACATGCACTTGTATGTGTTTACGTATATATGAGCACTCTACATGGAGTGGAACTGTCTGCTGTTATTGTTTTTTCGTATTTTTGAAATACTTAACTGATACGGAACGGAACAGATTTTTGGTGCCCGTTTTTACTGAACTTTATAATTTTATCTTTTGGGACATTAGTTATGCATAAAAAGCAACGGTACATCGGGAAAATACAAACTTTTTATACAAGATAAGCATTTCGCTACGGAGTGGAACTCATAGCCGGCGTCTGATTTACGAGTCATCATAATCTCGGAGTCTGGATCATTATTAAATATACTAAACAATACCAGATAAGCAACGGGGTTACGGGAAATCAAACCATGTACAACAAAACTTACTTTTCAGACATGGTTTAAGCACAAGTCTAAGCATAAGTCAAAGTTACTAAGGAGTGGTGATCAAACGATTAGTCTATATTACTAATTAATAATAATTAATAATTAATTAATAATTAATAACAATTTATTAATCTATATTAATAAATTGATTCTAAAATATTATTCACTGATAGATAGCTAGATTATCCCGAGCGCTTGTGTTTTAAGCAGTATAATTTTCTTTTTAAAACGCGCGAATGAATTCGCGAGCAGGACAGCTAATTTTATGTACTTAGTAAGTCATTTAACAACTTATTACATAGATTATCGAATATAGCAAAACAAAGGTACTCTCAAGGTAAACAAAGTTTGAATAAGTTACCCCTTTTTTTCTAAAATTGTATTATAATTACTTGATTGATTATCCTTATTGCAAGATTGCGTCATTTCATTTTAACCCATGTTTGCAATAAATTAACTCACAATGTTTTTTTGTACATTTTCTTATTTTGTATAATAGAAGCAAGTTACTGTAGCTAGATTTAACAGCTCTCATAAATACACAACTTCCAAACAGTACAAACAATAGGATAAACAAATTTCTGTTTATTCATTCGTATTTGTTTTGCGAACGTTGTTCTCAGTATGTGACTCAAATAATAGCAAAAGTATGAATAGCTCAATCACTCAAAACATCTGACGTCTGATTAACAAAATATGCAGCAAAAACCAATTCATTTAAATAAAACTGTAGCATTTATTAAAAAAAATACGTTCGTTTCGAATGTCATTTTTACAAACTGACCCAGCTTTTTGCTCTGCAAGTCACCCCGCTCCCAGAAATGTGTTTGTTTACGCAAATATTTTTACGGTTTACTGTAAATTGAGTTATTGGGCGGCCGTAATAAAGCCAAAAGTATTTTTGGTGCCCTGGGATACTGTTACGTATTCTGTCAACCGTAATAAAAACTTATACGTTCATAAGTGTTGGTGTTTTTGTAGAATTGCTTTTCGGGGCAACTTTTGGTGCGATAACTACTTGTAAACAGTAATGTAAGTATTTATGGTTTGCCTGTGATTTTGGTAAAGCGAAACATGTTTTGACTGCATAAAAGCCACGTTTTATCAAAAGCCGGAGTTATTAATTTGCCCTTTGATCATTACTTATAGAAAGTTGTTTAGAAATATTAAAAATAAAAATGTAAAAAAAGGTGTAAGGCTCATCTATTCTTTGGTTCCATTTCAACCTCAACTTTAGTTTTTATCTCAACATAAAATCTATTTAGTATTCCAATATCAAACAGAAAACTTTACATTGACATAAAATAAACATATGTATATTTAGAAAATCTTTCCGTTCAAAATAAGCGTTTCAAGATCTTATTGGATACGATCTTGTGACGATATTATAACGAAACAAAACGATTTGACATTAGCAAAGTTGTCATTAAGACATTCTCATTATAAGAAGAAGAAGAAAAAGTACATAAAGATATTGCGATATACAGCAGAAATTATAACTATATAATGTCGAAAGAATTTCCCTCTAATGGATCTGGTATTCCTAATTACCTACTATCTTTACCCATAACATGCAACGTAAAGCATCATAATACAGGTCATTCAGCAACGGAACCCATTTGAGACCGAGATGTAATCCTAACATTCTGCAAAGGGTATACAAATTTGGACTTTAATGTCCCCAAAAATAGATCCTACATTTCCTAGAACATTAGCAGGAAGGGTGTGAGAAACGATTATGTAAATAATGCTGTAATGACGTCATCAAGGTTATGTCATTTGGGTCTGATGCGTTGAGAAAACGATATAATAAAAGGTGAAATGTTTTTCGGCGCTGAAAATTACAATGATGGGGTTAAATACGGTAAGAAAACGCTAATTTAAAACGAAATGAAAATAAAAAGACCTCTTCGTTTTATCTTACTAATAGCATCTAAAGACATTACTTTCTAAGGGTTCCACTGCTCAATGGGTTCTTTGGTTTTGCTGTACAGAAAATATACAATATGGTGTTGAATGGGACTAGTAATTTATTAATTAAAAAAATATTTAATATTCAACATAAATATTTCAAACTACAAACTTAAACCGTCCCCTGAAAAATGATATCATATATTTTTTCTTGATTTAAATATCAGACTAAGGTCATCTTATTCGTGATGTCACCCTGAAAGGCCCAGTCTGAAAACCAGAGCTGTCTCCAATAGGAGTGGCATTAAAGCTGAGACTGGACCTGTTTGGCACCACAAGCGTAACTTTTGTAATTTGGCCTACCTACTCATTATCTATTTGTTTCTCTATGTCTGTAACCTTTTTCGTGTTGTGTATCAAATAAACCATCATTCTATTCTATTCTATTCTATCTTCTATCTTTTTCTTCTTAAGGAGGGACATGAGTTTTAGAAAATAATCGACCTATTTCATTTGTTATTGTTTTATTCGCTTCAATCAATCAAATCAATTTTAAGTGCACTAATTTCACCGGGTCATCTAGTACGCAGACAATAAACTTAAATGCCTGAAATGATTTCAGGCAGCATACGTGCTGCAGCATCACCTGAAACCAAAACCAGTTAATAGATGCCATGGGATTTTAAATTGTATATACACCTGTTACACAGACTTATTCAAGTCTCTTTTTAAAAACAACAAATCATTTCAGACATTTGAGTATCTACGTACTCAAGGTAACCATGATCTTGCAATGAAGTAACAGAATACTAAATTTCAAATCGATCAGACTGTGGAAGTTGCTCACATTCCTTAATCAACTTGAAATAAGCTATTGATCTTTAACTGACTAAACAGATTTAATTGAATCATAGCTAAAAACACTCTAGATGAAGTCACATTTAAAACGAATAAAACTAAATCAAAACCGGTTCATCCGTTTGGTAGCTACGATGCTACAACACACACAGAGAGCATACACTGACGCACACGTCAACATCCCTCTGTCTTTATCGGGGGTTAACAAAAAAGGAGTCTTCCTGTTACAAGGACGTTCACAACATCCGAACATAAATATATCAATGACATGAGATTTAAAGAGAGATGACATGATGTTTGACGACCTCTGTGGCGCAGTGGGCTAAAGTCTGGCTGAGACGCAGAATGTTGCGGGTTCGATTCCCACCACGAGACAAATGTTTGTATGATTTGCAAGTTTAAGAAGTATATCAGTCATGTGGTACCCATAACACAAGCTCTGCTTGGTTTGGGGCCAGGTGACACTGTGTGAAATGTCCGGCATTATTATTATTATTATTTATGAAATATTATCATCATCATTTATTTTTATTTGTTTATCATCGGTAAACCTACGTTTGACCACGATCTCGCCTGATGTTAAGCAACCATGTGTCCTGTTTTCTCGAGACATGAAGAGACCTAGATTGATATTTTTAGCAAAAGATAGACGAGGGCATAGCATTCCAATCCTTGGTTGTACGCATTATAGGTAGAAGCAAAGCGCTTTGTTTGTAAAATGATTATGTATTGTGGTCATTTATGTAATAAGTATCATTAATATTCTGTGAGTTTTTACTTAATTAAGACGCTGCCCTTTGGTATGATCTGGAACAGTTGAGATATCTATAGATCGTTTTAAACGGTCCTTAGATAGCTCAACTGTTTCACATGTATTTTGTACTATTGTATGTTATTCTGTTCATTTCTGTTGTTATATCTGTAAATAAAACCTATATTATTCACATAATATCGTCGTTGTCATTACGGAACGGTAGAAACGAGTCTACAGCTGTGTCGTATGTCTGGTCATCTAGGTCTTACATATCCGTAATTATTTTAAAATGAATGATTCTATCGGTTCATTAAATAAAAACTTATTTATATATGGCAATGTTTGTTTTATTTTCGTTGATTTATACGTCAAATTGTTTATTTACTATGTAATCTATGTAATTTATGTACTATGTGTTTATTTTTTATGTATTCCCTCTTTGATTAACGATTATTCAACTTCTTCTTTTCTTTTTCGATTATTAATCTCTGTAAATTCTATAACAGTTTAGAACTAAAAAGTTGTATAGTTCTTTACGGAGAACAAGGTATTCTTGAAGCTCTGGGTCAGTTGCATTGCTGAACTAAGTTATTCTCGTTTGGCTATAAAAGTTCCATTAGCGACCAAAAAGTAATTGCCAAGTTTTTAATAGTTGAGACTGCTGTTGATGAAAGTATTTTTGGAGCCTTTTTATACAGCTTTTGCTTCGTAAATGTTATTGATCAGCTGTCTTAAAGTTTTTTCTGTCTATGCATTCATCAATAGAAGTAAGTAGCAGATTCAAAATAAGTTTAGAGTAAGGTATATAAAAATGTATTTATTTGTGACGTTCATATTATTAATTAAAAAGCTGCTGCCTGCTGGGTTGCTGTACATACATAAAAAGTTGCCTATGTCCGTCCATAAGATGTAATCTATCTCGATTTTAAAATAAGCTGCTAAGCCGTAATAATCTAGCAAACAAATGGACAGACAGAGGCACTTTCTAATAAAAAAAAACGTGTGCGTCTCGGAACCTTCGAAAGAAGTGATAACTTAAACTAATCTAACTAGCGCTGTGGGTTGGAGTGAGAGAGGAGGAGCCTGCTTACGGCTGCCTTATGCGTGAGAGAAAGGGAAGCCAGACAGTCTGGCGCCATAACGCGTTACGTAACGCGTTATGGCTTTACTCTCCCATAAGAAGTTAAGTGATAACTTCAAAATGTATGGATATGCATAAGATATAGAAAAAAACTTGATCACCGGTGGTTAAGTGGTAAGTGGCCCGCCTCCAGGTCAAATGCCGCAATGATACCTTAAAGCAAAGCTTACCCATTGAAAAGTTACAATAACTGTTTGGTGGTCACTTTATCCGGTTCAGTCACGCAATAACGGCATACATCTAATATGTAGATCTGCGATCTATAATGGCGAAGCTCGCATAAAAACAGTCTGACTCGTCAATCGATCCTTACCATTATTGCTCAACGATAACGCAAGTCCTCATTATGCTCAAGAAAATGTTTTACACTACAGGACCTGCAGTTAGAAAACATTTGTCATCCCCCGACTCGCCGAACATGGCCCCAACCGAGAATTTTTTTTTCGGTTATTTAGTAATCAAATGTATTCCCAGAAACTAGTACTGTACTATTCATATCTATCCATAGGCTTAGTGCTTTGGCACCAGTGTTTGTTAATTCTTAAGAATATAAGTATTCTAAACAGTTCAGATATCTAAGGTTTAAATCTTAAATTCAGTACATTCAATTAAATGGAAAAAATATTTAATTTTAAAATTTCAAGGGTGTTATTTCTCTTTTTGTTGATAATTATGTAGATAACTAAACCTACGTTATTATTTGACACAATATTAACGTAAGTTAACCATTTTTTATTTATTTACGACTAACATAATTGAATCACGTCTAGACTAGTACTTAGAGGCTCTGATCTAGGCTTAGCTTTATTGACTACAAACTGCAAGAACAAGATGGCTTTTAAACTCGTTAAACTACTTTTTCTTAAAACCAGCGACCGTTTTCTGGCGCTCAAATATCGGATACGCGATAATCGACAACTATTCCTTCGGTTTAAGGTTGAAAATATTTTAACCATCAAGCTGTACGCGACTCTCGAGTTTTAGAAACAGTAAGGGATTAGTTTAGAGCTAGAACACACGTTAGATCGCTTTGAGAGCTTAGCGTTTCTATTACTAAGATAACTTTTAAACTAGCCTTAACAAGATTTATAAGAAAGCTTACGATTCTTTGGCTAAATAAGTACAAAATCTATCACTCCTAAATATTTCTGATGTTTGTATAACCTGGGTTCTAAAATAGCATTAGGGTGTTAAGTGTCAGCTAATGAGAAACGGCCCGGTATGATTTATATTGTAAAATCAACTGACAGATGCTCAGTTATTCATTTCGTATAGTAGATATGTGCCATACTACTACTTTCACACGCTACTTGTAAATACTAGATCAATAGTCAAACCTACTCGGAAGGGATTTTGTCACAAAATGAAAGGATCCACTTCATATGTTTCCAAAGAACACGAAAAATAGCAGAACGTTCAGTCACAAGCAAAAATAGGAGCGCAGTAAACTAAATAAACAGCTAGTTAAATTTAGGATATACTGATATATTTAATGTTCATTTTCAAATATTTACCAAAAGCCAACTATTACATATATAATTGCAATCCATTTCCATACTTCCTCACTAATATTCCTAATTCGAAAGTGTATCTGTCTGTGTTCCTTTTTAGCTTTTTAGCAGCTGAAAGTATCTTGTTCAAATTTGGTAAGGAGATAGCTTGTATCTTGGAAAAGGACATGAGCTTCTTTTTTGTAGGTACTACGCGTGTAAAGCTGCGTGCAAAAGCTATTGTGCATATCGGTTGATATCCTAAGTAACTCGTGGCTTAAGATTATTTGTTTTTATTTTGTCATTTATTTACCAGTGCTGGGAACAGACTACCTCAATTGTTCCAGTCATCGCAGGCTTGGCCAATTAGACTCTTGATCATTACATTACATTACATATTTGATCTTAAAAGCCAGTGTCTCAAATTTATTTGAAAGTGGCCTGGCTTTGTTCATTGAGCTATCTAGCGAGGACGATCCCAATAAAATGTATTGCTGAGATACGTCAATACTTCTGTCAAATGGCTCGTATCAGATTGATTTCGTGATTGCTAATCTGATATAGTTCTATCAGAACGCTAATATAGAAGCCATTTATAGAATTTCGGTGAAGTGCTCTTATTACTCCAGGTTTATTTGACAAAAATAAATATACAAAAATAAATTTATTTGATCTATTTTGATGTCGTTAGGGCAGATATCTGATTAGTTCTGTATCTATTACAGGCCTATCTTATGACACTAGCTGATTGATGTCTCACTGATGTCTTATATAAATCTTTTGCCATATTTATTTATGGCATGTAATTAGATCGATATCTGTGTATTCCCTTTTTTCAAACAAAACATTTCAAAGTTAAACCAAAAATACTGACTTGTACAAAAGTTATGTACACTAAATAAATCAAATTATATATACTGTTTAATGGTATTTGCCGAACTCTTATGTTCCTACCGTGACCTTGTATTAATTTTCTGGCGCTTATGTGAGAGTCTCCGCCTACCTCACGGCGGCATACCCACTAAAAACTTGGGATGAGTCCCTCATCCACCTTGGTGGGACAAGATGGGGTCGCGTTAGCATTCACCATCT
Source organism: Lampropteryx suffumata (assembly GCA_948098915.1). NCBI lineage: Eukaryota > Metazoa > Arthropoda > Insecta > Lepidoptera > Geometridae > Lampropteryx > Lampropteryx suffumata. The sequence goes on along the minus strand of OX402558.1, from coordinate 7,504,462 downwards.
TGCCCTGGTGGTTGACCCTGAAAAGGGCCCTTTCTCCTTCGGAGGGGTGATCCAGCTCATACCAAGATCACTCCTCGTGCCCTCATACAGGGGGTCGCGCAAACCGTTGGAGATTCCCCCGATTCCCCAAAAATAACCCCCCTTGGCGCCCTCGTGCCCGAACAGCACTCCACTCCGCTCATTCGCCCCCTCGGCGGGCGGGCACACCTTGGGATTATCCCTCTATTTCTTTTGGCCGTGGCTCCCGGAACTCTGCCTAGACAGTGTTCCGCGACCAACGGCGCCAAGCCCTTCCATCGACCGCCCAAGTGGTCCCCTCCCGCTGCCTCAAATCCACTGTGCCTTCTGCTATAGCCCTCTGCTGCGCAGAGGGACACGTGGAAAGGCCCTCCGTGTCGGGTTATTGGCCACCGTGCGATACTTCTTTAGCGAACTAAAGAAGTATCCCACGGTGTTACCAGGGTGTACCACGAGGAGGTTAACCGACCTTGCACCCCAATATACTCTAATACTACTCTATACTCTAACCTAACCTTTTTTTTTATGTGAGGTTGGCTGTCTAAAAAACGACAGACGACTCTTTAAAACTCCCCGGTGACCAGTCTCATTGCATGTCAAGGGACTCCGGGATCTCCATAGGAACACACCGGTGCCCCTCTCGCAAAGTGCTGCGGCCGCAGCCCATCCCAGGAGTGGCAAGCCACCTCCGCACACCCACCAGGTGCTTACGGCAGAACCCGTCAAACATGTTAACTGCCGCCTTCCCCGAGCCCGCGAACGGATAGCCGGGAGCCCTCACTCCGACTACTCACGGACCCAGTGCACCGCTCAGTCCCACAAGAATCTAAAAGAAACTGCGAATACCGTGCGGTGAGACGTCGGCAAAGTAGATCCCATCTCATAAGCCTGCTGGGTGTATAGACGACACTAACTCGCAGAGTGCCGCCGCCGGTCAGAACTAGTGGTACTGCGGAGTCCCCCGCCAGAATTCTTTCACCAGGCAACTACACGCAAAGCTCACGCAAGGAGGAAAATCCCCCTTAGCCCACCTGGGTACATGCAACGACACCTCCTCGCAAAGTGCCGTCACCCCTCCCAAGGGCCAATGACTTCGGACGTCCTAAATCCTACCGTCAAAGGCCCCCAAGATCACTCGGCCCACGGGTCTCCCCGACCCAGTGTGGGGGATCTCCGAGCGGCCACAAGTCAGAAAACGATATGCGAATGTCCCTTCCCGAAAGCGACTGGGAAATGCACACCAAGCACGTCCCCGCTTCGTTGCTTTCGGACGTGGCCCGCACAACTCTGTCTTACAAGGCAGCGCGCTGTCGGTTTTCCTTTTAGTTTTTAAAACATTATTATTAGGGTTATGCTCGCATGTGTAAATGGCATTATTAAATGGCATTATTGGTTAAGCTTCATATTATTATGTACCTATTTTGTGTGCAATCTTACTAATATTATAAATCTCTTACTTCTCAAACACTAAGCGGTAGCCGGCTACCGCGCCAATCGCGCGAGACTTTCCGTAAAACCCCGAGCGGTAGCCGGCTACCGCGCTCGCCCGTTTGATTAAAAACCTTATTTCACACGTTTACAGTCTACTTTTGTATGGAGAAGTTTACCGAGTTACGTTTTTTGATATATTATCTACATTCTGAGCAAAAAATATTACGTAGTCTGTCATCGTCAGTTGAATTTCGCGTTGCTCGGCGGCAGGTCCGTGAACCGTGTGTGAGAGAAATAGTGAGTTTTACTGCGTTTATCGATAGTAAGGGGTGTTTATTATTACAAAAACTGTTTATTATGCTCATTATAAGTATTTTTGGATAATAAAATACATAGTCAATACATAGTAATAACTTTTAGATATGGCGCGTAAACTCCCGTAAACTCCCGAGCGGTCACGGGCGGCCGCGCTCGCCCCATTTGATTATAAAAATAAATTTACATATTTACAGTCTACTTTTGTATGGAGAAGTTTACTGAGTTACGTTCTTTGATATATTATCTACATTTTGAACAACAAACATAGCATAATTAGTGTTCGTTTAGTATTTAATGTGTTTTCGCGTTTCGCACCCGGTCTGTGTGAGTGCAGTGACCTTTGATTGTGATTCGACTGTCATTTGATGGTGGATTTACTGGATTTATCGATGGTAAGGGGTGTTTATTATTACAAAAACTGTTTATTCTGCTCATTATAAGTATTTTTGGATAATCAATTGTAAGAAATACATAGTAATAACTTCTAGATAAGGCGGGAAAAAGTTCGTTGCCATGCTACTGATTTCGAAGTGATTTATTACTAAACTATTTATTATAAAATATAGTATTTGACTAAACACGTTATTTTTATGCCTGATAGATAGGTAATATATCTATTAGTACATTGTTTATACAGAATGATAAAATATGATTTGGTTGTAGAGTTATTACATATTTTGTACAATGCAGTATTTTTGCCGCCACTTTAGTCTCGTCTAATCTAGACTCTAGTGCCTAGTGCTGCCAAAATTTTGAACAAAAATTTTTTCGGGGTTGAAGAGTTAATCAGGATAAGAGTCGCGAGGTATACGAGTACATAGAAATCTCTAAACACATGGCGCGCTCAAATTTTTCCAGTGGTGTCATCTAGTAAAGAATAAAGAAAGAAAACTTTTTCCACTTTTTATACCATTACAATTTTTGACATAATTGACTTGAAGTGTTTATACTAGTAGTTACGCTACAGTTACTCGTAATGTTGTCTCTATCTACGGTATTATAGTGCTATATAATAATCCAGCTAGCCGTTTTCGGCTACAGTGACTGGCTTTAGTTTTAATAAGCTTGGATGATTGCCCTTTAGCAGAGAACGTACGAGAGCACAAGACGCACGTAAGGGTATCATTAACAAAGTTATATTGTATGTTCGAAGGCGGTCTGTTTTTGAGTTGGTCGCGCTTAAAGTCGATTTCTGGCCTCCTATCAATTTCAAAATCCTTGACCTTCTCCTTTACTTGCCGTCTCCACTCAGGACGCTGTTCAGCTAGGGACTCCCAATTCGAAGGATCAATGTGGCATCTTTTTATGTTTCTTTTCTGAACATCTTTAAACCGTAGAAACTGGCCACCGCGTTTCCGCTTACCAAGTTCTAGTTCAGAAAAGAATATACACTTCGCCTTTCTATCGTCTGACATTCGGGTAAGGTGCCCGCACCAACGTAGCTGACGCCGCATCAGATATGCCTCTAAACCGCAGACATTAGCTCGTCGCAGTATATCTGTATTGCGAACCCGCTCCGACCATTTGATATTCATAATGTCGCGGAGGCATTTCAGATGGAATCTGTCTAGTATGCGTATGTGTTTGATCGACATTTCCTTTTTCTTTCTATAAGTTTAGTATAGGTAAAGGTAGTCCTTAAGATATCAACATATGCGATAAAACCGCTGTTTGCAGGATATTTTATACTCTAGCCGTAGCACAAATTTTTAGCTGTACCTACCTAAAATATTATGTTTAAACATGATTTTCGTTTACTTATTATTTAAGGGTAAATAAGTATTATTTCAGTAATTTAGTTCCCAGCGTACAAACATTGCTAAGTTTGGAGCTAGATGGCGCTGTATGAATTGTGCTCCAATGTTTATAATTATATTATTATAGTGCGCTATAAGGAGACTGTTTTTTAAAAGTACAAAAGGAATCACTAAACAAGGATGTGTCTTTTGGTACTTGTAGTCTTTTGGTACTTATGTTGACACTACAAGCCAAGGAGAGATGACAAAGGAAAACCTATGACGAAATATCATCGTAAAATTATTATGCGTTTAGAGTAAGAGTTTATGTAAATTCCTGGCCATATTTTCCTTCCACTATCAAAGAAAAATACAAACGCATACTGAATTAAATGTATTTCTACCGTGGACATGAAATACTGAGTCTTGTTCTTTTTCATTTCCACTTTGATCCAAGACCACTTAATTCGGATTAACTTACCGACCGTAACAAATTTAATAACGGATATAAAATTCAATCTTCTAGAACTTCTATGATTTTAATCAAATTTATTGTAAAATTTACTTACACGCACAAAAATCCTATCAGATGTTTAATTAAAAAGTATAATTTAACATAATTTAATAACTGATAAGAAAAACGTTTATAAACGGTAATTTGTAAGTAATAATAGTTTTTTTGGATTCATTACAATAAAAACATTAATATAACTAATGCCGGACATTTCACACAGTACCATCTAGTCCCAAAGTAAGCAGAGCTTGTGGGTACCTTATGACTGATATTACTACTACATTAACTACTTATATACTTTGTTTATCTCTGTTGTAAATACATACATATTATACATAGAAAAAAAACCCGAGACCAATACTTCGGTTTATAGATTATTTATTTCATAAAAAGACTAAAGTCACCTACATGAGAAATTACCATTAAGGTATAGGTGTCGTTCTTGTTAGGTAAGTTAGATAATCTTAATTCTATGTTTGGATAAGTACATCAGTATAATAACTTTCATACTCTAGTAGACTGGTAGGTAAACAGGCAACTATGGTTGCAGGTTAAGTACTACTCAACTCAATAAATCTAAAAATAATTTCTACATTATGTTGGGCTAATTTACATTTCTATATAATTTAATTTACTTCAAACGACTGAAACGAGAAAAGTAAGCTTTATGAGTTTTTTTTTTGGATAACCTGAAGTTCTGATAACTTAGTTGCGCCGGCGCCGGCTGTCTCTGCCCTAGGCTTCGATTAGGTATAAAAGGTGTGGTTTAACTAAGGAGTTATATATATTCTAGCGTATTTGACTTGGAATACACCGAACAATGTTTCTGTTCTATGCGCGATGAAAGCTTAGATATGTCGTCGATGTGTGTTTTCCAAGTCAAATAGCGATCTATCTTCAAGTCAAGGTACTTATCATTTGTTTTTTCTTGCAATGGTACTTCATTGATTATTAGTGGTATATGTGGTTGAATCATTTTACTTTTGGCCCTAAAAATAATGTAGCATGTTTTTGATGTATTTACAGTTAGTAGGTTGTTTACACCAGGAACAGTTAAGATCTGATAGGGCACGTACAATATCTTGTATGGAGAAGACATGGAGGATCCGAAAAAAAAAACATGTGCATACAACTTTATATGCCCATGTAGTCTAATGTCGTAAACGTTACTTATGTAAATTATGAAAAGAAGCGGTCCTAGTATGGATCCTTGGGGGACACCACAAGATATAGGTGTAGCTTTGCTGTGAGCGTTGTACATTTTTATTAGATGATATCTGTTCGTTAAGTATGAATTACTAATTTTAAGGACATTGCTTTTAATTCCGACTGTTTCTAGTTTTTTAACAGACTACTGTCAAAAAACTAGAAACAGCAACATAATGTATGAACTATCATGGCTGACTGTCAAACGCCTTTAGGTCTGAAACCGTATTGTTTTGCTCTAATGAAGTATTTTAGAAAATACAGGTGGAACTGAAATCGGCGTGTAGTAGCTGGGGTCTGTTTTTTGGGTTTGCGGGAATTATATATTTAAATAAATCTTTAATAGAAAGTTAATACAATCTGTCAGATTATTAAGTGTCAGGTTTTTCAAAGATTTAACAACTTTAGTATTTATCCCACCTAGTCCCGCACTGGAATTTGAATCGAGCTTACGTATAATTTTATCCACTTCACTGGGGCTACATGGGTCAAAAATATTATAGTTTATTTACTTCGCTAGAGTGAGGTAAGGCACAATTGTATTTAAGGTGAAATGTTTGGGGGATAAGACCGGCTAGCTGAGAACCTATTATAAAGAAGTATTAGTTGATAACTTTACAGACACCGTAAAAGTCAACTAATTGTTTAGAATTCACTACAAGTTAAGAGGCACGGAGCTATGCTTAATTTTGTTATTGGCTAAGTTATTTATCAAGTTCTATATTCTTTTCGGTTTCTTATTACATTTTGTCAATTAATTAAGGTAGTACAGTCGATAGCTTTATATTGATCGTATCTTTGGTGCGGGTTTAAACTTTTTGAGCTCTAGGTATATCTGTTTGTGGTCGACATAGACGAGTTGTTTATTGCCATAAAGATAATGTGATCTATGAGAGGTTTTCTTGTTAGTGTCAGATGCAGTGTTTTTTGTTAATTTTGTTAAGTAGATTGTACTCGGTTTCGTCTATAAGTGCTTTATATTGTTTAACTTCTTTGTTTGTTTTCAGTAGGTAAAGACCTATTTTAACATAGGTTAGGGTCTCCAAAGACTTGTCTTCTTTTTTGATGATGTGATTCAAAGAACTCATGAAATGTTTTATAGTTTTGTGTCTCCTGGATTGTAAACTAAGCTTATTTCTGGGGCTAGTGTTTCTAATCGTATCCATAAGTAAGTTATTCCTCCTATATATTTCGATTCAGAGAGTGATTGATTAATATTCTCTCTGAAATAAACAAAAGGAACGAAATGTGGGCAGAACTTCAGGAGCATCCAGAAAATGAAAGCCTGGAATCAGACTTCAAAAAAAAGAAAGACTACACTTCAAAATTAATTCAGAACACAAAAAATGCCTACCATTACAAAGAATTTACAAATTGCACTAAAAACCCAAAGAAAATGTGGAGACTTATAAATAATTTGGCAAACAATAAAATAAAACAAAGCGTTGCGCCTTCAAAGCTTATTGTAGACGATAAACATATAAATGACGCAATTAGTATACGTGAGACATTTAACCAATACTTCTCAACTATTAGTCCTCTATTGGCTAATCAAATACCTAGATATTTTCATGACAACTTCGTACAAGCCTTACCTAAAATAGCCCCAGACAGTGAACTGACCAAATTCGATACGTGTACAATTGACGAAGTTAACAAAATAATTAAAACCCTTGATCCTAACTCAAGTGCAGGTCTCGATGGAATAAATACTAAAATAATAAAATGCATTCAAAATTTAATAATTACTAACCTTACAAACTGCTTTAATAAACTACTTACTGATGGGCATTTCCCTAAATCGCTTAAAATTGCAAAAGTATCACCTATTTACAAATCTAGAGCAAAAACAGACCCCGGTAATTACCGACCTATTTCAGTTCTACCAATACTATCAAAAATTCTAGAGAAAATTATACACAAGCGACTAGAAAATTATTTAAACTCAAATAATATTATTTTTAAACAACAATATGGATTCCGCCCAAAAAGTAACACTCTTGCTGCAACAGTAGACCTAGTTACGAAGATAAAAACTAATATAGATAAGTAAAACATTGTTCTGGGAATATTTATCGACCTTAAAAAAGCATTCGATACTGTCAGCCACAAATTGCTTTTAAAAAAACTCGAATTTATCGGTATAAAAGAAACTGCTCTTAAAATGTTCAAATTATACTTATGCAATAGATCCCAGGTTGTTAAAATCGATAACATTCAGAGTACAACTGCGTCGGTAACATATGGAGTCCCCCAAGGATCAATACTAGGTCCGTTGCTCTTTTTAATTTATATTAATAACATGCACGTGTCTATTTTATTACGGCCCTTCTATCCACGACATCCTACCGCGTGCACAAGAAGATTTAGACATCCTTTTTACCTGGTTCCAACACAACCTTCTGACAATCAATATTTCTAAAACCTGTTATACAATCTTCAAAGCAAAAAACAAAAAAATCCCCCCCTTTGACCTCCCTAAAATTAATAATCTAGTCTTAAAGGAAAAAATAAGTGAAAAATATTTAGGTTTACACATAGATAGTAGTTTGTCATGGAGCATACATATCGAACACATTAAAAGCAAACTCTCATCACTCACAGGGTCACTTCGTAGTATAATCCATTGCGTTCCACGGCAAATACGCTACACTATTTATAATTCCCTAGTCAAACCGCATTTACTTTACCTGATAGAAATCTGGGGCAGCGCCGTTAAAACTAAATTATCTGATCTTCAAGTGTTACAAAATAAAATCATTAAATTACTTTTCAAATACCCGTACTTAACATCAACTTCTAAAATATACAAAGAGACGAAACTAATGAACTTAAACCAGCTGTACAAATACAATACATGCATATTAGTAAGAAAAATAATTAATAAAACAATACATAGTAACATATCATTTGTAAAAAAATCAGAAACAACAAAGCGAAGTATGCGAAGAGCCAGCTATCTTGTTTTACCTAGACCGCGGACAAACTATGGCAAACAAATTATTACCTTCGAAGGCGCAAAGCTTTACAACAATCTACCCTCGGAAATTAAAAATGTGCACCTATTTAACGCATTCAAAAATAAACTCACAAAACACGTAATGCAAGACTACTCTTTACTTGAAAAATGATTGCGTTAAGTAGGTACCTAATGATAAGTTAAGTCGACGACATCTACCTAATGTCTATTTTAATCTTAAGATCATGCTATTCATAAGTAAGTGACATGTAATTGTCTTTTTATGAATAAATGTATTAAACCAAAAAAAAAATATTGTTATGAATTAGGGCAGAGACTCCTCCTCTTGTCTTGTCTGTCCGGAAATTGTAGTAGTGGGTATGGTCTGGTAGTTCTAACGCTTGATTTTCATTATGTATCTAGGTTTCAGTTATTAGTATCACGTGTGTAGTTGTCTGTATCGAGCTCAAAACGCATTACAGTTCATCTAGTTTTAAGTCATGATTTGCTTATCTGTAAGTTTTCGTAAGTTAAGTGTAAGTAAGTTATTGAATGTTCCATTGACGTATTTTATTGTGAGATCTGTTTCACCATTGTTCTGATGACTTGCAGATTATACAAACATTTAAACCCCAAGTTTAGCTCCCGTAGAAGGTTGTGACACAATATGTCAGTGGATGAGATGAGGTACTGCAAAAGTGCTAGTGAGGTGATAAGGTGCTGTGATTCAGTGTTTCGGGTCTACTTCTGTAACATAGTTGTAACATAATGCTTATTTTGTTAAGTTAATAATTGTATGTTTGTAATATTTGACAATGTGACAAATAGGCAATTATTCAGCAAGTATTCACGTGTAATATTACGTTGAATACTTTATATTATCTATTTCTATTGACCAAATCAAGTGGTCTAGAATCAGGGGAAGGCTAGAAGTGGGTCGAAAGATGGCGGAAACGGATCTCGAGACACGTGGATAAGCGCGCAAAGGCCCTTTGTTGTAAAGAGTTGCATAATCATTCTGAGCTGCGGCCTGGAAATAGAATCGTAAATACTAAGGCTTTTTATTTTAGCTGCTTAGGAAGAGTCTGGAAGGAATTTGTTGTATTGTTGTCACTTGGTGTGTTCTTGCTCATGGTTAAACTACTTAATACCAATAAAACTTATTTTAATTTTAATGAATGAAGCTGAAACTCAAATCTATCCCATCAGGTGTTAAAACGATAAAACGCAAATCAATCGCCAATAAAAAATTAAATTTTGTTATGTTTGTTTAGATAAACCTATCCTATTGCAGAGTGAAAATCAGTAAGATTAATTAATAAATATTGGATATAGGTGGACAATCCACACAACACCACTTATCCGCAAACTAATCAAAGCTTGCACTACGGGAATCAGATGACTGACCACTAATAAAATTTACATATTAGCGTTTGACCGAGGCACTTGGGCATCCAAACCATGCTAGTGCTAGCCACACTTATACAAACTAAGGTAGTTACTTTACGGCAGAACTTATCAAAGTTGGAAAGTTGCGGTAGTTTGCAACTTTGAGAGCAATGCATTAATTCTTCAGAAGATCTATGCGCATCATGATAAAGCGGCATTAACAACATTCCTACTAATACCGACACACTGAACAAAAACAAAGTCGGTAAGTAAGTAATTTTCTCTGTAGATAAACCCGACTTGTCAGTTATTTCTTTTCATTGTGAACCCTTTGTGGGTGTTAGAGTAAGTCCATTGTTACCTTTGTCTGTTTTATGATGTGCAACTTTTGTCGCCTGCTGTATTGTCGTCGCTGTATTGTGTATAATATTGTGAAAATGAAATGCTGTTGACGGATTGAGGACGAAATTGTCGCGTCTCTGGGGTCAATCGCTCGGCGGGTTGTGTTGTGTTGAACGTTGAAAATCAATTTATATTTACAGTCGGATGAGTCTGAGTTTGTGTAGTATTATTTTCTTACAAAATGCATGCTTTGGTGGTATTTGTTGTTGAATTTCAGAAATTTATATTCTTAGTTTACTAGTGGATTCAACAAAATATCTGTAAAAAATATTAATAATCTTAATAATGAAATAATTTGCTAAGTTTGGACGGTTAGACGGTGTTGTATGAGATGACGATAAATGACTCTATTTTGAGTCTAGGAATGTTATGGAAAACACTGATATCGTTATCCTAGTTTTTCAAGCCTTAGCGAAGACGTCACATAGCTTCACTACTGCCAATAAAATAAAACAGCATTACACATAATTAATTTTCTATGTATATTTATTTTATAATTTATATTTAATGTTCTCTGTTGTTTCAGGTTCATTTATTTTGGGGTTCAACGATGAAATGCAAGAACTGAAGTAGAAAGGTAAGCTTACCGACTCTATTTGAACATATATTACTTTCAATTTTGTTAAATAATATCAATGTTCTAATAATTACGCAATCGAGATAGGGTATATTTTTGAATGCTTGGGAAACAGTATCCGAGTATCGTCGAGAGAATCGCAATACCCTATGCCGTGCCGTCCGCCGGTGTGCACCGGGCCTTATCCGTTTCATAAGAAACCGTAACTGAACTAACCTAAAACGATTCTGAGTTAGATAAAGTAATGCGTTCACCATTAGTGTAAATGGGACCCTTTTGTAAACAATGAAACTTTCGCTAGTCGGAAAGCGAACTTTTGTTCAGGTTGTTTAAGTGGATAGGCTCGTACTAAATGTTTACTTTTAAGGATAGTTTTTGATTACAATACATTTTTGGGGGTCAAAGGTTTCGTACGTGATAACAATAAGTTTCATTGTGTACTCAATTATAATAGTCTACAAAGATATACACATATATATTAATAATATTGTTGTTGCGCTAAATCTTTATTCATTGTTTTGATTGAAAATTATGTTTAAAACCACGATAGTTTCAAAAATTATGTGATTATGAGATAACTTTATATATGTATTATGTATGTAAGGTATCTTAGAACTTTATAAATGTTTTAGGCCAGCGTTACATCTTCTTATGTTTAAATATACTGACAAATAAGTATTCAGTGTTTACACCTAATAAGTCTGCTATGACTTATTATTTATACATTTATATATGTTAAAGGATAATGCTTTTTATCAATCAGAATTAGTATTCGTATTAAATGGTTTTATACAACATCTAGTACAAAATTAATTGCTTCAAACGTTTCGTAAATGTTCGAATTTGCAATACTCTCTACAAAGATAGATGCGACGGTTAATTACCTAAGCAGTACACTCGTGGGGGCAAGTGACTAATTAATAAAACTATCTGTGACAGAGTAACATAACCGAATGCACGCACACTAATATACGCATTTTTTAAATGTTTTTGTTTTTACGCTGTTACAGTAGGTATGTTATTTTGCTATTAATTAAAAATGTCAGCAGCAAAAGGAAATGAACGATATTTTATCCAAATGCTATTAAAAATATTTGTTAAAAGAAGCAAACCTCTTTACATTTAAAACATTGGACTGACCTATTTACTTTAATACCTCATTTGGTTCGAATATTACATAAAATTGAGAAATAACAATGGAGTAAAATTACTTTTATATTATGTTGAGCCAACCGTTTTGGCAACTAATAAATAAAACATCGCTGATCATGAAGGCCAACACAACTCTACTTAAATCTAAATTCCCATACTCAATAGTAATCAAGGTCACCTTCCAAAGACTGAGTCCTACGCATATTGCAACCACACTCAATCATTATTTAATATATCACGCAGACGTACCAAACCTAAGAAATTACAATACACTTCACGAAGACAGCTGCGACGGCTGATTAAGGCTGTACAGTCGTCGACACTAGTGATTAATGAAACTGTGCGCCTGGGTGAGGACGGATGCGTTAATTAGATTAACACATCCCAGCGGTGACGAGATTTGTGTGGGCGACTGTATAAAGGTAATTAAGGTTTGCAAAAAGCATTGAGCTTTTTATAGTTATTAACATTTGAAGATAGTGAAGGGCAGAAAGATATTTTAGTATGGTAAATATACTCGGTAGGTACTTGAGTCTGATTGAAACATTGGGTGATCAAAATGCTGGCTACAATTAGGCCTCGCGTATTCGAATTTCCATTCAACGGGGCAATGATTTGTCAAAATATTATTTTTACATCTTTTGTACCGCGTTAATGACTATAACGGAAACGATTTAGCTCTAATTTGGATTATACGTTGAACGTTGCGGGATCGCCTTATTTATTTATTTATGATTTTCAAAAGAACATTTTTGATTTAGTACATCCTAGTATTAGTGTATGCAAAAGTAATACTAGGTAGTAGATATATAAATTTGTTCGATTGGTAAAATCAACGATTTAATTGTTCAGAAAGAATAGCGCGGTACCATTTTGACATTCATATTAGCCATATTCAAACCTTTGCAAAAGCCAATCCGTTCGATGGCAATTATGTTGACAAATAGTGCGATCGCCCTACTGTTCAACTACCTACAGATTGTTTTAAATAGTCCTTTGATATTTCACTTTCAAAACATTCGCGAGTGAACAACATTTAAACAACATTTGAAGAAAAATGGATTTCACTTACACATTATTTTGTCGATAAATGCACGGACTCTGTTTTGAGTGAATTGAGAACGCTAACGGAATCAAGCGGACCGCGGATCAAACTCAGCCTGATGAAAATGATCTAAATTAATCGAAACATAAATCGAAAATAGCATAATATATTCCGTAAAAACTGTTGGTCAACCCTGGTAGCGGACTACGCATGTCGCACAAAAAGCTTCGGTTTGTGAAAACAAGGACCAATTGGTTAACGAACACCGAACCAGTATAAACTCAGATATAAATGCCACTCACTATGTTAGTCTCTGCTGACAACGTTCACTTTTAAATAACAATGTTTGCAGAGCCCAAAATATAAGCACTGACGTAGGTAACGTATTATAGTAAATATTATTATCGAATCTAATAACTTAAAACGAGCAATTCTTGTATTTATGTATAATCTGCATCTAGTAAACGGCTCCAACGATTTTCATTAAATTCAGTATGCAGGGGGTTTCGGGGGCGATTAATCGATCTAGCTAGGTTTCATTATTAGAAAACGTCGTTTTATTCGTGTTTTATACCGAGTAAGTTCGGTCATCCAGGTACTGTTATTTAACCAACTATTGTATTATACAATGATATTTATGCATGGTCTCATGCTTCTCTACCCTCTGACAGTTTGACAGTTTTGCAATGTATAACTTATGAAAATGAATGAAAGTGATGAAAAGTGCGTATCAGAGACTCTTTTCGTGCTTTTGGCACATATCTTCCTATTACTTACTGCTATATTGTATTAGTTTAATAGTCTTTTATAGGTAAGTTAGCTAAAATATTAGAAAATCAACCCTACTTCACATGTAGAAGAGATATCCGTAAAAACCATATTTATTTTGTTTATATGTTATAACATTGTAGGGGTCACTAATACGTATTACAGTGGCAAAAAAACTCAAATTTCACCAGAATAAAACAAATTTTCTGCAAGCAAGATTATGGGGGGACAGACAGAGACAGAAACAGACGGCCATAGCAAAACTATAAGGGTTCCTTGTGGACTTCGGAACATGAAAAAAGGTCGAACAAAAAAACACTAGGACGAGTATCTTGAAGATTCTCCTTGTACTTGGGTTAGGAGGAATTCAATGAATTGGCACGTAAATTCACCTAGCATTGAAACCAATTTATGATTATCATTGAGATTGTATTGAATATAAATGGCACAGCTCAGTATGCACTCTGAAGCATGTAAGCTACTGAATTTGACCGCGCAGAGCGTTGCTTAACTTCGTTGATATAATAATAATAAATTATAAATAATAATAAATAATCCCGGACATTTCACACAGCATCATCAGGTCCCAAAGTAAGCAGAGCTTGTGTTATGGGTACCACATGACTGATACACTACTTATATACTTTTTTTTTTTTGTAAATACATACATATTATATATAGAAACACCCAGACCCGAGACAAATACTTGCAGATCATACAAACACTTGTCCCGTGGCGGGAATCGAACCCGCAACCTTTTGCGTCTCAGACGGACCTAAGCTCACTGCGCCACAGAGGTCGTCAAAATATGATACGATACGATATGATAGTAATCTAAGATAGCTATGCCACGAGCGTTTTACAGTTAACCCATTTACGAACCACTTAAACACCCACACCTGATAGCATTTAACCCGAAATTAATTTTATATGAATAAACTAACCAATCACGATCGGGTGGAAAAATAATTAGCTTATATACCGAACACGGTGAGAGTTAATGTTTCACAAAACTGATTAAAGGCACATTGGAGTGATGAGCGACGAGTCTTACGGTAAATATTTTTTCTGGAAATTATTGCTTCTTTTGATAGATAAGGTATGAGGGCGTTGTGAAATAAATAAATATAGTAGAAAATTCAAACAACATCTTATACAAACAAAGCATAAATTGTATTACGGTGATCAGATAACAAATTTAATACTTATACCTATATATTTAAATACTTTACAACATGGAACTAAAAACTATATTAATCACACAAATGTTTGCTCTGGGAAAATCGAACTTCGAAAATCGAAAATCGTACTCTCAATCTACAGCGCAGAAGGTTAAAAACTCTCGTAAAAAATCTGAGTTTGAAAGTACATAACAAATTCTCTGAGAGCTTTTTTATAATTAGATCATAGTGAACCCGCTTGCTTAGACATATTTTTAGGTAAAATCATAAATAAATCAATATTACATATACGTACCGTCTTTGGTATAGCGTGTATTACGATATTTGCTTTGAAGGCTCGCGCTTAGCTCAACGCTCCGCTTGTGAAATGTCTAGACCTATCCCATTTGTAAAAACGGACCACGTAACGAAGATTAATTGTTTCAGAACAAATCGATTTTTAATTAGCCATTTAGCGCTTGGTGAATGGCCCAAAATGGCCAAATTAGATTACCCGTACAAGGTTGCAAAGCCTTTAAGAATAAAACAATAGGACATTAGTGTAGGCTGTAATGGATTGTGAAAATGAATTTCTGTTATCATGACCAGCTTTTTTACACCTTATAAAAGATAAACAAGGTTTTTAGACTCAAGGCTTCGGCACTGAGATTTTGAAGACAAATGCAAACGCCACGCATTTAAATACCAGGAACTGAAAAATAACCTCATAAAGTTTACGATTATTTTTAACTTAGTCATACTTGTTTGTACAAAGTTATGCCTACTTATTCCATGATTTGAAAACGATTTATGGTATTTAAAATTAAAAATAAGTATGACCTATGTTTTTTAAGTTAAAACGGTCATCGTGTGTTGAAAATTATAAATGAAAATTTGACATAAAATTCTTAAAATACATTGAAGATTTATTTAGAAATGGCAATGCTGCCAGTGTCTTGGGAACGCTGCAGTGATCTGGATCAGTTGAGCTATCTTTAGATCTTTTTAAGCGCTCCTTGGATAGCTCAACTGTTTCACATGTATTTTATATTATTTTGCACATTTCTGTAATTATTATGTAACTAAATACATACTATTTAGAAATCTAGCTTTAAAAACTTCTTAGAAGGTTGATGATAAAATTCATCTAAATAGCGTTCTTAGTAGATGAAAGCTGGTAATATTGCTGCTAAAACCAACAGTTCAAGCTATTAAATTGAAATTAATAATCCAGCAATTTCCTCATCAATTCTATATCACTACGCAAACAAATTAGTTCATTGCTTTGTATACCTACCTAAAGGCCTCCTACGCAGTTTTTGAACGTGTAAGTAAATAATGTGTAATAAATAAATAAATAATGTGTGTAATGTAAGTAAAACCCCATTCCACTAATTGCTGAACGAATTATATCTTCATCTTGGTATAAATTATCATAAGTATGTATTTAAAAATATATAAGTATTTTATTAGTTAAATGCTGATATGCTGCTATGCTTAGTTTGGGGCTTGATGGTGTTGTGTTGGTTTCCTATCAATATTAGTATATTTATCTTCTATAATTTAAGAGCTGTGCTATTGTTGGTAAATTATACAGCTTTTAGACTGGATCTATTTGACCACACTTTCAAGGAAGGATTGATAATGGGACCTGAAGATAGGCACACTTACTCGCTTTTAGACCAATTATTTTTTCATATATATTTAAAACATACTTTCCTCGTATCTTTTTTTATCTCTTTTTATGTTTCAAATAAAATATTTCTTCCTTCATTTCTAACTTTCCAACTCTAGTGCAGCCTCTATTGATCTGCTAATACGACACGACACGGATATAAAACCATGATATTGAATTTATTCGCAAAAAGCTTTAGGTCAAAAAGACCTAGCACTCTTATTACATTGACAACTCACACCATTGCGATAAAATAGAATGTCTCCCGTTGCTACGCAGTAAATTTATACAGGTAAAAGAGAATATAAATGGATAATTTGATTCACCTGCTTTCAACGCACTAAACATAAATAAATGCCTCTATCTACTTGAGAGCCCTTGTTAATCTAGTAAAGACATCCCAAATCGCATTAGAGCGGTACAAATTTTGTACACATGTAAAATATGGTTATAGCTTTGGATGCTCGAGTCTGATTGAAAGCGAGAGCGAGAGTATGTTGTATTACAACTTTTTTATGGAATGGTAAATGGTTTGTTTTTAGCCGTTTATAAATTGATCCAAATAAACATGCACGAAATTCGATGGTTAAGCTTTCTTAGTCACTTTGGTAAATCAGTACCTACCTTACCAAACCTGCATAATTTAGTATGTACCTACGATAAGCCTTGTACCTATATAAACAGATTTTGCTAACCTGCACCATGCTAAAGATTTTAAGTATGTTTGTTTTCTAGTAAATCAATTTACTCATATTAGTCATAAATAATTTTAAACCTGAAAACTGAGATATGTAAAGCTGAAACTGTATTTTTGGCTAAGTCAGCACTAAGTAATTTATAAGCACAGTGGCTTCAATTCTGTTGGCACCAACCTTACTAATTTTAGCTTAAATTAGGTTTTAAACCTTTAAAATGAAACTTTGGTATTCTGTTGCTACCAAATTATCCTAATTTAATTTTATCTAATTTAATCAAGCGTTCCTAATTTAGTTAGATGGTACCGACCGAATAGGTTTAACAAATGCTATGACTAACTAAATATATTTTAGACAATTCCTAATTATAGAAATGAACCAACCGAAGGGCTACCAGTGTCTAATAAAGCACGCATACGTATAATAATAATTCACCTAGGCGTTTGCTACTCGTTTCATTGAATTAGGAAATATATAACATGTACCTACGCATGTGCCAAATTAAGTTCATTTCATTTTTATAAAACATCAAATAATCTATACGTAAAGGCGCTCCCTCTTTACATTATAATACTAATACTATACTAATTACAATACTACCTCCCTGACTGACGAGCATTCGCGTATAATGTAACATTTAGTATAGATTTGAATTTGTATCATTACAAGGTGCGCATTGTAATGCTCGGTTCTCCTCCTTCACTGATGTAATGCTCGACTCTGTAACGTTACATTACAGGAGCGCCTTAAGGGTGTTGCTTTCTTTCAGTCATCTGGATCATTTAAGATATCTTTAGATCGTTTTAAACGGTCCCTAGATAGCAAACCTGTTTCACGTGTATTTTATAGTATTGTATATTCTGTAAATTTCTGTAATTGTTTTAAAATAAGGACTCATTAGTTGGCTAAAATAAAAATTAAATATAAATGTAAAATCATATATATCTAGAAATTTAACATCGAGGTAAATATTTAAAGCATTTAAACATGAGATGTGAACTTTGCCTAAGTTTTTGCTTTTGAATCTTAACCTAAAATACTTAGTTCGCACTTCAGTGAGTTTGAGAGCGACGACTAAGGTTGTAAGGAATACCTTCAGATCAAAAGCTCTAACAGCAAACCTCTGTTTCGTTGAAAAGACAGTGATTTCCTTTAAAATGTTCCCGCACGTAAAAACTTTATAACGATTCAATTCACACAATCCTACGGCTGAGCGGGCACTTGCATCCACCTCGTCTCGCATAATGTCGTAGATGAGATTGTAAAATAATTTTCGTGTTCTGTATTTTTTTTAGATTTACCTGTAATTTTGTTGTCATACTCAATCCAGTTAAAGTATATTTTGTCATATAAAATAGTCTCTATTTTATTTTTACTAATATTATAAATTTGAATGTAACTCTGACTGTCTGTCACGATTTCACGCCTAAACCCCTGAACCGATTTTGATGATTTTTTGTATATAGATAGATGGGACCTTGGCCATAGGCTACTTTTTATATAGGTACCACACGTGCAAACTCGCGGGCAGCAAATAGTAAGATAATAAAATAATAAGAACACGATTTTAGTGAACATTTCTGAACTTGTTGTCATATTGTTATACCGAAGGAAAGAGATAGAGGAAGCTTAGTCTTCCCAAAAAGGTATACGCAAGATAAGTCACTGAGAACAAGAGTCTTTATACCAAAGTATACTATCAACCTCTGTGATGCAGTGAGGAAAGGCCCGCTTGAGTCGCCAGTGGGTTCGATTCCTGCCGCGTGACAAAAAGATAGAGGAAGCTTAGCCTTCCTCTATCTCTTTCCTTCCATATAGGAAGCCGTGAGCCTTTTATGAGCCAGATACAAGTTATTATTATTTCTAAATTGTTCACAGAAATCCGTTTTTTCATTTTGGTTTCTTGATTCCATCGGAAGACCGGTTTTGTGTTGCTATAGCACAACTAATCTTGAGTTAGACTTCATTTTGCGATAGGGTAGGTATCGATGATCGAGGCCGGGGTTACTAATTTCTGTAATACCTAAGAAGTGTATTTATATATTTTGTTGTTTTAGTCGTTTTCCTTTTTAGATGAGTCGTAAACAAATATATTTACTTCGTTTTTAATTGATTTCGGTGAATTTTGGTAAAGAAATATAAACTTTTCGAGAGCTGGTGCTTTCAATATATTTTTCTTTACATACACAATCTTTTATACCTGATTATACATTATCAGAAAATAATCCATTGATAAATAAAAAGCACCAAGTGCGAGTCGGACTCGCCCGTAGCAGCAAGTAACATTTTATATTCGAGTTGATTGAATGAAAGGTAAATTGCGGTTTACGATTTATGACTTATTAAAAAAAACTATTTATTAGATCTCGTTTATACCTATTTTCGGTGGAAGTTTGCATGGTAATGTACATCATATATTTTTTTTAGTTTATGTTTATACACGTATGGGTTTGATGAAAAAAACAAATTTTGAGTTTCAGCTCTAAGTATGGGGCACACCCAAAATTTTTTTTTTTTCTATCTTTGTGCCAAAATCTTAATTCGGTTCACAGAATACATCTACTAACTAAGTTTCAACAATATAGTTCATATAGTTTCGGAAAAAGTGGCTGTGACATACGGACGGACAGACAGACAGACAGATAGACATGACGAATCCAGAAGGGTTCCGTTTTTTGCCATTTGGCTATGGAACCCTAAAAAGGGATACGCAAGATAAGTCACTGAGAACAAGAGTCATTATACCAAAGTATACTATCGACCTCTGTGATGCAGTAAGCAAAGGCCCGCTTGAGTCGCCAGTGGGTTCGATTCCTGCCGCGGGACAAATGTTTGTATGATCTGCAAATATTTGTCTCAGGTCTGGGTGTTTTTCTATGTATAACATAAATATATTTAAATAAGTGTAAGGGTTTCCATAACAGCTTACTTTGGGGCTAGATGCTGTGTGAAATGTCCAGCATTATGTCCAGCATAGGTAGGCAACTAAAACCAGGGTGGGTGTTAGTTACCTAAAATAATGCTGGAATCTTACTGAATGAAACAGCGTGTCTATTTCCCTTCACCTTTCATTCCTACATAACATTAAGTCTTAACAGGCTGAAAAAACTTTTCAATATTCAATCTGACACCCCATGGGGCCCGCTTGCAGTAGAGTCCCACATAATATGAACGAAATTGCGTCGGGGGTTGAAACGGAGCAAAATTGAGACAGATTTCAAGAAGCGAAATCATTTAAGGCCCGACTGTCGAGAGCGGAAATCCGTCATACGGTGCGGAGGCACAAAAGTATAATTAGATTCTATGGATCGCTACTTTTGCCGAGTAAGAATATGGGTTGGTTTTTATTTGACTTTTTAAATGTTTATTGGGTTTTAAATCTCTAGGGAGGGTTTTTATTGGGCTTGGTTGTGGTTGGGTTGAATTCTTGTTGGTTTCTTTATGTCTGCGCCGTAACGTTCATTTTTAATTTATAATACAATCATATTTGTTTCTTTTTTGCGATAATATGTGTTTAATATATGTGACTGGCCTGTAAGCTCTGCCTTCTGCGCTGTAGGTCATAGGGTTCGATTCTCGCCCAGAATGAACATTTGTGTGTTGAACACAGGTGTTGTATCTGGCTGTTATAAAATATCATAGGTATGTATTTAGAAAATCATAAGTATTTGGTCAGTTACCATATGGATTTATCAAATTTTCTTTTACTAAATTATTTTATGACGCTTGTTTTTAAGAAATACTTCTTATAGAACTACTTTTTCTTGTGCAAAAAACAAAATACAATATTATCCACATAATCTTACGCTAGAGCTCAATGTCAGATGCGTGTGAAGTGGCACACTTTCGCTTATTTATGACCGACTGCTCACTTGCAATATATTTTTTGTTCTAAGAGCCCTTATAGCGCTCAAACGGGATATTAAAGGCAGAGTATTTCACAGATTTGTGTGTATTGTGAGGAAATTCAACATTCTATCAACTTCTATAATCAATTTCATATAAAGTAGTTATGCTAAATATAATTAGTTAGACATAAATAACATTTATTTCAAAATAATTACAGAAATATACAAAATATACACTACTATAAAATACACGTGAGCTATCTAATGATAGCATAAAACGATCTATAGATAGCTCAACTAGTCCAGATCACTGCTCGAGGGCAGCGTCCCAAGACAATGGCGGAATTGCCACGTTAAATGGCAATGCTAATCGCTAGCTCTTAGGTAACACGGTGTTTCTACCAGAAGTTTCAATTAAAAGAAAAAAAAAGACTGGATTATTTATACAACACTATTTAGTCCCAAACTAAACAAAGTACCGTGGAAACCAAATTGTCAGATAGAATACTTTCTCGTATACATTTTTAAAAACAACACCCGACACTGAACAAACGTCTATGTTTATCACACAAATGTTTGTACTAGGTGTCAATCCCACAACCTAAGCGCTAAAGGATGCGTTACTAGAAACAGAGCAGTAAGGCCAATCAAAATATGAAATATGAATATGAAAATATGATGACAGTTTCGCTAAATTCTTCTTCAAACAAGCTATGAAGAAATTGGCATCTAAATTGAACCAACCAAAAATTCAACTAACTAAACCATCTTAACATGTGAAACAATTCAAAGTAGTTCTTGTTATTATATCGAGAAAAACTGATTTGAATTTTACAACTTTGAATTACGAGTACGTATTTATTAATAAGTTAGTAGAAAAAATATTCAACACAACGCTCACAAACACACTGTGAATATAAGAAATAACAAATTACAAATACATTAACAAATTTTGCAAAACGTCTAACCGTAAAAAATATATTATTTTCCAATAAAAACACGTTGTTTGTCTGGAAACCATAAATGTCACAATAAGAAGCCAGACAAACAGAAAACATCTTCGATCATTGTTGGAATAAGGTATGATATTGTAGAATTTATAAAGCCGAAGGCACGTAAATATTTTTTACAATACAAATTATTTTAACATACGAGTAGCTCTGTCTGCCTTGCTTTTTAGGGTTCCAAAGTCCAACAAGGAACCCTTATAGTTTCGACATGTCATGTTGAAGTCTTCAGAATTGAATTGGCAATTTTTGAAAGAGTAGTGCCTCACCTCCTTTTATCTAAGGCACTGTATATTGAAGTTGATAGTAAAAATATCGTGATATTTTCACTAAGCTTGCTTGTAAGTAGGCTTGTAAGGCTTTACTAGATTAGGAATAACAGTGCTTTGGGATTTGAGGCCCTAGACAAAATTCACAATCTGTAGGCGTTCACGCCAGTGACAATCTTTATTCTTTTCTTGTTCTACGTTCGTAGCTGATGTAGCACATACTACGGCGTAGACATGCAAGTATGTAGAGGTCTACAAACATTTCGCACATTGAAAATAAAAGTGACACAAAACGAAAAACCCAATTTTTCAGTATAGCCATTTAAAGTTTTTGCAATTTTGATTACTTCAATAACTTGACTATGAATTGAAATAGATGTGCTGTTGTTGTTTTAAATAATAATTCACGTATTATTCTAACATAATCTGATTGACTGTTATTTGATTTACAAGTAGGTATGGCAAAAACTAAATTAATAAAAAAAAGTTTAGCATAGTGCCACTTTAGTTTTTACATTGTCAAGTGTATTTCTGCTTAGAGATTTTAATTTGAAAAAAAAATCTGCATAGTGCCACTCTTGTCAATAAATTGTCAAGTAAGTATTTGCTTTGTGCCCTTAAATAATAATCTATCGTTTTAATAATTACCAATAAAAATCATTGATATAAACGTAAATTGAGGTAAAAAGGCGTAAGAAAAAAAATATACACCTATTTATCTTAATTAGTTCAACCATAAAACTTACTCAATTATCAGGCTTAATATTAAAAATCAACAAAACATTACAAAGATAGTTCTTGTATTATAACAAACTCAACAATCAAAAGTCCTAAAGGTCTGTAATATTTTGTATGGGTACTTTTCAAACTCTTAAAACTGAGTTAACTCTATAAGATAAACACTCAGCACTTAGGCACTGAGAAACATGTAATTAAAAATGCTACGAGTACCATAATAGGAACTGTAGTAATTTTGAATCAAGGCTGCATCTACGAGACTACTATCGTCACTTTTCTTCCCTTCGGAAATTTTGAATTTTCATGCATAACCAGGACTTAAACAAACTTAAACCGTTTTCGAGGTCCTGGTTATACTAATTGGTTTAGTACTTTTAGTTCGTTTATCTCTTTAAAGTTCTATTATTTCGTTAATTTTCCTTGGGTTCTTTGCAAAAACTTCAAACACAGCTGCCTATTTTGGTAGCTTTGTTTCGTTAGATTATGTTTTAAATATTAACAGCAATTTCTAGCAAGAAAAACCTTTTTTATTTTTGAAGTTGATACGTATTCATGACCAGGACCTCAGAATTATTTTGCTACCTCACTCTTCTTCACCTTCTTTGTTTTTTCATCAATTTGTTGATGACAATGTCTGGTTGAGTTTCTACCACCAGTATTTTATATGTTTTCATTTGGAGCTTGAACATTCTGGTCTATCGGAGCTGGATTTGATATAACAAAAATCGCTATCAACTGTCTGTATATTTGTTCTCTGTTATATTCAAACCTGCAGTGTTTTAGAGTGGTAGTCGACAACGATTTTCCGTTTGAGCTTAACCAAGCTTAACGATTCACCAGGAGTTGGTAACTACCAACTCCTGGTAGATTGTTTTCATAACCTTGTTCCAAGATTGTGATTGTGAAGTGATTTCTTCAGAACTAAGTGGCTGTTGCTATCGCATTCATCATTCCAACGACTTCATTTGGCACGTTGATGATAGAAGACTCGTTTATCTTCTTCAGTAGAAAACAAACAATATGACGTGTTCGAGGAAGACAAAGACGACCTGAGCTAAATATACAGGTTTTTGCTTTTGTGGTAGAAGTTGTGCGAACGTCCTATCAGCGTCTGAGGTGGGAGGTATGTCTCAATCATTATCGTTGCTCTCCAGTAGGTAACGCGTTCGAGCAGTTGCAGTTCGATTGATCAAAAATCTTGATTCAGAAAGCATTTAAATGTAGTGATTGTGGGATTTTGTTTATGTGTTTCATTAATATTTTGAATACCAAGTTGTAATATACTTCTTTTAACAAAAAAATATGCAAAATCTTAGAGCCTAAATGCATATTTTAACACAATAGCTTGTAAATGGACAAATAAAACAAGGAGCAAAAACAAAAAAAATATGTTTTCTTTAAACTAAAAATGATTTCTTTAAACTTTTCATAATCGAAAAAGTGACACTAAACATTGTGTGCCGTTTATGTAATTAGTCAACCAAATATTACCAAATATTACTCATAATAATTATGGTACAATAAAGGCATTATACCAAAAATGTCACTGATGCATTCAATTATTTATAATTATTTCATGAAAAGTTACGATATAAGTGACACTAAACAAAATAAGTCACTTTTTCACTTATCCCATGAACAGTTGTCGTTGACGACCGGACCTAAACTGGTTTAGTGTCGGTTTTAATTTACCGAACAAGCTCAAAACCTAAAGGTATGAACTGACACTAGTGTCATCTAGCGACGTCTTAAGTGAACCATTAAGAAACGGGTCTTTGGAGATGACGTAGTTTTCTCTGTAGATTTCAGATGTCACTGTAACTTAAAACCACAAAATTTCGTTTAGTGTCACTTTTGTTTTCAACGTGCGATTTGTTTAATTTATTATCTAAATCTTTGAACTGGTTTCACTTCTAAGTATTTGTTCAAAGATGTAATTCGTGTATATATTACTTATGCAAACTTGCGTTTAAAAAAACAAGATCCCGATTAATTCATCTGTTTCCAATCTATATTGTACTGTGGTCGACGCATTCGGACACCAATTTTAACCTTACAAAGGTTGGAAACTAAAATATTTGTCCCAGTACAGGTCAAAGCTTACTGGTAGGTAAACTTTTTAAACTCGACCATTGCAATCGACACTGTGGGGATGCTGGGACTGCTAGTGACACTTTTTAATTTGAATACCTGTTTTTTTTAGGATAGATACGGTTGGTGGTTATTCCCTGTTTTTGTTTTACCGTTTTTCGTATTGATCTAAATTGAGCTAACTGTTTACGGTCCACTGACCTTTTAGTTCCATGAGTTATGTTTATATTTGCTTAGAGTAATTGGGACTTGTTGGTTTAAGGTGACAATATATTGTACGTTTTTTTAAATATTACAGTTCCTAAGTTGCTTAAAGTTCTGTAAAGATGTATAAAATACTAAATTATCTACCCGTGTAATACTGATATCAAAGAATTCGTTCAGCCGTTTAACCGTTAAAAGGTAACAAATATACAGACAGACAGACAAACAGCCAGACAGATCGAGACACTTTCGTGTTGTTCCTTTTAAAAAATAAAAAAACAACTCAAAAATACAGTAATTTATGCTACATATTTTGACACTCACCTGTAAATTCTGTAAATCAAAACCTATGGGGTACTTCCCGTACTCAGCAAATCATACAGTATGCCAAGAGTTTGGTATCACACAGCACAAGTAAAGGAAAACTTGCAAAAACAAAGTATTTCACTTTCCAAACTTTCGTGAGTTGTACATTTTGATAACTACGGTTTTTATCCTCGCAGTTTGATCTGCCGTCCGCTCGTTGCCGTTCGAGTATACGGTTCGCACAAACGAGCGGACCGCGGATTAAATTCACCCTGATGAAGATTCTCTAGATGAATCAAAACAGTGTCGGTATATCTATCGACAAAATAATACGTGAGTAAAACCTGTGTTTAACAATACCATTAATTTATTCTAGTTGATAGTAAAAAGTAGATAGGCACTTAAATACAGAACCCTCTCAAGCGCGACTTTTACACATGACCAATTTATTTATTTGTAACTCAAATCTTTTGCACAATATTTAGTATATTAACAAAATAATTTTAATATCTTCTTTATATCTTCAACTTTTGATAAAAACTATAGTTATAACTTCTTTTAACTATAACATGTTTTCTCGATTTATACAAATACAGCCGTTTTATTGGATAAATCGTAACAAAGGTTTACCTTTTTAATAAGACATTGTTACTATCAAACTTAATATCACCACACAATTAATATCATTCATACTCAAAGTCTTTTAGCAGTTTTTTTATAAATATATATTTGCTTATATATCGTAAAAACAGCAAAAAAATACCATTTAATCTAAAATAAATATATTTTCATCATGCAACTCACAATATGTTTGTTTTTAACCGGCTTCCAAAAAGAGGTTCTCAATTAGGCTGTTTCTTTTTTTTGTTTGTGTATTTTATTGTATACTTTTTAACAGACATAAAAAAAAATATCCTGTAGGGTTTACACCCAAAATGGTTTCATATAATGTATGTTTGGTGAGGATCTGATAATGGAAAACATGATATAAAACCAAAACTCCTCAACGCATGAGAAAAAAATATACAAATTAATAATTACTTTCGTCTATATTGTATGGGAATACTTATTAGTATAGTACATCAAAACTCTTCAACGACAAATAATTCGTGTATCGCAATTAAAGCATTATATTGGTGATCTCAGACAATAACTTTATGCATACCTGTCAGTTGATCAGACATTGGGCTCGGAAGATACCCCGTAGAACTCATCAGAGACTAGCAGCTCATGTATTACCATTAAGGCATTGCATTGGTGATCACAGATAACAGCTTATTAGGAATTTGTCAGTTGATCAGACCATGAGCTTGACCTTGACCATGAAAGTAAGGACGGAACGCATCGATGACAAAAATGTCATGTATCGCAATTAAAGTTGTAAATGATATTAG
Source organism: Lampropteryx suffumata (assembly GCA_948098915.1). NCBI lineage: Eukaryota > Metazoa > Arthropoda > Insecta > Lepidoptera > Geometridae > Lampropteryx > Lampropteryx suffumata. The sequence continues at coordinate 7,477,560 of OX402558.1, read as the reverse complement.
TTATTTGATATCACAAGTTTTGATATCCAGGGTTAAGTAGTCGGATTGATATTTTTTGTAAAAATATATTATTTAGATAACCATGGTAGATTTGCACTGTAAAAATTAGGCCCATTTACCTTACAAAAGGAGTAAAAACCTCTCTTTGTCACGTATCTTATTAATCTATTCGCCCACCATGTCATTACGGTTGCCTTGAAAAGTACTCGTACCTATATATCAATTTCTTGCTTATTGAAACCTTTTGCTCAAAACCACTAGAGAGCTATATGGAGTTTATATGGCATAATACCTTCTTATGAGCGGGCAATAAGTGCCCTCATAATACACAAAGCCATAGTAAAAAAAAACAATAGCTCGTCTACATCGTGAGCTAGCCCTCATCCGACCCAGCATATTCAACATGGCAATATCACCGGTGTCTTAGGGACGCTGCTGTCAGTAATCTAGATCATTCAAGTTATCTATAAGTCGTTAAAGGTTCTGCGGTAGCTCAACTGTTTCACATGAATATTAAATAATTGTATCAAGTACATTTCTGTAAATAAATACATGTAAAAAAATGCATTGGTCATGATTTTCGACATTTCTACTCCTGCAATGGGAATTCGAAGAAGATCTTATTGGGTGATATGCCAACTTTAGTGGCAAAGGCTTACAAAGTTCCGATGCTCAAATACTTAGATTCACATTCTACGAGTGGTTAGTGATTCTATGAGTTCTACGAGTGCAGGCTACCGAAGTGATTTAGCTGTTCTATCTTCAGTTGTAACAGGTAAAGCATCCGATCCAATGTTGGGCTTTGAGGCCATCATTAATATTAATGAAAGTGAACACACGTTTATCTTTTTGCAGGCGCGCGCCGAAACACCTGTTATTACCAGATAATGCCAGTTGAAGTATCGGTGGAAAATGCTGATGGCTTCTGTGTTCTCAGCCAAATATGATCTATTCTTTGACCTTTTTGAATTTATGTTTGTGTTGTACGAGTAAATCTGTAAATCTTTCTAATTTATTTCATTTCATTTCGTAAATGTTCCTTTATCATTACTAGTTTAGAATTTAAATTATTTTCATTTTCTTTTTTTTAAAACAATATTTACAGAAACGTACATAATAATATAATATACATGAGGAACAGTTCTTGGTGATGCAAACACTATATTTGCAGTAAAACATGCCATTAGTTTAAGGCAGGGCGCAAACGTAGACACTTTTATGTTAATTTCTATAGAACCAGTATGAAATCATCCACTCCCTGTGCACACGCAAATATTTTTTTGTGTCCAGTTGCTTCTACTTAACACATACTCATTGACGATCAAAAAATGTTCGGTGTCGGCAACTAAAAGTTGTCAGTTGAAGACTCAAGCAACATTAACGAATTTCCTTACAATTGTACTGACGGAAAACAAGCAACAAATTGTACCAGTGGCCAGTAGTAGCAACAGGCGACTGTGTCCGATTACCGCCACAAGACACAGCAACTACGGTTCCTTGTGATGGTGTGTCGGCAACCAAAACTGTATTCGTTTGCGCAGCGCCTTAAGACCAGTACGGTAATTGACTCTACTACTTTTATATCCGAAAATGATGAGGTGACTGTTAAACGGCGAAAAATATTTTTCCAACAATCCTGAACCATTTTCTACTCTGTATATTCTACACTTGAAATTTTTTTTGAATTTTGCGCCAAATCGTGAGTAACCAATGTATAAGACCGTTACAAACCATTACGTATGTACAAACAACTGAGTTTGTATTTGGCAGTAAAAACACGACACGTATCCATGGTATCAATCATTCGGTACAACTGTGGGTGACGTGCAGTTTAGTCACGATACAGGTAACAAATTGTTTAAGTGTGAAAAAATGGACGAGTGATGCCGGGAATAACAATACAAACAGGTTGATGTTTTGTTTGATGGTACATCAGCATCATTGTCATTAGTCTACACGATTTGTCTACATTAGTCCATTTGAGATATGTATTCTTACGGTGTATCTAACAAATTATTGAGAGAATATATATTTATGTCCATAAATATTTTATGTAATTGTATTATTAGGATTTGTGTGAAATGTCCAGCATTATTTATTTTTTATCTGCGTTTATGACTATCTTGATATATGGTGTTGTGACATTTGGAAAAAAAAAATTTGTCTATCACTGAATCTCGGTTTTAGGTCCTAACTTCCTTTATAACTTGTTTCTTTTGGGATTCATTAAAGTATACATTTTATGAAGTTATTTGCTAAAATATATTAGTTGTCCTTGTGTAATTTCATTGTTTACATTGGGTTATTTTAACGGAGTTCTAATTAATGAATTATCACAAATGTAAACAACTGAATTGTAAGTATGTATTGATTTATGATTTATACGACGAGGAAACCAAGCATGTTTGTAATAGACAAATGACGATCGACTGCGACTTGTGACGATGTTATACCAAAACAAACATTTGTCACTAGCAAAACTGACATCAAGACAGATGCTATTATCGATAGAGATGAAGAATAAATATTGTTCTATTCGAACAGTTATCTGGATGGCGGGACGTATACTCGTATTTAGTTAGCATATAGAAAATATAGTTTTACATTTAGATGCGTTCTGAGACACGAGTTGACTTGAACATATCAAGTGCATGCAAATACCAACCGTATTTATTCTACAACGTGTAATATTTAATACACCTTAATTATAAGTAGCTTTAGTAGGTTCAGGACTATTGTATTATGACCTGTTGTTTTACACGCCACGACTAGAATAGACAAACACACTACAAGTACTTGAACAACCAACTCAACGCACGCTCTACATAACCCCAATCGCACCTTCCATGCATATAAATGTTTGCAAATTTACACATCAATTTTTGGTGACTAAGCAAAAAAACTGTCGATGCAAATACACAAGAGTCCCATTATTCTCTATTCGAACAAAATAAACTTCGCCTGCATCAAAATGCAATAGTGACGAAAAAACAAACGCAGAGTCATGAACGCGTTTGGTCTGTATCCGTAACTACCGAACGCGACCGTAAAATCCGTAAAATAGAGAGTACACAGCGAACGCTAATTTTATTTTGCGGATGGCTCCACAATACGAGAAACGATAGCCGAATTGAAAATTGTGAAAAAAAACGAATTGAAATGGAACGGCAAATTGAACGTGATGTTTTCGTGACTTTTGGAATTCCATTCTTGGATTTCCTTTGTTTATGGAATGCATGGTCATGCGGTATCTATGACTTTGTTGACGATTCAAAACAGGAAAAAATAACCTGAGGCAGACTCGGTGTGTTTTTCACTCACGCTTTTGCGAATAAGTAGAAATACACTACTTGTCACAGTTTTGTACCACGTGTGAAAGTTAAGTGTTCAAGAGTAAAAGGGTGTTGACATATTGACAGACAGGGAAAGATGTGATCCTTTAAAAAATATTATTTTCCTTTCGAGGTACGAAACCCTAACATACTTTATACCATGAGAAGAAAACTAAACAGGCTATTTAGTTTCGCTATGGCTATAGCACGTACAATGGGAACAAAGCCACGGACGGAAGCTAGAGCCTCATAAAAACGTACCTCCCAGTAACCTGTATTTCACAAGGTCAGCCAGGTTAATACTCGCAAAAATACTCGACGATAAAATACACATGTTAGTGCAAAAACAATGACTTATGTGTTTTCCGAAGGCAGAAGGGAAACATACAAAAAACGAATCTGTGAAATTAATGGTGTAATTCACACATGATACGTAGTAACCATCTAGCAACCATCGTGATTTATAAGAGGCAGTATATTATCTGCTGTCAGATTTTTTCTTTTTTGCTCTAAACTATCCAAACCGTACCCGGCTGGATCCTCTATTTTATTGGGTGATAAAAAATAACTAATCCTCTTACCCATTTTTATCTCAAATCCCGTGAAACCTACTTTTAAATTCATTATTTTTTATAGGGTTGCAGATGTAGGTGTAGCATTATTATCTTCAAACATGAGTCTTAAGTCGCGCTGTCTACGAAATGTATTACTAGTCCAACACGGTAACACAAAAAAATATATTTTTATTGTACCTTTACGATATATCTTTGACAAATGAAATTCGTAGAATTGAGTTGGAACGATACCTGTATTGGTGAAAGAGGTATTCATAAACCAATCTTCTGGCAATACCTGAGAGGCGGTAAAAGTTTTACAGCCCTCGTTGGTACCGTAGGGTTGGCACGTTTGTGAAAATGGGTACTTTCGCAAATACTTTATTCCTATAACTATAACGGTTCGTAACCAGCCTAGTTGTAAAAAGCCCAAACTGAAACCGACTTGGTTACCATGTATATTTTACGATATTCATAAAATGTGCTATAATGAGCTTGAAAGATCTAAGTTACAACATTTCTGAGGATATATACCAAGCCGATTACAGTTGTGACATTTTTATTATGAGCTGTGAATTGCGTTTGTTTAATTAAACTAATTTATGCATTACTATTATTATAATAGATTACCTAAGTATATGTTTATGGTAGATTTTGTAGTTTTTGTAGTAAAGTATGAGGATATAATAAGAATTTAAACCTATCTATTTTAATAATAATCGCTTAATGGTCTAAACGAGAAAAACAAATATTCCTCATCTTTTTAATCTTATGTGTCATCCTTACACTTTTAGAGCGTTTTCAGCGTCAATAATTCGATTGTATTGATATTGTAGTACCTTTTTACCTGATGCGTTATAATTTTCGATAAACCATTAATTATTGAGACCAATATGTTAGAGATAAGTACGTATGTTTGAGGTTCGTTTGCCCAATAAAAAACGAAAAAACTTCTTTAGAATTACTTACTTACTTATCAGTAACAGTAACACGATAAACAACTTTTGGTTCTGATTGGTAGTAGATAAGTGATGAACACAAAATATTTGTTCTGTGTGTTACAAAGTATCGTGTATGATTTTTATTTTTAAAGATTGGCGTTTTGGCAGAAATTAATTACAGAAATGTACAGAGTAATGTACAATCATATAAAAAACACGTGAGACAGTTAAGACCACTTAAAACGAGCTATAGATGTCTCAACTGATCCAAATAATGCCAGACAGGAACAGGACCCATCTCTTGGGTCATGCGATGTTTTATATAATTCAGTATTTAAAGATTTAAGTTTTCCATCAGTCATCTGATTATAATAGTATAAGCTAAGTTTAAGGCTAGACGTCTTTCGATTAGTAACCTATAAGAAAATTCATTAGAAAGTACATTTTGTAGTTACGCCTAAGTGGCACCACTCTTACACTAACACCCCAATCTCAGACGTAGTATTCATATTATTATGATAGAACTTCACTGAGTTCGTTTAATCACTAATTATACTATCGAGTAAGCAAAAAAAAATTATATAAAATAGCGACCTCTGTAACGCAGTGGGGCAAGATTTGGCTTAGACGCAGAAGATTGCGGGTTGGATTCCCGTCGCTGGACAAATATTTGTCTCGGGTCTGGGTGTTTCTATGTATATTCTATTTTTTTGCGGCAGAGAAGTGGTGCAACTCATTCCCATACCATAATTATGCTTATATTGAGGCTAGAAGTGTAAATGTTTATTTAATATTTGTTTCATCGCTTCATTATCTAAACAAAGATAGTAAAAAATGCACTGACATTATCTTAACTTGCCAGTGTATCGCCATGTGGAGTGTTGCCAAGAATCTAACTGCATTCCACGCTGAACAATTTATATCTCAAGTAGTGGACAAGTATTAGCTACTGAAAATATATGACTTTAAATAAGCTAAGATAGCACTGTTATAAGCCCTTAACCAGCAATGACGACCGCTTTGTAGCTGTTACAACTGAGACCTTTGTGAGGAATTATGGAAGGTTTTGAAAATTAAACTGTGGAAGTTCGGGATGTAGCCGTAAAAACGTTTATTTTTTTTTGGAAAAGAAATATCTTTTGGTGCCTGGCTTGGTTCAAACCCACGACCTAATTATCTGTAGACAATGGCGCTACAAGTGTAGTGCAAAGCGAATGCTCTAGAAACAGTAAAACTTTTGACAGGTATTTTGTCATCGTATTCGAACGAAACTGTGCCCATTCGGGATATAGCCGTAATAATGTACATCGCTCTATGTATAAAGTAATAACAAAGACCATTGAAATATAACTTTCATCAAAACTTATGCCTGAGATTCAAATTCAATTTCAAATATGTTTATAAATGCGGGATGCGGGTTCCGAGAATCGAACCCGCAATCGAACCCGCGAGACAAATGTATGCATGGTCTGCAAACATATGTCTCAAATCTGTTTCCATGTATGATATATGTATGTATGTATTTAAAAAGTACCTATATAAGTAGTATATTAGCCATGTGGTACCCATAACACAAGCTCTGCTTGGAGCCGGATGATGCCGTGTGAAATGTCCGGCATCGTTTATTTACAATTTATTTATTCATTTATTTTCTATTCATTTATCAAAATCAGCACATAAACCGAGCTAGTATATAAAACTTTTCTTGATTGATCCTTGTTAAAATAACAAGGATCACTTTGAAAAGTTTTATATACTAGCTGGGTTTAGGTGCTAAATCCTTTTAACCCCAGTCCGATAAAACGACAAGAAACTGGTCCCGGTCCGAGCACTTTTTTGTATAATCCTTATAATTAACTAAACTACCAAAATCGAATAAAAGTATAAGTACGTTAAACATTGCAAATCTGTCAGTTAACTGTCAGAAGGCATAGAGCAACATGTATCATTTTAAAGTATTTTGATTTTATTTTTTTTTGAATGTAAAAAATAGAAACGGCTAGCATTTTTCGGAAAACGCAACGTATTTTTAGTCAGTAGTACGAATGATACAAATGATTTAATTTCAAATTGTTTGAACACATTGTGTAAAGCTCTTACGTTATTTCATTTAGCAAGTGGAAAAGGCAATAAGAGAAGAAGCGAAATGGAAGCAAAACAAGCGATCGCTACTCTTGGTCAATGTCTTTTTGTCTCGTAAGTAAATGACAAAGAATAAAAGAATCAAAGTTCTGACTGAATGAATTACTAATAACTCGCTATTCACCGAAATACACGTGACTAAGCAAAGTGCATTTTAGTCCTAGTTAATCATGATTGAAAGTGCTATCATTGAGGTCAGCCTGTGAGAATTTGATCACGATTTTGCAGGCTCTCATACAATACAACACAATCGTTTATGAATAACACATTATGTGACAGATTATGTTTTAGAAAAAAGATAAAAATACCCGAAATTCAACCCTTATGGGTTTCGATTCATCTAGAGAATCATCAGGGTGAGTTTAATCCGTGGTCCGCTCGTTGCCGCTCGAGTTCACGGTTCGCACTGGTTCTGTGCGAACCGTGAACTCGAGCGAGGACTCGAGGGATTTTATATTTGATTTATATTATTCTTATATTTACTGGGCTGACTCCTGCTGTAATAAGATAATTACGTTTTCAAAACTAAAAAGAAACCGACTTCATTGAATTAAATTTGAGCCTACAATACATTTAAAAAAATACAAGTCAAAAGTTTTACTGTTTTTTTTTCGTCGTCCGAACGACTCTGAAGCAACAGCTTTGTTTGTGCGCTCCGTTATATTTCTGATGTAAATATTGTTTAAAGTGCAACTCTATCAGTGAAAGTGTAACGGTGTGTAGCCAGTGAAAAACTCTGAACAGTGGTGCTATTTTGACTAAAATCGGTTAACAAACAAAGTGATAATAAGCAAATCCATTTTAAAATAATTTGCTAACGTCCGCATTATAGTCCGTGGTCAGTGCGTTCCTTTGTTTTTGCTGTGGGTGAATCATCGCTACGCCCCCCACCGCCTGTTGCCGGCTGCACGCTGCGCCCGCACGCTTGCCACTACTGCTACTGCTTGGAGCTGCACCTACTTATTTTAAATCTCTAATCCGAATTTGCTAGCTTATTACCAAAATCGCTAAAATGAGTTGTGCCGCTTGCAGCACTGCTATTATCTCCAGTGATGAGTTCTTGAAATGTGCATAGGGTAAGTGTAGTAAGCGATATCACCTCCTTAGTACCGGTGGGAACAAATTGCCCGACTCTCCTGGATCGTGGGTCTGCCCGGAATGCCGTTGCGTGAGTAAGTGAGGTGTTGATAATAGCCTCACACCAGTTGGTAGCTCCAAAAAACCCAGTGATCCTAACGTTACGTACCGCTTGAAGATTCCTATACGTAAAACAGAGGAAGCCCCGCAGATAGGGCAGGTTGACCTATCCGCTGACATACGTAGCTTGAGGGAGGAAATCTCGGCTCTCAAAGATCAACTGGGTTTGGCTCTTAATACTATTATTACCTATGAGTCCAAGCTTGAAACCCACGCAACTCAAATGTAGGGTCTACATAAAAAGATAGAGGCTGAATTACACTGCACGTGCGCTGCTAAGTGCTCTCTTGTCACGAACAACACACTGGTCGCTACTGCAATCGCATCCCAGCCGCCTGTTGGGCCCACTGAGCAAGAGCACTCCCGCGCTGCCTATTAGTAAGCCACAGCTAACCCAAACCAGAAAAGAAAACAGGTAATCAAGACTTCTGTCAATCAGGGATCGCAAGACACTTCGGTGCCAATACGAGCTGTTGTTCCGCCAGTAGGAGCTTCTATTCCGTCTTCTTCTGAAGTGGGGATGCTACAACACCAAAACAACATGGGCGGAGAGAACGAGGCTGTTGCGTCAAAGAATATTGATGGCTGGACTACGGTTAAAAGACTTTCAGATGTAAAAAAGGGTGAAAATAGTAAACTGAGCTCTATCTTTGCCGTAGAAAAAAAGAAACTTGGTTTGGTTCCTACACCCGGACACCACGGTGGAAACTTTGACTGACTATGTAACATCTGTGTGTAAAACAGCTGATGTTAGAATCGATAAAATTAAGCCGAAAAGTAAAAGGGATTACTCGTCTTTCATTATCGGAGTCCCCGAGAGCGCGTACGAGCTAATATCTACCGGCACTGCCTGGCCGGTGAATGCTGAGTTTGCTGAATGGCTGTGGTTTCGGAAGACTGCAGCAAACTACGCTGCCACTAAAACGCATTAATCTCTCTCCTGTCAGACGTCGTCCCCTATCTTTCTATTACCAAAACGTGCGAGGTCTAAGAAAAAAACTAGATCAATTCACCCAAGGGCTGCTGTCGTCACTGGAAGACCTCTACGCGATTACAGAGACTGGATTAAATGAGTCATTCCACGACGGTGAGATATTACCTAAAGACTACAAAATACATCGATGTGACCGCGCTGATGGAAGAAAGCAAGGAGGCGTTTTACTGGCCGCGTCGCCGTACCGCTTAGAATTAAAGCGAATTGCATTGTCCATCGACGTAAACAAGTGTGCGTTTGAACTGGTTTGTTCGTCAGTAATTGGTAAAGGTAGAAATTTGTACTTGTGTTGTGTTTTGTATATACCTCCTAGTAGCTCAGACCAGGAGTATATGTTAATGTTTAATGAAATAGAAAAACTGTGTACCCGTTTTAGTAAGATGGTCGTTCTGGGTGATTTTAATTTGTACTCAGCTTCTGTTGATATTAATACCTATTTTGAATATTTTATCGCATTCTGTGGATTTCGCCAAACAAATAGTATAACAAACTGTAATAATCGAGTTCTAGATTTGGTTTTGTCTAATTTATGTGAATTTGAGTTAAGTATCCAACTATGTACATATCCAGTAGTACCTATCGATAGGCAGCACCCCCCGCTAGCTTGCGCAAAAGAATTTGCTTCTTATTTCCACTCCGTCTACAGTGAAAATCCTCCTAAGCTGTGTGTCCAGGATGCGATCGAGTCTGCCGGTACGTGTGGCATGCAGCAGGTTATTATAGATAAGTTCACCTTTTCCGATGTTGTACTAGCCCTAAAACATCTCAAGCCCAAGTATTCATACGGTTTGGATGGGATTCCCCCCTTCTTACTGAAAGATTGTGGAAAGCTATTAGCTGGGCCGCTCTTGCATATATACAATCTATCCTTGGAGTCACACATTTACCCAGAAGAAAGGAAACTGACGCGAGTGATCCCTGTACCGAAGGGAGGAGTAAGTCCTGACGTAGATCAGATCCATAGCGGTTTTATCATCATGCGCAAAGGTTTTCGAATCGATTTTGCACCGGTACGTCTACAGACAGGTAAGTAGCCAATTGTCGGATGCTCAGCATGGCTTCAGGCCTGGTCGAAATACAGACAGCAACATGCTGTGTTTTAAGACATATGCTGTCCCTGCCATTGACTCGGGGGTACAGATGGATGCAGCCTACTTTGACTTCCGCAAGGCATTTGACACTGTAGACAATGACATTCTTCTAAGAAAGATGGCGGCAATAGGATTCTCAGTAGATCTATTAGAATTTTTCGCCAGCTACCTAATGGATCGAAAGCAATATGTGGATTATGATGGACACCTGTCAGACCCATTTTGCACGAATTCTGGAGTAAGCCAAGGAAGCAATCTGGGGCCTCTTGAGTTCTTAATCATGATAAATGACCTACCTAAAGCACTAAAAGATGCCGTCTGCTTACTATTTGCGGATGACTTAAAGCTGTTATTACGGATCAGCAGTAGCTCAGACTGCGACCGATTGCAGGAAGATTTAGACCGTGTTGATCAGTGGAGTCATGAAAACAAACTGTACTGTGTTTCAACAGTTCAAAATGCTGTGTTATCACATACGCCCGTGGACGGAAACCCGTTCTTCATGACTACTCACTACAAGCAATCGATATAGGTCGTGTGCCATCGGTTCGCGATCTAGGGATCCGCATGGACACAGAATTAAACTTCCGAAGCCATGTGTTGGACATCAGCAAGAAGGCGTTCCGTAACCTAGGCTTTATATTGCGCCAGAGCAGTGATTTTACTAATATTTACACCATTAAAGCGTTTTATAATGCTCTTGTGAGAACCAGGCTAGAGTCAGGGGCTATGGTTTGGAGTCCTCATGAGAAAAAGTACATTGGCATGATAGAAAAAATGCAAAATAAATTTACGAGGTTTTTGTATTTAAAACTATATGGGGTCTATCCATTTTACCCATTAATGTATCCTTCTTTATTTGTTATAGGCATGGTAGGTTACACTAAATTAGAAGTGAGGCGGGAAATTATATTAATTATGTATATTTTTCGTTTACTTAGAGGTATGGTGCACAATCCGCGGGTGCTGATGTGTGTCGGTTTGTGCGTGCCTGACAACTATGTGGGCGCGCGGCGTCGGCCTAGGCTGTTGGGGATCCCGATCGCGAGAACTAACCTCCTGAGTGAGGCACCATTCACGCGAGCCCTTCGTGTTATCAACAGCCTATGTGAATCTGATGATATTGATATATTTAGCTCTAGTTTGGTGAAGTTCTCAGATGCTGCTACACAGTATTTATGTGCTATGTGATTCCGTTGTCGTTTTGGTGTCTGTACTGTTAAGATAATGTAATTGTAATTTAAAATAAAAAAAATTAAAAAATAAAAATTATGTGGAAAGTAGATGTATTTTGTATATATATAATATGGGTAGGCCAAATAAACGCTCCAATGAGACAGCGAGGTATGAAAGTACATGAAAACATCATCGATGTATACAATTTTTAGATTTTCGTTTATATTTCAGCTCGACCGATTTTGATAAAATTTATATGGAACCATCTGCAAAGTATACCCTTTCAAACAAAAAAAGAATTTTCCAAATCGGTTTAGCCGTTTTTGAGTAATCGGTGAACATAAAAAAAAAGATTCCGACGAATTGAGAACCTCCTCCTTTTTGATAAAGTCGGTTAAAAATTTACAGTTTTTTTGATACCAACGCACTTTTCCACATATTTATATGTTATAGATCTATAGCGATCGTAATAGTCGTAAAATTTTATTTAACATTTTGGTAAACACGGTAAACCAGTGCCTCCATCGACAAATAATAAGTGAGTAAAACTCGTCTTTATCAAAATGTAAAATCAAATTTTACGACTATTACGATCGCTATAGATCGATTATATATAAATATGTTAACATAACAAAAGCCTAAGTTCTTTTATACCACGGTTTATAGTCTCATTGACATAAAGATCTCTGGAAGAATTTACATAACGATTCACGAAGAAGTTACGTTTGGCAATAACTTCACAGTTAACACAGGTAATTCTTTTTCCTTCCTTTTGGTCATTCGATACGATCAAAATGTTTTACTATCACATTATCTTTATCGATAAATTCTTTATTTATTCGTTTTCGTTAGTTTATCACGTTATCAATTTATATGTTTATCACATAAATGATTGTCCTGGGAGAAGAACCCCTAACCTACAGCGCAGAAGGCAGAGCTACCACCAACTGAGAAGACAGGCCAATCAAATGATCGTACTTAGTCCGTATTTTTGGATAAATTAAAAATAATTATATATAAATAATACCCGACCATTCACACAGCATCATCTAGCCCCAAAGTAAGAAGAGCTTGTGTTATGGGTACCACATGACTGATATACTACTTATATATATTTATATATATATTTTGTAAATTCATATAATATAATTATTTTTTTATCATTCATTCATATTATATATAGAAACGCCCAGACCCGAGCCAAAAACTTGTAAATCATACAAACAGTTGTTCCACGGCGGGAATTGAACTTGCGGCTTCAATTCCCGCCGCCTTCTGCGTCTCAGCCAAAAGGAACTATAGGACCTACGAGTACGAGTTTTGTATATTAGTTAGAACTTGATTCTAAGATGCGGTCTTGAGATAAGGGTCTTGAAATACAGACAAACAAACAGATAGGAAAACCACGAAGTGATCTAATAAAGGTTCCATTTTTCCTCAGAGATTTAGAACCCTAAAAAATAATACAGTAGCACAGTAGGGGGTAGAGCGGTTGAAATTCTCGAGCCACATATATTTTTTATTTCTCGTCTATTCAATCTCCGTTACTCTCAATTATTGAAATTACACGGATTGCCTTTATTGTTTTTCAACATAACACATAAAACACCCATTACCTATTTTAAGTCCCCATTTGTATAAAGCTATGAAATAAATGCAATGGAATTGGCGAAGTCGCATTAAAACTCGAATAAAATTCGGCGAAAAACGCAGCGAACGGCGGATAATGGGTATAAAATGACTATTTATAGGTAGTAAAGCCCTGGATTCCTAAAAAATATTGACCAGAATGCGACCCTAATATAGCGGTAGGTATGTCACGTATACTTTATTATTTACATTCTTTTTCAAGGTGTTAATGTATGACGACTTTTGTGACACAGTGGGCCAAGACCCTGCTTAGACCAAGAAGGTAGTGGGTTGATTCCTACCGAGGGTCAAATGTTTGTATGTTCTGCAATTATTTATCTCGGGTTTTGATCTTTCTATATAAGTAGTATAGCAGTCATTTGGTACCCATAACTCAAGCTCTGCTTACTTTGGGCCCAGATGATACTGTGAGAATTGTCCTGCTTTATATATTATTCATTCTGCATTTCACAAAAGTTATTTTGATGGGCACAGGTTTATGAGAAACCAAAGCTTAAGGTTATAATAATTCAGATGGACGTCACTGTCACAATGGTCTGCCAATTACGAAGTTCGGACGTTGGTCTGAACGGTTCTACAGAGGACTGTTTATAGCGTCAAAAAGTTATACTCGCTCGCGGTAAATGTACGATGTACGATGTACTATCCGCACTAAATTGTCCACTCAAGGCCAATAATGGCAATGATTAAGCAAAAATTCAATAAATTTGAAAGTCCCTACATATTTCTCCTTATAAATCATCTTTTACAACTAAAAAATTGGATGTTGCTCGAATAAACTACAGTGATTTTTACATGACAAAATATTAAGAACAGTTTTAATACTTATCATAATCTGAAAACCTGTTTATTGTTGTTATTGATGAACATAAACTTGAATTTAAGATTGTGGTTACATACATACGTTTTTACGTTCAATCTTACTAAAGTCTTTTATTTACAAACGTCTCTCTCAACGTAGTTACTAGAGCTAGTTACTTGCTCACTTCAGACGCGCAAGCAAGTGGTTACAGTCCGTGAACGGTGATACGTACTCTGCAATTTAACCACAATTTTGGAACTAACTCGTCCATTCCACGTCGCGCTAGTTTTGATCTATTAGTATATTTTGACTGTGTAATCGAATACTGGTATTATTCGGTTTTAGCAGAACCAGGGTGCTTAGACAAGATCCACTTTCTGCTGGCGTTTAAACTAGCCAGAAAATCCTACATTGTATGGATATAAATATATATAACTCTGGTTTGTTATGACAGCAGAAGTCACGAGAGTTGCTGTTGTCAATTGTATACAATTTGATCTTTCCGCAAAGCTTTCGCGTAAAGGAAAACTAAGAGTGAGGTATTTATTTGGTCCCCTGATTTGATTTTCGTAGCGATAATTACGTAATCTATCAGCGGAAATCTGTTATTGGCTTTCTGTTTTTATTTAACTATTCAAGCGAATCGTACCTAGCTGTTGGTTTTCCTTAACAACAAATAAAAAAATAAAAGTAAAGTAACGTGACTTTGTTCGTATAAATGTTATGTTAGCTTCTGTGCATGGCTTCGCACGTATCGTACGTACAAAAAACAACAAAAAAATTGCATATGGTTTACTTAATCTAAAATAGTTATTAATTATTCCCATGACTTTTGACTGACTGTCAGCTCAGTTGGTAGTAATTTTGCCTTCTACGTTGTTGAGAGTTCGAATTCCACCCATGATAAACATTTGTGTGATGAACATAGATGTTTGTTCTGTGTCTGGGTGTTATAAATAATCATTTGTATGTATTTAAAAATATATAAGTATTCTATCAGTCATTTAGTTCCCATAGTTCAAGCTATGGTTAGTTTGGGGCTAGATGGTGTTGTGTACCTTGCCTGACATTATTTATTTGTTAATTTAAATTGTATTTTTTTTAAGATTTAGGGTCTATCTTACATATACACACTAACTGATGTGTATTCTTAAATCTTTTGCCATCTTTATTTTTTGACATTACAATGACAAAAACAGAGCTTATTTAAGCGCCACGCTAACGCGATGATTAATTTATCTCCTTATTTAATATATTTATCTGGGTACCTACATGTTTTATTAAGATTATTTTTGTCTTCATAATTACTGTTACTGAATATTTTATGCTTTATATTATTTTCTTTGTGTGTGCATTGATTATGTTATATTTTATTATAATCTCTCTTTACTAAAAATCTCACTAAATTTCATCAAGATCCGTACAGCCGGCCGTTTAGAAGTAAAAACGTTACAAAGAATTACTTTCAAATATATTATATTAGAATGCAATATGGATTTTACGCGGGACAATTCAGGGAATTTGTTAGAGAGAGTAAGGGACTAGTAATTTTAACATTCCATTAGGTATATAGATTTCTAGATTTTAGAGATTTCACGATCCAAGATTTCTAGTCTACTAAGTTATTAGACTCTAGAAGTCTTATAATTCCAGGATTTTAGAATTTAGGGTTTCAATAGTCCTTTGATAGTTTGATAGTTTGTATAACATCTAGATATTACGGTGAATTGTTAAATAGAAATTGTTTTTATCATACCACCACACTGGTTCTTAATATTTTGATATAGGTTCACTTAAAAACAACAATAATTATGTTTTTGTACAACCTATTTAAGTTTCAATAATGATCAAATCCAATCCAATCCAATTTCTTATTCTTGGAATGATAAACTTTTAAACTGAATGGAAATGTGGCATGTTTAGTGCAATTAATTTAATAAATGCGCAATGTTTGGCTAATATTATAACAATAAAAAAAACAGTTCAATCTATATTTATTTTTATTGAACTTTTCTTTAGACCAAGCCAATTTTCTTGCATGTTTTAAACCGTGTATTTCTATTGTAATTGCATGTAATTTTACACATCACAGCACAATTATTCTGATTCTGATACTGTGACATGTTGCACAGAATACAAACACATTTGCCGCGGAATAACACGCAGTGCGTGCTAGACCTCATATAACTTATTGCTTACTTCGTTTTGCTGTTAAACTCCTAATTAGTCTCTGTTTATAAAATATAATTTTTGTTTTAACAGTGCTGTACTATCAAAAGAACTGTCAATTCTATAATTTTAGCAGAAGTCAAAAATAAACTTGGTTAAAAAATAAACTTATTATTAAAAAGTCAATCTAGCCCAGTACCTAAATACAAGAATAATATAAATCAAATATAAAATCCTTTAGGGGCGCAATAAATCTTATTATCATCTCAATAAAGCTCAATCTACAATAAAAAGCTATTTAAAGTGACTTGTAGACGTAGGCGTACTGAATACATACCATCTTGTCTTATAGATCAAGGCCTTTGCGATAAGCGTGTTTGGTTCAAACTCCATTCTTCTTGATGTTTACTTTGCCTCAGGCTCATTTTTGTCTAGGAAACGCTTTGAGGAATGTTTGCTAAAATTGCTAATAAACGACAGGGGAAGATCAAAGAGGCAACGTTGTATTTATTATGTTAATCTTGCTAAATACATTCTAGGAAGTTCGGAAAAGACAAGGACGAACAAAACGTGGAGGCAAAAACCTCTTGCTTAGTTTAATTAACGCCTTTGCGTCAGCATGTCAGCGTTGGTGTCTTTCAACCTTACTCTCATTCTATTGTCATAATTTATTGATGTCTTATGGCAGAATATAATTTCCGACAGTCACCATTGTGTTTACTACCAGGAGCATTAGTTTACAATATTTCAATCCAGTTTGACCAAACACTGAACATTTTGCAGTTCAGTGAAGTCAGCGAACTATTTTGAGTGTCACGAACGGCTGTACGTGACGGTTCCGTTTGGTGAAACGGGGCTTTCCAGGGTTCTGACGGTTTTGAGATTGTGGAATTCGTAAAAAAAGTATGTCTATCCTAAAAAAAAGCAAGGAATTATTCTAGTTTATATCGCAGTGTATGTTTTATCTTTATGTGTCTACTCTTATCCCATCTCTTATAGTGGACTCGAGATATCATGTTTATTTCTTAACCGGCTTTATCAAAAAGAAGGGGGTTCTCAATTCGTCGGAATCTTTATTTTTTTATGTGTGTTCACTGATTACTCAAAAACAACTGAACCGATTCTTTTTTTGTCTGAAAGGGTATACTTCACAGGTGGTCCCATATAAATTTTATCAAAATCGGTTGAGCTGAAAAATAAACGTAAATCTAAAAATTGTATACATCGATGATGTTTTCGTGTACTTCGATACCTCGCTGTCTCATTGGAGCGATGCGTTTTTTTGGCCTACCCATATTATATATATACAAAAAACATCTACTTTCCACTAAAAATGTATTATAGGCTCAAATTTCATTCAATGAAGTCGTTTTATTTTTAGTTTTTAAAACGTAATTATTTCCTTTCCCTTTATCAGCTATTCATCACACAAGCTTTTATTACTCGTACCGTCTTTCCAAAGATTTCATCCAAACCACACAGTACTTCCATCTATTCTTTGACCTCTTTTTCTATGTCCACCCACATTTACACTCGTATCTTAAACTCTTCTCCTGAAATGACGCATCTCGCTTCATAACAATGACATGTCCATGCAACGCTAACCTAACAAAAGACGCTTATGATATAACACCGCCATATAGCGGTCACTATAATTGTATTTTTAACCATCTTCAAAAATAGGAGGAGATAACTAATTTATTTATTTATAACGTCATTTATGAACTGATTTGAAAAGTTCTTGGAATTTTTCATGTAAAAGGATAAAGGTACTTTTCGGTTGGTCCCATGGAAATTTTACCAAAATCGGTTCCGTAGTTTGGTTTTTAAATGAAAATAGCAGGAAAAAAATTCGTATTTTGCTTTTCTGTGACTTTCCACTTGTGTTGTCGAACTTCGAAAAATAAAAACGTACTAAAAAGCGTAAAATAAAATGTTTTAACCGACCGCAAACAAGGAGCGGGGGTATACATTTGGTTATATTTTTATGGGCTCGAATTTCAGTGAATGAAGTAATTATTTTAATCTAATAAAGGCCACAAAAATCCTATAAACAAGCCAAAAATTATGTTGCAAAATCAAAACACGAAATTAGGGTAATCGTGTTCAAAGCTAGGTTTGAGGTACAAAGCAAGCATTGCAAGATCATTGCACAATTAGGGCATGCTCCAGTTGCAAATGCTTTCAATGTTAATGTAACAAACATGATCAGACTAGCCATGTTTCCAGTACTGGGAACAAAAGCAGACTCGTAAATGATAGTGACTGAGGTTTATTATCTACCACATGAACCCAATGCCGATTAATAATTTTGTCTTTTCAATAGTTTCCAAACAGAAAGGCGAAAGGTATGAATGAATAAACGGATGAATGAATGAATGAATGAATGGTATGAATGAACTGGTTAATATTTTGCTCGTTTGGAACTACCCGCAACTTCATTCGCGTTATTCTATTTAATAGAATCATAAACTTCTAGTCAAAGGCCTATCTATGGGTTGAGTTTTGTATAAGCCCTCAGGGTGTGTTTCTTTTTAAGTACGCCTCTTGATCCTTAAACAGAAAATGCTTTTTTTAAATTTCAACTCTCTGGGACTTGTTAAGGCTACGCGTAGTTTCATATTCAGTTATGCAGTCAATCAGTCAGTAGATAAGCTTAGCATTTTCTTACATGCATTTCTACACTTATTTTTGACGTAGCGTGAAAAAATAGTGCATTAGTGCAGGCTCGTGAAGTAGATTTTTTTCTCAGTTCCAAGTTGCTTGTCTCACTCGTCCGAATGTAACTTTAGGTCGCACGAATTACGTGACCTCATTCTTATGTAGGCACAGAATAAGTAATATTATTGCGTCTCCTTCCTGTTGCCACTGTTGTCTTGTCCTGAAACTTTGTGAGTTACAACGTTTTTAGCGCTGTCTGCTATTGTGAAGTTTTTTAAGTATTTTGACTTTAGTTTGTTTTGTTTATTTTGAGTTTGTTTTAAACATTTTAGAATAAAACTATATTAAAATATAGAACTTTGGGTGTAGTCATCTGTATAATTAGTATTAATATGAATGTTTTGCCTTTGTATGAACAAATATATATAAATAAATCTAAGACGGTAAGAAAACTATGGACAAACTCTCTAATTATATATGTCGTGTGTTATGGAACTATAGCTAAAGAGACAGTCGTGTGCAGTGTTAACTGTCATGTCAATTGGTGTTTGAGCGCAAAATCAGATCTATATTTTTTAAGAAGAGAGGAAGAAGAAGAAAATAAAGAAGAATGTTAAAATGGTGTAGTAGAAGTTATCTTGGATTAATGGAAAATGGCATGTGTGCAAATGCAAAGTCTAGAGAGACTTGTGCCAATTAAAACCGTTATCAAAGATCATGTTGCCAATCGTTTTGTAAATTTGTAATATGAATATCTCTATGTTTGATTTATTTATTTATTATCTACGAGTAGCACGAACATGCAAGTAACACTAATAAAAAAATAACAATAAAAAAACCTTAGTTGATAATACCAATTTAGAAGATGTTAAGGAAAAAATATCAAGATTACAATAAACGTCATATGTATAAGCTTCAATAATAATACAAAATAGTCAAAAAAATAACAAAACAATAGAGAAAGAAACATGTAAATTAAAATAAATGGTAAAAATTCAAGAGCGAAATGAGGGCGCAATTGTGAGATTGTGTGTACGCAACCGTGCGACAAGAAGATTTCTGGAACAGCCGGAGCTTTCTGTTACTGCAATAGTTGTTGGAGACATAGAGCCTCGCAAAGTCATCATGGAGATTGCGAGGATCGATTTTACCACGTAGAACCTTACACATGGTAATCAATTGTTTTTTCGCCCTTCTACCTTCTAAACTAGTTAATTTTTTCACACTTGGCAGTTTTATTGGGCTGGATAATATTCCTTCTTGGTTTTTAAAGCAGGGCTGTAAGTTTCTTGTCCGTCCACTTTGCTACATTCTTAACTTGTTTTTGCCAACCGAAGTTTACTCTCCTGCACAGTGGAAGCTGACGAGGTTGACACTGATTCCTAAAGGAGCTAGCAAAGCAACAGTTGAGAAATACAGTCTTATTGCAATATTATCATCACCGCTGAAAGTTTTTAAACGCATACTTTACAATATATTTTATAGGCAGGTTGAACAACACCTATGCAACGAATAACGCGGTTTTAGAGCTAAGAGGTCTGCTAACACCAATCTAGTAACAGTAGTAAGTTTTATATCAGCTAGGTTAGACCAGACAAGACATGTAGTTGGGTTGCGTTCTTTACATTGACTTCCACAAAGCTATCGATAGAGTCAGAGTTTTAGACATATATTTGATAAAACTGGCTGATCTAGGGTTTGCACCAGGACTGCTCGCATAAATCACGGATAACCTCCGGGATCGGCAACAATATGTGAGACTGGGTGTTTACATATCGCAGCCGTATCATATTCGATCCGGGGTTAGCCAGGGGTTGATACTTCGACCACTTTTTCTTTATCTGATGATCAATGATATACCATTTGTAACTAAGCGCAGTAAATGTATTCTGTAGATACTCTTAGATAGATAGATAGATAGACGACGCAATTAATGACTGAAACGTGGCAAACGGAATGGAATTTAACACGGCTAAGTGTTATGTCATGACGTTTGGTTGCATGTGGCACCCAATTAAATTACCATACAACTTAATTCATTTTCAATGGACCAGACGGGTGGAGTTAGGTCTTCGAAAGCTTTAAGAGACACTTCTAAGTCGTATTAGCCGACATTTTTTTTAATTAGAACATAGCGGTAGGCCAAAAAAAGTATAGAATGATTGTGTGACAGACAATATTAGTAAGATAGGCGTGAGTACTGAGATGACGGTTTATGTAGGGAAACTGACAAATAATAATAATAAAATGTATATTTAAAGAAATGTATATGAGAAAATACATACTAAAGAAGTAAAAAACTATTACAGCTTACTACGTCTTGTTTATATACGACTGAACAAACGAACAAGCTTACGGTTATTTTGTCTTTCGCCCAGGAATTTCACTCACTCCAGTGTCCTTCAAATATAAACACAGTAATGCTTCCACACTACTGCTTGGATGCAGAGTATCTGGTACTGTGGTGGTGCATAACGAGAAGGACTCTTACTGTAGTCATACCATCCGGTGAAGTTATTAATAGTTTGTAACTAGTAGTTCTCCCCGAATTGAGACCTCGCGATGTGCGTATCGTGTTGTCATCGTTTGAAAAGTTAGTACATACCTAGCTACCTATAATAAAGACCAAAAGTATTTTGTATAACATTGTATTTAAAAAATTATACATCCTAAAAAAAACTTTTTGGAATGTAGAAACAAAGCACTTTCATATGACTCGTTGTATAGAGTTCTATATATATATATATTTTTTTAATTTGGAATCCTATATCTTAACAACCTCGTGTTCAATTTAGTTACTATTAGTGTAAAATTTCATGTCATCGGATCAACGGTTTAATCGTCAAAGAAAAAAAACAGTACCAAATACAAACATGCTTACATAAAAAACAAATCGCCCAAGTGACCACTGCGTTTATCAAATATTTTCTAGGCTAAGGTTATTTTTAGGTAGGTAGATAACCTGCTTACTTGACTACCCACAAATTTACGTAGGTACTCGTAAATTGTAAAATATCAAAAAATCATCATATAATTATTCTTAGTAAATAAATATCATACCTCGTATAAGCCGTGTACTTCCCTACTTACTTAATATTGTTACAGAAAATGCTTAGCCAAGAAAAATTAATCTCGTTTGTTGGCGGGTTTAAATAAATGTATTGTTCAAGAAACACCAAATCAGTAATATGTACAAATTTTCTAATGAAAAAATAACCAACTTTTAAAGAGATCTTTTCATGTCTAATAAATATACAGATTATTAAATAGTTTGAACGAAAATGAAATTAAATATTTATTAAATTATAACTTTATAAAAAAATACTTTAACATTATATATCCACATATTATCAACATAATAAAACATCTACGAGCAACGTCGCAACGTACCTCTACACGTGCCACGAAAGTCGGCAGCCATTTGTAGGAAGCTTTGTCTTTCGCCGGCCACTCGCATGCTGCCGCCGCGCCGTTAAGATCGGCAAAGTCGCACTGCGCTTACCGATTCAAGAAGGGATCGCTACTCTTTATTTGTTCCAATAGTGGTAAGTTTTTTAGTTTTGTTATGTTTTTGGCCACTACCTGTTAGCAGTATCTGCTATTTCTTATTATCGATAACTAGGTATTTAGATGAAAGTACAGGTAAGTACTGGTACTTTTAATGGTAAATTGTACCGGTAACAAGCCCTGGCTTAAATTAGCAATACAATTGGTAGCTGTTACCCGCAATCTAAATTGTAAATGAATGTTGATGCTCAAGGCGGATTTGTTATTATTTGTATTATCTTTAGACAAAAGTTAAGCGAAGTTTTGGTGAATATTATAAATAATCTTTCCAAATTATAAAGGAGTTTGGGCTAAATATACGACAACAATGATAAAAAATACCTCATTGGGAAGTTATTATATTAAGATGAAACATCTGAAATAGTCATTCATAAAAAGTAAATTAATAGAATTTATATGTATTTCTAAGAGACGTAGTCGACTAAGTCATGTCAACTGACAATTATTGTTCAAGTAAGATGCTTGTTAATATTAGTAGGTATAGTGAACGAAGCCACATTGACTAACTATTATTTATTTTAAAAAATCGTGGTACCATAAGTACCTACCACCAGTAGACAAATGAGGATTATTTAATAATTAATTATTTGTACTCATACTTAAGAGCTCTCATTGTTGATTTGCTGGCGTAGCTCAGCAGCTTCTCGTCCAATTTTACCAGCTTCCTCTTATTTGGAAGAAGCAAAGTTTGTTATTATTTATTTAAACAGAATTCATCTAGAATGAATGTTAAATTAACAATTCTGTGAAATTATCGTGGATAATAAGGTGTACGAAATTGTTTTCATTTGTTATAGTATTATGGCTTCAACTTCTCAGTCCCGGCGTTCAAAACTTCATGAAAAATGGAACAACACTAGCGCCTTAGACAAGATAGCGGCAAAAATACTGCATTGTACAAAATATGTAAAAGAGTAGGTTCATAATACTTGTTTACACTATTATTATTATGAGTTTTTTTTTTTTATTTGTAATGGATAAACTCAAAAACTACTTAACCGCTTTTTAAAATTCATTTACTATAGGCGAAAGCTACATTATCAGCGAATAAAGTAGGCTCTATTTAAAAAAAAAAAGTAACTTTTAAAAATTAAATAACGTGCACCCTTGCAAAGCTTGTGTTGGCTTTGCACGTCTGCTAGTACCCGATCTTTAGTATTTTAGACATATTAAAGCCTATAATTATTTAAAACAATTAAACCGTAGATAAGTAGGGTTTTCAATAAAAGAAAAGTTTTATAATTGGCAGGTTGCTAAAAATTTGGATCTGAAATCCGGATATATTTTATTGCAGTAAATCTTTACGACTGCAATTCAGAAAGTCACATGTATTCGAAAGCATACAACGCCATTAACCGTTCGACAGGTAACAAACGCCCGAAATCGGGGTTAAATGCGACCACACCCATAAAACAGCACTATTAACCCAGCTCGTGTCAACAGCGAACTTTACTGCAACGTCGCAAGAGACAGGCCACAGCTTATTGATATGGCAACTAGGTCGTAGCCTGACGTAATAATCATAATCACATGTTACATAAAAACTAGTTTATATACTATACCAGGTAATTGACTTTATCCTTACTAAGTTTATACAAATCCCTTCAGTGATTACTGCGTGATTAAGCCAAAAACAAATATTAACATCCAAATACCCATAACCTAGATGGCACCACGGGAAAAGTAAGAAGGAGCTATCGATGAGTTTTGCTACATGCATTGATTTTTGGCGATTTTACTACTAATTACCATTTATATATAAAAGAAAGTCATGTTAGTTACAACACTTATAACTCGAGAACCGCTGGACCGATTTGGATGAAACTTAAAAAGAATATAGTTAGTAACTTGGATTAGGATATAGGCTATTTTGTATCCCAGAAAAACAACAGGAACGGGATCTTTGTAATTATTACAATTAGTTGAATAGCACTTATTTTTATTTCTTCTATTTTTTTTCTTATGAATCATTTTTTTAATAGCTATTTTAGTACTTTAATATTGTTTGGAAGTTGTAACCGCCCAACAAAATGGGCACGGGTCAGCTAGTTTATTAATATGATTTTATTTTATGAATAGATGATAAATAAAAAACTATATTCTTAGAAGTCGTCACATGGAGCGTTGTACCTTTAACATTTCTGGTCAGGAACTAAATAATGCTTCAGTAATTGGTAGACATTTCACACAGTGCCATCTATCCACTATATAAGCAAAATCGGTATTAAGAAAACCAAACACTGAATGATTACTCATTGTATTTAATATTTAATATATAATATGTCATTTAATATTTGTTCTGTGTCTGGGTGTTATAAAGTATCATAAGTATGTATTGAACAATATATAAGTATTCTATCAGTCATCTAGTCACCATAATACAAGCTATGCTTAGTTTGGATCTAAATGGTGTTGTATGCATTGTCCAGCAATATTTGTTGTTGTTATTATTAATATGTTTTGTCAAATAAAGATTTTATCTATCTATCTAATATTTATTACACAAATGACAATCATTAGTGTGGTGAATTGGCATGAAACGAAACTACAACTTAGTTGATTGCTACCAAAGATTGTTTGCTCGGTTCTAAAGACCGGCTTTTGGTTTTTTGAGCTATACAAAGTTAAGCAAACTTTCTATTAGAGCGAGCGATAAAGATGTGCAAAGAAAATTATGAAAGTAGTTCCTGGTAATGAGAAATGTTGGGCTACCTATTTTATGAATGTGTGCTCATAATGTTATTTATATTTAAGGTTGTATTATATAACCGAAGGTTATGAGTTAGGTTGTTTGATAGCCTAATATAGTAAGGTATTTGCTCAGCAGGTTTCCAGTAGTTATAATAATAATAATAATAATAATGCCGGACATTTCACACAACATCATCTGGCCCCAAAGTAAGCAGAGCTTGTGTTATAGGTACCACATGACTGATATACTACTTAAATACTTTTTTTTGTAAATACATACATATTATACATAGGAACACCCAGACCTGAGACAAATACTTGCAGATCATACAAACATTTGTCCCGTGGCGGGAATCGAACCCGCAACCTTCTGCGTTTCAGCCAGACCTTAACCCACTGCGCCACAGAGGTCGTCTTATTTAAGGTTACTTACCTACTGTCAAAATGTTTCATAATAATCCCTCTACTTAGAAATATCTCAACTGTCAAAAGTTAATCACTGTTTAAAATAGTGCCGTCCCTTTTTGTAAGATAGTAGGAAATAGGGACAGCGAATATTTTTCAGTGTTTAGTTAGTGTTCAAGTTAAGTGGTGTTTATAAGTAAGACTTTAAGAACATGATGGCTGGTGTGGCATTTTATGTTAATATTTTTTTTTATATTTTCTCTGCCGCATACTCTTACCGTTAATACAAATTATTAATTCTTGCCTGACCTGTCTGCTCAGTTGGTAGCGCAGAAAGCAGAGCGTTTTTTGTACTTTAGGTCATCGGGATTGTTTTTCTCCCAGGCCAAACATTTGTGTGATGAACAAAGGTTTGTTCTGTGTCTTGGTGTAATAAGTATGTATTTAAAAATATATAAATTTAAGTGTTCTATCAGCATCTGATAATATAAGCTATGATTAGTTTTGGTGCTAGATGTTGTGTGCATTATTTACTTTAATTTATTTATAATTATTGATTTATTTTGAGAACTATGAGTAAAACTATGCAGGTTTTAATTCATTACAAACAATCCCCTGTGTTTTGTATGTTGTTATAAAAAATATATTATTTATATAAAAATGTGTTTATTTTCTGTTTATGAGGTTTGTCATATAAATTACCTTATAGAATTATGTAGAATTTTGTCTGAGTACATATACTGGATCTTAGCTCTACAACCAATAATACTGTTGAAAGTAGTGTAACTGAACTCAGTTCTAACATTTAATAGATAGTTAAAAAGTTTACCGGCCACTTCAACCGACGGTTCTAAAACTATTAGATAAAACTTTTAAGCGGTTCTCAAACTGTGCAACAACTTAAGCCCAAACGTGTTTGCGGACCGCAAACTGAACGTCCAGAAGATATAATAGCGTAATAATTACACGAACAAGCAAACTTGGCGTGCCGTGACGTCATAGCGTGGATTTACTGCGGCCATTGCGACGTCACCGAGGTAATGCTAAGGGCAATTTAGAACGAGACCGCGCTGAATACGAACTCTAAAATGCAGTGCATCTATCAAAACCGAATGTCAATAGAGAATGATGGAATGTGTGAGCAGAATTGTGAGTAAACATATTCAAAAGCTTCCACCTTAAAAATTGGCTCGGGGTGCCGGTAATTTGCATATAAAGTGATGCTCGACGTAGAAACACTCGGCGTATCAAGACTTGGTAATGCTAGGACTCTGTTAGACGGGCACCATCCAAACAAACCACGATAACATTAAGTTAGTTTGATTAAGCTAGTGACCAACTCTGGAGTTATAGCCGCTCAAATTCCTGTGATAGAACAGATAGTACTATAAACTAGTGATATACCTTTCAAAGCTTTAGCGGTTTGATGAAGATTCTCTAGATGAATCGAAATAGTGTCTGTGCCTCCATCAACAAAATAATACGTGAGTAAAGCCCGTGTTTATCAAAATGTATAGTACTATACCTACTGTATTTATGTTGGTATCGAACACCTTGTTTCGGAAGGCTTACGGTTAAGGTGTGGTAACAAATTGTGTACCAGCTAAAGCTATTCAAACAGTACGCTGCGGTGTGCGTCTCGTGAGGAGGCTTTCACGCTCAATGCTTCCAGCACAATTTGATGTAACCATTCAAACAGATCAAACCCTTAGTGTTAGAAACAGAATTGTTTTCGTTCGATGATAAGTAAAAAGCACACCTTACAAAATACCAAGTTAATTTGATTAATTAATCGGAAACCACGCTGATTAATACCCGATTTTGCAATTTTCGGGTTATTTATCCCTCTGGCTAAGAGCGATGGCACTTGAAAATAACCAATATTTAATAGGCGTATGGTTGAAAATGTATTGGCATCATTTTACCAATAGTTGTGGAGATGAAATTTTAACTTTTTACTTCAGTGTAGGATAAGAGTTCGATCCCTATCTAGAACAAACATTTGTGTGATGAACATAGATTTCTGGGTGTTATAAAATATCATTAGTATGTATTAACGAGTAAATAAATATTCTATTAGTCATCTGGTTCTGATAGTACAAGCTATGTTTAATTTAGGACTAGAAGGTGCTGTTTGAATTGCCAGCAATGTTTTTTTTAAATTATAATTTAAATTATGTTATTCTCAATAACACTTTTTTGTACACTAAATAAGATCATTTCTATTTAACGATAATTTAGTTAGTCGAGCTAAACAACTGTTGCGTGTCATCTTATGCTACTTCCAATTTTATGAAATATTTGTTCGCTTTCGTTTACGGACTGCAACATGAGGCTATTGTCTTTGTGGGAGACCGGGACACAACTGGGCTACAGATACAGCGGGGTATAAGTCGGCCATAGTAGGACACCAGAGACTCACGGAATTTATATCCAATGGAAGTGGTACCTAGAAAAATTCAATAGAATACAATGATCAAAACTTTGACGATATATAAAATCGCTAGCAAGTCCTAAAATATTACATGAAACAAAAAAAGTTTGCATTATAAACGTTTGTAGCTAGACTGTGTTCACACGTCGAATTTTTTATCACGTGTAATGTTATAATGTTGTAATGTTAGTAGGCCGTAATGTTGTTTTTAAAAACATCTTGCAACTTTTTCCGTTGTCTGAAATAACTATTAAAATGTTTTTTTTATACCTAACGCAAAAGTGAAAAGGTTCCTGCTTGCCAGGATGAGATTGCCAAGCAATCGACGAATTACAATAATTAATTATTTATTTATGTATTTTATTTCTTTCGTTAATTTACGTGGCAAGGTATGAATAATTGTTTAAGAGAAAGATGCTGCATGTCGCTTCTGTTTGTTGGTTATACTCATCGAAAGGATATGACAAGAACTTTTTATGTTACGGTTTACTTTAACAGCTCTGTTTATGACGTAACTGGAATGTAGCCATTGTAACTTCCGTATTCCACGCCATTTAAGTCCGTAGAACAGTGTTCTTGAATTGAAGAGTTGTGGGTGGACATTTATGCCACTGACATAACGTACAAATTGCAATGTTTCACAACTCGTATTGAACAGACTGTATCAACTTTGTTTGGATTGTGGGCTTATGTCTTTTATTGAGAGTTAGAAGTTTGAAACCATCAGTGGCTTTTATTGTATGAAATCAACGTGTTATTTTGTAAAATACGATAAAGTTCAGAGAGCGTATTGAGATGACACCGACGTGACGAGAATGTTTTTGCGCAGAAACATACATTACCTGTCGCATTTTCACAATGAAACAAGCTATATAGAGTATGTTTAATATAAAGCCCCGAATCATTCTAATCTGTACCCTATGTCACTGACATAAATATTTCCACACGACTCTACTATTTTCAAATGTACTCTACGACAGTCTGTTATAATCGTTATCTGACTGGCTGACAATTTTATCTGGCGTTACTTTGAAAATCAAAAATCATTAGAACTTTTTATAGCATTAACTACTACAATACTACCCTGTCGATGAAGATGCCTACTACAGTCTATTAC
Source organism: Lampropteryx suffumata (assembly GCA_948098915.1). Taxonomy (NCBI): domain Eukaryota; kingdom Metazoa; phylum Arthropoda; class Insecta; order Lepidoptera; family Geometridae; genus Lampropteryx; species Lampropteryx suffumata. The sequence continues at coordinate 7,448,637 of OX402558.1, read as the reverse complement.
TTCCTATCCTTTACTTAACCTCCTGACAAAGGTAAAGTAGCTCGCTCCAATTAATCAAAATCCCTGTAAGAGGTAGAAGTGAGTTCAGCCCCTTGATTAATCCCAGACTAAGTAAGACCACGGAAGTTTTAAATCACTTTTATCTTAATAGATTCAGTAGTTTTAGAGATAGGTCGCTTGGGAGGGTATTGGTTTAGCTTATAATAAAAACAGTTAGTATAGTTAATTAAACTTGTAGTTAGTATTAATGACTACATTTGTGGTAACTCATATCGAAGTTTCTATGAAGCAATATTAAAGCTAAGACGAAGTTTTTTATAGTAACAAGCTTCTTAAACCAACCAGTTTAATACTTTTTAAACACGGAAGTGCTCGAATGTAAAAACAAGAAGTGGTCACCTACGCGATGACAGTGCTTTATTAATCGCATGTATTCATTCGTCTTTCCTGCGGGTCTTGTTGGCAAGCGCGAGAGCTTACCTAAGTGCACGAAAAAAGTCTCTGAGCCGCACTTTAATCCTTTCACCGCATTGGTTAGAAATAACTAGTAACACGATAAGAAGAAGATTAATCTGTTTGATGCAAGCTACGGGACGAATGTTTTATTTAGTGAATGGAATGAAATGGACCAGCTGTTTCACTAACTTGATGTAATGTATTGGCAGGAACCGCCCAACGTAAGAGGTTAAACGGTTAAAGGCATACCGCCCTAGTCGTAATCAGCCCTTGAAGAGCTATGGGTGGATGTTGAAAAATCAGCTTTTTATCAGCTACCTTTTAGGCTGGTTTTCGGAGATTACGTCGATCGTAGATTTTAGCACGTAAGTGAAAAAGGTTGTATATTGCCGTGCTAACACTGAAACCTTTAAAGATTAGTTCACGATTGTAATTCCAAATACTGTTAATATCTCAAAGCTGAAATTACTCAAAATAGATGGTGGTTTCTATTATAAGTAGCGTGGTTTGTGTCACGGTAATTAAAATCAAAAAAAGAACAGGCAATATTTTACCAGCTTGATAGAGCAATAAATTACTTCTAAAGGTGTATAGATATAGATATAGATTAAAAAAAAAACAGATAAATCGAGATTATTTATTCAGACAACTTCATGCTTAAACAATGTATCTCACTTACCATGTCGCCACGGCTTACTATAATTTGTTAACATATTTAGGTACCTACTGACTATCATAAACTCACCAAGTCACCTTCTAAAAAGACCCTTCCCCATAAACAACTTACAATATAACCCAAGGGCTCACATGAAAAAATACTGACATAAAAATAAAATGTGACCCGAACGTGTAAGATGACGTTTGACATAAAATATCGTTTGACATAATCCGGGACGTGACCTTTACGGGTTAAGGTGTCGGTTCAGAATAAAAATATTAAAAAGTGTGTAACACTATCTGGAAACAATAATCATCATCATCATCATTTGTTAATAATGATGATGATGATGATTAATGATTAACAGAAAACTAGTGAAATTATTTGTTTGAATATAAACGAGTAAATCCCACGGTGAAGTTCGATTGGCACAATAATAAATACTGCAAAGCTTCGATATAGTTTCTAAAATAATCAACAAAGCCACCAACAAACGGGTCATCAAAAGAGTTTCATCAAGCTTTTGAAACTTATTGAATTAAACTATACCTACTGATTAGAATATTAAATTTCATAGATGGCCAGAAAGGGATGTTGTCATTTGACAAGATAAACAGATAACGCAGTAATTCAATTCAACCCAAACCAATTTAGCATTCACACGATCAATCCCACCCACCGTTATCACTTGACTTTCTGCTTTTACGTACCGCGCTATAAATTCTCGCTGTCAAACAGGTACGGGAAATTTATGTATTTTTAAATTTTAACTATCAGGATTTAGGTTTTCGCTGGCACGCCTTTATACGGTACATTGGTCGTCTGTAAATGTTTTGAAAAAACATTGATTGGGAGGGATGCATCAGATTTTTCTGATCATCAGAATTTTAGGTTATGGTAATTGACTAAATCAGCTAACGACGCCTTAAAATTCTGTTTAGGTGGATTGTTCTAAACAAAATAAATCGAGATAAATAGTAATTGCACATCCTTAAAATAATTAAACTAAACTAGACTTAAATAAAGTTGTTGCAGGTTAACCTAAATCACAAAAACTTTTTGCTAAAAAATCCTCACAAAGCTCACAAAATCCTGCATTAACTTCATAAAATGAGCTGTGGATTTCAGAAGCAATTTCGAAACTTTGCAATAAAGCAAACGTAATTCCAACGCCGAAAAATAATTTACGTATCCGAGGCTTGTCCACACGGCTCGAAAACCGTAGACAAGCGAATGAAAAAAATGTTTTTACGAAACAATTCGGTGTGGAAGGGGACGTTTTCACTTTTTGCGCCAGTGTGCGCCGGTTGTAACAGGCGCTTTTGTTTTATTTGCTTTGACGTTTGACGTCTTGCGGACTCAGATATTTTGATTAAAACGTGGTGGGTATTTATAAAATCTACTAGAGATTTCAGGCTACCCACAAAACACTCAAAGGTCACCTCGTTTCAACTTGATGGATCTTACGCGTAATGCCTTTGATTTACCGCAGCCCCTTTCAAACCAGAACATTGTTTGAATTATATGTATTTACAATTGACCTTCTGTAGTGAGTAGCAAAGTTCACAGGCCACACAAATAATGCTTTGGACTGTTATAGCCAGCAGCGACCGATTCAAATACCGTCCTAAATAATGTGCTCAATTGTAGTACAATATCACTTCATAAGAACTGGTTTTAAAGTTCCTAAAGTTGAAAATGTTTTTATTAATATTTCCTGTATTTATTAGATTTTCTGCGTTTTTTTATTTCTCATCGATTATGTTGATTTGATGATTTTTGTTACTTTTTAATTAATAGATTTACAATTATCTAGCCGGTCACTTCCCACTGGAAATACGTATACTTGAGCTTCTCAGTTATGTCGTTTTAAGGTCAAGTATACGTCATCTCGCCAAATGGAAGTATGAGCATGCAGGTTAACTTGACGCGTTAAATATTGACCGTAAAGATATGCGATTACGACTTTTTTTGACATGCTTATTGGAAATGAAATATTAAAGATGGTTTTTTTATAAAACTTTTAAGCTTTTTATTTTAAAAGTACAAATTAAAAGTAAAAGACTCTTTTAAGTTATTTTAAAGCAGTAATAATTGAACATATGCGCAAAAAAAAATGCATTTTTCAGCCACAACCGGGTTTTAAATAATATGTCCAGTAAAAGAAACCGGGAAAAACAACTATTAAACGCAATTGTTTCCATTTTTTCGTGTATAAATCACACTACATCACACAATGCACACGCGGCTATTGGCGACACGCGGCGTAGTGTGAAAATGATGCCGTGCACTGAATAATAATTTAATAGATGACTGTAACTGAGCTCGGAATTTATATTTTTTATGTGAAAACTCATTTTTAGATACTTATTCGAATAGCTTTTCTAGTCTCGTATTCATTCAATGTTTTAAAAAAAATGCGATTAGCATAGAAAAATACTATAAATAAAGATAAACTTGCTGTTACCACAGTTAAGCTCGCTAAAGTTAATAAATCTTTTATTGGGCAAAGTTTACGCTTCTATAACGAGCTTGAGACCCCAAGCGACATGTTAGATTTGTCGATTGGCAAATTTGAAAACATAATATAACACAAACTGGATCATAAAGCGTATTTTAAAATAGCAGATCTATACATAACATTCTGTTTTAGTTGACAAAAAAGCTTGTCATGAATTTGCTATTTACTCGACTCGGCATCTGAAACAAAATTGGCAAGGATTATACAAAAAGCGTTATGACTAGACGAATTTCTAACGAGGCGGATTCTCCTAGGATTGAGGTTAGGTGGAACTGGCATCTAGATGCACTAGCATGTAAGAAGACGATTCAAGGGGTCTTTTATTTTATTGAACAAAAAATGTTTTGACTTTGGGTTTGATTCGTGTATTTTTATTGTACGTACCTCGGGATACTAATTTTTTTTATAAAAGTTAACCTAATTTATACTTTTGTGTGAACAAAATAAGATCGTTTATAGTTAGACAAAACAATGGAAACCAGGTTTTTCTTTTTCTTCTTCGTTAATGTCATGTGTCATAATGATGACAAATTTTGCCAGTGTCAGTGATAGTTTGATTATGAAAGTCTTAGTCGAATGTCATTTGTCTATTCTAAACGTCATTGCGTAATGGCCATCTAGAACTTTCTTGGGATTTCTCGACGTTCAAATCACATTGCACCATAAGACACTTATAATTCAACTGTCCATATTTGAGCTGTGAAATCACAATTTATTGATTATAATTCCGTTAAGATTTTTGAATTAAAACATGCAAAAGCACGAGAAAAAATAATTAAATGTGATTGGGACCTGCCTGTTGGACTACTTCAGACATTTATAAAAAGATCCAAGAATATACATACACTCCTTTACATGCATATACTCTAATGAAACATCACGACTGCACACAAACACTTTTGTGATAGTTTCACGCAGACCTAAACGGCTGCGAATCAAAGCTTGTATCGTGGGACACAGAGAATTGGCAGAGAACTTATTCTTTCATAACTACATTTTAAAATTGTATTATTTATATTTACGGTACTTTTAATTTAATAGATCTAATTACAAATCACAGAAATTTATCCATTTTAGCTTGTAATCTTGCTTGTTCTTAACTATCGGTGAACAACTATCCGAGTGGGGCAAATTGAAAAACAGCGCTGTGTGTACCTATCTATTACCTAACTATTAACAGCATAAATGCTGAATTTGCACTCATTGACCTTAGTAAGCTTAGCGATTTAAGATATTAATTTAAAATATTAACCATTTTTGTAATTGTGTCCATCTTGCCCCAACTCATGGACTATGGGTGATCTGATGTCTTACTTGGATAATGCCGTAGATGTGGCTACCTACTGTTCAAATATGATGTAACAACGATACGAAAGAAGAAGAAGAAGAACTGAACCTGGGGATAGCAGTTATGAGCATATTTGCCTTAAAATTGTACAACTGCTTCTAGAGTTGTATTGTCTGTCTGTATATCTTGCAGTTGAGCTACACAATCATGCTCCGACAACGTGAATCGTTAGCAAAACCGTCAATCTATAAACTGACCGCCTGAGCTCGTCAGACAAAGATAGCTGCCGGAAATTCCTTACTAACAAGATGAATAATAACTTGTTTGATGTTGTAGCTTTGATTTTGCCTCTGTCACGTGCCGTTTATTAGACTGTAAACTATGAGCTGTTCTTAAACCAATTAATATGCTTATTCTGGGCATATGACGTTATGTTTTTAAATGAAAGAAATGAACAACGTTTTATCCCGATGTAACTTCCAGAGGTACAAGGTATAGATAGGTGACAAGCTTTTTAATTTGTCATTTCAATACACATTAATAACTTTTTGCGTAGTCATTACTCGTATTTGGCAAATGTTAATGGCTGCCAATAAATAAATAAATAATGACAGGCATTTCGCATAGCGTAATTTAGTCCTAAAGTAAGTACAGCTTGTGTTATGGAAACCATATGACTAATAGACTATTTGTATACATATTTTTGGAACGAAGTTATGGACTTGGCGGATGAAGGCTACACGAAAAAAGTGTAAGATTTTTCTGTCACGACCCTTTCTTTAGTGTAGACGGTTATCCATAGGGTTGCACGAATTAATTAATTAGTTAAACGAATGAATTAGATGAGTTAAATGATGTACAATAATACGTTTATTTTTACAACTCGAAAAAAAATATTATTTACAGAATTTTCTACCATTCATTCAATTGATTTGTTAATTCAAGGTTTAATTTTATAGCTCTCGAATTCATTCATTTGTATTTGTTTATTATTATTATTATTATTAAGAGCCCGTGACGTCCCACTGCTGGGCAAATGCCTCCTTTCCTTTTCTCTAATCGTCCCTTTTTGTAACAAATTTGTATATGTTAATCTATAATATATACGTTTATCAATAATAATATACTACGATAGGAGATTCATTCCAACCGTCAGTGTTCCACGCGACACTCCGCGACTTTTTTTTTTATAAATTTATACAAAATACATAGAAAAAAAACCCAGACCAAGACACATATTTGCAGATTAAACAGAAATATATCCCGCGGCGGTCCCGCAACCTCCTGCGTCTTATGCGGGCCTTAGCCCACTGCGCTACAGTGCCAACTATAGTACACTACGTGCCGACTATATAATAATAATTATTATATCCAGACATTCGATAACATTTTTAATTCCGGATAGAATTTAGTAGTACGTACTTGTAAATGTAAAAAAGTAGTACGTTTTCTTTTTTTATATCGTGATCATTTTATTTTTTCTTTAATAACCTGCCCCCATAGGGCATGTTATAATGTTAATGTTTCTACACAAGCAAAATCGTTGGCAGATGCTCGTATGTTAATAAAAGTATGACCTAAGCAATAATAAATATAACAACCTACATACAAATAGCTACACTTACACAAATTAACCATCACCAGACTACAAAAACATACAATAACTTGTACTAAACTTAATGTATTTTTTACTGGGTACATGTTTATCGCGAAAACACCACTTAATCGTCCATTACGACGGATGACGAGGGTTGAGATGCGGACAGGGCCGGCCTCAGGTCATCAAGGTAGGCTAAGTGCTACGCATCGGTTGAAACGGTTGTAATGACGATGTCGTACGTAATGCTTGCTCAAGGTTGGGTCGGCATTTAGGTTGTTTGTTAAAGTTAGGATTTAGATTCAGATCAAATGCATAAGATGATTACTGTAGATATGAGCAAAAAATTATTTGCAGCTTTTAATTTCACGATGAAATATAATAAGTTCCACTCAACAAAGTTTATTGATTTCTCGTAGATTGTGCTGCTATGTGTTTAAGTAATGGTTAAAGTCTAATAAGTAATGGTACTTTTTATCGTTGTTATATTTCACTGTACCTGCGACAGTGATATATAACGAAACAAAATATAACCAATTTCAACATTGAAAGCATAACCTAACCTAACAATTTCAATGGAAATCCAGTCCGAATCCATTCGTGCTCTAATGACTCTTAGATCGAAATTTATATTTGCGGTATACTATTAATCTGTTAAGGAAAACATCGTGAGAAATCTGATGTCCTAGAACCTTAAAAGTTCGAAAATAGTGCCAAGTGCACTAAAGGAGTCTCTGAGGCGCACTTAATTACACTGGTTCAAAATAACTAGTGACAAGAGAAAAATAGTAACGGAATTAAAGTTCAGCGTAATTATAAACAGTTATGCTGACCTTTTGACAAAAAATAATTGAACTATAGTTGGTGGTAGGATTCTTTAGCTAGAGTACGTCTTGAAGGGTACTACAGTGCCATTATATTTTCTCAAGCAGTACTACTCTAGTATTACTATGTTTTGTTTAAAAGAATATAAATATAAATATTTGTGGACAATGCACACACCACCATCTAGCCCCAAAATAAGCCTAGCTTGTATTATGGCGACCAGATGGCTGATATAACATTTATACATTTTTAAATACAAACTTATGTTACTTTATAACATCCAGTCAAACACCTGTGTTCATCACACAAACGTTTATCCTGGAAGGAATCGAACCCTCAACTCACAACTCAGAAGGCAGAGCTACTACCAACTCAGGTGACAGGTCAGTCAAGAAGTCAAGAAGAGCACTGGAGCTAGTGACATTACTGGGCGAATATACAAAATAACGTTGCAAGCGCCCATGTACCGGTAATCACTAAAGATTAGGTAGGCCGTGTGCTTGTTTACTGGCTTGGTCCAATTATAATATTATTTAAAATACCTTCATTTTGTTAAGATTATTAAGAAACTATGTAAGAAGTAGAATACGTCTCTGCTTGTGTATTTAGTACATAAAAACGCACATACATCACTAGAATTAACTAGTAGTGACGTTACTAATGCTTCTGAAACCTCATCAAGCAACTGGTTATTAAGAAAAGAGGAAAACATACAAGAAAGTGAATTTGTCCGATGTCATTTATCTCAGTGACTTAGATACAAATTCACGGCATATACTCGTATTAAACCAACCGAATACTGAAACACCACTAAAATTTAAAGTCTACTTTGAGGACGTTTCTGTCACCTTTTTCATACTATTTTGAAGGGTAGGAGTTCCCGTCTCAAAAGTTTTGGTTGGTCTCAGTGTCATTTCAGTATTCGTGCATCTAATAGTCAATGAGCTTTCATATCGGCGATGTACTTGCAACCTTCCGCGTACGGAATACGAACAACTGTGCAAAATGGTGTATGTGTCAAATATAATGTTTAAAACGTGCCTTTGACAATCCCCCTGAAACATCCTCAAAAGATCTAAGTTCAAGCAGTGTTGCAAACCTCGATCAATGCTTACGCTAACTCTTACCCAGAGACTGATTGTTATGGGAAGAGTGTAAAAATTACTTATGGTGATTTTTATGTCGATGACTTAAGAAACATATTGCAACGATCCATAACTCTACTCATATCAAACTTGCACAAATTGACAATAGAATTGGGAGCTTCTAGGCTGCAATCTGGTTATGCAGAGTTTGTAATTTGATACTAGAGTTATAAAGCTTCTCGGAAACATACGATATTTTGCATATATTAACTTTGGTTTTTTTTTATTTTGCTTTACTCTTGTTTTTGTTGTTTATCAGCCCTGTAATGTGTACTTTTGTGATAGGTAATCTCGTTTTTGCTACACCGATCACCCACGATACAGGCCTGGCCCATTGCGGGGATCACCAGTAACATTACCAAAATAAATTATGAATTAAATTAAAATTTAAATAAGTATTATCTATCTTATGTTTCTTTGTGATTTTTACGACGAGGATTGCAAGAAAGTTGTGGGGATTGGCATGATGATGTTAAGAATAACAAATGAAGATCGACTCCTTTATGAGATAATTTTATAAAAACAAAATTAATTGACATTGACACATGCTATTATAGGAAAAAAGAATAAGAGACGTAAGATTTAAAACATATTTATAATGCCCCAATCATAAGTTAAGCGCTAGTAACATAAACAATGTAAGGTAAAACTGACAAAATAGGGTAGTTTCAGCAAAATAGTGACTTTCATAGAATGAATACTAGGAATAGAAATAAATTATACATACCTAGGTTTCAGTGGATTAAGTAAATAAGTCATTTATGGGGAATACGGTACGCTTCTTCAATAAGATTTCTGAAAATGTAACTAATTTACCTATTAATAACCTATTAATTATAATATAAATGACTATATTATTGATAAGAATGCATGGCCTCATGTTGCTCTGCCCTCAGACAGTTAACCGACACATAAAAAATGTATATATGAAATCTCTTGTATTAGTTTTTCGTAGTAGTTATTAGATGGATCATGTAAAAAAGCGTTAAGACCAGGACGAGTTTCTTACCAGTTTTTCTCGGGCTTGGGTTAGGTCGAATTGGCACCTTAATTCATTTAGTATTTAAGTCGTTTCAAAGTGATCCTTGTGATTGTATTGAATAAAGTATCTTTTGACTTTTGACTAGACTTAGACTTTTGACACTCGTATTTTAAGTATTCTATACCAACTAAATACTTATTTGAGTTAGTAGTGTTACAAACTGGTAAAATGTAAATTTAAATTATACGCATTGTAATATTATGCATGACAGACTAATCAAGGACATCAATAAAGAAAGTTGCTGAATCACTTACGACGAAGAATACAGATGTTCAAAGATGATATAACTCTGTAAAAGTCGTAGTATAAGATGGCTCCTGGCTGGCGGAGGTGACTCTGTTTACTTTGAACTGCAGCAAGGTGACAGGCGGAAATGAGCGTGGATGGTGTCAAGCTTTGGCAAAATTTTGTAAAATAGTTTTGAAATACATTATAATGTCCAAAATAATTCCGTTCCATCCGTTTAACAATGAATTTACGGAGTAGCCGAGTTTATATTGGATATGTTAAGACCAAAGATGGACCAAAGGGTGACGTCATGGCAGGGACCGCAAGGCAAGCGTTGCCGAGGAAGACCCTACGCAAGATGGGAAGATGATATTAAGAAGACAGCGGGCTTAAACTGGTTTCATATAGCTCAAAACCGAGACCATTGGCTATCTTTTGAGGAGACCTTCACCTGCACAGGGGTTCGTGCAATAACGAAATAAAGAGATTATTAGTAGCTACTTAACCACAAAATTTTAAATAAATCACTGTTATACAAAAAGAAAAATCAATTATACAATCAATCATTTTACAAAGAAATAATAAATTAAAAAATAGGTAGACATAAATACTATTTACTCTACATACTCTAGTACTTATCGAAAACTGCAAAACTCGTGGCTTTGCACGCGTAGTACCTATACAAAACGTAGCCTTAACCCATTCGGAGCGGTACATCGTCGTACATTTAACGCAAAGCACACTAGATACAGCGCTGTATACGGGGTCACTTGAGATTCAAATTTCTGAATAAATAAAGTTTATTTTGTAAGTGGTATCTGGTACTGAATTATTGGTAAGGGTTGTCATGTTCGCATAGAATAAAGTTCTTTTTGTTCTCGGATAGGGTTTCTTCTACTCAAAATTCGATAGTGTATTGACCCGTACATTTTTTCGTCATTTCCGGAAACTTTTGGATGGATATCGATTTGATTTGTTGGTAGATTACTCAGATGTTTGTTCGGATGTTGTTCTTTGAGTGTATACGGCTATACGGTATACGACTCGGAATGCACGTTCGCCCCTCCTACTAGTACGCGCCACATTTGAAAAATCATTAAGAAAAATAAATTCGCTCAAGGATTCTTCCGCCAAATGCATTCGGCTCAGTACTTGTCTATACAACACAGATTTACAGATTTTGTTTTTCGTATAAGAACTCAATTGAGATTAAAAATCTTTTTTATGTGTTAATAGTTTATGATAGGAAAATTTATTTAACAGTGATGTGACCATAGATGCAGTAGGTATAAACATAAAATTATAAAGACGACTGCAAAGGGCCATTTTGTTGTCCATCTATGGTAAAGTAGCACCACGCAACTAATATAAGCAACTCCAGTGGCTAATGCTAGTCCAAGTCACTGACTGTACCAAATGCCATATGATATATCTATACCAATTTAATTCAAATCAGACCAACCATTGCAGCGTAATTAAACCACTAACTAACAAAACATATAAACATGAAAACATTCTCCGCACCTACTTTCTCATTAATAATTTGTAGTAGGATCGTTAGTTTTTCTACGAACATTATATGCCTAACTTTAAACATAACGATGTCTAGTTAAAGAGCTGGCTAATCTCAATTTAGAGTTACAAGTAATATAAGTGTGATTGAATTCTACGAACTGTAGATAAAAAAAAATTGCAGGTTCTTTCATAAAGTACTTTCTTACAAAGTAAGACATACTTACCTAAATCTTAAACTAACTGACATCATAATGACATATTTCTTACAAAAACAAATTTTGGTTCATAATCAAGGAAAATTAAACATCAAACCAAATTAAGGCATATTGTGTTCCATAAACAATGAAAACAAACTCCCTAATTATTTGGGATGTTTGAAAAATTCCGGCTAAAATACCACTGAACAAATTTGGAGTTTTGTGATAGAATTTACTCGTATCTATGTTAACACAGGATTTAATATGTATGAGTACATAAAAACATTTTGTTAATTTAACATGGCTTTTCTAAGACAAAGGAATAGCATGGCTATCAACAGTAAAACGAGATGACGTTGTCATTCTTTTGAGTTATTTAACATAATTATGCTTATAGATAAAAAGAGTACTAGTAGTAATTAACCTACAGTCATTGATCTGAACTCTATAAGTTCAGATCAATGACTGTAGGTTACATACTTGTTTGCCGTTATTTAACATAATTATGCTTATAGATAAAAAGAGTACTAGTAGTAATTAACTACTCTTTTTATCTATAAGCATAATTATGTTAAATAACGGCAAACAAGTATAGTTCATAGCTTTTAAAAAGTTTGTTAATAAATTGACTGGCAAAATTATTTTTTTGGGTAATTGGGATACTCCCAACTGCTTTTATTTTGACTTGCTTCTAGCTTTGAAATCATAATGCTAGCTGGATGAAGCAGGCTTTCTGTTTTTTTTACTCTTTGTTTTTTGTATATAGGTATTTAAATCAAATAATTCAAAAACTTAGACGTTGTTATTGTTATTGTTATTAGTTAAAATAAACGGAACTCCAGGGTAAACTTATTTTGCTTTGTTTCTCTGCGGAACCACTTATCCCTATCTACAACTCCAGAAACTAGCGTTTTGTGGGACCCCAAAATGAAGCAAAGTAACTAGCGCACGTGCATCATATAAATGCTGAAAGTTCAGCAGCGAAGTTATTTATATAAAGCATGTGACACAACGAGTATAAACGAATTTACTTAATTGTGACACGCTTTCGAATCCTAAAATGATGTGAGTGTATGCTTTGAAGTGGTTCGTAAAAGGAGTTAATGCAATTGAATGTATAGTGCTTTCTCTGGTTTGTTTCCTTGTATGTTCAATAGAAAAACAAATATCTTGACTCTTTTTGTTAAAAGTAGATATCATGTTTTACTAAATTCTTTGGATTCACTACATAGTATAAAACAAAGTCGCTTCCCGCTGTCTGTCTATCCCTATGTATGCTTAGATCCCTAAAATACGCAACGGATATTAATGCGGTTTTTTTTAAATAGATAGAGTGATTCAAGAGGAAGGTTTATGTGTATAAAATAATAGAGGAATACTGAAATTTTAAAGGTTTTTAATGTGGTGTCGTAAATAAACTCATCTTTTTGCGCTTACATTGCAAACTCTGGCTGAACCCTACAAGATAGATCAAAATAATGTACTACAGTCTTGTACACCTTAAAAAGGTCTACAAAAAAGTCCACGATGGTATATGTCTATCTCTTAGGGATAACCATTCTGTTGTATCAGCATTGCACCCGTGCGAAGCCGGGGCGGGTCGCTAGTATTATATAATTTAAATAAATATATATCATGAGAGAGCCTTGTTAGTATATAATATCTACGTATGTTAACAAATATGTTCATTTGTTTAAAAAAATAGCGATAATCATAGTATTAATAATAGAAACAAGGATAAACTCGCTGTTCCCACAGTTAGGCTCTCTAAATTTAATAAGTCTTTAATAGGGCAAAGTGTACGCTTCTATAACAAGGCCCCAAGCGACATGTTAGATCAGTTGATTATCAAAATTTAAAAACGTTATGAAACAGAAACTGTATATTAAAGCATATTATAAAATATCAGATTATTGAGATGACAAAAAAGCTAAGGATGAACCTGCTCCAATTCGACTCGGCATCCGTAACAAAATTGGCAAAATTGGATCATACAAAAAAAAAGAACAAACGAGATTCTTGCCGGATTTTTCTTGAAGACCCGGCACCTAGATTCACTAGCATGTGAGAAGACGATTCATAGTGGTCCATGCGATTTTATTGAATAAATTTTTTTTGATTCGATTTGGTTTGAATTAATTTAGTATAGTATTATGAAAACCGAAAGGGCAAGAAGAAAAATATTATTGAACTACGAGAAACAGCTTAAAATTGTTCTACTGTCAATTGCATCAAAAGTAAAAAGATGATAAAATTTTACGTCGTGTATACAAAGTCATTCGACACGTATATTTGTGTAAACTCAAGTGTATACTACGTCTTAGTGCGCCCAACACAAACTAGAACACACTCATTGCATCCGAACAAATGGAGGCACGAAGTCTCGCAAATGAGACTTCTTTCATGCTCGCACTATTTAACCGAAAGCGTATTTGCTATGTGCGAGTACGTATGTAGATACAAGCTTTTTGGAATTCATAGCTTGTGAAGGAGATGCTAGTTTTAAAGTTTGACAACAGAATACGTGCTACGTGAATACGTGCTAGCGAGATGAGGCCAGATTAATAAAACAATGGTACAAGTAGGTACATATGATATGATAATAAAAAAAAGTTGGTTTGGAGTTGTTCTTTTTATGTACTAGTTACTGCCCATGTCATACGGATGGTAGTTGTATTAAAAATGTTATTCCTAAAATACAATTTATTTTCATACCAAATTGCCACCAGACTGTTCAGCCGTTTAGCCGTGAAAAGGTAATAAACAAACAGACATTTTAGAGACACCTACACATTTATTACATTAGTTTGAAAGTATGTAATGGATATGATAATACGTAGTTAGGTATGTAGTTATTTTACCTAGTCTACAAAAATATTTGATAATTAGAAAAATATAATCTCTGCCAACCTCTTTATACAAACCTAATAAATAGGGTCATTAATTATAATCTTACATATTACTAAAAACAATGTCAATTTTATCTATTTACTGATTCTGTGACTAAAAATATAGACATCATTTTCATAGACACTCAATCTGCACATCATAATGATTATAAAGTGTTATAACAATAAAAAATAATATCGGCAGATAATCGTATCTAATAATACGAGTAAAATATGCTTTGTTTTTCCTTGTTATACCCCCATCTTTATAGTACACACGTTTCAATTTATGACAAGACTTGAACGTTTAAGATGCGGTAATGTAGACCCACCCTAACTAGGTCATGGCATTAATATCATACTTACACTATAAAAACAAGGGGAGTCTGATGTGAGCAATTTTTCTCACCACGTTGTAAACAAGATACTAGCACGAGTTTTAACGGTTTCAAATCGCTAGCGGGCTAATAAAAAAATAAGTTCAATTCGGTTTCGTATAGTGTAAATTTAAAAATGCTTCAGCCATTTAAAGAGTTAGCGGGATTTTATTAAACAGCTCTTATACAACCAGCTACTTTGATTAAAAAATGCTTTTTTCTTGTAAAATATTATTTTTTATATAGGTGTACTATTAACTATAATTAATAAAAATAATAATACCGGACATTTCACACAGCATCATCTTGCCCCAAAGTAAGCAGAGCTTGTGTTATGGGTACCAAATGACTGATATACTACTTATATACTTTTTTGTTGTAGATACATAAATATTATACATAGAAACACCCAGACCCGAGACAAATACTTGCAAATCATACAAACATTCGTCCCGCGGCGAGAAACGAACCCGCAACCTTTTGTGTCTCAGCCGGACCTAAGCCCATTGCGCCACAGAGGTCGTCAATTACTGCATAGATAAAAATAACAGCATTCCTAGTGCAGTTCAAGACCGAAAAAAATGGTTTTAAATATTCTAAGACTTTGCGTTAACGATTAACGAATGTAATCCCCAAATTCGGTAGACATTTCCTCAGATCTCTAGTAACCTAGGTTATTATGGACCTGATGTAAGAGACACGTATAAAAGTTATAATGTTATATCGTCAAACTAGTGGTTAACCCTCTGGCATGTACGACAATTTCAAAGAATTTATTTTGCGTTTGTAGTATTATGATAGGCATTTTCGAGTTAATATTTAGGATAAGTTAAGCACTTGCTTGATATACATAAACAAATATAAGGCTATGAATAAAATGTTATTTAAAACGAAATTAGTATAAATATCTTGTTAGTTGCGTAATTTATTTACAGAAATGATATAATAATATAAAATACATATGAAACAGTTGAGCTATCTAAAGACCATTTTAAACGATCTATAGAGAGCTCAACAGATCCAGATCACTGCCAGACGGCAGCGTTCCCATGACACAGGCGGCATTTCCACATTGTATGGCAATTCTGAGCTAGAGTGGATCCAGCTCTTGGGTCACACAATCTACCAGACTCCGTAAAATTATTTTGAAAACGCATAATTAAAAATTTATACAAACAATAATTAAGTTTTAAAAACTAAAAAGAAAACCGACTTCATTGAATATAAAAAATATCATCATGTGTACAAGTTTTAGATTTTCGATGATTTTTTAAAAACTTGACCTTGATCTTGAGCGATTTTGATAAAATTTAAATAAGTCCCTATACTCTTTAAAACAAAAAAAAAATTTTACAAATCGGTTTAGGTGTCTTTAAGTAATCGGTGAACATATATCTTATCTTACCTTCAAAATAGAACACAAATAACGGAAGTTAACGGGCATAAATCAGAATCTAACAAAATAGAAATGGGAGTACCTCAAGGGTCTATCTTGGGGCCTTTATTATTTATTATTTATATTAATAATCTGGCAGTATGTGTGGAAAAGGAATCAGACATGTTTCTCTTTGCCGAAGATACGACTGTCAATGTACAATGTACGAATGTACAAAAATAAAACAAACGTATGTAAGAAACTAGACAAACTAATCTCAAGCATTAATGAATGGTTAAAGGCCAATAATCTTCTTTTGAATGTCGAAAAAACTAATATCGTTAGGTTCTTTCTGGGAAGTGTTGTAAGTGCTGACCCAGTACATAATACAATTATTAAATATTCAATCAATGCAATATATGAAGTTTAATTCTTAGGAGTAAACTTAAATCAGCCGCTTTTGCAATTAAAACCATAAAACAGTTAAGCGATATACATTTGGCTAAGGCTGTATATCATGCTTATTTTCACTCGCTCATGACTTATGGCATTCTAGCATATAATGCATGTAGCATGTAGCATGAAATGCGTCACAATTAAATAGAGTGTTTATATTGCAGAAACGAGCGATACGGTTCATATTGCAAATGAACAAAATGGAATCATGCAGAAATAAATTTAAGGAATTAGATATAATGACATTTACAGGCGAATATATTTTTCAAAATCTAATTTATGCAAAATTACACCTCGACAATTATAATTTACATAGTGACATACATAATTACAATACACTGATTAAAAACAACATAATTATTCCGACACATAGACTTGCTAAGATAGATAAAAGCTTTTTATGCATGGGCATAACTTTTTATATTAAATTACAAATGGACATAAGAAACTTAGATATTAAGGACTTTACTAGCAAAATAAGGACATTTCTATTATATAAATCTTATTATGTTATTCACGAAGCCCTGGCTGATGAATTTTGTATGTAATTATAAGATATTTTGGCTATTGAGTCAAAAATGACTAGGTATATATTATTGTATGTACTTGCTACAATCAATCAATCAATCAATGGATCTCAATTATTTATATTTATTGTTTAATGTGACCTTTCCTAGTGTACAAAATGTATCAAAAGGAAAAATAAACATTTGAATTTGAATTTGAATAATAAAAAAATAGATTCCGACAAATAGAAAACCTCTTCCCTTTTTAAGTCGGTCAAAAAACCCTTTTAAGTTTATATTTAAAGGTTCTTTCCGATACATCTTCATAATTATACTGAATGAAAGAATTTTTTCTAAAAGTTCAATATACAGCTTATTAATTTTTCCAAAGGTCAAAAGTTTGTAAGGTGAAAGGGAAAATCACAACCGTATCACAGTTTCAGTAATTCAATCCCTTTAATAATTCCGTAAATTATTGAGCAACATATCCCCTGACTCAAATTATTGTATCTACCGCACATGAAAATTGATTATCTATAACCGCCATACAGCTAATGAGATCATGATGTATTACGAGATTAATTATTTGCGCACTGAATTTGAACTCGCATTCTTGGTATTGGATAATAGGTTTACTAATTATAGAACTATGTGTCTGCAAGGATGAATACCTCAGTTCAGAAATTATTAATATTACAATTTGTTACAACCCAACCTATTGACTAAATTTTGCCACCTCTGAGGCGCAGAAGGTTGCGGGACAAAACATTTGTCCGCGGGACAAATGTTTGTATGTCTGCAAGTATTTGTCTCGGATCTGGGTGTTTCTGTTTAATATTTACAAAAAAAATTATATAAGTAGTATTTCAATCAGTTGTACCTATAACACAAGCTCTGCTTACTTTGGGGCCAGATGAAGGTGTGTCCGGCATTATTATTATTTTTAAATAAATTACTAAGAGCACCGAACTTTATTTTTTGTATATAGAGTATATGTTACTAAAATAAGGGAATAAATGAACCCTGGGACAAAACATCGAATAATTCATATTAAGATTTTGTCCATGACTACTCTTAACGTTTTGTCAAAACTATTTTAATTGTGTATTAATTTTCGTATAATTATTTATTCGAACCAGTATGGTGAATGGAATAATGTAGGATTCAAAGGCGTATTGAGTAATGTATTTTAAGGATTATGACCAGTAATTTAGAACAATACTAACTTAAAACGACACGTGAAAATTCAGTTTTCGACAGCTTAAAATAAATAACTGACAAATAATCTATGCTGAGTAACGATTTAGGTCAACATTTTCTCTCCATTAAATATCTCCACGTTATACGACATAGTATACGTAGTACCTAATATACCATACTCCTTGTAAAAGTAAACACTGCCTCAACCATCAACACAGCGGGCTAATTCCACCGCCTTTACAAGCAGCGCTCGAGGCGACGACACGGAAATTGCGATTCAATAAATTTGCTATTCACGGTCGACAGTCAACAAACTTCGATTGATGAGTATGTGAGTTTGCTTATTTACTCTCGCGGTACCTAATTACCATGATCAGCGTCCTAGCTTTCTTTGATAAGACACAGCTGCTCTCGAATAAATGAATGAAAATACTTAAA
Organism: Lampropteryx suffumata; assembly: GCA_948098915.1. Classification (NCBI taxonomy): domain Eukaryota; kingdom Metazoa; phylum Arthropoda; class Insecta; order Lepidoptera; family Geometridae; genus Lampropteryx; species Lampropteryx suffumata. The sequence continues at coordinate 7,429,925 of OX402558.1, read as the reverse complement.
CATACTTTGTATAATTACATAATAACTAAATAAATTATGCCGGACATTTTAACACAGCATCATCTGTATTTAAGCAGAGCTTGTGTTATCGGTAACACATTACTGATATACAACTTAAATACTATTTTTAAAGTGATAACTTCTTATGGGAGGGTAAACCACTTCGTTACGTAAGCACGCTCCTCCTCTCTTAAACTTAAACCCTCAGCGCTAGTTAGATTAGTTTAAGTTATAACTTCTGTCGGGCGTTCTGAGACGCACACGTTTTTTTTAAAACATGCATAATATACGTAGAAAAATCCAGAGCCAATACAAATACAAATTAGTGACTAACTCTGATGATGGAGTTATTAAGCCTTAAGTCCGCAGGCATGAAAAAACAACTTTTGAAAAAGCCGACACCGAAACCTTAAATTACCTTATCCTCTGAAGGGTGGAAGTGCGTTGATTGTTGGTGCGACGATTTTCGCGCCCATTTATTTGCAAATAACGGCACGCATCCTGGAAACGGAACCTGGTTCTATTCTCTGGCATACAAAGCTTTGTGTGCCAGAGAATAAAACCAGAATAGAACCTTTGAGAAGCTCAGGGCTGTTGAGGCTGCCTCTGAGAATACGGCAATATCTGATCATTACATCGTCTTGTTTCAGCTGAATTAAACCATATGTTCTTTAAAGGAACTTAGTAGGGTACATGAATGGATAATATTTATAAAGTTTTTGGTAGAGAAAACGCAAAAATCGTATTTGGACCTTTTCCAGCATTACTAGAGTTCTTCTTCTTACTAGAGTGTAAGAAGATTCGTAAGGGTAATCCAGACGCAAGAACTTTTTGTATGAACCATCGCTATCATCCGATAGCAATAGTTATTTTGATATGCACTGCTGCTGTTTTAGCTGTTATGAGAGTCTTAAGAGTTCTTTGCTTTGAAGCAAAGAGTTTAGAGTTCTGGCTTTGGCTCATGCTTATTAAACTATGTTTTTATGGCAATAAACAGGCCTTTGCATCTGACTAGATGATTTATACAGCATAAAGTTTTTACTTAAAAAACTGCTAAATATAACTTTTTACTCAATCGAAAGACTCCGTAGTGCCTGGGCAATTTTATTTTGTGTTTAAGTAGTTTAAGTACGATGACGTGTAGCTTGACCCTTGAATGTTTTTTTCAGATGGGCAACATCGCACTTACGGCTAGATCGTAAAATCCCAGATCAATTGTCAAAAGCAATCTGAGGTTTGGTTAACAACACGTAGGTGCAAAATCTTGCCTGAATTGAATTATTGAATCGGCCCTTGACACGAAATAGATTCTCCTGGGGTGTGGTTTCTGCAGTATGGTAAATTAAAAGCGTGAATAAGTGGCACTTAGGATACGTCTTCAAGCATAAACTGAGACCCATATAACATTTTTCTGTCAGTTTGCAATAAGATACTCTAAAATAACTTATGGGCTTAATAGTCTTAGTTTAGCTCTGTGATACGGATCTGTTTTTTCCAAGATATTTAACTATTACATATCATTGAATTGCAAACGGTACCAATATATAAATATACCTAATATTATAATATAAAAATGTAAATAAATAATAAATGTTCGGGTTTATTTATTTATTTATTTAAAAGCATACAAAAAAAATGATTTTGTTAATATGAGGCGAAATGAAAGGAACATATATTCTGCAGATTCTGCTCCGTAAACTAACATTAGAGCGTACTTTTCAAATAAGCCGGATAATCTTCTACATAAAACCCTCTCTATATAAAGCCCCATACGGGTTGAAAAACTGACCATTCCGCTAACATATGCCAATGAAAATCGTTATAGCCTCCGTAATTTCCGAACCGTCAGTTCCAATACTTGCTCTCTTTCACTCCTTACCATAATAAATGGTACGTGTACAATACCATACATGATATTCTTAGTTTGCGGTTAGATTTTGTTGTGTGCAATGTCTTCCAATATTGATTTATTTATTGAAGTTTGAATAAACAGGAGGTTTACCTCAGTTAACGCTCATTTTAATAAAATCTGTATGAGGTTTCAGTCACATTATTACTAGCTTTATAAACTATCTTCTGCGCACGTACTCGTATGAGTACTTTCATAAAAAGTACCCTACATCCTTGTAAAGGTTACAGACTGAACCTACGCTAAGTTTCATTAAATACATTTATCCGCTATATCGTGATTGACCTACAAACACACATTCAAACATCCAGAGAGATATCCGCATTTTATAATTTTAGTAGGATTTGAAACACATTATTCCGTTTCAGATTATGTAATAGGTATAGTTAAAATTGAGCTCTAACTTGCAAGATCTGCTTAGCTCCAGTCATGCTGAACGGATTTTGGTTGCGCAGTAGACTTATATTAACTACTTAGTTACATACCACTACGTACAGGTAAAACCCCAGTCTGAAACTAGTCTACAACAATTATAACTGATGCAATACGGTCGCATGATTTGGTCAGATATGTCTTAATAAGCCTTTATTAGTCTAGTGATCAAATTAGCATAGTCAACTGCAGGACAATAAGCTGTATATCTAGTTTGGGCTGACATGTGACTTACTCAGCCGTTGTCCTTTATGATAATTGAACGCCTTTGTCCAATTGTCATTGTGCTTTCATACATGGTTATATCTCTATAATGAGAAGTTTTGGGCAAAATCTGATACTACTTCTTCTACTACTTTAGTATGATTCAGTGACGAAGTCTAATTTAGAAACAAAATTAATTAATAACTTTACATAGGGGCGAACACACGTACCAATGCATGAAAAAGAATAACGATGATTTTTTACAGGTAAGGTTTGAACATTCGGCATTGAAACCTGTCAGTGTAAGCTAAAATCTGTGTAAAAAAAGTTCATGCACGTCACGTCTTAGTAATAATTGTAAGATTACTAAACCCAAAATCACAATAGTTTTTTCAAACCAGTGTCAAAACTTCTTGAAAATTTCCTGAAAATTTCAAGTATTTCGCCACAAAGAAAACTTGAGTGCCTAATAAAATATTTTAGCCACCGAAGGGCGGTCAAAGAGTGAATAGGTCGCATGATATAAACCCTAAAACTTTCGCCCCTGTAATAAAGATCCGTACCTTTTACCCTTTTTCTTTTACGTCAATATGTTTCTAAAGGAATGGTCTCTTTGCATTTAGGTCAGGATTCATCGAAAATGTTTTCTAACCAAAAATGCTCACCACCACACATGTCAAAAGATTTTTCAATATTTTTCAGTAGGTTTGATAACAAAATTAGTTTTCAAATATAACAGTATCAAATATTTTGAAATGGGCCATAATCGAATCTATAAAATTTTCTGCTCATTAGCATTCTGAGCAGAAAGTTTATGGAAAAATGATATGTTAACAATAATGCAAATGAAACAAGATTTTTGTAATCTACAATTGTTTTATTTTTTGAATTGAGTATTTTTCTGTTATTTTTTTTTACTTTAAATTTTGAATTGTTAACTGGCATTTTAAATTTTATGTATGAATTAAATAAATTGTACGCTATACATGGCAGAATATATTGTAACTTGACCAAGTGCACAGTAGACTACCAACATGTACCACATGTATTTCACGCAATAAAATTTACTTTACCTTAATGTGTAGTATGACTGCAAAAGTCAAAACATTCAAAGAAGAACACAACTTTACACAGTCTAATGCTAATGTTACTCCATTCAGAGATGAAAATTTAACCTCTCGTCAGTTCCATGGAAAGTTTCACAGACGTTAAGTGAACGGACTAAAGGGAAAAGAGGAAAATTAGCAGTTGATAGATAATTTAGGAAGAATACTTTCCGTGAACAAATTTGAAAAAGACTTTAGGTTGAGCTATTTATTAACGAAGTAAAAACCTGATTTTATTTAATACGTGTTATGGAAATCTTACGCGACGCTAATACAAATATTTATCCTACCCAAACATTAGTTTATTTGGTAATGAATAGAATTAATAAATTAAGTTAGCCAGAAATACAAACGGCTAAGCGAAAAATGTTCTGACAGTCAGTGGGTACTTTTCCTTATCCAAATTGATGCCCTTGACCGCCGTCAAACACAATGGTTTTGCCTCTAGGGCAAGCCTTGGATATAAAATCCTGCTTTTCCATAGAATAAAGTAGCACTAGGCTATATATGTTTCACTTCGGTTTTTCAGGCACAATATCTTAAATGATAAACAAACGGTTTAACAAAATATATAAAACAACAAAAAACCAGCACACGAATGTTTCCATGCTTGGAAGACACTTCCCCTGATCTCTCATTACCCAGATATTTAAGTATTGCGGTAAGTAGATACAAAAGTATTGTATTGTGTAAAAAATTACTTCTTCTTCTTCTTCTCGTCACTAATAATTTAGAACCAGTGTGGTTTCCAATGGATTAAACTGCACCTCAAAAGCTATCTTCAAACTTTTTTAGGTTCTACGACATGCCTGTTTAATCACGATGTTTTCCTTCACCGTTTAAAAAACCTATTGGTGCACGACCGGATTCGAACCCACGATCTTAAAAATGAATGGCGGGACCAGTGCTCTTAAAAAAAATTGCTAGGGAATTTTTACATCGAGTAAGTACATCTCACGTCTCCGAATAGCTTATGCGCAGCGTGGATTAGCCTAAAGCCTAAAGGTTTTTAAAAGCTCTGAGCTCGTTAACAAATTTAACATAAACACAAGCTATGGCTTGTCAGAGATATTCCGATTACATCCCTGCTGTACTACTAAGCGTGATGCATTGCTATGTATCACACTACGGATGCAATGTCATTTCGGGTAAAAGAATGTAGCCCGTGTTTCAGCGTATTCCACAGGTTTTCTGTGTATTTTACACTTGAATTTTCGGAATACCTACCCTAAAAGTAATGTTTATGTTAACTTTATATTTAACTAGACATTATTTGGAAAAACTAGAAAATACTTTTTTGAAGAGGTAATGTTGAATCAAAACTATATGTTGCGTAAATTTTTTCGTAGTTATCAAATGAGACATGAATGCATATCAATAAAATATAATTAAGTTTAAAAAACTAAAAAGACTTTATGTTTGTACATACATTATATAAAAACTGTCATCGATGTATTAAGATTTTTGTTGATTTTTTAAAACCTCTCGACCGATTTAAATTTAAATGAAACTACCTGTAAGGTATACCTCAAAGGGTATACCTTACAGGTAGTAACAATAAAGAGTTTACCAAATCGGTTCAAAGCGTCTTTGAGTAATCGGCGAATAAAAATAGGATAAAAAAAAGATATCGACGAGTTAAGAACATCCTCTATTTTTGAATTCGATTAAAAACTGAAATATTTAATTATATATAAGGTAATTTGCACAGCACCATCTAGTCCTTATGTTTAAATAAATATTTATTTATATGTATCCTGTTACTATGTTCATCGCACAATTAGTGTCTATTTTGTTAGATAAATATACTAATACTTCTTGTCTACTTTGGGGCCAGATGATGTAGTGTAAAATGTCCGGCATTATTGTTATTATTATTATTTATATAACACAAATGTATTTTTAGGGTAAGAATCAAACTTACAACCTTTAATACAAAAAGAAGAGCTACTACCACCTGAGCTGTGAGTGTGTGAAAGGGCGCTAAAGTGGCATTAGTCCTTAAGTTAAATTTCATATCAATACTACATTTAATTATATATTCTAATGTAGATAGATAGATAGATAAAGTATTTATTTGTAATAGCTACAAACACACATATACAAAAATAACAAAAGATAAGGAACAAATTTAAGTTGGTAAATACAAACAAAAACAATACAAAAAAAAAAACCTTAATACAAAACATTTACATAGGTGTCCCATTAATCCATGTGTGTGTTGCAGCCAGACAAAAAGGTCATAGCTCAGCGCATAATTTTGCTCAAGGAGCAAACACTGATTTTCAGCTAAAACCCTTCGAGATGACAAGTTGAACGAGATGAATTACATGCAGCTTAACAAATGTATCTGTCTGTTTGTTGGTTAATAAAATAATTAAATATACGGCTGATCAAATCTTGATGAAATTTGGCGAGGAGATGGAAAAGAAGGGGTATTTTGTATCTTGGGGAAGGACAGACTAAAGATAAAAATAGAAATAAGAAATAAAATGAGATAAAAATAAAGGTACATAAACCCTTATTTTTATCTCTCTATTAATAAAAGTTTATGTGGCTATTGAGTAGAAGTAACTTCTTGAGCACGTAGACATTCAGTCTTGTTCCTAGCAAGAACCACATAATCATTTAGTGTATTTACGAGAAACCTTAACGAAAAACAACCTATAAACCATTCGCGTTTTCCTTATTTCGTCGTATGTCAAAAGTTTTTGCTCATGTTTTTACTGAGAGCATCGGACCAAAAGAAATATATTCCCTTTTTGTTACTTCACCTGAAATGACCAGAACTTTTCCAAACCCCTTATTTAGTTGGTATTAAGTTATGAAAGTGTGCGGGTGTTGAAGCTGGATGAAACTTTTAGGTAACGCAGCTTATTACAGGTACGTCAATGTTTTGATAAAACTGTCATATTATTATGATGTTATTTAATAAGTTCGGAAGTTTTCAGGTCGGGTCTCTTTTAGAGGATATTCGTGTTCTTTGTCAATTTAAGGTTATGAAGTTTTAAATTGGATTTCTTTTATTAAATGTTAAATAGGTATGGGTTTTTATGTTATAAGTTAAACCTTGCCTAAAGCTATAACGTGATTACTTTTGAAATACTTTGTTATGCATAGGTAACCATTTTTCTGAATCAATTCTGCGTTGGCTGGCTAAGACGCAAAACGTGCTGGTTTGATTCGCGTATCGTTACATATCGTTAAACTTATAAATATGTTAAAACTTTAATCATTAATGGTGCAAATTTTATGAAACAACTATATATATATTAAGAGAACCGATAGGGTCCAAAATACCGAAATCCGATCGAAAACGGGCATAGCGGATGTAGGTACGAGGACTGCATGTTTAAAATGGGACTAGGCAGGTCATGTGACTCGAATGCATTCAGAACGTTGGGCAAAAGTCGTCACTCAGTGGGTGCCCGATAGTCGGAGACGACGCGGCAGACCCAGGAAAAGATGGCGAGACGATCTAGATGCATTCGACCCAAATTGGCAAACTGTGGCCTTGGAGCGCGGAGAGTGGAAGGTAAAGGGGGAGACTTTGCCCAGCAGTGGGACACTATAGATTAAAGAAAAAAACTATATATCACTATAACACGATATTTTATTACTCTTGAAATATAACATCTATCTTCATCACAAAAATATTTTATCTAGAGGGAATTGAACCTACAGCCTGAAGTGTAAGTTGAGCTTCTACCAATGAGCTGTGAGGACAGATGTACTCGTACCAATAAGCTGTCAAAGTTTTCATGCTGTAGATAGTTAGTTTCATTCCCAGGACAAACGTTTGTGTGATAAACATATTTGTATCATATTTGCTCTGTGTCTAGCTGTAATAAAGTATTACAAATATGTTATTAAATAAAATATATTAGTATTCTATCAGTCATCTGTTCACCATAATACAAGATATGCTTAGCTTGGTGCTAGATGGTGTTGTGTAGTTTGTCCATAAGTATTTTTATATTTTACTGCTTATGTTACAAAATGTCTATTATAGTTTATTACAATAATTATAGGAACTGTGGCCAAATCAAAGTAAATAACAGATACAAGAGCATATGATTTCAAGACCTAGTAATAGCAATAACAATTAACACAGCTGTGATTATAACTGCTTAACTACGTGCTTAAAGTATAATTGTTGTTGTAGACATAATATTATTGATTGTGTACTACATAAAACATCTATATTCATCAAATATATCTAACTAAATAAATATATGTCTGTCTTGAGTGTTAGTCAAAACTACAAACCTACAATACAAAAGGTACAGCTACCACCAGCTGAGCTAACCAGCCAGTCAAGAAGTCGATGTCTACCAAGTCAGGGGATAACTTAATAAAAGATAGTGTTTTATAGAACTTAGCCCAAATTGCCTTTTATTTATAATCAGAGCTTGTTTAGCTGAGCTGTTTAAACGTTGGAAATTATTTATCTAAGCAAAGTCAATCAGACTTTCAGCGGTACATAATTCTCCTTTTTTCGGCTGCCTGCCTTTAGAATTCCTGATATATGGTTGTTCTAATTTCACGTGCTGGCTTCCGTCCAAACCAGTACCTACCTTAGCCGATCGTGACTAGATAGAACAGTCTAGATATACTATAGTAGTCATGTAAAATGTCGCCTGTGTTTTGAATATAATATGAAAATTTCAGGGTTTTGAAAGTGGAGTTGGGATTGTAAAGGAAAACTTTCAGGTAGGCTTAGTAGTTGTCAAGTGATTACTACATGAAATAACTATGTCTTAAATTATATTATGTCATTGCACTGGTTTTTGTGAATTCTAAAGCGAAGTCGTAAATTATTAGATTGCCCTGTCAACTCAGTTGGTATTAGCTCTGCGTTTTGGACTGTGGGTTGAGGGTACGATTCTTTACCAGGATAAACATTTGTGTGATAAACACAGGTGTTTATTCTGTCTGAGTGTTATGAAGTATCAAAAGTATGTATTTAAAAATATATAAAAAAAACTGTCATTTGGTTTCCATAATATAAGTATAACTTAATTTGGGGCTAAATGGTGCTGTGTGCAATTGTCCACCAAAATATTATTATTGTTATTATTTATGGTGTACAATAAATGTTTGAACTTTTATACCAGAAACAATTATAAAATACAGTTAAAATTATACATAGAATATTATACTAGTAATGTTAACAAAATCTGATATGATACTAATATAATAAATCAGAAAGTTTGAAGGTGTGAGAGAGTTGTATTTGTTACTACTTTATGCTCAAACAGCTAGACAGATTTGGATGAAACGTGATCCATACTATCTCTTTATATATAAAAATCTCGCATAAAAATCTCTCAGAAACTCTGAAATTTCTAAATGATTGTTTATGAAAACTGGCTTCCTGTCTGTAATTTGGTCAAAGATTGGATAGTTTTCTATCTCGATTATTGATCTCAATATTTTTTTATTGCAGATTAAGTGTTTACTTACAATACGTTCCATAAGTTTCTAATAGATGGCAGTGTTTGTTAACTTCATAAAAACTACGGAATCACAGCAACTTGTGGTCGAGTCAGCTAGTATAATATATATCTTTTTAAAGATGTAGATCCATATGTAGATAATATACGTAGAAAGTAGGAACCACGCGGGCACACCATCGGACAGTAGCTACTACGTTTACACAAAATTTTATAGAAAAGGCACGGTCACTGAATCTTCATGTGACGATTATGAATAGTGTCAAATATTTCATACTTTTGGCATTCTATACAAGGGAATAAGAGAATAAAATATGTACGATTTATCATAGACTTAACAATGGACAATACTTTGTCCTCTTTGATATATTTCTGGCACGATGCGGTTTAAGTTATTTCGCTTTTGTAATACAGTTTCTAGGCTCATTGTCACCAGTACAAACATATGAGAAATAATACAAACGATTTAAGAAAGTTTACTAATGTCGTATGTATTTTGACAGAAGTACCTTAACAACATAAATGTACAGAATAATTAACAATATAACATTTATGTTTGATAATTGAGCTACCTAAGAACCGTTTATCTATAGATAACTCAACTTATCCAGAACACTGCTGAGGCAGCGTCCCCAAGCCACAAGCGATATGACTACTTTTAAAGGTAATTTTAAACGCTAGTTAGGAGGCAGCTCTTGGGTATCTTTCAAGAGCTGCCTCCTAACTAGCGTTTAAAATTACCTTTTATTTATATTATTCTAAATATGAAAAGAAAAACTTGTTATTCTTGTATATTTATTCCACTTGAATGCGAACTTTTATGACCACATTGTATAGCAAACTGCTTTAAGATGTTACAACACCAATTCAATGATCTTTGTTCGATGCTAACTATCAATGTTAAATGTGATCAGTCAATGTCGATCTACAGTTCTTACACAAAATTGATTAGCTCGTTAGATCTAGGTCGAGTCAATTCATCTAGTCAAAGATCTATTTATTGACAGAATAAAAGCCACCATTAAAAATATCGAAGTCTGTAAGAATTATGCACTCTCTAGCTATAAAATAAATAATCCAGGCCAAAAAAAAAAAAATAAGCCAAATCTACCACACTAAATGAACGATGTCGATCAATGGCATTGATCGATGATAGATCGATTGATGTGATAACACCCTTATGTATGAAACAAACATAAGATTAACAGTTCAAATAACTTTCCCATATTATCCCACATTCTGCACACAAAAAAGCTTTATCAGTACATTATACAATGCATCTGCAGCCCCATATAAAACCCGTCAGGTGCACAGTGGCACTTTTGTGCACAAAATTAATCCCCTGACACTTGCACAGGGAAACTTTCCCCACTGTGAATAGAGTTTCCCGAGATTCACCTACGCCAAAGCTTAGCGTTTAGTCTCGCGCGTAGCAATGTGCTACGAATGTTGTGCTACGATAAAAAATTGTAGAGCCTCTACGCATGCCATAGCAACAAAAACTTGTGGTGGTTGCTTTGATGGGTTAACATAGCATTAGTGTTCCATAAACGTAGTTATTAAATTCTGCTTAAATAATATTATTTCCGCCAATGTTTTTTGTTATAAAATACGCAGTCATGTTTTACACGTACACATAAACACAGAGTTTTCTAGTTAAAATTGAAAGTGGAACCACTTTGTACGTGGAACCTACATAAAAAGGCTATAACCGTCCAGAAGATGCAATACATTTTTTTCAAAAAGTTTCATCAACACTCGTTCAGTTTTTTGACGTGATAACGTCTTATAAATTGATGAAGGCCGGTTGCACGCACGGAAAATTGTCACGTTCCGCCTGAGCCGTGCGTGCAAGCAAGAGCGTAGAACAAGCGATAGAGAGGCATAATCGGCCTAAGCGTTCGGCTTGCGACGCATCTTAATAGGTTTAAAGTATGCAATTTTTCATCAATGTTTTCTTATGACGTTATCACGTAAAATGATCGTCTGTAAGCCGAATTTATAGACAACCATTTTTTATACCGTAGAATTTTAACAAACAGATGGAGACACTGTCAAATTTATAAAATGAGTATCTCTCAAGGATTACATTAAAAAACTTTCACCTTGCCCCTTATCCCACTCAAATTAAATACTAGAATGACTTCTTTTGTTACCTTGTTGCTAGAACACTTGTGTCACTTTCTAAAGAACTATAAACTCATCCCCAGAACACCTGCGTTTCCTTCCGCTCTACACTAGCGCTCATTGCAAATGAGCGGTAACTTTAATGCAGTCCCCTTACAAACTTCCGTGAAGTCTAATAAATCCTAACCCTGAAATGGAACTGCTTAAGATTTATTTCTTAGTTTTTGTGTAGTTTGTTGGTGAATGTAATCAACCAGTCAGTATGCATTTAGATGAGTGTCAGGGTGACATTTATTTTATTAACGTAAAGTATAAAATGCAAAGATTTAAGACTCCACTCATATTAAACGATAATACATGGTCATGACTGTAATCGCCGGGTTCAATAGACACCTTCTCAGAACTATGGTTACCTAGGATGGTAAGGGGGTAGACAAAGGCACGTTCAACCATTTTATTGAACACATGCTCAAACTTTGCACATAAATAAGTATTCCATATATGACAAGTTCCATAAATGCATGTACCTCAACCTCGAGACCGAAAAAATTACAGAAAAAAACGGTTACTATTTACATAATCGAACTTTAGCAAAATAAAACAAAAATAGTAGACTTAGATACTTACTCTAGTACGTAGATCGTAACTGTAAAATTAGCTTGAAATGAATGGCATTTTATTTTAAAATAAATAAGTCAAAGTCGTGTCAGTTACACCATTTTTACACCTCTAGAAAAGATTTAATGTGGAGAGTTTCAACCTTTGACGATTTTGATTTGCTAGTTTATGACAGTTGTCATTGTGCGCGCATCAATAACTGTGTCTTATAGAATCAAAGTAACGCAAATTATTTGAATGTGAATATGTTTTTATTTGAAAACAGGCGCGGAATGAGTCGCAAACGGGTTAGCTAGTTTTATTTATAATTAAGTCATTACTTCATCCAAACTTATTCTGGACAGCCAGGACTTTACTATTTTAAATTCTTAATGACCTGTAGGGCGATTATGGAACTCTAATTACATTCAATGTCTAAAAGTTTTCGGCGTAATTTCAATCATTCGTTTGACGAATTTGACGTTTCGATAGACATTGATAGTAATTAGAGTTCCATAATCGCCCTACAGAGCAGAACTCCCAAAAAAATAAAATATGACAATGTATAAACGTAAAAAAGGTCATGAATTTTATACGTTAATGATTGACATCTATAACTATAAAAGAGCTTAACCTGACTGACTGACTGATTCATTATCGCCGAGCCAAAACCGCTGAAGCTAGAAAGCTGAAATTTGAAAGGTAACTTCCTTTTATAGCAAAACCACCCACTAAGGCGGGATGTTTTGAAATTCATTCAACCTAATAGGGTGGTGCGGTTTGCTTGAAACTTGATTTGAATAATTAATATGCAAAATAAATGAACACATAATTCATTATTTTTCTAAATAACCCTTACAAATAGGTAAAATGGGGTGTCATAGTTTGTATAGTAACTTTTTAACGGGTGGTATGTTTTCTTAGAAACTTGGTTTGGATACTTTAAATCTATACCTATATAAGAACTTCACCTGACTGATTCATCATCGCCGAGCCAAAACCAATGTCGACCTATGTGGCGCAGCGGGCCATGGGCCGGATGAGACGCAGAAGGTTGCGGGTTCGATTCCCGCTTCGGGACAAATGTTTGTATGATCTGCAAGTATTTGTCTCGGGTCTGGGTGTGGGTATAATAATGGATGTATTAAAAAAAAGAAAAATTTACATATGTAGTATATCAGTCATGTGGTACCCATAACACAAGCTCTGCTTACTTTGGGACGAGATGATGTCGTGTGAAATGTCCAGTATTATTTATTTATTTATTTTACAAAGGCGGGATTTTTTTAAATTTAACCTCTAAGAGGGTGAAAAGTCGTGAAAACGAATGTATGAAACTTTTTAACGCGTGGTGCGAATTGCTTGAAACTTAACTTGCTAGAAACTTTTTACAGGTGGTGTGATTTCTTAGAAACTTGGTTTGGATACTTAAATTCAAAATAAATGGACATGTATTTCAGGATTTTTCAAATGACAGAAGTCATCCCGTGACCACGACAGAGTGTAAACCTGTCGAAACGTCGGGAAAAATAGGTAAATAAACGTGATAAATACCCGTAAGTATTTATAATAATGTATTCTGATCGCGTAAGTTTTAAACAACTTTATTATGAATAAAATTAGGCAAAGAGATAAATTGCATCCTGGGGAAGAAATTAAGCTACAATTCCTTTGAAAAAATGCTGGCGAAGTCGCGGTCAACATCTAGTAAAATATATATCCGCATCACCGAGCATCATAGACTACTTAATTGCAAAGTTGAAACTAAAACAAAATATACCTAATATTGTTGTTAGGTTGGTACCGTTATTTCATACTTCTAAATAACGGTATTTAAACCTCCATAAATAAGTTATACCAATACTAGAAACCCTTACATTCAGCCCTTATTAACCCTTATTTATTAAGGTATCGATATCACTTATGAATGAATCTCACTCACACTTAAATTAATAGGTTTATGATTATACTAACTACACCATCAAGTAACGTCTGGATAAATAAATGTTAGTAGCTTTATTTGAAAAAACTTGTTGAAAAAAAAATTCGTCGCATATAATATACAAAAAGTGTACATATTTATACAGTAGATGTTTTTTTAGTTAAAAATAACTGTAAATAATTTGTGGAATAAACAAAATATTAATTAAAGATTGCTTAAAACTCTTCCCACCATTAATTTAGGTGCAATCCAAAAACAACGCACTTCACCAAATGACTGCAGTGCACCTAAGTACTACCAGCCAGAGAGGCCCTTGAAGCTAACATGTCAGTGTCATCTTGAACCACAAAGGACGACTTAGCGCATCTTGCATCTCCTTCTTGCTGGTAGAATGATACAACAGAAGGAAAAATAGTTCTAATGTTTACATGTATCACTTCTTGTATACATTTAAAGCTTGTCAAAGTAAGTACATAGTATTAATAAACGCTTCGTAGGAAATGTGGAAACGTTTTATCAATTGGTGTGTATTTGATGCATTTCCAGTGAACGCTATTTATTTACCTTCTTGCAAAATACATCATCAAACTTCACAAACCAATGTTACTCTAGTCCAGATCACCGCCAGAGGAGAGCGTTCCATAAGCACTGGCGATATTACAATGTTGAATGGCAATGTTAATGCGCTAGGCTAGATAAAAGTCAGCTCTTTTGATACGCAATGTTTTCCAAAGTACCGGATTTTTGTTATTTTTAAAACGCGATGGGCTCTTTTACCCTACGGAATCAGGGTGTCGACTTGAAAAGGCTTAAATATGTGGGTCCTATCAAGACCGACATATTTGCTCCTTTCGAGGTCCCTGCCTTAAATTTATCGCTAAATTGAATCTAAAGCCAGCGTTATAAAGCTTATTTTAGATGACAGCTGATTCGAAGTGACACATTCCTACACTTTTTCCCTTTTATGCTAATGTATGAGAAACGTTGAGGGCATTTTTGCTCGGAAAGTGGAGTGCAGCTGGAAAAATATGATTTTGTTTTGTGAAATGTTTGTGAGGAATCCGAGAGAGAGTAAAATGTTTTGTCGTGGGTATTATGACGTGGTGCATTACAAAAATAATGATACTATATGTAATGAAATGATACATTAATGTTTTTTCGAATAAAATCTTCGATCATTTAAGTAACTACTTTAATTTTTGCGATGAGTTTCGTTGGTTTTCATTATTATTTTTGCAATTCGTACGAAATTTGTACAAATTTTTTCAGTTTTCTAACTTTGGCTAGTATAATGGTTACGGGATATCCTGTATAGTTATTATTAATAAATTACTTCGACGACTTCTGTTGCACTGTCGGCCAAAGCTTGGCTGAGACGCAGAAGGTTGCGGGATCGACTCCCGCAACGAGAAAAATGTTTGTATGATCTGCCAGTATTTGTCTCGGGTCTGGGTGTGTCTATGTATAATATATATGTATTTAAAATACATAAGTAGTAATCAGTCATGTGTGAACCAGATATTCATTTGTTTACTTAATAAATTGCATTATTCATTTATTTACTTAATAAATAGTTATTTCAAAATATTAAAATAATGATGTTGCTTTAATCGCTTAAACGTATTAATATCGTAGTAATGATAAATATAATATCTAAGAAACGCCTATAAAGTATGAAACATTTTAACAGTAAGCGATATAGAAAACCTTTCTGCCTACTCAGAAAGGCCCGGTGTAAAAATATTATAATATGCAGACATAAAAAGGCATACGTGCCGCGTGTTTTTAACACGTTATAGGCTTATCCACATACATTCAGAGACGAGAACGGACAGGGTTTCATCGTATACCCATTAATATAAATTTAGAAGTATTTCCATCTGTTTGTTTGTTACCTTTTCAAAGCTAAACGCCTAAATGGATCTTCATAAAATTTGATACGGAGATATAAAGTAACTTGAGGATTAACATAAGTTACTTTTTATGTAGGTTCCACGCGTGCAAAACCGCGGGCAATAGCTTTACTATACAAAGCTATTAGTCAACTAGTCACCATAATACAAGCTATGCTTAGTTTGGGACTAGATGGTGTTGTGTGCATTGTCCATCAATAATTATTATTTAATATTTAAACCATTGTTCCTCAAAAGCGACTAAATTGCTTACAAAATTAAGAATTTAGATGTATAGGATACTTACACCCAAATACTTAAACACTACTTAAATTTGAAGGCTTATTTAGTAGTTTTTGTCAATTTCTACATCCTATTTTATAGGATTACGGGTATATAAAAAGAATCGTGGCTTGCTTCCAAATTTATATATTTTAGCTCTCTGATACATAAAGTTTCATAAAAATGTTTTTAATAAATTACCGAATAATTTTCTCTATTGATTTATATTGATTCTATTGATATAACTTGGCTTCAAATCCAGTATTTGTACATTAGACCTCGTTATAAGAGGTGGAAATATAGCGTTGTGCTGGCTATAGCTTCTAATTCAAATCCATCTAATTGGCTGACAAAAAAACATCGTCTAAGTCATAACTCTGACGATATTAAAACTTTATAAATGTTGGTCCTAATACGTTTCCTTGTGGAACACCATATGTAATGGAGACATTCTCATTATCAGCTTTCCCAACCCTGACACTTTTTTACGGTTATGGAGGTAGTAGTCAGTTAGTAGAGCCAGTGTTGGTCCTTTGGGCCAGTGTCGGGCCTTTGGGCCAGTGTTGGGCCTTCGGGCTAGTGTAGTCAAAGATTTAGCAAAAGAATAGAAATAGATACGATATCAAAAGCCTTTTAAAAATCCAGGAATATGGTTATACATTTTTGTTCTTTATCAGCCTATTTAAACAACAAAAGATAAAAATACTTTTATGCACACCATAAATACATTGGACGGTTAATTTTACAAATAATATTACGCAAGTCGGAAGTACAATAGGCGGTCGTACCGTTTGGTAGGACATTTCTAGGATTGTAAGGACAGAATGCATTTTTATTGGATATTGCATTTACCTGATCAGCAATAACCAAATATCGCCACTAAGGAGCACGTAAAAAAAACATGGATGAGCTTATGAAGACAATCACTGCTATTGCCAAACATATCCAAGAAACTGACACAAAGTTTATCATCAAAAATTGTTATTGTAATATATGAAATATTACAAATTTTGACAATTTTCAAACACAAATTTGAAATAAAAATAACACAAGGGAAACAAGTGGGTCGTCTGGCTTTTACCTTACTGAATATTGACATGATTAAAATCGATAATAATTTATACAAAATACTACTATTTTATTAAAGATTATTTATCTTAACCAATATATGAATGTGTGTTACACATTAATATATTGGTTATTAAGTTTAATTAATACTGAATAAAAACGCTTTATTTTTTAAGCTGAGATGTGTTTATATATATTATTTAAGGACTAAATATTTAAGATGACACTAATAAATAATGTGAATACACACATGGGGTTGGTTGGTAGAGAATGCTTTAGGCATTATTTTTTTTCTAAGAATACAATTTCACTACTCTATCATAAAACTGTCCGGACCAATGTGAATGTGCCCGAAAGCCTGCTTCGTTCCAATTTTATTCCAGAATCATCGGCGCGAGAGTGATACGAAGCAGTTTATCATCCACGCGTCGTGTTTAGACTTGTTTCGGCACGGTATAGGAAAGAAATACATTTCCTGTTACGATTTTTTGAACTACGTGTAATTGTTAGGAGAATTTTCTAGACACATAATAGAAGAAGAGTACTCTACTTACAATATCTCGACTGACTAAAATTAAATTTTAAGTAGGTAGATGACGCCACAAGAAAAATAAAAACTTGCTATCGTTCGTATATAATCATTTTATTATAATATAATTATCATTTAATTAATTCGTTTAAAACAGACCAACATACGGCAGCTGTTATTGTGTAAAGAAAGAAGAGAATAAGTAAAGATAGAGATAAAGATATCGGTAAATCGTGCTCTCTTAAACATTTTAAGCACTGGTAATAAAATAATTAATAAATTACGTAAAATATTAACGACCTTATTTTGAGCATATTGAGACATTTACTCACGTAGTTTCAATGAAGGCACCAACACTATTTCGATTCATCTAGAGAGTCTTTATCAGAGTGAGTTTGATCTCGAGCTTGAGTTAGCAGGAATTGGCACCTAAATTCACCTAGTATGTAAGACGTTTCAATGTGATCATTGTGATTGTATTGAATAAATCATCATTTGACTTGACTTGACTCGTGGTTAGCTTGTTCTCGCTCGCAGTCAGGATTCGAACTGATCTTATTTTCCTTACACCAATATCCAAATTATAGTAACGTCTTTAAATTACACTGCCTTAATTTACTGAACCGACGTATTTAATTGATAAGAGCCACTATATAAATTGGTAAGAATTGTCAAGTAATATTTTTGAATTTTATTTTAAACGCAATCCAATCCAATAATGCAATGATTTAAATGCTAGCCCGTTTATCTGAGTAATATCGTTATTGGTAGATAGACAAATATTGAAGCGATGCTACACCACGTATATACCTCGTGGCAATACGCTACATGCTCCGGTGTGCTACAGCGTCTATTTGGCGTGAACGTAACTAGATTTGAGGGCACGTGAGCACACGTACTCAGACTCATGGCTCATTGGCCAATATTGCACGTTGTGCTATCTGTGTCAGATTACGTTTAATTTTTTTCTGTAATACTAAGTTTATTCACAGTATTTTTCTCAACCAAATATATTGCAAAACTTTTGTTACCGTCCTAGAAAAGCGACATGACATGACATGAAAAATGTTTGAATTAAATTTTGAAACAAGCACTCGTCTTGGTATCCAAGGCATGGTTTATTAATATTTTCTAAACAATACAGCACCCACATAATTCTTTCTTCGATCCCTATTTTTCAATGTATAAATTTATATTTTTATTCATATTAGTATTTTATATATTAAATATAAATAAATATATTTATATATGTTTTATATGTAGATCTCTTCTGAAAAATTAAGAAAAGTTAAGAATTAAGAAAAACAGTTTTCTTCCTTTCCTTTTCAGATCAATAAATAAAAAAGCTGAATGATAATTGCAGAATGTTTCAACTTTATAAATCTTCTCTGGACTTTCACATATAATTCAAAACCAAAATTAGCCAAATCAGTCCAGCTGCTCTCGAGTTTTAGCGATACTAACGAACAGCAATTGATTTTTATTATATAGAAAACCCTTTATATATAAAGGATAAAAAACACTTTTCAGGATTGTATTTAAAATGTTATATTTTCAACTGTATTTTAAACGTCTTTTTTACTAAAGTTACCCACAAGTCGCTCCACAGAAAATTTTTCACTGCGAACCTCACTCAGTCTAATCTAATTTAACGTCCAATATTTCAACCAAACACCGCACCTGTACTTCACGCGGATACTACTATCCGGCTTCTATCTGGACCACACATTTTTCCTATAAATCCCTTGTTTCTAGAAAAACGGAGACCGCTAAATGTTGTTTCGTATAAGTTCATAAAACCTTAAATACCTTAGTAACTTCTGATTAAATTTTGGGATCAAAAACGCACTACAACCGTCACTTGTGCTTATGTTTGCCAGCATGACGGTTGCCTCTTCTTAGGAAACATAGCTTTAAGCTCACGTCGGACAGATTTGCAAAAAATATCGTAGAGATACGCTCTTTGTGTCTAGTGTTTTGCCATATCCGGATTGTTTTTGTTGCTAAGTGAAGACATACATGCTCTTGGGTTTTAAGGGATTTATGTTGTTGCACGGACAATATAATAAGTGTCTGTATATTTACATATTTACTATGTAAAGAGTTGCTCAGCAACGGTTTGCGGGATATGTTAATAAACTTTCAGAATAACAAAGTTTTTTTATACTGCCATAAAGCTTTTTGCTTGCTAAATAAAGTGTTTCTCAACACCTACGGTCAACTTATAAAGTTTTCTACAAAGGAAATGCGAAAACATCCGGAAACGTCCGGTAAAAGTGCTATTCTGTTAAACTTTTAAAAGTATTCCTCTGTTATGTAGATGAAGATAACGCTTTTCGTGATTTGTATAGTTGGCAAAAAAAAAACTAAAGTTTTTTTTTTTTTGCCAATTATACAAATCAGTAACCAATTACAAAATTCCACCTACACATACCTCTAATTCTTAACGATAGTTCAATGTGCTCATTGAAGCACGGAATATTACTCAGTATTATTTCTATCATAACTGTATTAAATAAATAAATAAACGTCTAAACTGGAACTCATCATGTTGAATTTCGCTTCAATTTTGAATATAGCCCTGTACATAAGACACGGAAATTCAATATGCGGTGTTTGCGTCATTTCTGAGATCAGACAAATTTTAAGCAATTTCGTGGATTTGCAAGTGTATGTACGCTTACATGTTTTGTAGATCATATAATATAACATAAGTATAGTCAATACGTGCAGAACTGAAAAAGCCACGATATTTTATTTAGTTATTTGAGTGAATTTCTATAAACTACTACTTGTTTTTATTTATTTAAAAATAAAACACCTAGCAAAGGTACAAAATACTCTGCACATTTACAAAACACATAATTAATAGGTAAATAAACTTAGTAATACCGTAATTATAGGGCGTCATGCGTTAAAAATAGCAGTTTTTGAAATAATAGTAAAAAATAGTCATTCAATTGTTTTAAGTATTTTATAAATAAAATATAATATAATAACTATCAAATTCTCTGACAAAATTGTTAGGATTTCTTGTAATTAAACGTTTCAGCTTGCCCAACAATGAAAAGATCTATTCAGCAAATGAAAGGTCTGGTACTTACCTTCTTACTCAAGGTGATGTGGGAGGAAGGGTTAAAACGGACCCTTCGTAAGCAAGGGCTGTTTGGCCAAAGATACAAGAAGATCGTACTAAGCGCTGATAAATTACCTTTATATAAAGTGGAACAACGTTCCATCTGTTTGATGTACCAAAATATTTTGAATCTTTCAGCCTTGTAATAAAATTGATTATTACGCTTGCATCTATACGACAGGTATGGAGTTGTATAGATGAGTAAGTATAATAATAAGGTTATATTTATAAACATTTTGTAAGACAAAAATCTGAAGATTGTCTTATAAATATAACAATGGTAGTATCGTTATAGAATAGCTATGAGGTACGAACACGTATCGGTAATCATTGCCAAAGCCTATGCCAAGTAATGGGCTACCATTATTGTATCATGTTAAGGTCGAACGGTCAGCTAGCTACATCGATTGTTGAACGTGTGGAACTGTCTAACTGGCGTGAAGGGTAGGTACATTTATATTTTATGCTATCCCTTTATTTTCCATTTTCAGCCAGAAAATGTATTATACGAAATTTTGTAATTTCGTATAATACATTTCTTGTACCTGAAGACATGTACCAATTGCACGAAAGGAACCTTGATGAATATAGAATATAATAAAGCTTAGAATTTAGTTGGGACTTAAAAATAATACTTTTATGAATAAAATAGAATACAATTAAAACTTTTAAGAATAAAATAGAATTGAATATATGTTTATTTGGTATATATACATACACGGAAATTTATAATACAGTGGAAACAAGCAGTTAGGAAGGTAATTAGTACAATTAGGTAAGGTAAGTAATCAAACAAAAAAAAATGGTTGTCTGTGAAGTCGGTTCATGGACATAATTTTACGTGATTTTACGTGCGTGCACCCGGCGTTCATCGATTTATAAGACGTTATCACGTCAAATAGAAAACACAAAGAGTATAATACAATAAAATAACATAGTACAATAGTACACTAACTTTGGTTCAAAAACTTTTATTCCTCTCCCTGTGTGTGGTATGTCCAAACAGGTCCAACCTTAGCGTTTAAAGCAAGAAAGTAGTTATATATAGTATTGCATTATGTACGGAGAAACATTAAATAAAAATCCACTCTAAGTGCACAGGGCTGAGAAAAATCGAACCATGGTTGTAAAATATGATCTTTATTTGAGTCTTAAGTGGTTGAACAAGAAATAAGTAGAACACTGGAAGTGGACTCTCAATCTCACCATCACAAACAATTAGTGTTCAAATTCAGTACACAATCAATATGTTACTTCTCTCTTCTGCTTAGATAGATACACAACCCCTTATCTTTAGTTTGATTTTCATAGGTTTTTTTTTTATATTAGGTACTAGCTACACGCATCTTTGTAAGCACGGTACCTACACAAAATGGATGCTATTTAAGCCTAGCGTTTTAAGATATTTAAAATACTATACCAATTTTGTACCTATCTACTAAGGTAATATAAGTTTTTTAATTTTTTTATTTTAAGCTATTTCAGGTCTAATCCTTATTATTTTCATCCAAATCCTTTTAATCGTTACAGCGTTATTGAGCCACAAACATATACATACAAACATCTAACTTCCATTAATATGCATTCGCATTTATAATATAAAAAATGATAAGCTGGTGTTATGGGTACCAGATGAGTGATATACTACTTATTTACCCTAATTTTTTTTGTAAATACATACATATTATATAGAAACACCCAGATCCGAGACAAATACTTGCAGATCATGCAAAACATTTGTCCCACTGCGCGAATCGAACAACCTTTTCTGCGTTTCAGCCGGAGCTTGGCTCTAAGTGGTATACAATCCCACTTAAAAAATTAGCCACACACGTTAACGTTAGTAACGTTTTATTTGTCAAGATCCCCTGGCTTTAGCCAAACCACTTCCAGACAATCTTTATTTGCATCCGGAAAGTACTTTTTCATAACCCCAGCAGTTCCCTTAGCTGTTTTCATGCACCCTACATAGCAAGGGAAGTTATGTTACCACAGAGATCGAATTAAGAATTTACAAGCACTTATGATGATGAATTTTGAAGGGAAGAAATGTCTTGTTCTAATAAGAATGAAGCTAAAAGTCAATATTACATCTAACATCTATATAAATTAATCCCTGTTTCCCTTGGTCACACCATAACTTGCGAACGACTTAACCGATTACATTCAACTTTTTTGATGTTTTCTAATATGTTGAAGGTTCTTACGGAAAAAAAATTGAAAATTGCGACATAGGCTACTTTTTATGTAGGTACTACGCGTGCGATGCCGGGGGTAACAGATAGTTTATTATAAAACTTTCAAGCATATAACACTTTAAATAGGTATCTTTCCAAGTTTCTCTAAAATAGGTTTCTCATGTTTTCGTTGAAGAGAAACATTTGGAATGCTTAGATCCTTAGAAAAAGGACCTTGACAGTCAAATGTACCACTAATGAGGGTTTAGCATTTTATTTTCATAGTACCATAGAAACAAGTCTCCACCTAGAGTGTCCACGCAATATATGCGGCACGAGGATCCGAGAAAAAGTCACATCGCAAAACAGTTACACGTTTTTAGTACTTATGCGAGGTCTTAAAAAGAGAAGGACTTAGCTGCACACAAAACAGGTGAGCGGTTGGTGGATATGACCTTTTAAAAGATTTTAACTTATGCTACGAGAAGCAGTTGCTCTTGCGAGCTGTATCAAAATCACGAGTCATAATAGAGCAATGGGGAATAGGAGCCGGTCTAGAAAATGTTCTGTACCTTTGTGGTTCACGTCCATTACGTGTTATATTATTGCTTGTAGACAAGGTTTATAACTGCTAGCACTCATAGTATAGCTTCAGTTTCCAGATAAATTGATATTGACAAACAAATATTGATATGTCTAAGGACTCGATAGATTAAATTTGAAATTAGAATTAAGTAAGTGGACTTATATATTCATTATATACACTTACTTACTAAATTCCGGGGGGGAACTTCAACCCCCGGATTCATATTTTGTAGATACGTATATTAAAGATGATTTTAAGCTTATCTTAGTACTATTATTATATACGTGAAAAATTAGGTGGATTATATTTATTAGTTAATATTTATACGAGTACTTATGTTGAAATACATTTTGATAGACACGGGCTTTACTCACGTATTATTTTGTCGATGGAGGCACCGACACTGTTTTGCCCTGATGAAGATTCTCTAGATGAATCGGAACAGTGTCGATGCCTCGATCGACAAAATAATACGTAAGTACAATAAAAATAATATAGTACAACTCACGAAAGTTTTAAAAGTGAAATATGTTGAAATACAACAAACATAAAAAAACAAAAAAATACAATCAAATTGAGAATCTTTCAATTTTTTTGTAGTCTGTTAAAAATATCCACCATCATACATCACATCAACATCATCACCATCATGTCATGGTCAAAGATCTTAAGTTTAAAAGTAAAGGTCTCTCTCTCTAACTTCCACTCTTTGCGCTTCAAGGCTACAGTTTCCCAGTTTGGCTCGAATGCATCCAGATCGCTTCGCCATCTTTTCCTGGGTCTGTCGCGTCATCTCCGACTATCGTTTACCCACTGAGTGACGAGCTTCGCCCAACGGTCTGAATGCATTCGAACCAGATGAGCAGCCTAGTCCCATTTTAAATATACAGTCCACGTACCTACATCCGTTATGCCTATTTTTGATCGGATTTCGGCATTTCAGACCGAAATTTCGGTATTTCGGTATTTGGTCTTTTGATTTTCAAATAGTGTCGATTTTTATCTAAGTGCTACATAGGCAAAACCGCATGCAGCACTAGTTATTTGTAATACAGGATTAGTACTGGGTTGTTGCACTTAGCAATTATTAGTGTTGATGTACTCGAATTGCTCGTAGTCTGTAACAATTATTTTTGTCTGGTGTTTTTTTTTCTGTGTAGACATATACATAGACGTAGACAGACGTAGACGTAGACGTAGACGTAGACGTAGACGTAGACGTAGACGTAGACGTAGACGTAGACGTAGATGTAGAAGTAGACGTAGTTTATTGGTTACTCAAGCACACACAATTAATACAAACAGAAAAAAATTTTTTTTAAATAAACAAAAGTGAAGAATACAGAGAGTATGTCATGTATCTCTGTACCACGGTAACAAAAGGTTCTCGACTCAGTATAATGTGCCTCGCCACTAGGAAGTAGCTAGGAGCTGGTATTCTGTTGAAACCTTTAGCCAAAAGACCCTGTGAGATATTTTCGAGGAATGTTGTGTGTCTGGGTGTTATAAGTATCTAATGTATTTAAATGTATGCATCTAATTCCCATATTAAAAGATTGGGACTAGACGATGCTGTGTGTATTGCACTGCTATAAAAAAGTGCATTATAGTGACGACTGACTGTAGATACGTATTTTTTATTTTCAGATAACACAAGAAATCAGAAGCTGTTTTCAATTATGGTAAGCTAGACACATTTTACTCCCAACTATTCGATTAACTTTATGCTCCAACATTTTGTTAGGTCCCTCGCCAGTAAGCGAAATGTTTATGTTATCACGTTTTCTTGCCTTGCTAAGAAGTTAATGTCAACTAAAGCAGTGGCCGTAATAAGTATAACATGTTTTAATAAAGAATCTAAAATGGTGGTTTCAGTATATCCTCTTGAATGGATTTATCTGTTCGATAAATAGGTACTTTAAAACGGTAAAAGGCCATTTTATCCATAATACGTAATGAGACGTAACGTGATCGTAATGAAAGCGGCATGTAATAGAACCTGTATAGTGCGAAGGTATGTGCCAAGTGCATGAAAAGAGCCTCTGAGACACACTTTAATAATTTCAAAACACAGATTCGAAAGAAATGACAACCTCTGAGCCGTAGTGGGCTAAGGTCTGGCTGAGATGCAGAAGATTGCGGGTTCAATTCCCGTCGCAAGACAAATGTTTGAATGATCTGCAAGTATTTTGTCTCGGGGTCTGGGTGATTCTATGTAGATATAATGTGTATATGTTTAAAAAAAAAGTAATTATATCAGTCATGTGGTACCTATAACACAAGCTCTGCTTACTTTGGGGCCATTTGATGCTGTGTGATATGTCCGGAATTATTTAATATTTATTATATTATTAACTAGTGATATTAAGAAGATACAGTTAATATAAACCAAGTTCTTGCTATTTATCTGAGCTAAAATGGAAATTTTAATAATAACCATTGAAGGTTGTAGTTATAAAGAATTTGGCATAATCATTTTTTTACGTAAACGATTCCCTTGCGGAAACGATTTATTGTCCTTAAAAATTATATAATAAATTCAGTCGTTTATATGCTGGCAAAGAATAAGTAAAAAAAAAAGCTCTCAACAGAATCCCCAGGCTAATAAGTTACATTTTCAGCACTATGATTGCTCGTTTAAAACATGATCTTTTATTTTATTGTCAATACTTTTACGATAGTCAAAAGTGACTAAGCGCCATTGACAATGATCTAATTGTATAAAACTGACAGCGCCATCTATTCCAAATCCTAGGAAGTTAACTAGATTATCTGACAGCTTTGGCAATTCACAAAGGGCCAACAGTCAAACATCACACATGACAATTGGCGGCAACTGTCAGCTCAGATGACCAATGAGGAAGACGACTATAAATCGAATTAACGGACACTTCCGTCTAGACGCTGGACATGAAACGTAAGAATTATTTGAATTTATTTGAAAATCAAAAAAATACCTATATACTTAAGTAAATAAACGCATAAGCTCAGAAGAAAAAAAACGTCTTCATTACACAGAATTTTCACCGTTCCTGTCCCAAACAGTCATTTGATACTATATTTATAGAAATATACATTATATTATATATTATCCAAACATATGAAACTATTGAGCTATCTATATCTAAGGACCGTTTAAATCAATCTATAGATAGCTCACCAGATCACTGCCAAAGGGTCTCGTCCCCAAGGCACTAAGTGGTGGTTAAGTCACCAGTGTCTGCTAAGTCGAATGGCAATGCCAATACGCTAAGCCAGATAGGATCCAGCTCCTTGTTACCTAGATCAAATTAAATAAATGTTACAAAAACAATCAGAATTTGTCACCAATCATTATTGGAGCTCGCAGGCTGCGGTTGATAAACCCTAATAAATAAACATGAGTTTGAATAATAAATAAACAGCGTCCTGCGTATTTTACTAAACCGATAAACTGTCATGAATAGAATTCAATTTTCGCTCAGTAGTTCAATGAACAATCAGAATTATTTTGTAATTCTAGATAATTCTAATGAATCCTAGGTAGTACTTAATCTAAACAAACTTATCAATTTTACATAAAATAATTATGAAATTAATTATAAATAGTATAGACCTCGCGAGTCTGTATTTGCATAGCTTGTTAAGATGGGCGCTATCGCCTTTATGTTAAATAAAGTATATTATAGTTATTTATTATTATATTATTAAAGTAATATTCCGAAAGCTGTTTAATTTTGAAGTTTATCGGTTGATATAGTTGTTCGGCAAAAAAGCAGCGTCATAAAAAGGGTAACAAAAAAGTTTAGTAACATTTTTGAACGTATTCCGAAATGACTGATATATAACATCTTCTACGTTTTCAACCCCATATCTCCGCCATTTTGAAAAATTTCATTAAATAGAATCGACAAAAAATTCTGTATAGTTATAGAAAATCCGCTCAGACAATGAATAATGGATTAAATATATAGTGAACTAGGTCTGAAACCTGGCTTCGTGCGTTGTGGATTTGGAACTTTATAAAGACATAAGGATACCACGTTGATTAATAATTGCTCCGAACGTAACGTAATTGTAGTTGCACATCATTATGATGTGCAACTACACAGCTTTGCGGATTCGTCCACTCAGGCGTACGTGGCGGTAACATACCTTAGAGTCGTTAAAAATGATGTATGGTGACGATGCTTGCTTCACGAACCAAGGTTCGCAAGCAACTTTTGAAGCAATTGACGATTACCAAATTAAAGCTGTGCGCAGCAGTTTTGCTTGCAGCACTTATCAATCACCTACATCTAGTAGGAATTCTAAATATTTCATTTATTTCTAAATATTGACAAATTTTGATTGGACCGATTCGATGGTCGTTCTATCATGGCTACAACCTCAACCCAGAGTCGCAGATATAACTCGAGTTCTGGACAAAGATCGTTGAAGACACGTCTAGTTGATAACGCCGCTGATATCGCCACAAGAGGCATTAATCAACAAACAATCAACAAGCAATCTGGCTAATTATGAAACATGATGAACAAATGGTTTAAAATAGAAGGGATAGAGTTCGTAGAATACGTGATATATTTTGGAAAGATATTACCATATTCACGGAGAAAGACGACACTGACCTCAATCATTCATAAATGAAAGCTTAATATATACCAAAAGAACATCTGTATCGAGAAAACCATTTTTATTATTCAAAATTCCTTGGTAATTCCCTTAGTATAGATTGAAAATAGTGCTTTTAAAATAACAACAAATTCCATAAAATATGTAGATAGTAGATAATATTATATGTAAATTATATGTGATAGAAAGATATGTGTCTAGATTCAACTGTGTAATCTGCACATTTATAGGTATTTAGATACGCATTTGTTACCTTATTTCCGCATTTATTTTTTCCTCCCTAACGACTTTCCCGAATCACCCTGACTGAGAAAGTGTTGATAACTATAACATTTTGATAAACACGGGCTTTACTCACGTATTATTTTGTCGATGGAGGCACCGACACTGTTTCGATTCATCTAGAGAATCTTCACCTGGGTGAGTTTGATCGTCGGTCCGCTCGTTGTCGCTCGAGTTCACGGTTCGCACCGAACCCAGTTCGCACTGTATTCACTGAGAACCGTGAACTTGAGCCTCCATGCATCCGTGTTTATCAAAATGTATAGTACAACTCACGAAAGTTTTGAAAGTGTTGAAAACTGCCCAGAGGAAAACGAAAATTCATCTTAGTGCTATTTTTAAGCAAAACAAAAATTAGCAAAATAATTTTGTAAGTGATATGACATATAATCTGTTGTCATCTTTATCATTAACATACATAAGTATAAGAAGGATAGACCTCAGAATAGGAATAGAATATGGCGTTATATAAATATGGCTTTAATATATATGTTACATGATGTTGGTATAGATGTGTCTTTATAGTACGTATGTTCCTACTATAAAGCCACATAAGCTAATCATGTAATTATGAGATTAATACCCGTTCTTTACATTTTTTAGCGACGCTTGCAGTTCAAAACACACAACACTTTTATACTTAATTTTAAAAGGTCTATAAACAAAACAAAATAAAACTATGAAAATATTAGTGCTTTGTTGTCAAAATAACTAAGCAATCTCACTTTATTTAAAAAGGAAAGTTTAAAAATATGACGTGCAATTAGCTGGTGGAAAATGAACACTGTTTTTGCAAGCGTTTAGAATAAAAACATTTTACTTTGCATGCACGAACCGCTCAGTTAATATTTTGAACTGCAACTAATAATAAATCTCGAATCTAAAGCAGTTTTAAAAGGAGAGAATAAAGAAAAAACATTGAAAATTCTAAAAATTCTACTTGTTACGAAAAGTGTATAGCCAAGTTGCCTTACTGAACGGCTTGCCGGCCAACTGAATTTAAAAGCCACCCGCCCGATCCAAATTTCATGATCTCGTTTCCTTATTCATAGCTCCCCAATGAGAAGCCTGGAAGTATCTAGCTTAAGTGATTTTCGGGTTAGTTTTTCGGTTTTGGGTATTTTCGACATACAGAGTTTTGTCATTCATAAATGTTACAAAGAAAAGTACAGAAAAGAAATACATATACAAGTAATCATCGACCCATAAAAAAACGAGCGAGCCTAACAGTAGTACCAGTAGTATGATGTATAAGATTCTAAAATTTGTGAGGCCTTTGTTAATAAGCAACATTTACAATCCTGAATTTGTTTATAAAATAGCGCGCGCTTCCCCGGCTTTCTGTTACACACTTCCGTCTCTTTTGACGAAAACACTCCCACAGATTACTGGAATGCGAGATGAAAGATGTAACACATTAAAAGCAAATAATATTATGAATATTAACAGTTTTGGTTCGGTAAAAAATTACCTATGCCGAATGATCCGTCCAACACTGTTGCCGGCATTGAAAACTAATATCGGGATGAAAGTTCACGTTGTTACGGCAAAGTGCGGATACATACTCAATGAATACCAATGTTTGTGCACTTTGTGGTGTTGCTTGGGAAAAATAGTCTGTATTTTCTTGGAAATATCAACATGGTGATTGGTACATATTTTGTCGATAGACGAATATATTTTTAGATACAAAATATCAACAAAGTTAAAATGGGTAGCATTTTATTACCTAATGAAAAACATAACCATAACCATACCTCTGTTTTGACGACCTCTGTGGCGCTGTTGGCCAAGGTCCGGCTGAGATGCAAAAGGTTGCGGGTTCAATTCCCGCCGCGGGACAAATGATCTGCAAGTATAAATGTCTCAGGTCTGGGTGTTTCTATGTATAACATGTATTATTTACAAGAAAGAAAAAAAAAGTGTATAAGTAGTATATGAGTCACCCATAGAACAAGCTCTGCTTACTTTAGGCCAGATGATGCTGTGTTAAATGTCCGCCATTTTTTTTTGCAGAACTACTCCATATATGATAGGTTTATAAAACATGCAGACAGTTGAAACCGAATGAAAACCAATTATTGATAGAAAAAAACTAAATATTTTATAAACGAAATATTTTTATACGATTTATATTCTATTTATATTTCTAGATTGAAAACATCATTAATAATCTTTTTGGGAATTGCCAAATATCTACCTTCTTCGTACATAATAAAATATATACATAAAATTTGTAGTTTTTGCGACTACTCGAAAAGATCAATTATGTTTCCTAAGAACATTTCTTGCATCGTAGAAAATATATACATAATATGGTTGATATATTTTTAGTGGGATTAAGCTAAACGCTCTCGTGTTTTGGATGGAAGGCTTTTGAAACCTAAGGACCAGTTAGCAAGTTACTAAAGATATACTTACACTAGACAAAAGATAACTAAGATAAAACTAGATAAATGACAATAGAAAAAGTAAAAGACAATAGAGGAAGTCTCTAGCACTGACCAGTGAAATAATATATGTTATACAAATAGTCAATCAAACAAAAAAACTAAAAACTGTAAAATAAATACTGTAAATAAGTTTAAGTTTACTAACTTGGTGCATCAAAATATTCAAGGAATTTGTAACAAAGAATTAGAATTAGACTTGTACATGAACTCAAACAATATTGACATAATCCGCTTAACAGAACATTGGCTGAAAAGTCATGAG
Organism: Lampropteryx suffumata; assembly: GCA_948098915.1. Taxonomy (NCBI): domain Eukaryota; kingdom Metazoa; phylum Arthropoda; class Insecta; order Lepidoptera; family Geometridae; genus Lampropteryx; species Lampropteryx suffumata. The sequence goes on along the minus strand of OX402558.1, from coordinate 7,398,874 downwards.
CTCATGTTCAACTTCAAGAATCACCAAGTTCGTAGTTCTTTCTGCAGAGTACATTCTATAAGAGGTGGATCATTAATATTAATAAATAAACAAATAAATTTTCACTCAAAACGGGATATTTACCATGATATATGAGTTTTTCTGCTTCTCGATATTTCGGCACAGTTGCATGCGCCATGATCACGAGATAAACTGAAGTCTTTGCGGGTGGATGTTATTGGCAGACAAAACGGTCTACCTACCGATGTGACACATCTGTCACATCCGGATCACGCCCGGATGTGACAGAACACATCCGGGCGGTCAAAAATATGGACACACAAAAGTCGGCCATAGCTACACATCTACTAGAATCTGGCTCAAACCACTGGATCGAGTTACACAATCCACAGGTAATCTCAACTGAAAAATATTACATCCCAAGATTGGTACAAGAGGCAATAGAGATTACCAAACACAGGAATTTCAATCGAGAAGACGGTTTTCAATTGTCTGGAGCCTGGAACCCTGTGGTGAGGATGTGTGGAAATCGTAAAAGTGAGGTACCAGTTATGCGTCCAGATACCGTGAGTGTTGTGTGTCGTAATCGTGATCGAGTTGTTAGTGACAGTGAAACCGGTAGTAGGGGTAATGTTCGCAGTAAAAGACTGAGAAAGAGGGTAGACCGTTTTGTCTGCCAATAACATCCACCCGCAAAGACTTCAGTTTATCTCGTGATCATGGCGCATGCAACTGTGCCGAAATATCGAGAAGCAGAAAAACTCATATATCATGGTAAATATCCCGTTTTGAGTGAAAATTATGTGCAAAACCATGATAGTTTTAAAAGTTATATAAACAAATAAAATTCAAAGAACGCAAAGACATTGTCGCCCACTCTGTAGAAAGACACATTGAGATAGCCTGCATAGAGTTGGAGCGGTTCCTTGTTATAAGCACTTATAGCCCACCAACTGCCTCATTTGATATTTTTGAGAAAATTATGGAGGACATTTTGCACAAGTCCATTACAAAATCAAATAAAGAAATTGTTGTATGCGGTGATTTTAATATAAATTTGCTTGAGAAATATTCATTAAGTACCAGAATAACTAGTTTATTTAATTCATTTGGTCTTGAACCTACATTTATGGAGCCGACTAGAATAACTGCCACTTCGGCCAAATGCATAGATAATATCTTTACCAATGTAAACATAATAAGCAAAAATATAATTAGTAATATTCACTCTGACCATCTCGGTCAACTAGTTCAAATAGAAACTAAAATGAATAATAAAGATGTACAAAAAAAAATGACTTATATACCAGTTACCACTGATCGTTTAGAGAAAGTAAGATTGAACCTGGATACCAACTTGCCTTTTTTGTTGTATAATGATGATAATCCATATGATTTATACAATACATTTTCACTGAATTTAATAAAGTATTCAGTTCCATTTTCACATCCAAAACTATTGTGGTCTCTGGCAGTTCAACATTTTGAGAGTGGGCAACAGCAGGTATTAAAAGTAGGCGTACCTTGTATGAATTGTACAGTGAAAAACGGTATAACTTTAGTGAAGAGTTTAAAGAAAGAGTAAAAAATTACTCAAAAATCTTTAAATATGTTTGTCGCTTTGTCGTTTGTCATAAATTATTTTATGACCTTTGTTTCCCCTATAAACTAATAACTATTAAGACTACGAAACCAGTATGATGGGTATCACGCGGAATTAAACTGTGTTGTCAAAAAAAAAGAAAACTTCTATGGAAACACAGAAAAAAACCTACACAAAACAGTAAAGAAGAATATCAAAAATATACAAAAATCCTTAAAAAAATAACCAAACTTACACAAAAAGCACAAAATAAACATAAAATTAGATCATCTAAAAACAAATCAAAGACCACATGGGGTATTATAAATAGCTCAAAGCGAAATCTACCTAAAGATACTATCAATAAATTAAGTTTAAATAATAACACAATAACAAATCCTAAAGATATAGCTAATGCATTCAATGATTTTTTTATTGACAAAGTGGTTCCAATCAAATACTCGGGAAAAAACATCACTTCATTGATAGAAAGTCGAAGAGATTCTTTTTATTTAAAACCATGCATACCGGATGATGTGATTAGGATAATAAACTCCCTTAACAATACAAACAGTGTCGGATATGACGAAATTTCGACTAAAATAGTAAAATCTGCAGCAGTGATTAGGATAATAAACTCCCTTAACAATACAAACAGTGTCGGATATGACGAAATTTCGACTAAAATACTAAAATCTGCAGCTCATAGTATATGTGCACCAATTAGTCACATTATTAACTCATGTATAAGTACAGGTGTATATCCCGATGCATTAAAAATTTCTATAATTAAACCTCTATACAAAAAACAGAACAAAGAGTGCATAGAAAATTATAGACCTATTTCTCTTATACCCGTTATTTCTAAAATATTTGAAAGGTACCTATCTATAAAAAATAATAACTATTTTGAATTAAATAAAATCTTTTGCATAGAACAAAAGGGGTTCAGAGAAAGCAAAACAATAAATATGGCTTTATACGACTTTCTTAATCGTGTTACAAGTAACGTCGATAAAGTAACACCAGTGTGTTCAATTTTCTGTGACATGACTCAAGCGTTTGGTTATGTCCAACATGACATTTTATTAAAAAAACTAGAATTCTACGGTGTCAGAGGAAGTCCACTACAATTAATCAAATCATATTTAGAAAATAGGAAACAACTGACCAAGATAACAAATGTTAATCCTAAAACGAAACTTGAAGAAAGTCACGTCTCTGAAGAACGTACAATAAAATATGGTGTTCCTCAAGGGAGTGTACTGGGGCCATTGTTATTTTTAATATACATAAATGACCTTCCAAAAGCTACAATACAACCTATGACGTTATTTGCGGACGATAGTACCGTAACCATAACATGTAACAATACTAATTCATATAAAAATGATATAAGCTTAGCTTTGACATCAATTATAAAATGGTTAGACAACAATAATTTAAAAATAAATATAAATAAGACCAAAATAATTCATTTTAGACAACGCGATACTGCTGCTTCTAGCATAAATTATAACATACAATACGATAATGAAAAAATTGATGAAGTTGACCATGTAAAATTCTTAGGTATAACTATTGACAAAAAACTTAATTGGAAATTGCATTTTGACAGTCTCTGCAAAAAAATTAATAGTCTAGTATATATTTTGTAAAAAATTTCTCCTTTACTAGACGTGGAAACTTTACTAATTGCGTACCATGGTCTAGTTGCATCCAATATTAGATATGGTATAATGTTCTGGGGTAATTCAACTGACGTTATTAAGGTCTTTAAACACCAGAAACGGTGCGTCAGAGCCATGTTCCACCTTAAAATGATAGATTCTTGTAAACCGTTATTTACTAAACATAGAATCCTGACCATTTCCTCGCTGTATATTTTTGAAGCAGCTATGTTTGTTAGAAATAACCCAGACTTATTTTTAAGGCTTTCTGATGTTGTGGTTCGTACGAGACGAGATGACTATAAAGTCTGTGTTCGGGACTCAAAAACTACAATGATGCGCAATAGTATTTTCTGTACGGCTCCTTTCATTTATAATAAGATCCCTAAGTCTGTAAGAGAATTACCGCATATAATGTTTCAAAGAAAGCTCAAAACCGTACTCGCAAACAAATGTTATTATACATTAGATGAATTTATGACCGATAAAAATATAATCATTTAGTTTTAGTTTATAATTATTTAGCATGCATGACCATTTATTCAATTTAATTATTCATAAGTTATTGTTGTATTAAAGACATTGCATGCCTCAATAGGGTAGAATACATTGATCTACTATTTAATTATAACTACATCTATTACACAATGTACTTCAAGCAATAAATGAACTTTGAACTTTGAACTTCGCTTTGCTAAATCTCAGTATTTAAGTTCCAAAATTAAAAACAGTCAAGATAAAATAAAAGCAACTTGGAAAATAATTAATAGTGAGACCAGAAAATCCGAAACTCATAAAAGTGTAATATATTTAAATATCAACAATAATATCATTAAGCAAGATATAGATGTAGCAATGGCATTTGCTTTTTGCAACTTTTTTTACTGATATTCTAGTCTCCACTACAAAGTCTTTAAACTCTTCTCATGTAATAGCAGAATCATTGTTAAAAGATAGTTTACCTGAATGTGTCACACAATTTTACTTTGAACATGTGGACAATAACGATATTATCAAGGCATTCAAAATGATTAATGTAAAAAGACCACTGATCTCTGGGGCACTAATTGACATTATTGCACCAGATCTAGCTTTCATATATAATCAATGTATTGACATTAAATCAGGAAATACTCCACGTATTTCCTGATTTAATGAAACATAGCAAGATCATAACTCTATTCAAATCAGGTAGTCATTCCGATCCTAGTAACTTTAGACCTATATCATTACTTCCTACATTTAGTAAAATATATGAAAAACTTACATGCTAAACCAATTACAACGGCATTTTAATACCAACAATTTACTTGACAGTAAACAATTCGGATTTACAAAGGGACGCTCAACGACTGATGCCGGTGTTGAGTTAATATCACATATTTTTGATATCTGGGAGGAATCACGCGATGCCTTAGGTATTTTTTGTGATCTGTCGAAAGTTTTTGATTGCGTTCATCATGAAACTCTAATTAGAAAACTACATTAACACACTATGGTGTTAAGGGAGTTTCAATAAAGCTTCTTACATCCTACTTAAGTGACCGAACACAACGAGTAGATGTGAATGGAAAGCGTTCTCTAGGTTCATTGGTAAAAATGGGTGTACCACAAGGATCAATTCTTGTTTTTAATTTATATAAATGATCTACCTAAACTTGTAAAGGATGATCACGAGATTGTACTGTTTGCTGATGACACATCACTTTTATTTAAATTAAAGCGACGACTTACTAATCTTGACGATGTAAACAATGCAATCTCTAAAGTTGTAACATGGTTTAATGTAAACAACTTATTATTTAACGAGAAAAAAACGAAATGCATTCGTTTTATACTGCCCAACGTTAAACAGGTGAATGCTAATGTAAAAATTAAAAACGAAAAGATAGATCTCGTCGACACCACAGTGTTCTTAGGCATTACTTTAGATAATAAGCTGCAATGGGGCCCGCACATAGATAAATTGTCGAAGAGACTCAGCTCTGCGGCATACGCTGTTAAAAAAAGATCCGTCATTTTACCGACGTAGATACCGCTAGACTCGTTTACTTCAGCTACTTTCATAGCATTATGTCTTGTGGCATTTTGTTGTGGGGGAGTGCTGCTGATATTAACACCATATTTGTGTTGCAGAAGAGGACTGTTCGTGCAATTTATAACATGGGCCCCAGAGAATCACTTAAAAATAAGTTTAAATAAATTAATATTATGACAGTGCCTTGTCAGTATATATACGAAAATTTAATGTATGTGCACAAAAATGTTAATTTATTCAAAAACAATTGCGATAATCATAGTATTAACACTAGAAATAAAGATAAACTCGCTGTTCCCACTGTTAGGCTCGCTAAAGTTAATAAGTCTTTTATAGGGCAATGTGTACGCTTATATAACAAGGTCCCAAACGACGTGTTAGATTTGTCGATCGGCAAATTTAAAAACGTAATTAAACAAAAACTGTCTATTAAAGCATATTATAAAATATCTGATTATTTAGATGACAAAAAAGCTTGGGATGAATCAGATCCAACTCCACTCGGCATCCGTAACAAAATTGTCAAGGATCATACAAAAAAGTGTTAAGACCAGACAAGTTTCTTGCCGGATTCTTCTTGAACTAGGGTTAGGAGGAACCGGCACCTAGATTCACTAGCATGTAAGAAGACGATTCAAAGTGGTCCTTGTGATTTTATTGAATAAATAAATATTGAATTTTGAATTTTTGACTGGCAATTTAAATTGCTCAATTCTGTGCAATACTTGCCAATTCTGACATGACGACAACATAAGCAATTTACTGCAATGGAAATCGTATCAAGATACAGCCACACAATACCTCGTGATATTACAACTAACAGCTCAGTCTGGTAGTAACCCTACCATGTGCGTTGAAGGTTGTAGGTTCGATTTGCTTAAAAACAAAATTGAGAAAATTTCATGTAGTATGTTCTACGTGTAGATGAAATTTTTATGTATAAAAAAGTCGTATATTATTCATTCTGGTCTCTATTATACAAATTATGTTTAGTAATTGGTATTATAGAAACCGGACCAAAACCTATCTTATAAAGTAGCTTGAATCAATGCGTTTTGTTATTTATATATACGCGAAACGCACTAAATAGTCTAGACTGGCTGTCAAAAGGAATCTCATTAGTTCAATTTGAATGGACATAATAAACACGAGTACACCAAGCCTTGTCTCCTCAAACAAGGTTTAATCCGAACCAGGTGTAAACTCTACTGATTGGCTGCCTGGTCGAAATTAAGGTTCAGTCTGATTTCCAGGAACTGTATCAATACCTTTTGCTAACGGTTTTGTGTTTTTTAACCGCTGATTCGAAAAATAAATAGATAGACTGATTTCGAAATATTTTTTTTATATATATATATATATATATATCCTATAATCACGTACTATCTAATGTGTGGCTTAAAACTGTTGCCATCTCTGTTCAGTGACTTTGGAATGACAAGGACAAAGCATACTTTTAGAACCACGCTATTCAATTATGTAACTATATGAAGGGGTAAGTATTATGAAACAAAGAGGCCAACAAGCACCTCTAGTGTAGATGAGCTTTCAAATAAGATTAATGGCCTGGGGGTCTTTAATGATTGGTTTTTTGTTAACAATTTGAGACTAAATGTGAATAAAACGAAAGCTTTATATTTTTGGACTATCAATGATAGCATTGAGATAACTAGTAATGGAGTTAAGATTGTAGTGGCAAATAGTGTTAAGTTTTTGGGCAATTTAATCTTTAAATTGGAAACTAGAATTGGAATTTATTGGAAACTCTATAAGCTCAGATTACAGATACTTATGTTCTAAGGAGATTAGGAGATGTAGTCGATATCAAGTTACTTTAAACTATTTACTATGCTCTAGTTGAGTCTAAATTGCGGCACAGTATACGATTTTGGGGTAACAGTTTTAATGGACAATATTAATAGAGCTTTCGTAGTCCAGGAACGCTCTATTTGCACCATAGCCCGCATACCGCTGTAGGAATCGTGCAGAGGTTATTTTCATGACCTAAGAATTCTAACGCTTCCAAGTCTATGCATATTAGTGGTTCTTATGAATATAGTTTGGCATCCGAACAAGTTTGAAACGCCAGAGAAAATAATCACACGTTTAGGCACTAGGAGGAAGACTCCAATATGTCCAAGGTTGGATGGGGCAAGGCATGGCTGTCAGTTTCATGCTGTTAGACTTTATAATGCTCTGCTCACTTATATGAACGATATTAACAGTTATATTATGTTTAAACGAAGAACAAAAAAAAATCTGTTGGAGAAGTGTTTTTAATCTGTTGACAAATTTATGACATAACTTTTAAAACTATCATGGTTTTGCACATAATTTTCACTCAAAACGGGATATTTACCATGATATATGAATTTTTCTGCTTCTCGATATTTCGGCACAGTTGCATGCGCCATGATCACGAGATAAACAAGCACATGCAACTGTGCCGAAATATCGAGAAGCAGAAAAACTCATATATCATGGTAAATATCCCGTTTTGAGTGAAAATTAAATTTATGACATATTATAACTTTATTACTATTATTTTATATTTATTTTGTTGATTTACATATTTTATTGTTATTTTAATAGTAAAATTTAATTTTTATTTTGTGTCTTTCAATTGTAATTAATTAATAGTACATTAAAATACGATTTTCAAAATAATTGTTACTAAATAATTGAAATAAAATAAAATGAAATATATAACTTTAACAATTTAGAATACTAATTTTATTAAATTCAGGTACGCCTAAGTCAAGAAGTAGTCAAGAAAAATATTTTTTATACAACTACTTGTATTTATTTTTATTATTGTCAACGGAGATTGGCTGACACTGACGTAAAATGTCAAAAACTGATGCTGTTGGAACAGTTCCAAAGTTGGACGGTTTCCAAAACAGCAATGCCCGCTCAGCCGAAATCAATTTTATATCGCGAGGTATTACCCTAAAACAAAATAATGACGCATAGAAGAGAAACTACGTTTAAGGATACACTAGACCGTCGCACTAACTCGTCAGATGATGCAGCGAAAATACATGCAATTTTACCTAGCATGGTGTGAGATATGTAAAGAAGTCTACAAAGGATAGTGATGAGCCGAAAACACATAGTATGATTATTTCTTCTAACCATGGTAGCATATATAAAACGGCCGCGTAAAAAATCATGATACAATGTTGAGCTCAAGGGTTATCATTAAAAAAATCTTGTATATATCTATTCAAAATGAAATTATTTGAGCTTTTGAATCAATAAACTATGCTTGTATCAGAATTTGCTATTTGGAATTTGCGTACTCCATATGTCATATATTTATGCTGAAAATTGCACTAAAATCAGGGTTGAAATTATTTATTTAGAAGCTTATATTTTTCAAACATGTATATTTTTACGAGTCTGTTACAATACAATCATGGCTTATGAAGAGGAAAATTGATATCACTCTTCAAGTTTCAAGTTTATTTATTTAAATAAGAGTTACATTACTGAAAAATCCAAAGCGTGAAATCTACCTATGTTTAATTCATTTTTTAATTAATCTTAGTTTGGTTGTTCAACATCAGTCGGAGGAGTTATCATTCTTCGACGTTTGTATGGAAAGATAATCGGCTAGTTTACTCTTAAGAAGGTGATGCCACTAGACAAAAGCGGAACACGAGCAATTTTTGTAAGAATTTCGGTGGCTAAAGGGCATGCTAATACGGTGTTACGCTTCTATGAGATTTCTTTGACATTTATTTATGGTATTACCTTAAATAATTTTGCTAACGTGGTTTGTAGAGGCGCTGTTTACCGGCAGAAAGGCGGTAAGTTGGCAACTGGCATACTTCCAAAAATTACGATTTATTTCTTATAATTGAACTATAATTTAAATTCAAGGAACGATGCTCGCATTGTCGTGTTCTGCTTTGAAATGAAAGCCAGGAAAAACATTTATTTTTATTATAAAAAAAAACAACCCTAACATTTTAGAACGGATTTATGGAGACTTGTTCATAATCTTATTTCTATTGTTATTCTGTAAAATTTAGTAAATAAAGTATTAAAAAGGAAAACTTAATTCGCTGATTTTATAATCTGTGTACTAAAAATTCCGAGTAAAATAATCAAAGCCGTTATGCATTTACATCTTACCATCACAAAATCATCGGACCATAGGGTAGGAGGCCGTCCTACGCTGCCCATGACTTTTAACGATTCTCTAAATAAACACAAGTTCGCGTGAAAACCACCCGTTAGTGTTGTGCATGCGAGTTATCGATAAACAGAGTTTCCAACTCCAGAGGGGCTAGCATCAGTTTAGATGTAATTAATTCGATAGCGTGTCCAACGCAAATATCAAATACTGGACTCGCCAGTCCAGCATTATTAACAAATGGGAGAAAGTACCTGCAGACAGCACTATTTAAAGACCTTTTTAGCATTCCCAAAAGCTATGATAATATTTAAAAAAAAAAAATATTGTGTTAACCTTGACAAGAAAACTTCAAGTCATTGTCGCAATTGTATCTATCTGTCCTGTTTTTTGTTTATTTAAGAAATAATCACTTTAAATATAAATAAACAAGTACACAAAAACAATACAAAAAACTAGCCAGTCGACTATTCAGTTTAATAACAGTAGAACCGTGAATTCATTATTCATTACAAAGTATAAAACAAAGTCGCTTCCCGCTGTCTGTCTGTCGCGTTGTATGCTTAGATCTTTAAAACTACGTAAATAAACACATTTTTTGCCCTTACTTTGCTTATGTTGGCTGAACCATACGAGATAGATTAAAATAATGTTCTACAGTATTGTATGACGATCTCTGTGGCGCAGTGGGCTAAGATCCGGCTGGGACGCAGAAGTCTGCGGGTTCGATTCCCGCCTCGGGACAAATGTTTGTATGATCTGCAAGTATTTGTCTCGGGTCTGGGTGTTTCTATGTATAATATGTATGTATTTACAAAAAAAAAAAGTATGTAAGTAGTGTATCAGTCATGTGGTACGTACCCATAACACAAGCTCTGCTTACTTTGGGGCCAGATAATGCTGTGTGAAATGTCCGGGGTTATTTGTTTATGTATTTGTTGTTTGTTTATGTACACCTTAAAAAGGTCTACAAAAAAGTCCGCGATGGTATATGTCTATCTCTTTGATAACGTCAGCATTGCACCCGTGCGAAGCCGGGGCGGGTCGCTAGTAAGGTATAAAATGCAATGATTTACGACTCTAATATGAACAGATTATAGCTATTATTTTAAAATGAAATTAATTGATTTACCTCATTGTTTTGGGTTATAGCTAAAAACCTATTTTTAGTAATTCTACTGGTTTTCCGTCCAACCAAGTGCTATGCAACCCAACAATTAGTTTTATCGACACGTCACACGTCTATGTGTTGGCCATTTGGATCAAACATTTTGATTGTAAATTTAAAAATAAGTATGTTTACCTCAACTCTGAATTTTACAACGAAATATCGGTTGATCTACATATATTGTGGAACTATGTAGTGATTACATTGAAACACTTAACATAGAAGGTACATAGGTAACATTAAAAACAAACAACTAACAAAATTATCAATAACTGTCTCATTTTTTGCAACATTTACATGTCGTTACATAATGCTCGTTATTCTTTAAAGTAAAGATGCTGTATCAAACTTAAGCGGAAAGAGGTTTTGTGAATTGGCTTGTATCACTTCTATGCTGTGTCAAACTGTTCAAATATTGAAATTTGAAATATGTGAAATATTTAAATCTGCAACGTATTCGTACAAATACACAAGTCAGCAATAGAAGCAAAAAACTTTTCCATAAAACTCTGTTTAATTTCTTATGAACTCATTCAAAATAACTTACAAACCCAGTCAAGTAAGAACCTAATTATTTTAAAGCAACTAATAAGCAATGCTGAAACTTTAAGTACTTTTAAACTTAATTATCTGTTGCAGACCAGGTAGGTACAAGTTTAATGTTTGGTCTTTCACTTTCAAGTTTTCTTTGTCTTTTAATGATACTAACGATTTTAAAATACTGTAGCGGCTTTTTATAGCATAGAGCAAGATAGAGCATAATAGCAAAGAGGCTGAATTTCTATAGATTTGAGGTCCTGAAGTTAGGACTCGTTTCTTTCGGAGTCAAAAATCAGGAACGGAATTCTTAAAATAGAATACCAGTTGTTAGTTTGTATGGAAAAACTTTTAGGTTCAGACAGACAGACAGAGGGACATGGCGTCTTTGTTGGACTTCTTTGCTGGACATCGGATCCGTAATTAACATTACGTAAATAAAGATGGTATAGAATAATTCCACATATATTTTATAACATGGATTTAAATTTAAATAAATAAATTGGTTTGTTCATAATAATGCAAAGTATTAAGCACATTTTAATTTTGTACTATTGATATAAATGCATGCTCAAAAAGATTGGAAAAACGGGCAGTTATTTTCACAAAAACGTTGATATCGCTCATGGAAGCGTATTTTTTAATCCACGGTTTCACAAAGATAATCCGTACGAAGTTAACCGACCGCCGATCTCCAATGTTTCAATGGTTTTCCCGTAACACAACGTTCCGACTATAAATCCTGTATTAAGATCACAGGTTATAGAGGGAATAGCTGGTTTACTTTGATTAAATATTGATAAACGCATACTTGCAAACGTATGTAATAGAAAATAAAAAATGTAGTTTTGTTTGAATACCTCTTCATTCTCATTCATTCTTTTTAATTACGTTATACAAATGCCATCATATCCGTCCCAACAATCATCTGGTCTAAGATACAAGAAAACAAGTGTTACTGTTCGAATGGTTGCCTCAAAGGTTGGCTCAACTGCCTTGTGCTGAGGTGCTGAACTAACCTAAACTTAATCCATATAAATGCAAACTGTGCATATTAAATTGCACGTTCAATATCATGATTATCAATATTACCTATTGTGTTTTGTTGCAACCGCAATTACTAGTGCTTTATATAATTAATTTAACAATATTAATTCACCACAACTCCCATTAGAGTCCAAGTTTTACAGCTAAAAAATTATAATGTATTGTTTAAATACGTTTTTTTTTATAATTGTCTAATAGCAGTTCTATTACAGCCTTTAGAGGCTAAGAGAAAGATACTTTTGGAACGAAGTTCCTTATCGCGGGTTGGTGAGGGGACCTAGCCGAGAAAAAATGTAACGCGTTACGTTGCGAAAACGCGTTACGACAAACCGTATGTATATATATATATACACATATATATATATATATATATATATATATATACATATGAATATACGAGTAGTTATTTATTGCATCAATAATCAAAATTAAAGAGAGGGGTGGACGAGGAGGAGGAGGAGGAGGCATTCACTATTTCCCTTAGAATTTCGTTTTGAAATCCTTGGCTTATGATATTGTTTTACAACCGAGGTCGCTTTCTGACTTGAGGTATAGGGAGTTACCGCCGAAGAGTAAGGACAGTTTTTCAAAACTTCAGCCTTACTTGGTCTTCAGATTCAGACACTTATATGATGAAATTTTAAAAAAGTAGTTAGATATATAGCTATTTTATAAAAACTGTGGCATGTTTTCGTGAACTGACTGCGACGTGAATTACTGGAAATTGGATGCTAGTGGAATTATGGCATGTCAGATTTAATTCACCGTTTATAATGCCTTTGATTGGTTTTCTGGTTTTGTGGACCATTGATGTAACTGAATAATTTATTTTATTTAGGTTTGTAACATTGAAAAATGGAAATGTTAAAAATAATGTGTTCAGTTTTTTGTTATTACGTACGATTTATGTTTTTTACAGAACTGTGAGATATGTTAAAATTTATTGACATGACAATGTCAAAAATAAAACAATATATATTTTTATGTGATTTGGCATGATTATTATCTTTAGAGTTTTGTGTTTGTCTTTTTCAAAGTTATTCAGACGACAGCATTTCAAAAATAATACTGATTCGCTATCAAAAATATACGTCACCCAGCGAGCCTTCTGTAAACAGTGACTTCGCACTTTGCCATAAACCCGACGTATGCTAATCCTACATCAAAAACCGCAAAAGTTATCCCGAAAGGCATCCCACGGGAACCGTCACATGACTTTACGACTGGGCTTAAGTAACACGCAGGAGTTTCATTCTACTATCGCTCACCTCCTGGGGTGAGTGAGTTCTGTATTATTCGTTAGTATAGTAGTTTTAGGGTCTCAAAGGGAACTAGCAAAAATATAACCTTGCATCTTTCCAAATGTCGCAAACAATGCGAGTTCGATTCTTGAAGAGGGAAAACAAAACATGTCCATGTATGCAGCAGAACATGTATTACACACAATTTAAATTGTTGATTAAATGATTATGGATGAAATGTATTCTTTCATTAGCTTCACTTATTCTTTATTTATTAATAATTACCATTATATTATCACTTTCTTAATTCATTTCTACGTATTGCATAAGTGCTCTCCAAATATATTAGTGATGCTACGTAATTTGATATTAGTATCGGTTATCGTAAAAACATCGTACTGATCCCGTGTCTGATTGAATTCCTGTTACGTATGATTTGGTGGATATCAATAGGGATCGGGTGCCTGCGGACGCAGCGTGTTTCTTTACATGCGTGAAGGGAAAATTATTGCTAGGGTTGTAAACATCAACGTAAATATATCGATTGATTTCAATAAAATAATGTTCTTGCCGTGTTCATTTATCAACTGACACCATAATAAGCCAACGTCATAGTTGCGGTCGCAAAGAGTCTGTTGGTAAAGGCGTAGATTTTGTTCAAGTTGATTCGTTAATCAATGCATTTTGTATCTTGTAAAATTGACTTAAATGACAATTCAGCTCTTTACTCTTCGCACATCCTCTAAGCAGACAAATTTACTACAACACAATGATTTGATCAACCAAATCAATTTGCGTGGCATTTAGTGAGATGGTTATGTTTTTCGTTTCATTGTAAAATTTTACATAAAACTTTGTAATAAAATGCACATTGCAGTGTCGCTCTTTAACCACTTGTTGACATTTAATTCGATTATGCCGTGTTTATTATGACATCCAATATTGATCTGATCAACGATAATCATGACAAATATTAATTCGATAACGCATGCAAATGCTGACCTTCTGTCAACACGGCTCCATAAACACATAAGACCAAATATTAGGTATAAGCGTGTACTTTCGTAAACACATCAGCATGATTGGTCATGATTCTAGCTTTCTAACTTTTCAAGCCTTTGCCTGTTTAGTATTTAGATATAATAGCCTAGATGTAATTTCAATTTATTTTTATATTTATACCAAGTTTTAAAAAAATCTATCGATTTGAGGGATTGTTGTATTTATATCGATAATAAAATGTCTCATCACTTTTAACACGAACGTCTGTGATGAATGTGAGCACGGAATTTGTTTGTGCCGGATTTTCTTTTGTTCTTTATTGAATTCTCCTTCGGTTATCGCATATTGAGGAGGTTATGATATTATGATTTGTAAGTCTCGCCTTTTACGAGGGGCCTGGAGTTTTGTGGAATTCTACCCACACTTTGCGATACTTCCGTGTGAAATGTCTATAAAAGAGAAAAACGCGCAATGGCAAACGTAAAAAATGTAAATGATTTATTTTTCACTATAGATAGATAGATAGAAAACACTTTATTGACTACCACACGGAATATTACAATAACAAAAACTAAACTTATTTAAGGCAATAAAATGGGCGGCCTTATCGCTAATAGAGATCTCTACCAGGCAACCGTTGGATGGACTGGACTATAAATAAACAGAGAAGGGGCATGTAAGTGTGGTGTATTTATATAATTACATACTTACATATATATACAAACAAAACAATTACTGATATAAATATATACATACATATGAACTCAATAGATAAACACATAAACAGTATAAAAAAATCAACAATACAGAAATGATTACGTACAACAGCACGACAAATAATGTTTCATGACCATGTTTTTGAAGATGGGAAGAGTCTTGGCCTTTCTGATATCTACAGGCAACGCGTTCCACAAGCGGACAGCCTGCACTGTAAATGACTTTCCATAGAAGGTAAAGGAGTGAACAGGAATTTTGTGTTGATTGGTATCTGAGGAGCGTAAGAGTCGAGGGTTAGAGGGATAGAGAAATTCAAAGCGTTCCTTGAGATAAAAGGGAGTTGAAGGAGAGAACAGAATATTATAGAGAAGAATGAGAATGTGAGCATTCCGGCGAAAACAGATTGTGTAACGGGACAGAAGGTCATTCTGTTATAATTCACAATTATTATGGTATGCTTGGGTACAAACCTTATTAATATCACGTAGGCATACATGGGTCATTCTTATCAGAACAGATTTACCAGCAATTCTATCTCAGATCTTTAATTATTGAATAAAATAGTGCGTAATTCATTACAATGTAAATAAATAAAGCATTTGTCATAACAAACTATACCATAGACGGATTATGGCAGATGTATGTCATTGTCAAGGTCCTTGAGTGAAAGCTAGCAAAAAGTAATTAATACTAAGTTTATAGACTATGGTTTAGAAATATCTTACGACTCATAGAGTATAATAATAAATAATACTGGATTTGAATTAGTAAGATTAAATAGAATTTGATTCTATAAGATAGAATAATCTATCCTTCTATTAATATATTATTGATGGAATGATTTGGGACGGGAAGATCTCTAAGGAGGTTGAATTCGAAAGAGTAAACAATTAAATAGCTATATAAAAACAATATTAAAACTAGAATACATAAATTAAAATCTATTTATGTTAACGATATAATATATAAATCATGAAATAACTACATAAAGATGGGAATAAATTGAAATTTTAATTAATCTAGAGTAAAGAGGTTATTTAGCTATACCACGGAGGTTGGTACGTAATGGAAAGACTAAATCTGCTATCGACGAAGAGTCAGTATGAATATTACTGTTGATATAATTTTATCTAATTCAGACTTTTACCTAGTAATAGTATAGAGAAATATCTCTCAAGGCTCAGAATTAAGCTATCCAAATTTGATATTATTCATGAAATTAAAGTTAAACTATTCATATAATTGGTATACCTATCACACATTATCAATCTTCTTTACTCTACGGACCTAACAAATAAAATCACAACATATCGTATTAGATAATAATTATTAGGGTCGAGTAGGGTAAAATTCTTGTGTTGTAGGATTAGGGAACTTCGCCAAGTAGGATAGGAGTAAGGCAGGGCTCTTCTATGTATCCAGTTGCATTCTAAGATGCGATACTAGAAGGTTAACCAGTGGATGGATGGTATGTGAGTTGCTTGCAGACAAAAGTAAAGTAAATGCCCTTGAATGTGTTGGACCGACCTACTACATGGACGTTTTGATAAAAGATTAAGCCCTCTGATACTCCTTTGCTGAACCATGACAGACATACTAATTACTGAAGTAAATGTTTTGTTTGTTGTCAAAATTAAATTAGAGTTCCTTTCGGACATGAAATTGTCCATTGCGGAGGAAGGCTGTCCAGGTCACATGGAAAGAAACCTACTAAAGCTAGCGAGGAGGGGCTAGTGATCTAAGCCGCAATAAAAATATATCAATGTAGGACCAGAATGACATAAGCTGCTATTAGGAAGTATTAATATAGAACAAGAATGGTTACCTTGCTTAACTATTGAAACTACCAAAACTATTAACTATAACTAAGAAAGAGACTGTGTCTGTCTGTCTGTTTCGTTTCTCGGCTGAACTGATTTTGATTGATTTTGATAAACTATTAACTAAGAAAGAGACTGTGTCTGTCTGTCTATTACGTTTCTCAGCTGAACTGATTTTGATGGATTTTGATAAAAAATAGATCGACTTTGGGGAATGATTTAGGCTGCTGTTTGTGTGGATATCACGCATGCGGAGCTTGATATTATACAAAGTAACAATTCATGACAAGAACTAATATTGTATTTAAATATTGAAATAACTTAAACTTAACTTATAATAAGGTTTCACAGTAATACTAGATTGGATATAATACTTATTTACTTTATGCAGTTTGTAATATCACTAAAGGACAATAATTAATATAATTATAAAATAAATATCGAACCTACGCTGTGGTGGTACGCTGTGGCAAATCAAAGATATTCTTCATTATAGATGATGATTACTTCTAATAATAAAGTTTATAATATTATAAATACATATCTCAACATCATTCTCTTAAAGAATCAGAGTTACTATATTAGAAACACAACGTAGGATTTTAATCACAAACCCTAGACGGATCATTGGTCAAATTAATAATAGATCAAAGTATGTTTAGGGATTTAAATTATTATTATATAATACTATTTAGTTATTTGGGGTTAATTAGGTACTTTTAATTAGTAGAGAAGGCGAAAAAAAAAAGTTAGGTTCATCGAGGAGTAGTAGTAGGGGAGGGGCGTTACAATTGGCAACCACTTGAGTTTATTGCGAAATTCAGAAATGTGGTCATATTTGCGTAAACCAAATATGAATCGTATACAATAATTTTGGAGACGCTCAAGCTTATAAAGTTGCTCTTCATTGATGCCGAGATAGCAGGCGTCAGCATAATCAAGGATTGGAAGAAGGAGGGATTGCGCAAGCGCAATTTTAGCACTATATCCATTTGTCTATCTGTTTGTCCATCTCTAATGAGTGCTCTCGCTCGCAAGTACTAGTCTTCTCGTGTGTAGTCTAAAACGTGCTTGACCTATTTAATTGGTCATAAAGAAAAAAAAAATTAAACTTTTTTTTATACAAAAATTATATAATAATATGTATAATAATGTCTTTTCATATTACGCACTAAATTGTCAAGTAATACAGACATATAAACAAACGGTACAATCAGTACAATACAAGAATAGATAAAAAGTCAGTAAATCAGAAATCATACTATATAAATTCCAAACCTTAGTTTTACGCTGGCTTATTTAAACTCTTCTAGGATTTTAGGTAAAAAAGATTCCATCATGGACTCACTAGCTATTTAATAGCAGCCTGGCTGGGTACAAATCCTTGTGGTTTTATCTTCTGTACGACAAAATCAATTAACATTCTTCCAATCTATTTCCAGTCTCTGTAGCAAATAAAATAAAGTGCAGTTGCTGGCTCATACTTTGGCACAGACAATGAAATTTTTGATTTTGATTAAAGCGCTCGTGGAATGCTAAGTCGTTGCTTGCTTCAAAAGGCACGTCAAATAATCGGTTTCGGTTTAAAAAAGTTGTTAGCCATATCGTCAATTCTGATAATTGACAGATATCACATATCATTCAACGACAAAAACGCGAAAGAAGAAATACAGAGACTTATTGCTATGAACTGAAAGAAGTTCTGGAGTTTTAAAGAAATTAGCAGCCTATCTCTGCATATAAAATTACTAGACACCTGCGTCCTACCCACTTTAACCTATAAATACCAAACATGGAACTACTCTAAAGTTGTTAAATCATAACTTATCACTTGCATGGGATAGAAAGGAGCATTTTGAAAATATAAATATACACAAAATCAGAAGTTAAAGAATAAGAGATCAAACAAAAGTCAGAGTCTTCATGGAAGTGGGTAATTAGCTCGATACATTGAAAAATTATGGACTATAGATGCAACCGGATGGACTGAACGGTAAATGAAGACCAAGGTCAACCAAGATAAACTGACGACATCGTAAAAACAGCTGGGAAACAGTGCATGAAATAAGCAGATGACAGAGAAATATGGAGTAATGGAAAAGGCCTATAACAAAACCGGATTCCTATCCTCAACTAAAATAAAATATATATACAAATGATAAAATTGAAATTAAAAAAGGCTATCTCATCATCACCATCATCAGCCTGTGTCAGTTCACTCCTGGAAATAGGCCTCTCTCATGGGCCACTCCCACTGAGCTCGATCTTCAGTTCTCCTCCTCCAGTCCCTGCCTACTGCTTTACGGATATAATGACCGCGGCCTCCACTCAAGAACAAGTCTGCCTTTTTAAATATATATGAGTATTTTATTAGTCATCTGGTCACCATAATGAGCTATGCTTAGTTTAGAGCTAGATGAAGAAGAAAGAAAAAAAGAAAACATTTAATCTATCCACCACTCGACATACAACAGAAAAAATTAGGAATAGGAAGTTTACAAAACAACAATTACAATAATAGTCTTAAAATAAATTTCCTAGTATCTAGTACATGTGGTGGCGAAATGGTACTCAGCTCAGCATAATGCTGCTGCATGTTATCATGTGACAGCGCTGGTCTTCCGCTGAGGCCAGTGTTGATTTCATGGAAATCTTGACTCGATTCAGGGCTTACCTACTATCATTTTTTTTTATTAAAGTAACTTAAAATATAAAACAAACTACACAAGATACATTAACAAGATACAACATCAAAAACCTCACAATACAAATAAATAGGTACTTAGAATATGAACACAAAGCCAAAACAGAAATAAAAAACAGCAGTAGTAATAAGATGAGTATTTTACAAATATTACAGAACAAACTAAGAGGACAGTTGCAAGAACTAGCTTCCCCTATGCCAGGGCTGATCTATTTGTATGGAAAAAATATGTTGCTTTAATTTTACTTTAAAAAGATTAACATTCATAGATGGTGTTGTGAGCTTTGTTCACCAATATTTATTTAATTGATAATAACAAAAACAAAATATTAAATTGATAGGTAGTGTGCATGCAACATAAATACGTAAAGAAAATAAATAAATTAAATTGAAATTAGCTAGTAGGTAAATAAAAGTTGAAAAGTTGGCTACTCCTGCATCACAATGGCATAGGAACAAGGGTTTTCAAAATACTCGTAGGTTTGGTTAGTATGGTTTAAACTACACATGTTTTTTTTTAAATAAACTATTTACGTTTGCCAATGGCAACTTCAAGGCGAGCATGGAAGAAATAGGAAGGAGCATTTCCAATAAAACAAACAGAAACCAGAAACAACACTGTATAAAAAAGTGAACTAGGTAGATTTAAGTAAAACTGTAATATTGTTACAGAATAAAAGGCAGTTATTATTGTTATTATTACACTTACGTGTGCCACGTCTAAAGCGCGTGACTGTAGAATTTTAATAACCACTTGATGTATACTATCACAAAGCAGTGCCCTCGTTGGCTCGGCTGCGTGGGTTGATGCCAAAAAGTTCAAAGCTTCATAATATTTGAATGATATATTCACTTAAATTGTGAATGTGCAGTATCTTTTTGAATTTGAAATAGTTTTTAGTGACACAACCTAGACCAGTTTTTGTAAAGATCATATCAGAATCATATCAGTTCGGCGACTCAAGATCTGACAAGCAGCCTAATGGAAAACAGTCGTATGGTCTGGCCATTTTATCACAACGGTTTAATCGTTGCGGCCATTAATCTCATTTGATCTATAAACTTAAATATCTATATAGATATTTGTTTCATTGATTATTTGATTCTTGCAAATAACTATCAATTTTAATTATTATAACGACCTTACTTATAAACGTCTCCTAATTTCTGTCAATTAATTACAGTTTAAAATAGTGCTACCCGATATCAGATAGTGACTAACAGTGACAAGGTGAATCATAAGATATGTTCATACAGTTTATAATTGTTGGGAGGTGTTTACATGTAAATGTTTACATGTAAACGCTGTAAATGTTTATGTTCATAAGTTTGTTTGTCGTTGAATACGCTACAACGGATAAACGGATTAGGATGACATTTGAAACACAGAGAGTCTGTGACCAGTAAATAGCATAAGCTACTTTATATTTAAGTACCTTGCGCGCAAAACCGCGGGTGAAAATTTGTTAAATAAATTTCTTTGTGGCAATTCACACATTAACCATTCATCCCCAAACTAAACCTATCTATGTTATAAGCAGTTATTTAGAAAAGCAGTTGATAGAAACCTAATGCTGGTTCTACGTACTTACCTTTGTTCAGTTTGCAGCATTGGTTTGAACAAAGCTCTATTTGAATCGACACGAATTTTTCAATTCAAAGGCTCTGAAGAATTTTGGCAAGCATCCTCTTTACTCTGCCAGATCGTATACATCTATCAATTTCAATTTAACAAAATATAGGCGTTTTATTATTTAGAACTGTTATGTTCAGCTGACGGCCTTGTGGTTTGGTAACATGGGATTGGCAACCCGAGTGACGCCGCGTGCCAAGCTAGTAAAGGCTATCTCTTGATTTTATATTGGATGCTAGAAAAACGATGGCAGTTAAGTATGTAAAAAATTAGTTACTTTTATGATATCTGTTACAAAGATAAAATGTAATACTATAATTTATTTGCTGATAAATAATCCAAATGGATAAAGCTACTAACCAAAGTAATTATTGTGTAACGTGTCTAAGAATAGGTACCTATTAATTTTGATAAACATGGGTTTTATTCACGAATTATTTTGTCAATGGAGATACCGACACTGTTCGCAGTCAGTGTGAACCGTGAACTCGAGCGGCAACGAACAAACCGCAGATAAAACTCACCCTGATAAATATTCTCTAAATAAATCGAAATAGTGTCGGTGCCTCCAACTATAAATAATACGTGTTTAAAATCCGTGTTAATCAAGATGTATAATATGTGTTAAGCCCATAAATTAATATAAATAATAAGTTGAATTGAATTAGATTAATTAAACAATCACATTTATCTGTGTTAGAGGATATCATAAAATGTTAATGAATACATTACATAAAATAATTAAACACAGGTTAATTTGTATTTGTACGAATGGCAAGACAAGAAATCATTGATTAAATGTAGTTAGGTACGAGTATATTTTTTTTATATGCAAAAGCTTTGCCAATTATATAGAACAGTGCGAACCGTGAACTCGAGCAGCAACGAACGGACCGCGGATCAAACACACCCTGATGAAGATTCTCTATAGATGAATTGATACAGTGTTGATGCCTTCAACTATAAAAATAAAATCCGTATTTATCAAGATGTATAATGTGTATAAAGTCTTTAGATCAATGAGTATATAATAAATTGAATTGAATTAGATTAATTAAAATACTATATTAAGAATAAAAATAATTCCTGGAAACTCAACTTAAAACCCAGATTATTTTGGTATGAAAAACCATTAGTGTTTGAAGAAAAATATTTACTCAAACTAATATAACCAGACCGAGAACTTTTTCATCAGAATACTAAGCGAATAATATTATTCTCTAGCTTTTGCAACGAAAGATGATAAAAGTGCCTAGATTCGTTTGTGAATCGCAAACAAACTGGAATAGATGGATTTTCATATTTTATGAGGCTTGACACACACATCAGCTTTTCATTTTATGAGTTACTGTAATTTGTTTATTTTTTATTTGTTTCTATTTACAAAGATATACATAAGACTAGCTGGTGCCTGCGACTTCGTCCGCATTTTTTTTTGAAAGGAATTGTAGCCTAAATCCTTCCCTAAGATGCAATTTATCTCCTTGCCAAATTTTATTGATAAATTTTAAACCAATCACACCCATTAAAAAGTTTCCTTACAAACATTCACACCCTATTTTACTTCTTTACTATCTTGAAAAATCCTGAAACACATGTTCATTTGTTTTGCATTTTAATTATTCATATCAAGTTTCAAGTAAATCGCACTACGCGTTAAAAGTTTCATACATTCGTTTTCACCCCTTTTCACCCTCTTAGGGTTTGAATTTCAGAAGATCCCGCCTTAGTGGGTGGTTTTGCTATAAAAGGAAGCTACCTTCCGAATTTCAGCTTTCTAGCTTCAGCGGTTTCAGCTCGACGATGATGAATCAGTCAGTCAGATTATGCTCTTTTATAGGTATAGATAGATAGTGTGTCGGTGTATCTGTGTATGTGTCTGTAGCATCGTATGAACGAATGAACTGATTTCAATTTAGTTTTTTTTTTGTTTGAAAGGTGTCTTGATCAAGCGTGTTGTTAGCTACGAGTATTATTCAAGTAAATTTGTTCAGCTATATGAAGATCTCCAGCTCTTTTCCAGCATATGAAGGATGAATGTGAGCAACTTCTATAGGTCTGATTGATTGGAAATTTAGTATCCTGTTACTTCAATGGTATTGCAAGAACATGGTTAGCTTGACCTGATGCTGATGCATTACCTGGAATCGGGAGTTGGGAATACGGGATACCCAACTCCTTACTAACCAATGGCAGAGGTATCGTGTTTGAACTCATTAGAATCGTCTCAAGATAGACATTTTTTTTTTTATGGCGCAGTGGGCCAAGACCCGGCTAAGACGCAGCAATTTGCAGTTTCGATCACTCCGCGAGACAAACGCTTTTATGATCTGCAGGTGTTTGTCTCGAGTCTGGGTGTTTATTAAGTAAAATAATATATGTATTTACTCAAAAAAAATTATATCAGTCATGTAGTACCCATAACATATAACCTCTCCGTACTTTTGGATCTGATGCTGAGTGAAATATCCGGTATTATAATATATTTATTATTTATTAATAATAAATATCGAAAACCTTTACCTCTGACATTCATTAAATTATTCATTACATAAATAAATAAATAAATAATCCCGGACATTTCACACTGCATCATCTGGCCCTAAAGTAAGTAGAGCTTGTGTCATGGGTACCAAACATGACTGATATACTACTTATACACTTTTTTTTAGTAAATACATACATATTATACATATAAACACCCAGACCCGAGAAAAATACTGCAGATCGTACAAACATTTGTCCCGCAGCGAGAATCGAATCCGCAACCTTCTGCGTCTCAGCCGGACCTTAGCCGACTGCTCCACAGAGGTCGTCAAACATCACATCGTCATTGGTATAATAAAAATAGTTTTAAAAACATTAATATCCTTATTAATTAAACCGAAACCTTCCTGAAGCGGTTACTATTGGGTTAACTTGTTAAGATTTATGAAGCTGTTTACTTTTGAATTTGAACGAGACAGGCAAAAAACAACAGCACGTCCATTTGCCTGTCCGAAATTGTACCAACCGCTGATTGCGTGATCAACTGTTCCAAAAACTTATTTGGCATTGCTCCAAGATGTAGCTTAAACAATAAATAAAGCTGGTTGCCTAAATGATATTGGTAAGTGTAGTCTACGTGATTTTAAAATAATCGCGGTGATTTTATAGTTTCGCCAGACTAGTTAAAATTTCTTAAATACAAACAACCTTATTTTGCTCATTTAAAGTCCAAACTAGAGTAACATTAAAATAATAGTTTTTAAAGAAGTTAGAATTATTATTTTGTATAATATATATATAATACATTGAATTTATTTTCCTTGGATTTACCGCAGTTTTATCAAAATTTCTTCACAACACTGACTAACACCACATGCTCGTTTCAGGCTTGGTAGATCTCATTTGATCTCTAGTTACTTACCTACTTTTAACAGTGTTTTTAATAGCTTCAACAATGAAATAATCTTTAAATAATAATCGATTAGTCCAAGACATTTCCCCTAACTATTGCGCAAAATGTAAGTATATGCCTGTATTTGTCATTTTGTGCAGTATTCCGTAGTTCGTTTGGGTTGCAAGCCCATCGCTTCATATTAGAAATACGAACCGAGGACAAACACCTACCATATTCTTATTCTAACAATAATATCAAAAAATCGTATTTTGCAGAATTTTAAAAGTATTGGTACATTAAAGTTGTTACTCAGGCCCATATTTCAGAACCTTGGCACATCGATCGAGCAAGCGATGATTTGAACTGCAGTTTTTTTGTCAGGAAATGTATGCTAAACTCTTTTAAATCTTGAGCTGATTTTTTTCTTAGATATGGATCTCAGTGTAGCTATCTCAGTACTAAAAATAATGTAAAACAGCAGCTATTTGATTTCTGGACTGTGCGATAGTCCTGGTGCCAATATGGCCAGGGTCACCGTGTTATCTTACAACATTAATTCGAACTAATGGACTGATGTTTTGCATTGTTCTTGGACAAACGCGGTCTGTAAATAACCTAATGAAAGATCTTTCCTTATTTAACTAGCTTTTGTAGCGTTTGTGGTTTTACTCGTATTGTCAAAAGATTTTTTTTTTTCAGAAAACATTTTATATTATTTAACTGAACAATGAATATAATGAATTATTTTCTAATGTAGTAAATTTAAGAAGATAATTATAATATATAAGTATATAAACGTAAGTCTTATAATGTCTGCAAGATTGAAGGCCGACGCACAACAATCGCGAGTCGACATTATTATTTTATCATTTCGGTTCTGTACAACATAATAAATGAACACTTAAATATTTATCCCCTTCTTTTTAACAAATGTAAATCTAAAACCGGTGAATGGCTTAAGACACTAACCTATACTGATACGGAAGACCTATTGGTTCTTCTTAAGTAACACATGAACACGAACGCATAAACACACACCCACACTCGAACACATTAACAAACACACCCACATACACACACTTACACAAACACACCCTACTTTACCTAACTACATGTTGTCAATGTATAATGTTAAGGAACTTTGTATATTTTCTCAGAGGAGAGCGTTGATGTCTGCGACACAGTTTTACACTTCTGCAGATGTCATCGACTTTCAATGTTTATGTACCTGTTGTTATCTATTCCAAATAACATGTTATTATTATTATTTTATTATATTATATTATATGTTAAGGATAATATTCCGATCCAAGCGAGTTAATATTACGGTGTAGATAATTAGGTAATTTTGTTGTAAATTACATACATTTTGAGAAACCCGGGTTAACTCACGTGTTATTTGGTCTATGAAGACACCGACACTGTTTCGATACATCTAGAGAACCTTCATCTTCAGTTTCAGGTTCAGTTTGATTTGCGGTTCGCTTGCTTTCGCAATTTATTTATTTAAAACTACAGAGGTTTCTTAAATATAGTAAGTTTAAACTTGATTTACACTACCTCTTTTGTTTGCTATATGCTAGTTCTATACTTAATTCACAAAATAAGATTCGATCCTTTCTAAAGTACTAAATCACTTAAATTATTGTACGAGTTCCCATGTTCATAATCAGTGAATTACCTTACAAAATCTCCTTTATTTATTATTTAATTTTATGATACTCCAAGCACGAGTACTCCAAGCTACATAACATCCTAATTCGAGTCAACGATCAATCATGACTTCTGACGTTAACGTCAATTTTATTATGAGTATCGTCCCGAGGTTCTTTCATAAAATAATAATAACATTGGTCATAGAATCGAAACTAAAATGTAAATAAAAGCAGCGCCGAAAAATTGTCCAAAGGTAAATCAGCAATTAATATTTTGAGTAAAATCATTTTGCTAAGCGAGTTTTAGATGCACTCAGAAATAAGGCTAGAGTTACACTTGTACTAGTAAAATCGCCACGTCTACAACCACAAGCAGGTTGATCGCACTGCGCTTGGGCACAAGTTTCCCATAAAACGTGAATATTTAAGATAATATATAGATAAGAAGAACAAGTGACGATTTATTTGTTTTTTTTATCCTAATAATAAAATTTTAGTTCTGTCTGTGAAATATGTGAACTTACTCTATGACTGTTGCAAATAAACTATTTCTATTTTCATAGTTTTTATGAGTCACATTCAACCAAAGCTTATAGTCTATGTCATGATTCTTATTATAAGTTTCATTTCTACACATTATTTGGTGATAGGGTCTTGATCCAATTGATGAGATCCAATAAAAGTAAGGGTCATCGTACAATACCAAAGTCCTATAGAGATTTTTAATCAAAGTAATATTGAATGGGATCTAAGTTTGAAATGCTACTAATCTTCTTTGTGATAAAATAGGAATTTAGAGAGACAAACAAACCTTCTAATAACTGGCCGTAGATGTGGTCAAACAAAAGCTCTGCATTTCGAACGTATCATAGAGATTATCATAGAGTTTTAACAAAAAATTAATAAGCAATGAACGTTATTATTATTTGGTTTATATGACTAATAGCCTTTTAACAAAAAAAAAGGTACACGACGACCAATGAAAGCCATTCAATTGTATCAAAATTATAAATATACATTAAAATATTTAATAAAAAAATACTAAATTGATCTTGCACTTTGTTTTTGAGATTTTATTTCGTCAAACCTATTTCTATTTTAAATTAGTACCTATAGAGTTTTTTTTATTTTCTACAAACTCAATTCTACTTCACTGCATACACTAATAATTTCTAGGAATCATTCCAGTGTAAAATAATTTAATGGATCGCAGAAAGTAATTACGGAAACGTCCCCGGGCTTAAGTTTGACAAGGTGGCATCTCGGGTGGCAAGGTCTAAAGGCCTGATTGACATGGGACTTTTGCGAATTAGAAATGTAATTGCAACTTTTTTGTAAGTCTAACCTACACTGTTGATTGGTTGTATGAAGATGAATGTGGTGTGGTGCACGAATAAAAACCAAATTTAATTTGATTCTCGGGTTTAGAAGGTATCGGCACTTAAATTCACATAGCATGTAAGACGATTCAAATCAGTCCTTATAATTGTATTATAAAAACAGACTTGGTCTTTTGAATTTAATAAAGAATATAATATACATGGCGTCCTATACGCGCAGGTTTTATATAGCAAAAAAAATCTCAGAAAAATATTATAGGTTAAATATACGTCTTAGAGTAAGAATATTATAGAAACACGTGTTGTGAGCGCTCTCTTTGTCTCTTTAAATTTGTCTCGGGTCTGGGTGTTTCTATGTATATAAAGTATAAAAAAAAAGATAAGTAGTACCTATAACAGTCATACATATGACACAAGCTCTGATTACTTTGGTGCCAAATGATGTTGTGTGAAATGTCCGGGATTATTTATTTATTTAGGTGACATCTCATTCATAGGATGTCGCACCTACTGAAGTTTTTACTCTACACGAGCTAACCCTTGTATAGATCTTGAACGCTACAATGCTACTATCTCTAGGATCCCAAAGCCATCATAAAATGAGGTAAGATTTATCTTAAAATGTCATCGCATTTCTAACGAAACTTTGGATTTTCTTAATTTTTTCGCTATTAATTCACTCTTAATTATTGTGGCGCTGGTTTAAACATGGCCTTAATGTCGCTATTTTATAAATGAATAACTTATATACTCGTAAGAAAAATAGAGTACACCAACATCCTTTATAATAAAAAATGCGCTCATTAGTAAACTCATTGTTGTTTTGGATTAGATGTAAATTGTTTATTTTATCAAGTTGTATGCGTGATTTCAAAAAATATGTATCTCTCTCAGGTTCAGTAACAAACATCTTAATTTGTTTTCGCTCATAAAATTCCCGGAAAATTGCTATAATACATCTTCTACGAAATTTCTAAAGAAATTATACAATCTTGCCACAGAAATTCTATCGTGGTCGGTGTAGAGGAGCCAGGACAGTGGCGCCATTGAATTACTTCTTAGAAATTTACACCAAATACGCGCTTTGAATGTAAATGTAGTGAGAGGGTTATCATGGGACTATTTCACTAGGTTATAAGTGTTGCGACATGCCGCTTACAAGATGTTATTAGGCTATTCGTCTATCACATAATCATATGATTAGTTAATGTTGCGTTAGTATATGATCTGTCCTTAATAATCGAATGGTAATTAATTTATTTATTTTTCATAGGAAAACTAACAGTCTTTTGAATGTACAGATTATAACTAAACATAGCTATAGATCAATTAAGTATTAGATGTATAAATGTTTATTGCACTTATGATGTTACATTTATATATTTACTAGTTGCTGCCCGCGGCTTCGCACGCGTGTTACCTACATAAAATGTAGCATAAGACCTTCTCCAAGGTCCCATCTATCTCTATACCAAAATTCATAAAAATCGGTTCAGTGGTTTAGGCGTGAAAACGGGACAGACAGACAGACAGAGCTACTTTCAAATTTATAATATTAGTAAGGATTGTCAAACATAAGCCCTGTTAGGGCATACACAGCAATATATCACCAGGGTGCTATTATTTTACTTTAGTAACTAATTTCCAACCTTCTTAAATAATATTTGTACATAAAAAAAATATTTATTGTACACACACACATTGAACACATTTAGAAACATACTTATTATATGGCATGTACACAGGCGAGCTTAACCCTAAGAAGAGTTCTCTTACAGCAAACCTTGGGAAATGAATATATTATAAACTAGTGGTGGGTATGATGCGTACAAAAATATATAATTATTTGTTTTATTTTATTTATTATGTCTTTTTGAAATGAATAACAGTTCATGTTTTTTGTATGTTGTAACATTATCTAGATGTTGTATCACACCCTGCCAAATAAAGTACTAATTATGTGCTGCTCTCTGTACTCTGTACCTACGATGTGCTGCTTTGTTAAACGAAAAATTAGGTGCGATAAGTGGCATGACTCCGTTGCTTCTAGCATCGTTTGCAGGAACATCTGAGCAGAAACACAAAATAAGCATTTTCCGATAAACTCCCTTGTAATTCAAAGGTATTACGAATTACTGTCACGTTTTCGATACGATGCTGGGTTATCATTTTTATTTAATTTGTCTTTGGATGTAGCTTAATACGAGAAGATTATATTTACTGGCTTGTGTCGTGCCAAATCCTTTACGAAAAATATATTTACTTTAGCGCAATCATTTGGAATAAATACATTTTCTTTATATAATATTTATTGTTGCAATAAGACACGTGACTGTTTTTGTATTAAAAATGTGTTTGCTGAGTTTGGTTATAACATTGGAAACACAATGGAAACTAATGTTATAATCATTATTTTTCAAGGCTAATATTATGACCTTATGTGACTTAGTTATGTTGTTTAAATAAATATGTTATGTCCTTGTCATTCTATGATATCAGATTTAAACAATAAATTATCTAATGAGAGTATCTTAAGATAAAACCAAATACTGAAAAAGTTCAATATTGTGGATTGACATTATCTATTGAAAATACTATTATCATATCCATAGCGTAAAAACTTTGTCTCTTTTACACAATCGTGCAAGATGTAAACACGTAATAAAGCTTTGAACATGCCAAATATCAATTCAGTAATTTTACGCTTTAGCTGTTTAAATACACTATCAATGTCAAATATTCAATCTGTTGCTAGGTAGACTTATAAAATGTTGGTTCTGACATTTGTATGTACAACGAATACAGATAAGCTCGTGTAAAGCCTTGATTTTCTAGCATGCAGAAACCGTCAAAATAACGTTCGTATAGAAGACGCGATAGACAGCTAAGTGAATATTGAGTAAATATGATATTACTAGAGATACACAACAACTTTGTTCGCGTTATGTTATAGGTACAGCAAAAAAAACTGATTTTCATAGAACCAATAAATAAAATAAATAAATAAATAATTCCGGATATTTCACACAGCATCATCTGGCCCCAAAGAAAGCAGAGATTTTGTTATGGGTGTGGTACCCATAATGTTTGATATACCTACTACTTACATACTTTTTTTTTGTGAATACATACACATTATACATATGTATGTATAATGTGTATGTATTCACAAAAAAAATATTATGTGTTGCATTAGTATGTACTAAGAACAAAAATAAATTATATACCCCTCAGTATTTATTATAATATAAATGACTATAATTGTTGATACATGGCCTCATCGTGCTCTACTCACAGACACATAACTAACAGATTATCAATGTCTATATTAGGGTTTACGGTATGAAATTGCCGTTTTCTACTGGAAATTTAAAATATTTGTTTTTCTAGGATTTAGTATATTTATTAAATCAAAGTATTTATCCTCATTATCTATACATTTTTGCAAACTTAATTAAATTGTTGCGGCTTTCTTTTCGGACTGGACTAGTAAGGTTGTTTGACAATCCGTGACAGCGTTACACGCACTTTTGGCTAGCGCATTATGGTACTCGACCGAAAAATATTTAAATTATTATATATAATATATTATAGTATTAATAATTAATTACCAACATAGCATTTCTAAAACATAAACTATGTCAAAAGAATATAGAATGATTGCAGTCCCACTCGACGAGCCATGATTTAAGTTTACTGTTGAAAGGTTTAGGCTGAGTGCTTGTACAATATCCTCTGGCAGACGGTTATAAACGGCAAGGTCCCAAGATGTAGGTTAGCCGCTCCGATTAAGCGAGCCTGTAGGTTATCGTGGCGAGCTTGCCAGCACCAGGTGTGTTATATATACGAGCTTGCCCATCTCCACGCGTCTTAAACACTTTCCTCACATACATTGCAACTTGAAGAATGACAATCGACGGTAGTATGTGTATCCTTAGTAAGATGAAATTGGGTCTAGCTGACGTTTCCAGCGTCACTCCTGCGATCGCTCTTACAACAAGTTTCTGCATGAGGAATGCGCGCTCCCCATGGTTATGATCCAGATATATGTACATATCGTCTGTCATAGAGAGTAGATCGATTCCTGGGAATCAAGCGTGCGTTTGTAAATTTGAATTTCAAAGAGCTCGTCACTAAAAGTTGAGATGCGAAGCTGAAAGTCAACTCGTTCAAGTAAAATTTACACCGAAATGTAACACTATAGGTACTATAGCAGCCAAACGCTTGCCTATCGCGAAGCAATTAAATGAGCTCTATTAGTTATCAAAATATTTAATCTTTATATATATCTAGATCTTACTGCTGATCAATAGCTTCCTTTTATAAGTTGCCTGAAAGAGATCGCTTTCAGCAATAAGATTGAACAATTTAATTTATATTATTTCGTCGTGTTCTCTTTGTGTACAATAAAGTGTTAAACTATCTACCTAAAGGAGAACCTCTACACATTCGCCGCGGTCGAGGAGAAAAAAAAATACAATATTTAATACTGTTCATAATTCATTGATTTATAGCAGTCCACTAGACGTACTCGTAGGCCTATCTAAAGGTGACACTGAAAGCCGCTTTTCAGTTCTTTTCATTCACAATATGAAAACTGCAGTGCGCAAATCATTGCTCTATCTACCCAATTTAAAACAATTCCGGTATCTAAAAGAAAAACAAATAAACCTGTAATATTTTTCACAAAACAAACACTACTGACTGACAGAGTAAAGACCAGCTGCACCCAAATTAATTAACTTGTAATGAGTTCTGCCAACAACTTTATATTGCACAGTTTTAATGCGGAAAATGAATTGGCACTTGAACTTTTGAATTATTTTTATCACATTAACTTTTGAACAAACCAACGCGCCCAAACGCGACTGCAATGCGGATGTATCGAAGTTTTGCATACGTACTAAAAGCTTAGAAAAGAAATAGCCTTAGCCTAGAGTTTCAAAAATTGCCTTAGTATGAAAAGCCCTATTTCAATAGTATCAATGCATGACACTTGAAGCTGTCTCTTAACAAAAATAGTATGAGTTTGCAGAATGGAATTCATAAATGTAAACTCCTTGGATAGCAATAGTTTATTATCAAATTTAAAATACATTTTTTTTGTTTCATTTTATGGAACAGCGAGTGTTTTTTTTATTCAAAAGCCGCGTAATTTATGTATCGATGGCGATAGTAAAACCGTGCACATTACAAATCAGTGTAAAACTACGAAGGTCTTAAACCTTTACGCTCAAAGAATATATCTGGTTCTCTTGAGATTTGAAGTAATAAATCTCTTCTGTATCACGGGAGACCTCCGTTTGTTTTTTATCAAGATCTTGGCTTCAAACGGCCACAGTTCCAGCAGTAAAGAATGTTGAATACTGTAAGTTTTATGTAATGTTTTTGCCGTTTAGTTTGTGAATAGAAAGTTTGGTAAAGTGATCTTATAAATTCTTAGTGTTTGGACTCCGGAGACATGAAAAGGGTGATTGATGTTTATCCATTATGCCATGTTTATGGTAGACTTAGTAAAGTGAGCAACGCGGCACACAAGGCTTAAATTTAGAAAGCTTTCGATGTTTCTGGAAATATTGGCAAAATAGTAGTATTTTGACCTGTAGTATTGTTCTCATTGGCTAGTTTTCCTGCTAGTTTACTTGAACTGTGTTTGAAGGGTTTTTTGTCGTTTCGTCGACTCCCTATGGTGTATTTAGTGGGAAGAGAACTATTGGTCACGACTCGTTTATGTAGATTGATAAGCCGCCTAGGGTAACTCACTTTGTACATTTTTATTGCATGCTTTGATAGACGTACGTGAGAGTGGTTTTAGTAGAAAACAACGAACGATTGTCTATCAAGCTTTGATAAACGAGAGAACTTGTTTTATTCGGAAGAAAAACAACAAGTTTATTAATGTATATATTTATTAAACTAAATATTACCAAGCAAAAATAATAAAAACGTATTAATAAATAACATAAATTACATGTCTTGCAGCTCAGTTGGTAGTAGTTCTGCCTTCTGCGCTATAGGTTGATGGTTCGGTCCCCATCCAGGTTAAACATTTTTGATGTACATAAATTATGTTTTATGTATGTATTTAACATAAATTATATTTATCTGTGTTCTATATTATAAGCTTTGTTTCGTTTGGGACTATATTGTATTTTGGAAATTTTCCGGGAATATTTATCTTAAACATTATTCAATTTTCTGCTAAATAAACCGATTTGGAATTAATATTTTAAATCAATTTGGATTACGTGGCCGCGTCTGCATTCTCATTAAACACATTAAATTACATTCGGCTGTTACCGCAATGTGTTGTAATCCCCTGTAAGGATTAGCATAGCGCCAACAATGTTACATACTTTACATATGAAGCGGACAATCCGAACATCCGCTTTAGTTCTAAAGTCCGCATGGGATCTAAAACGTTCAACCTGTTTGTCAGATACTGATCTTACCGTTTTTTAAAAATCTAGTAGGTTTTAAGTTTACGCTAAAATATTATATTAATATGTAGTCGTAATCAATGGTGTTTTTCAGAGTATAAACTACTGATATCTTTTTTATTATGCAAACATACCATCCTTCCGCGGTCAAAATGTTGTGTGATTTGCAAATATTTTACTCGAGTTTGTCTTTTTCTTTTTCTATAATATGTATGTTTTTACAAAAAAATAAAAAGTTTATTAAGTAACATATCAGTCATGTGATACCCAAAACACAAGCTCTGCTTACTTTAGGGCCAGGTGGTTTTTATTATTATTATATTATGTAGCGAAACTATGTTTTGCTTCCATTTTTATTTAATATTGTTTTTAATAATAATTTTTATTAGTAATGTGAATGCTTACTAATAAAATGTGTATGTACTGTATGCTTATGCAGTAAATAAACAAATGTCTATGTCTATGCCTATGTCAAATCCATACATATGTGGCTTAATTCACACGACAAAAAGTCCGCTGTCGCTCAACTGATCCTCAAAATATGCATACATCCAACGCTTTTTAATTATGCATTCTCCAGTCCTTTATTCGAGCAGATTTCGGTTACGGAACCAAATTGACTTCTACATTTTGTGTAATGAGTTTTGTTTTAGACAGTTTCGCAAGTAACCAGAGGGAAACGAATTGTCTTGTTTGGTATTGCCACTAAATTAGTCAAGTAGTTTTAGGCAGCTTAATCAAGCTACTTTCAGGGCCAAATTTTAGAAAGAAGAGCATACTTTTTTTATTTTTTTCTCTTTAACTTATTATCTCCTACTGCTGGGCAAAGAAACTAATAAAAGTTAAAGGAAGAGATACCTTAACTTTCATTCTTTGCACTCCAAGGCCACAGTTTGCTAGTTTTGCTCAAAAGCATACAGATCATCTCGCAATTTTTCCACAAACATAATACATTACAGCTAAAACATTTGTTTTAAAGCATTTAATTTAGATGTGTAAAATAATAATATATGCTTAGTTCTAGATGAAAAATTGAATATGGTTTGGAAATATCAATGTCTGTTTCACACATTTGTGAATATCAGCAGAGCAATCGCGCTACGTCAACGTATTTACCATTGAAACGGAAACGTATTGTTTTGATTCGGACAAATTAAATCGTTCGTTTGACAGAGCTGCCAAAAAAATACGCGGTTAAAATGATCAGCGGGCTACGAAATGTATTTAACATATCGTTATTGGTAGTATAGCTTTGGCATTGACGTTTTTGAATTGAAATTGAAATTATTACGGTAGACATGCAAATAGGGGTTGCATCACATTTGTGATGATCTTGCATTAAAACTAAGTTTCCCATGTGGTTGTGACTTAACGTTACATAAAAAATTGAATCACTAGTTAAATGTGTTGTCAATGATATAATTTTTTTTTAACCATCGAGTTCAACCCTCAGAATTCCGGAAACAAATTATTCATATTAGAAGTCAGAAGGCTTTTCATTATTTACAGAAGGCTAGCGTTAATTTGAAAGTTATTAAATATTATATATAACAAGTTGATCATTATTACATAATGACATTAGCACAATAAGGGAAGGTGTGACTATATATATATTAAATTATTATTAATGTATGATTTATTTATAAAACGATTACTGGTTTACATCACTTATATTGGGAGCGCACGATTATATTCCTTGATTCAGCGCAATAAAGTGTACTTTGAGTCCAAGTCCAAGTTAGAGTTATACAAACTGTATTAAGGCAAATATTTCCACCAATTTGCGAACGTAATGTGAATTGTTGGGATCTGAAATGTTTCACCTGTTTGCCAGTATTATAATACCTTGTCGCTTATTTAAAATCTAGTAGGTTTGAAAATCACAAAATTTACTCTAAAATGTATATTCATTTGTAGTTGTAACTAATGTGTTAATGAGAATGAGGTGTTAAGGAACTATTATAAAATGTTTATATTAAAAACCGAAAAAAGAACGATTAGTAATCGTAGATGAGATTACTTATATTAAGAGCCCACGATTATATTCCTTAATTCAGCGCAATAATGTTTACTTTTACCTTAAGTCAAAGTTGGAGTTATACAAGCTGAGCGTATTAGAGCAAATATTTCCACCAATTTGCAAACGTAATGTAGATTGTTCCTAATTATGCTAAAATTATCTCTCTCTTGTTACAGAATATGAAAATGGAGCGAAGGGTAGCAGGAATAATCTATATCATCTTCACATTCGCTGTCGTCAACGAAATGTCTATCAACGTACAAGCAAAAGACAATAATAAACGGCGCACGAAAGAAAAAATTGGAGGCTTTCAGAAAAACATTTGTGACATCACAGACCGCGACTCAAAAGTTCATTGCTACTGCGAGAATACTAGAGAGCCCAGGAATGCAACGAAGGCGGAATGCTGGGTGTTCAATGGCGGCATACCACGCGACGACCCCATCTGGCAAAGTTTTGCATCGCAACCGTCTTTACAAACTTTGTCTTTTAACGTCCGAGTCGATGGCGCTCTAAGTTACGTGCCCACTAAAGCGTTCAACTACTTACAGCGCCTCAGATCTGTAAACATCAAGTACGGTAATATTGTTGATGTAACACAATTCTCGTTTGCCAATTTGACGAACCTCAAAGAAGCTGGACTTTCTCAGAACCAAATAGAAAATTTGCAGCAGTACGCATTTGCTCATCTACCTAATATTACTGCGATCAATCTTGAAGATAACATGATAATTGATATAGATGCTGAGGCGTTCTTTGATCTGCCGAAATTACAAAAGTTGGTATTGACTAAAAATAATATATCGATGATTCGGAATGGGACGTTCCAGCACACGTTCAATCTATTAGAATTGGACCTGAATAAAAACAACCTATACCTTCTGAACCGTCGGACTTTTGATGGATTGGCGAACTTGAGGAAATTGGATCTGAGAAAGAATCGAATACACAATTTGACGGAGTTCACATTTGCAGAGTTATGGAACTTACAAGAGCTGCTGCTTGGGAAGAATGACTTAAGATTTATTTCCGAGCGAGCTTTCGATGGGTTGTCGCAGCTTCGAAAGTTGTCCCTTGACGAGAATAAACTGGCTTCGCTCCCCTCTGGCCTCTTCGAAGGTGTTAGGGGTTTGAACTCGCTCGATTTGAGATCCAACGAACTACACGCATTAACTTTTGACAATATCAAACCCATATTGGACAACTTAAGGCCTCAGAATAGCAATTTGCTACTTGAAGGTAATAATGAATATATTATTATAATATTTCCTCATCTCTGCTTTGATAAACTTACAACACACGTTGAATATTTAATGAGTGGAAACGGAGTCGTTATTATTAACTTTAACTTAGAAAGTTTGTTCTTTTATGATCCCTCCGGGTATTCTTAGTTGAGCAGGATGTAGATAGAAGTGGAAAGTGTTGTATAATTCCTTTTATTAGGTTTATAGTTGTTGTTACTCTGGAAAATGTGGCGTGCTTAACGTTAAAAGTTGTTTTTTTTTATTTTCAGAGAACAACTTCGTATGCGACTGCAGATTGAAATGGATGCACGCGTTGCGCAACGAGACAAAAAGCCAGGGCACAATCGACTCCTTAGACGGCGTTACTTGCAAAATGGACCCTCCCATTGTAAGCTCGGCTTACAACAAAATGCCTGAACCAAATGAAAAAGTGGATTATAATCAAGACATACTACACGCAGGTATTACAATAGAGACTCTCAACGAAAAAATGAATGTTACCGATAAAAAAACGATCCCGGAACAAGAAATTGCCGATGTGAATACTAATGATATAGCTGCAAAAAAATTAAAGAGAAATATTTTGAAAATTGCACCGGAAACACTACCTTGTCCTCGAGAGAATAAGAAAACTACAGAGGCACCACCTATGCCTCTCGGTGACCCATTGATTCCCATTCAAAATGAGATGAAGATTTTTGGATTTCACGGCATGAGTTCTGGCCAAGGTTTCGTTAAAAGGCTTAGTGTATTAGTTTTATGGAATGTGTGTTTTATGTTTTTCTTTACTTAGGCCAACTGCCTAAATTGAGTCTAGTCATTAGGATAAGAGGTACAGACTTATTATGTGTGTGTTGGTTGCTGTTCATTTTTCTTTGAACAATATAGTAATAGAAAATCAGTATGCACATTTTTAATAATTTCAGGCACTTATTTAATCAACTTGTAGTCAAAAGCTGTTTATAAGCAACTTTTATACTATTAGTATGAAATCTCTTCAATACATTTTAAAATGTGCTGCAATCAACATGCAATAAGTGATTACATTTCATTGTGAACTAATCTTTAGAAGCACGTAAACATTTCTGCAAACGATTACGGGATTTAAGCTACACTATTGGATATTGTTATATACCGTCATAATGATAATTAGCTATAACACTACCGATAATATTACTGATACTATCAACATGATCATCATAATCACCCACATCATAAGCCACTATGGTAATTAGTATGTAATCTACTTGCGGTCAGTATAAGTAAGTTTTGTATTTACTCATTATGTTAAGAGGTTTAATTGTTTCCGAATTTAGTTTTTATATTAGAATGAATTATATTTATTTTGATTTTCTATTTATTTATTTAATATTGAAATATATTCAAATATTCATCTTCTCATCTAGGCACGCAATAAAGCAAAAATCATTTTATCCAAGTATACAATCATTTTATTTATAAGAATCGTACAAGAGTGTTTATGAAAGCAAATCTTCTGGGGAAAATCAATGTGAGTAAGACACAATATAAAATTTAATAAGACCAAAGAAAGAGATGAAAAAGAATTAGTGCAGATTTAAAAAATGGGTTGCTCTAAAACATTATTCCCCCTTGCTAAAATTGTGATTACGTTTTAGTGTAAGCTTAAGTTAAGACACGTTTTTCTTATCTGATCTCGAGAGGGGCTGAATAATGTTTTAATAAAATAAGATGTCATGCTTGAATGAGTGGGTTCGATAAAAGAGGGCGTTGTCAAAGAAAATACTCCGATCTATATAAATTGTCACGTAAATATCATTCACATGATAGAATTAAACTTACTTTAGAAATACATTCACATGCTTTACAATGTTTTTTTTATGTTCCAAATCACTAGAAATATTAATCAAATTTATTGTATGCATGGATGTTTGTTTAATAATCTAATGTAATGTATAACGTTGTATAAAGTATTTTGACAAGGCATTTTTTGTATGAATAAAAATAATGGTGTACATTTTTATAAAAAAAAAATCTTTGTTTCATTTATAACCTTTGTAATTCCTTTTAAGCTACTAAGAACTCAATGTGGCAGTGATTGGACTCCGTTAAGGAAACAAGCGTGCCTGGTTCCAGCGGAGGGTTTTCTTCATTGTTTTTGAGCGTGTGTTAATAAAACATTTAAAATAAGACAAACTTTATTAAATTTGTTAAAAATATCAACTTTAGATGGAATATAATAGAAAATAATTTATTATTATTGCAAACCACAAATACATTGGACTGTTAAAAGAAACAATATTTAGCTACACGGTAGTACAATGGGCGGTCTTATTGCTAGATAGCGATCTCTACCAGACTACTTCGGGGTGTATAGAAATGAATATGGGCTGATGAAATTAATATGAAGGTATTGTGAAAAACATCAATACCTAATATTACAAATATAAATAAATAATATTAAAAACAATTGGATAATGCGGGCTCAATAAATATAAAGGAATCAATGCACCTTGCAAATCGATATCCAATCATAGATACTAAGTTTTAAATCTTGGGCTATACGAAATCTGTTAATACTCTCACCCTCCTGTCCGTTTGAACCCCATATCAAACGGTTGGCTGCCTTTTACAGTTAATTTGCCCTAAACAACACTATCTCGAACACCCAGGGATAATTTAAATCCCTTAAAATCTTACTCGACTCGAATGTAATTTATGTTCAGCTCAATTTTAGAAAAGGATTTATTCGGCTGGAGAAGATCACAGTAATAAAGTAGATTTTTAATTTAATAACAAATTAATAATGTTCAAGATTTTGAAATATCCAAATGCTTTCTTTTCTTTTAAGTGCTGAAACTTTTATATTGAAACTAGCCTTTCAGCTTAGTTGGTAGTAGCTTTGCCATCTACGTTGTATTGATTTGCGCAGGTTCGATTCCCTCTCAGGACAAAATTTTAGTGATTAATAAAACGTGTTTGTTCTATAGAATTATATTATTATATTATATTATATTTATATAATATAAAATCATATAACATACAACTAAAAAATGAAAATAAAATGCATTTCAAATATACAAGTATATAGTTAATCAATCATTTGGTTCCCGTAGCTATGCTATAAGTTTGAAAATTAATGGTGTTTTGTCCACTAACATTTATAAATGATAAGGGTTCAATATATCATAGAAAAGAATATTTTTATGATAACAACTTTGATTATGACTTTTTCACATGACAGCGAGGTATTGAAGTGCATAAAAACATCATCGATGTATACAATTTTTAGATTTTCGTTGATTTTCAGCTCGACCGATTTTGATAAAATTGATATGGGACCACCCGAAAAAGAATTTTCCAAATCGGCTCAGCCGTTTTCGGGTAATCGGAGAACATACATAAAAAAATAAAAATAAGAGACCGACGAATTGAGAACCTCCTCCTTTTTGATTAAGTCGGTTAAAAACTATGTAAAGAGTATTACATTTTTCACAGTTTAACATCACAATCATAAAATAAATGGAAAAGAGGTTAATTTTCAAGTTATTATAATATATTTACGAATACACATCGAAAAGGGTATAAGTAAATAATAATAATAAAATAATTATCACTCGTAAATCTTTCTTATCTTAGAGCTAAGTGAAAAAATAGGTTTTTTTTTATAATTACACTATAATACTAATTACGTTACTATACTTAGGTAACTGCTAATAATATGCCTGAACTAGGAGAACCTGTGTCTCAGGATAGGACTAACAATATTAACTTATAGGTAGGTAAATAAAAATCTGTCTTTAAGTGTTAAAATTAAATAAACAAAGTTACAATATAAACGGTAACATAAGTTCATGTGAAAGACAAACAAAGCGAAAACCTACTTCAAACATAAAGATAGGTAGAATGTTTAAAACATAACCTACCTTACTACAACCAATAACTCCTCAGTTTCTTCGTAAGATAGACATGATAAGGCATGTTGTAGGGTTATTTTACAAATATATGTTATTGGGATACAAATAAGCTCAAATAATTAAAAAAAACTCACCACGATATACAATGGCAGCTGTATCCTTTGTGGCGTGCCAAACATAGCGAGTAATACAGAGGTACATAATAAATACTTTTCCTAGCATTAATTATAATATACCAGAGAATTATTTTTTTATTCAGCTTTGACATAGGGCTATCACAAAGTTTATTATTCCATATATAAAAATAATAGTTTATAACTAAAAACCGCTGAAAGTAAAAAAGTATCTCAAGAATGTCCATTCTACGATTAATTATTCATATTGAAATTCTGCTGAGCACTTCCAGCCTTCATTATTAAACAATAATATGTTATACAATTTTTTCTTTTAAAAATGGTGAAGTTCACTTAATTAATTACCAAGTCAAAGTGAGACTTCTTTTATAATTCTTACTTATACTGTGTTAAAAGCCGAATTTGCTCATTCAAATCTCGAATAGAATTAGAACTATGATGGTGTCGTATAATTATTTCATATTAGTGAATATTGTAAATGGATGACACTCATAAACTTTGATTATATGCTATCTAAGGAATAAAACTTTTGTAACGACTTTAATGTCACACTATTCCATCGTGCGTTCAGTTATACGAGTACGCCCAATCGATCTTCAAAGCCAAAAAATTCTACAACCCCTTTGTAAAAAAATAAGTACATTATATCATGAAAAACGTATCAATTAAAAACGAAAATAGCAAAATAAAAAAATCTAAAAGGGAGGGAGGAAAGATTTTTATGTAAAATCTTTCAACAATCTTGTCAATATGGAGTGACACTTTCGTTTTGCTCTGCTTAGGTTGATACCCTATGACGGTATGCTAGAAATTAGATATTGGCCTTGATTCTGTAGTTTCACTGGACTAACTTAAATATTGTGAAACACGAACGATCTTATTTTGCTCTCTAGCATTTTGTAAAACTAAAACAAATTATATCGCAGTCTCTCTCATTTCTGTGTTATATAAAAGGGACAGCAGCAATTATAGATAATATAGTTAAAAAGGCAACAGCAGAACCATCACACATATTAGAGTCTAGTGCTAGCCAGACTATTTGTACAGTTCGCGTATATGCAATCAAAACACAGGAACAATCTGTTTTTATGTTCATTTGTACAGTTTGAATCAATGTGTGAACAACAGGACCTAACGAACTAACGAATTGCGTTAGCGTTACGTTTAAATAGGTTAATTCTAAACCCAAGTAGTTTGATTAATGCAATTTGGTTTTGCCAGAATTTGCTTTGTGAGCCATTTCACACGAGTTCATTACTAGGCCACTAGAAAATATAAAGACTTATATAAAGATTGTGGCAGTTTCATCTGAGCACTTTCGTACTTCAGAGGGCTTCGAAGGCAGTCGATGTTGGCTTTTTAAAAGATGTTAGGCCATATGTGTTAATACGTCTCACATAATTGCCTTTGTCATCAGATTGATTTGGCCAGTATCATAGTAGTACTATATAGATAAAGCCGTCACTCGGCATGTTATGAGCAGTTTTATTACGAGTACCTACTTTGATCTGAACCTTAGCAAACTACTTGGTAACAAAACCTTACGTTAAGTTTCAGCCTTACAGCAATGACACACTAGGATGTGTTTCAAATAGCTGAAGCAATAAATGGAAGCTTAAGATTCATGTAGCAGCCAAGATAAAACAAGATAAAGGATTTTTTTTAAACAATACAGAAAATCTTGGCGACTAAACTTTATTGCAGCATCGGTATTCAGGTTTAATGTGATGTCTCTATGGGAAGTGAAGCGGGCTAACTACGAAATACGTTGTCCCCATAGACTGGGTTTTCTTATGGTATTTTAAAACGTGGTTTAAAAAATATTGATGGACTATTTACACTGGGAATTACATATTGAAACAATAAACAAAACTGTTTTTTTAAACCGGGCT
Organism: Lampropteryx suffumata; assembly: GCA_948098915.1. Lineage (NCBI taxonomy): Eukaryota > Metazoa > Arthropoda > Insecta > Lepidoptera > Geometridae > Lampropteryx > Lampropteryx suffumata. Next base: position 7,355,571 of record OX402558.1, on the reverse strand, counting down.
CGACCTCCTCAAATTTTCGTCACTTTGATACCTTTGAGCATATTTTATGGAAGTAGGCACGATTATGTAAAAACATTATATTGTGTTCATGCCAGCCCAACGGTGCCCGATCTATGAACCAGACATAACTAGTATTTATGTGTTAGTAGTGAAAACTATGTGAATATTAATGATATCTTTAGAAAATCAAAATCAGTGTTAATAATGTTTATACAATGTAAAAAACCCGAATGATCATTTGACAGTGTCACGGGCACTTCTCACGTGAACTACCAAATGCGCTATCTGGGGCCATACGCTTAGTTAATTCTATTGTTTCCAAGGTATGAGTTAATTAGTGGTCTAGGTCTTACTTCATGCTTTTCTTCTGTGGAAATCGGATTTCTGAGAGACAATGAAATAATCAACGCTATTGTACAAATGGTAGAATAGAATAAACTAAAATATTTTTTTATTTGAAACAACATTACAATAGACAGATAAAATAATCTGTACATAATATTTGATTAATTTTGATTTGCTGCAAAATATCAATCCCTACCTCAGCATATGGAGATTGAAGAGTCAACAAACCATGCTGGTCTTGAAAAACTATATCAATATATAAAAAAGTTAACATACAAAAGTTATGATATAAAATAAAAGAAATACCAGAATACATTAATATCAAATTATATTATACATAGTGCAATCTAGCCCCAAATTAAGCAAACCTGTGTCAAAAAAATATAGTACTTTGGGATTTTGATATGCATGAGTTTTACTCACGTGTTATTTAGTCGATGGAGGCACCGACACTGTTTAGATTTATCTAGAGAATCTTCATCAGGTTGAGTTTGTTCTGCGGTCGTTGCCGCTCGCGTTCACGGTTCTTACACAGCTTTAAAAGTGAAGTACCATGGGAATGGAAACCAGAAAGCTGATAGAGCTTACTCAGCGTTTACACTATACTAGCTTCTGCCCGTGGCTTCATACGCATAGTACATACATTAAACGTAACCAAATTTGATAGTAGCAGAAAAAAATGTATGTTGATCCGATCGCTACCAAACTTCAAAGGATCTATCCTCGCTAGGTCAATCTGAAGATTTCCTAAAAATTTCATCAAAATCAGTTTAGCCGTTTTGGAGTCTATATGGAACATACATACATACACACATTGCCTTTTATAGAGTACTTGTGTCAAACGGAAGGCTATCCTGCGCTTAGTGCCATAGTATTCTCTAGTAGTATTTAACTGTGAATACTCTGCAGGTGCCTTTTCGCTGGCGAATATTATACCAACACTTTGAAGCAGCAAAGGGGAAACTGACCGCAAAAGCACATGTTTTATGATGTTGTGTTAGGAGCCGCGCCTAGGAGCGTTGGTGAGGTTCACAGAACCTTAAGCTTCAGATCAGCGTTAACTTTAGTGATGGCATTGTCGATTTCAGAAAGCTTAGAGGAGATATAAAGCTGTGTATCGTCAGCATATAATATGATATTGTAAATTTTTGATAAATTTCCCCAAGTAAATTAACTACAAAATAAAAAGTATAAGTCCTCAAATCAATCCCTATTACCTGTCAAGGACCACCTTATCGGGTTGCTTTGTGGAAGAACCAGATATAAGGCTTACGTACTGGTATCGATTAAATAGTAGGTAGCTTTCAAACAATTTTAAGGCACTGTTATCAAACCTATACCATTAAAGCTTAGCGATAAGAAGCTCAGTGTTCCAGGAGTCAAAAGCTCTCGAGAAATTCAGGAGTACTAGCAATATGCACATACTTTCATTCTGTGCACAGAGTATGTTGTCAGTTGCATCGAGAAGAATGGAAACTGTACTTTGCCCCTTTCTCAAGCCTCACTGTACGTCAGGAAGTATAGAGTTGTCTTCACAATAGTTAGTTAACTGTGCACACATAACTATTTCCAGAACTTTTGATAAACACTGTAACAATCTTATTGATATTATAGAATAATACAAATTATTATATATTATCAGGTAACAAATAATAATATCTTGTAGGTATCAAACATATTGGCCCATAGATAAAGACTATAAAGACTAACATACATACCAAATATAAAACGTATTACTACATCATTGAAGACATTCGCACGGTTTCATGTTTTAAGGATCCAATGATTTACCTAAACACGACACCTTTTGGTCAGAACCCGGTGTCCATGAATGACGAGAGTTGATTCGTTGGGTCTCTCACCATATATTAATTAAAATTCACTCTACGGTGAGATTCCAACTTCACGAGTCCCATGTTAAGCCTGGTCTTCTGCTATATACATAAGTATTCCACGATCCTCTCGGCCTTCACGGCGTAATAGACCCGTGACGAGTAGAGTTGAGTGGGTACCTCGGCACGTAGATGGCTCATCTGCCCTAGTGCAGTCGCTGCGGCCGTGCCACACTGGTTACGACAAGTAGGTGTTCTCTTTTTCCATTCTACGACGATGAAACCATCTTTGTCGCAGCGGCCCTTCGAAGGTGCCAGAGACGGCTTACCCTTTTTTGGTCGTCGCTGATGACTTTCTTGGCTCGCAGCTACCTCAGCGTAGTTACGTCGCGGGATGAACGTGGCGGGCACAGTTGCGAGGATGAGGACAGGCGCGCTAACATGCGGTTATACAGCTACTGGCAATGCCGACGTATTCAGAAAAGTGCACGCCGAAGCATTTAGCGGAGCACCGAGACGTGGGTTTACATTGCGTGCCTCAAGTTTCCCAATTACGGAAGCTGAATTGTGTACTGACGCAACTTCGGTACGTAGGTGGTGGTTTGAGCGGCTTCCAACTTCACCTACATCTCGGCCACGGTAGACTTCAACGATGCAGCCTCCTGGTGACGAAAGCGGGCACGTCATCTGGATCAGTCAGCTTGAAAACAGTGATAATGTCCTGTAGACTACGTTTCCCTCGGTCATCCATTCGGAAGCTCTTCATCTTATCGATGATGTTCAGAGATTCGTAGAATAGCGTACGTGCCTAATGAATATCATCTTCAGGTAAGCTCGATTTACATATTGGTATAGCCCAGACCTCTTCAAAGCAAAGAGTTCATTTTCCACGAGTTTTTCGGAACTCATAGCGAGAGCGAGCACACCTAATCCGTATGTGTGACACATGTCCGTATGTTAGATTTGTCGATTGGGAAACTTAAAAACGTAATTAAACATAAACTGTCTATTAAAGCATATTATAAAATATCTGATTATTTAGAAGACAAAAAAGCTTGGGATGAATCTGCTCCAACTCGACTCGGCATCCGTAACAAAATTGTCAAGGATCATACAAAAAAGTGTTAAGACCAGACAAGTTTCTTGCCGGATTCTTCTTGAACTGGGGTTAGGAGGAACCGGCACCTAGATTCACTAGCATGTAAGAAGACAATTCAAAGTGGTCCTTGTGATTGTAATGAATAAAGTTATTTTGAATTTTGAATTTTGAAATTTCCAGATTTTAGTATATGTAGACGTAATAATTGAAGTGGTTATTAAAACTGCAACTGCTTCAAGAGTGGTGGGCAGGGTCATAATAAGCATAAATATGCTTAAAAAGCATAAATATAATATAAAGCATAAATATCCGTTTAGCCTAAATAGGCTTAGCGGATCTTGATGGAACTTAGCAAGTGGATAGTTTGCTTCGTAGGCAACGATAAAGGCTACTTTGCATGTTACCCACTCGTGAGAAGCCGTGGGCAGCAGCTAGTATTACTTTATATCATAATTTCAAAAGTGTATCAGTCGGTTTATTTGTTACGTTTTTACGGCCAAATGGCTTAACTGACATTGACAAAATTTTATAAATAGATATATTTTGTGTTAGTACAGGACAAAGGTTACATTTAATGCAGGTACAAAGCCGCGATAAGAAGGTAGAAACTAAATAAATGTCACAGAATGCCACTATAACAGTAGGTCAAAGTAAAATCGTTAGCACAACAAGAGTGCGGTGGGAGTTGAGCGTCCGAAATGTCTGCAGACGTGTTTATAGCACCGCAGATGGGAGGTTTTGCGGGATTCTGTGAATGTATATTGAAGAAGTTATGGATAGTTTAACAAGACTATCTTCTACTAGCTTATTCTTGAACCTCGAAAAGATTTCTCGTAAGTAAAGTAATATTATACATCCACAATTTTGACGACTTCTGTGGCGCAGTGGGCTTAGGTCCGGCTGAGACGCAAAAGGTTGCGGGTTCGATTCCGGGAAAAAATTTTGTTTGATCTGCAAGTATTTGTCTCGGTCTGGGTGTTTCTATGTATAATATGTATGTATTTACAAAAAAAGTATATAAGTAGTATATCAGTCATAGCTAATCGGAACTATTTGAATTTCGAATGTTATATTTTTTTTAACGTTGCAACCTTCGTAGTAATAAAAAAAAAAATTGGCGGGAAATAATTTGTCAATTGTTTTTTATCACACATCAAAGTTACGCTACGTACGCAATGAAAATAGAATTAAGTCGAAAAGATTTTAGAGCGATGGTTTTTTATGATTTTAAAAGTTCTCTCTCTCCGCAAGACTGTGTCGCTCGTCTTTAAAATGCTTTTCGGAGAGAAGCACCTTGTTTGAGCACCGTGAGGCGATGGTTTTCTGAATTTGAAAGAGGTCGAGTTTCTTAACATGACGAATTTTGTGAAGGGCGGCCTTCAACTGCCGTCAACGAAAATAATGTGGCTACTGTTAAGCGGCTTATTGAAGAAAACCCGCGGATTACCTATGAGACAATTCGAGGACTATTGGTGATTGGTATGAGCCAAATCCATAAAATTTTACATGAAGAATTAAAAGTTCAGAAACTTTGTTGTCGTTGGATCCCTCATGAACTGACAGCGGAGCAGAAGCGGGCTCGCGGGAATGGTGCTCACAGATGCAACTGAAGTACGACCACGGACATTCTAATGCTGTTTATGACATTGTCACAGGAGACGAAACGTGGATTTATTGTTTTGAACCCAAAAAAAACAGCAATCTTGTGAATGGGTGTTTGAAAATGAGAACAGGCCAACAAAAGTGAGGCAGGCGAGAAACGTTGGTAAAAAAATGATCGCGTTTTTTTTCTCAGCTACGGGTCCCATCTGTACAATTCCACTTGAAGATCAAAAGAGTGTTAATGCCGAGTGGTATTCTACCATTTGTTTACCCAGGGTGTTAGAAAAAGTTCGCGAAAGACGACCCAACAGCCGCATTCTCCTACATCATGACAAAGCTCTTCACACACGGCTAACAAAACAAAGTCATTTTTAGCTTCCGAAAAAGTACAACTCGTCACCTATCCTGCGCATAGCCCCGACCTAGCATCCTGTGATTTCTGTATTTTCCCCAAAATCAAAGATTTGATGAGAGGTTTCACTTTTACCAACTCCGAAGAGGCAGTGATAGCGTTCAATCAGCACGTAGAAAAGATGCCAACAGATCTGTAGTCCTCCTGTTTTAAAAAATGGTTCGATCGCATGAAAAAATGTTTAAAATGTAAAGGAGAGTATTTTGAAAAGCAATAAACATAATATTTTGGTTTTACACATGTTGTTTTTTTAAGTTACGCAAAACTTATAGTGTGACCTACGTATGAAATACCAAACATTATTTATTTATTTCACTTTTAAAACTTTCGTGAGTTGTAATATACATTTTGATAAACACGGGCTTTACTTATGTATTATTTTGTCAGTGGAGGCACCGACAATGTTTCGAGATTCATCTAGAGAATCTTTATCAGGGTTAGTTTGATCCGCGGTCCGCACGTTGCCGCTCGAGTTCACGGTGTTTATCAAAATGTATTATTTATTTATTGAGGTTTAAGCAAATTTTGTATTAAGAGAAAGAAATGATTGATTAAAGTCTTATATACTTTAGAATAGAATAGAATAGAATAGAATAGAAAATATTTATTAAACGTCACATATCAAGTACAGTGCGAATATAATATAAACTAGTCTATCTATAGTGACGAAAAAAGGCTACCACTCAGCATATGATACAAATAAAATACATACATAGTTTAAGCGCATAGTTGGTTTAAAGCATATTAGATCTAAAATACAAATCTTTAATATTGGATGAGGATCAAACCCACAACCAAAGCACAAAGCCACAAAGCAGAACGCAGAGTTACTACCAAAGTACTAACTGATGTGTAGTCTCTGATATCAGTCGGTTTTCGCTTTCCGCAGTAACTCAAACACGCTCCGAGATTGAAAATAACTCAAATGACTATGAACTAATTCTTCCTCTGCAGTAGTTAATAAATTGCTTCTAGTAACCTCGTTCATTTATTGGAGCCATAGGGTTTAATTAAAAAGTCGACTCAGCACCTAAAGCCTTGGTCAAACTGAACGGATATTGAAAATAAAGAGTCATGAATCATTCCATTGTGTAACTTAAATCAAAGACATAAGTGTTACCAGACTCTTCTTATATTGTACAGTTTTTTGCGGAGGAGTACCAAAGGAGACATACATAGCCATTGAGGTTATTTTAAATAAATGTTCTGAATCACATTCACCTGCGTGTACTCACAGCTAGGATATTGATCTACTCACAAACAAGAGTGATTAATAGTTCCTTGCTGCAATATACAATTACGTGATTATCGTGTTTCCTTAATAGTTTAAAAGAACCGATTCTATATACATAAATAACATAATATTGGTTAGAAGCTAGTAACTAAGAGCTATTTAATATCGTCCCGAAAATACCTTATCACGTCCAACGAAGCAGAGAAAGCAGAATCTATTAAAATTCACTCTCCAATTACTCTCGAACGGTATTGTCTGATCATGAGAGGCATAATTTTCTACAGCACGTAGTACAGGCATTGGCAAGTCGAGTCTCAGGCTATCTAATTTACTGGCGATAGTTCAAATACAATGTTTGGATGTGCCTCTGACTTCCACCTTTAGACGTTCTCGAATATCTAAGTAAATTGAGATTTGCTTGTGTTTTTTTTTCTGTTCTAAAATTATTTGTATCGTTAAGTTCCTAATGTACCTTTACAAAAAAAACAAAAAACCGTCGTTAGTACCTTCGAAGGGCCGTTGCGAAAAAGAGGGGCTTACCCTCGTAGAACGTAAGAAGAGGAAACCCACTTGTCGTACAGCCACTATGACTTCACTAGGGCAGCTGTGCCTTCTACTCGTGACAGGTAGAGTTGAGTGGTGGGTACAGTGCCGAGGTACCCACCGCTCAACTCTACCTACGGGTCCACTACGCCGTGAAGGCTAAGAGAGTCGTGGAATACATGAAGCAGAAGACTGGGCTCACCATGAGAGTCGTGAAGTCGGAATCTAGCCGTAACGTGACTTTCAATTCTATTCTATTCAATTCAAATCGTCTCTGGACATTCATGGACACCGGGTACTGGCCGAAAGGTGTCGTGTTCAGGAAATTCAATGGATCCCTGACACCGTGCAAACGTCATCTGTGATTTAGTAATAAGTTTATATTTTGTATGTATGTTAGTCTATCTATGGGCAAATATATTTGTTACATAAAAGTACCATTATTTGTTTCCTGAAATAAATTATTATTAATATGATTATAAAAACTCCTCTTTGCACTCTTTCTTTATGACAGGAAATCTGAGGAGAGGTCTATCAAAACTGGGGATAAAAGTCTAGAGTATATTTTTTCTTTTTAGTTCAGACCTGCATCAGCACGCCCTGTACAATATTACCATTGTAAAGTAAGTGCAATCAAGTAAATAAAAATGATTCTGTAAAGATGAGAGATTACGTTATAAAATATCTATGTAAGATTTTATGAAATTTGTTATTTATTTAATTTAATAATGCAAAAAAGTTATATGAATAAATGTTAATGAAATCGAAAATACTTATCTAATAACGAGGACTACAAAGTCGTTGTCATAATTATTTTATCAAGTGTTTTATCATAAGTATTTTATTTTATTAATAAGTATTTAATAATTATATCCTTGTGGAGATGGTAATAGAACGACATTATCACTGCAAAAGTAGCACCGTAGTAGCGATCCGACGTAGAGATTATAACTCAAGGGCCATGGGTTGGTTATACAGGTCCCTTTGTAGACTAACCGCGCGATTCATAGTCGTGCTAGGGATTCCTGCAGGGTCTCATTCAGCCCCTGGATGTCAAGTCTAACCTTTGCGCGTTTCATAGTCAAAATAAACATCTAGTCTTACAGAAGCTAGGGGCTGCATATTGGTTGCCTGATTTCCGTCCTCCAAGCAGTCCCCTCCGTCAAAGTTTTGCGTGTTGGCCTAGTAAATAGTAGATTGTATTGACAAATAGGGCTGCCTATTGGTTGCCTGATTTCCGTCCTCTAAGCAGTCCTCTCCGTCAAAGTTTTGCGTGTTGGTCTAGTTAATAAATTTTATTAATTTTATTAGTAAATTTTATTGAAAAATAAGCATGGAAAATCAATATTGTTTTATTAGAACTATTTATTAGCCTTCAAGAAATGCGAATATGATTTCTATGTAGATTATAGTGTAGGTATCTATGATATGATAAAGATATATATCAAAACGCTATAATCGACACTATATATTTGACGACCTCTGTGGCGCAGTGGGCTAAGATCCGGCTGTGACGTAGATGGTTGCGGGTTCGATTCTCGCCGCGGGACAAATATTTGTATGATCTGCAAGTATTTGTCCTTGGTCTGGGTGTTTCTATGTATAATATGTATGTATTTACAAAAAAAAAACAAAAAGTATATAAGTAGTATTTCAGTTATGTTGGTACCCATAACACAAAGCTCTGCTTACTCTGGGGCCAGATGATGCTGTGTGAATGGTCCGGGATTATTTATTCTATTTATATCCAGACTGAGTTCTACAGCGATTTGAAAGTTCGTCAACGCTCTATAGCTACTTGCGAATAAGGAAAGTTACCATTAATAATAAAAATTAAGTAATAAAACTGTGTTAATTGTTGAATATCTTTTAATTAACCTAAAGTGGAATTTGGTATAAATAAGAGATAAGTAAATAATTGAAAACGAAAAAATCATAAAAAATAATCGGACAAGGCCATTTATTTTTATGAATTTTTCGTTTTCCAACGACACCGGTATATCTTTCATGTTTGTGTGCATAAATCCATATTTTTATTAACCAACTTTATCAAAAAGGAGGAGGTTCTCAATTCGTCGGAATCTTTTTTTTTTATGTATGTTCACCGATTACTCAAAAACGGCTGAACCGATTCGAAAAATTCTTTTTTTGTTTGAAAAGGTATTCACAGGTGGTCCCATATAAATTTTATCAAAATCGGTCGAGCTGAAAAATAAACCAAAATCTAAAAATTGTATACATCGATGATGTTTTCATGTACTTTCATACCTCGCTGTGTCATTGGAGCGTTGCGTTTATTTGACCCATATTATATATATATAAAACTTCCACATATATACATCTACTTTCCACTAAAAATTTATTATAGGCTCAAATTTCATTCAATGAAGTCGGTTTCTTTTTAGTTTTTAAAAAGTAATTATTAAAAAACCAAACAATTTACAAATTTTTGGCGAAATCACTTCTTCTTTGTTAATGGCACGTGTCATATTAATGTCAATTTAGCCTGTGTCTTATGTGTGTATTTATATTGTTTAAAGTATGATGTCACAAAGTCATATCTTATCGTTTGTCATTTATTTTTTATATATAAAATGGTGTCTTTCATACAAAATAATTACATGAATTATTTTTGCTCGAACCACAAAGAAACACAAGCTTCTATTCCAATTATTCATCCCCGAGTCAATAACTCTAGCTCTATTTAAATAACTAAAATTACTTACAACCGGAAATAACTAAAAAAAAAAAAATATATGAGAAAAAATAATAATTATAGAAATCTCAAAAAACCGCAGTAACAGTTTTTCTTCAACTATTCCTTTGTGACGTCACGTGACACTAATGAGTTAATGATCACAGACAACATAAAGATTATTTTTCTGAAAGTCAGTTCAGCTAGGGGTTTGTTCAGTAATTGTCTATGAATAACAAAATTGAGTCACTCAATATCCAGTACCAGGGATCTTCCTAGGGTTCCGGCTGGATGACGGATTCTTGGGGACTGTTCAGCCACTGACTATGAATCACACTTTAAGAGCACGTTATTGGTCCAATTCGGACAGAACAAACACTGTATAGATACATCCATCGCACCGGGGACGTCGACGACCCCCATTCTCGTCTGAGTTGTGCCTATCCCCCAATCAAAAAACTATTCTGAAGTACGTGACTAAATGGGGCCAAAAAATCGAACTTTATCAGGTCAAGCTCTAAAAATTCTTGTAACGCATTCATAGGCTAACAGACAGCCTAACAGCATTGTGTCCAGTCCGATATGAGCCTAAACACACGCCATAACTATTTTATCGTATTGCCTTATTCACTAAGAAGTAACACGGAACAGCTCCTGACATCATCATCATAGCTCCTTTTAGCTTAAATACTTTTTTTTAATGAATAAATTTTATAATATGTTTCACGTTCTCTACATTTTCTTCTCTATCGATATACTTACTTTTCCACATCACACATACACGCTTACATACGTGTCACATGTCTTTACAACCCCATTTTGATTAAATAAATTACTAGCTCATTTCTCAATTACAATTTGTCAACCTGTTAAATTTCATGCTGATCAGATTAACGGTTTGAACGGTTTATCGTCGTAAACAAACAAACATAAATACAAAGCCAAATTGCCCATGTTTTCACTAACTTTTTTGCTCGTTTCTCTCACCTAATCAATGAGCAGGCTCAATGTTGTTCTTATAAGTACATTTTTAATCAAATATCTAATCTAAATATAAGTATCGATCTAATTATCTATTCAGCTGCAATGTACAATCGATTCGTTATTTATCAGGGACACCGATCGTCAATTGATTAACAATTCACCGTCTAAACAAAAGCCTAGTCAATTTCTATTTCAATTATACAACACTGGCGCATTCACTTCCACTATCAGTATTAACTAAACACTGTAATGAGACTATTTGTAAGCCGCTCGAAAAGCGACCCCCCAAATAAAATTTATGAGATTGACTTTAATGGGATTAAGGACTCAGGTCCCTGTAGTCCCTTGGATGATTGAGTTTACAGAAGCCAAGCTTCGGGAGTAGTTTCAACCAGTTGGAGCACCTTTTTGTATATGATGTTATATTTCAACCAAGCAAGCAAACAATCATTCGGACCACATGATGCTTATTTTAACTTAACTGACTTACATTATGTTGTTTAACAACACTTTTAAGGAGTCACACTTTTTATAAATAAATAAGCAATTTGTATTCCTTAAAAGGGTGGGATATTTTTTACTAATTTCAAAATGCCGGACATTACACACACAAACTGTCATAGTATCTAGCAGGGTATACGAGTGTTTTAAAAAACGTGATCTATTATGAATACAAATACGACACAATTTTTATTTTTAAAATGCTAATTTGAGCACCGCTGCCTCGTTGATAGTAATTTACTCGTGTGAACCAGGTCCCCTAGTTAGAAAAGTCCAACGAAATTGGCTAAAACGCTTGAGCTCGTAAATTAGAGGTGAAATGGTGGCACGGAGGTGGTAAAGTAATACCTTTATGGGCTAGGGCTTCTACAGATTTACATGTCGATATTTTTCTATACATTATAATAATGTAATATATATGATAAAATAACACTTATTTAAAACAATGACCTACCCGTACTTCAAACTTGAATAGTAAAATACATTATATTTAAATTAGTTTGAAACTGTCTGTATAAATAATCGTTATCCAAGAGAGTGCACTGGTCTAGTGGTAGTGGATCCTAAGATAGTGCGTTCGAATCCGGTCGTGCACCAATGGGTTTTTCTGTTCGACAAATGAATGTGCCCTATACCAGTACAACAGCAACGGTAAAAGAAAATATTATGAGGAAAACAGCATGCCGTAGAACCTAAAAAGAAAGAAAGGAAGAATACCTGTGCCAAGCACGCACTTTAATCCTTTCAACACACTGGTTCGAAATAACTAATGACACGATAAAAAGCAGTAAAATCTGTGTAACGGTCTGTAATGTTTTACGTAAATTAAATGTAGAACTCTCGTTTTTTTTAAATTTTTAGATACTTATAGTCCGTATTCAAGAGTCAAGCTCAAACTTAGATCGAAAACTTAGCATTTATTAGAAACAATACTTCATCCAGGATTGTCAAAAAGCTATGCTTCACATAATAATATGTTTCGAGTAGTTCACAATTCGAGCTTGAAATACGGACCTAGGTGAGCATGCATTATGGTTTTATGTTTTTTTTTATGTAATTTTACTTGTACGTAACGTTAGAGTCGCCTAGATAGCTATCTAGTTATCAATCTAGATGGTTCGTGTACAGATCTTCAGTACACACACACTAGGTACCTATCCTCTTTGTTTATAGGTTTGTGATGCAGCGCTGGGTGTTGACCTCAAAGCTACTGAGAACACCAATTCTAAAACCACTCTAGAAAGCTTAAATGATTGGTCCTACAGTGCTTCAGGTAAACCTTGCTTCTCAAATGTTTACTAAAATGTCGCTGTAGTAATCGTAATTCACGAAAACAAGTTTACCTCCTCGCTTACTTGTTAGTTCAACAGCCACTGAATAGATGGCGTTACTGGTACGTAAATTCTAACTTTTACCTCTCGAGGCGATTGATAAACGACTAGAGATGCGCTTGCATGAGCAGAACATTGTAAATGAATGCAAATAAATAGACATTGACGCAAAACTAGTGTATTATTAATAAATGGTTTTCATAATGTTCAAAGTAATTTAAGGTATTTTTAATTTATAATTTTACCTCTGAAATTATATACTCGTAATATCACTTAAAAGCACGCCTTTACGTACATTATGCTAATGTTTTATATGTAAAAGGTGGGTTTGGTTAGCGATTTAAGAATCATATTTATAAAAATCGTAGTAAAAAAATCAGCTCCGTAAACAAAAAATGGACGTCTATTTGCAGCAGCATCTTAGTAAGTTGACCTCTATGAGTTCAATGAAGATTTTTCTAGACATTTTAAGTACCTCCCTTTTTAGTTAAATAATCTAGTTTAAATAGTATGCCAGTATGAAAACCATATCTTTCGTCATAGAAAGTGCTTCACTCTTGACAACGGTAAATCTGACTTAGCCTATAGTAAACACCTAACTTTAATTTTTTTGTCAATTACGGCATAAATGAAAGCTCGCATTCAATTATCAAATACAATGAGCATGACTTTAGCCTTTTAGCCTTTTAAATTGATGCCTATCTCTTTCAGGATAAAATAGCAAGCATTGCTTTTAGATCTACGGTCAGTTCTTGTCGTTATAAACGAGACGTCAATCTCTACGGAACACTGCAATACCACTCTACTATGAATAAGCGACTAACGCGGTTTTCGTTCGTCACTTCATACATATTCATGGGTCTGAAAGTGCTGGGACTGAGATTGATCTGACAGTCCTGACAACCAAACTGGGACATGGAAATTAGGAGTTCAGAGGGTTAGCACAAGTGACGTCTATGAAGTCACGTGCGAATTTGACAGAAAACACATCAATAATATAAGTACGAATGTTTGGTGTTACTTAATTACAATATTGTAACAGCTAATCTGATTTTGATAACATGTGGATAAACTTGGAATTTCAATAAAAAAAAATATTCCGAAAAATGGAATGGGATGTCAAAGCTTGTACGCGATCGACAAGTAAGTTGCGGGGCGTTCTTCATAAGTTTCATTCAAACACTCTTGAAGTGGCAAGATTACAACTTTTATTTCCATGCGAATATAATAATTGTAAAATAATTTTGTATCATGTAATAACTCTAAAAAAATTCAGCACCAGTTCAAAGAATTAGTTAAATCAAGTAGTCGCGCATTTGCATTGCAGTAACGAAGCCAATTGCTCCGATATCATGTGTTGCAACCGTAATGATACTGCAAACTTTTGTTGCACGTTTTCTTGGCTTCAAGTGACTGATGAAGCGACGCTGTTTACAAAACATGCTACTCATCGTCGTGCAAAGTAACGATGTACTATAGTTATCTTTGACATGCTTATTATCATCAGGGATTTTTATGACAATTTGTATATACCTATCAAACTAATTAAACTATATTTTGTTGTGACAGAAAAGCAGCTTAGACAACAGTAACAAGTTTGCAGTCATCTACTGGAGCTAACCAGTCATCATCATCAGCCCGTGTCAGTCCACTGCTTGATATAGGCCTCTTCCATTGCATGCCACTGAGCGCAATCTTCAGCGCTCCTCCTCCAATCTCTGCCCTCTACCTTAGGAATATCATCGCTTCACCTACAGCTACAGGGTGACTTACACTATGAATGCCGACACGCGACCTTCACTTAAGAACCTGTCTACCCCAACGGCCATCTATTCTGCGGCATATGTGACCTACCTGCCTACTACCCTTTCAGCTTGCTAATTCATAGTCAGCGATAAATTAATAGACCCTAGTGACGCTACAATAATAAGTCAATTTTACTATCAGTGAACAGGGCAGATTGAATCAAAACGGTGCGCAAATGTATAGCGCAAGTGTTTGAGCGTACAATCAAGATATGCTCGGGCGTAGTCGAGAGCTCTGCTAATAGTGATGTGTTGAGTGTTTACATCGATAAACTTGAGCGTGTTTCGAATAACGCTGAGGTAATCGATTATATTATAATAATGGAAACAAAAGGATCATTATCGAATACCTACAGATGAGCATAACATTTTTGAACATGAGTGAATATTTTAAATTATTTTGGGCGAAGGGGCCTTTAGAATTTCTAGAATGAGTTAAAACGTGCAGTCTGAAAAGCATTATAATGATAAAGTGACCATATTATGATGCCACAAGATATTATTATTATGTTTGAGCGTTGAGTCAAGCTTTTATAATAGTGCCGTGGTCGAGTGTTTGTATCAACAAAGTTTAGGGTTATCATGATCTGAGCGCTTCCGTGCTTCGTCTTAGCTTTAAAAAAGTATTAGGTCATGGCGCCTTAAGGCGGTCTATTTACTCCATCACCAGAATATGTAAAATAATTTTCTGATTTACATTTAAGTAAGTAAGTCAATAAAGAAAGGTGTGTTTTACTAACAACAATACATGCAGTTATTAAATTTTTTGTATTATTTGATTTTTTTAATGTTAGATGACCTGTTCATTGACCACCCGTTAGATGACCCGTTATTGACGTTTATTTTTTACTGCTTATTGTTTAGTTTGGTATTCAACAGCCATCTTTGAAAATTATATTTCTAATATTTTCTTTCTAACAACGAACTTGTGGCGTAACCCCCATGGGGTTAGTATATACCTAGTATGTAGGTAGGTACCTAGCTAGGTAGGGTGGCCCGTGTTAGGAATAAGTAAGTACAGAGTTCACAGAATATACAAGATTATTTATTGCACTACAAACACCACATCAAATATAGAAGGCGGAAAAGGCAGAGGGGTAGAGATATAGGTAGCTTAGAAAAATAAATACAGTTCAATAGGCACAAGCACAATAGAACATATATAACACAGCAGGTATGAGCAGAGCACAGGTAGTTTAAGGCTGGTTTTACTGGCGGCGCATGGGCAGCCGCCGCGTATAGCTGAGGAGCACTCTGTAGGTATCTAGTTCAGATTTCTTGTTTCCATACTACCACAGCGAGCGTGCGCTCAGAACAATTTAATATGCGAATCGTTTTGTTAGATATATACATATAATCTGGTAAATGCAGTATAATTCTTTAAGAATTAAGAAATAGTATGCATGTTATAATTAATAGGTATTTAAGTTTATGTATTATATAAAATAAATAAATACTTAGTATAAGTTCACATCAAACTTGCTGTTTTTGCATAAACATATTAATACCTATTTTATCTAATATTTTCTAAACTGGGAACGGTACTGATAAGCTTTATACAACTCACTGACTTGAAAATCATTTTGCATCAGATTATAGTATACCTACTAGAAATACATATTCGTATCGAACATAACACCTCAGCGAACATAGCGTAAATAATCAACCTCCTTGAATTACGAATCGATAAACGACACATCACTAGACAGAGATATCCAAACGCCTCTAAGCTCACAATTTTCCTCATGCAGTTGGTTAGAACCTTACCTCCAAAAGAATAAAACTGGTTTAAGCTTGGGGTTAAGCATGTTACTTTGTAAAATCAGTTGGATAGGAGACAAGTGAAGTAGATTTTGGCTAGCGCTTGGTGACTTCCTGTATACATACATACTAAGACAATTTCTTAAAATACTATGACCTTCAAATTACCGTCTTATTATTTTAGAAATGTTAAAACGTTTCTCATTTTCTTAACTATATTAAAATCTTGGACAGTATTTACGGCCGTCACACACATTGCTCGCTTTATAAGAACAGGGTTCAAGTAATGCAGGTAGTGACTTGGTTTACAGTGGCATTTTAAGCTCGAGCTCAAACTAAGGATCCATTCAACCATTTCAAACCGTAAAAATCGTATATTAATGAATTTTGTAATGTAAGTCATTGATAGTAATTATGTACATGCATTTTCTGAAACAAATTAAATAAACTAATAGACTACAGGGATTACTAGTCTTTCATTTATTGCAATAAAAAAGGACAGCAAGAATTTTAGCAACTTTTAATTTACATCGAATGTCGATTGACGACACTTTTTTAGTTAAAAAGGCTTTAGCTATAGTAACGATGTATGGACGTGATTCTTTAGACATATGACATTGTCCTGACGATCTCAGAAGCGAACACCCCCTGACCGCCGAAGCTGAAGCTCTCTCCCTTTGACCAACAGATTAGTGGCTTCGTCGTCGTGAGAAAGTTATCTCGTTAGTCAGTAATCTGCTAACTGACCGTCAACTACTTGGAGGTTTAATAAATAGAGGTTATTGGAACTACGCGTTTTATGACGGACCGAGGCGTAGCGAAAGAAGAACATCCAACTCAATAATATCTGCATCTTACTTAATCATACTCAAAAAAGTCTAATAAAAATTTATTTATTTGGGAGCATAAACAAGTATATACAAGGACATGGAAAGAACGATAACATTACGCAGAAGTTAAATTTACTGTGTCGCGAATGTTAACGCCCATCTCCGAAGATAAAAAAAAACAGAACCCAAATTAGATACTAAAGCAAAATAGGGGGATTTGTAGACCCTTTCACGCAAATGTATTAAATCTGAAGTAGCAAGTGTGTAGTGTGTAAAGTGTGTATATGTGTTCGTGTATGTGTGTGTGTGTGTGTTTGTGTGTGTGTGTGCATATTAGTATGTGTGTTTAAAGGCTATACACCTTTAAACACATATATATAGTAATATAACACATATATATAATAGTAAATGAGTTAGTAATAGGTATGTATGTATGTATGTGCAAGGGGTACAGTGAAAAGTGTTAACTGATTTGATGTTTATTCCGTGTTTATTCCGAAATCTTAAAAAGATTTTCAGTGTCACCATAAGACAGGGACATAAGCCATTGCAGACATTTTTGTTTACAATACTAACGGGGAAGAGGATAAATTTTAATTTCTTTATTTACTTTGCTGAGGAGTGTTGTGCTTAGAAAGTAGAAATACTATCCTGTAACAAGTTACTTTGAACCAGTGTGGTGAAAGGGTTAAAGTACCTACTGGCACAAACGGAACAACATATCGTTTTAGGTTTTACAACATATCGCTTTTCTTTTCTTTCTTACCGTTTATCATGTACATCGATTTTTTTCAATCAGAAAAATCCAATGGTGAACGACCGGATTCGAATCCACGATTTGGGACCAGAAGACAGTCATAACTAGACCACCAAACCTCTTTACATTTATTATGAACTTTCTGAACAAAGGGTAATATTATTTCCATGTATGGTTTTGAGTGAACGAAACCCAGAGTTAATATTTTGGTAAATATTTAATCACGCACATTGTAAGAAGGCGGAAAGAGGAATAGGAAGAAGGAAGGAGAAGGAAAGGACGAACAAACGAAAAAAAGTCATAAAAACACAAAAAAGGGTCTTCCCCTTAACTGTAGAATGTGTGTAAGGGTATAATTTATTTTATAAAACTATGTCAAAGCAAAATTACTCATTAGCTTATTTGGCTAGATTGTAATATTATTTAGCGTATGATTAATATTGTGCACTAAAATAATAAAAAAATGATAAATAAATGATTTTATCAATTATTATTATTTATTAAGGCTGCCATAGTTTTTTGAAATTATTGTATAGAAAATTTAAGACTATAAACATGCTAAGTGTTGACTCGTAGCAAGTTGATATTCTTGCATTCTTTAAGTGAGACACTGGCCAACTCTAGTGACAAATTGAATAGACTGCCCAATGTATGTGGTAACACGATGGGCTATCTATTAAATACTAGCTTTAACCCTTGACTTCGGACGCGTATGCTAAGAACCTGTATTTAGAATGGTATAATATAAAATTTCCTCGATTGAAATGTCCTCATAATTTATTTTTGGAAGGAATGCATTCTGTGCATCTAAAAACATTTTATAAGTTTAATCCCCTACTTTACCCCTTTTGTGGATTATTTTGCTATAACGTTGAAACACATATTTATCATTTTTTTTACCAAAAACAATATGAAATTTCAGATTCCTAACTAAAGGAAATATGAGTTGCCCAAACAAACTTTCATCCACAAAATTGACGGGTGTAAAATAGGGGGTGAGACGAAAAGTAGCTGATATTCTTCACCCGAATGCAATAATATATCTTCTCACCAAATTTCATTAAGATCCGTTCAGAAGTTCACGGCTAGTGAAAACGTAACAGTCAGGCAGAGCCACTTTCGCATTTATAATATTAGTATGGATAAGAAGTAATAGTAAACCAGCTATTAACTCAGGACTGTAACGCTGCCTACGGAACTTTTTCGCTTACGCAGGGTAAGAGAAAGTAATTTACTTTGCTTTGTGGATACCTTAATACTCGTATATTGATGGGATTAGTTTTATCTGTTTTCTGACCGTTTTCCTCAAAAACTTGGGCCCGACTTAGAAGAAAGCTGAAATTAATAATACGCTTATACGTAAGCGTTTTTCATGGTGACCTAGAAAGGATGAGATGCTGGTGACAAAAGAATATCGCAAACATTATACGAAACTTATAGCGCAATATAAATATATAAAAATGTTAAATTATATATGCCCACGACTGTAATCCTTAAGCTCGGTAGAAATCTTCTCGGATCTCTTTAATTGAATACTCGGTAAGGAGTGGAATTATTTACCGGAGTCTTGATACCTTTAGTGCACAATCTGGGCGCCTTTTAGTCGCAATTGAATAGGATTTTTTTAGGTAAGCGTCCTGCGTCCGAATAAAATCAACTGTAGTTACGTAACTATCAAAAATATCAGTAACGCAAAAGTCTTATGTAAATACACGTAAATGTAAAAACAAAACACGGTGTGTAAGTGTAAAAACACGTGCTAGGTTCCTAGCATAAAAATCATTAAGGAGTAAACCCATACATTTTGTTCAGTCGGTGGTTGGTTCATAATGTTTCTCAAATGTACATCCTCTTCTGCAAATATAGGAAGTCGTTTTGTTGTTACATTTCTAGCCTAAAACAACCAAAATGTATACTGTCCTTTTCTTGTTCACTAAATTAAAGAGTTCGCCATATTCTAATAAAAATTTCAAGTCTGCATTACTATTCAACTCGATAAGCATTTAGCGTTATCGATGAACGCTTGTCAAGATCAGTATTCTAATCCTTTGATAGAGGATACTTTTGAAACGTGAGGTTACTTTCAATTTAATATGCGTTGATGTAAGTACGTGTAGGTTTTACTGGCATAACTTCAGATTATTGCCTGCTTGTATATTTTCAAGGTTGGTTCCAATTTCTTAAAGAACCGCATCTATTAAACTTAAGTGATTTTCGGATTATAAATAAAAGTCATCATAGGAAAAAAATTGCTGACTTAACTAACGGCTGGTATAAAATAACAAACTTAACTGCTAGAATAAAAAATGTAGACTCGACAGTGTTAACTTGTTTTTAGTGTCCTAGTAATTTGTGTCTATGTAATCAAATATATTATTAGAATCTAATAGCTGACAAAAACCAAATAAACAAAAGTCCAACACAATGATAAAACGCGAAACGCGTTGTTAAAATTTCACGGCATTTGGTAGAAACATCGCGTGATCCAAGAACTGGCTTCTATTTGACCATTTGGCGGGAATCGATGACCCGCAATCTTCTGCGTCTTAGCTGGGCCTTAGATCACTGTGCAACAGAGGTCGTCATTTGAACAATTGTACTATCTAAGGACAGCTTAAAACGATCTGTATATTGCTCAACTGATCCAAATCAATCAGAGGGCAGCGTCCCCAAGACACTGACGGCATTGCCACGTTAAATAGCAATGCTAACATGCTAACAAGCTCTCCCTAAAAAGTACAACTACTCAAATGACGACCTCTGTTGCGCAGTGGGCCAAGGCCTGGCTTAGACGCAGAAGGTTGCGGGTTCGATTCCCGCTGCGACACAAATGTTTGTATGACCTGCAAGTATTTGTCTCGGGTCTAGGTGATCCTAGGTATATATACATATACTAGTACTAGTATTGAAAAAAGTATATAGGTAATTAGTATAACAGTCATGTGGTACCCATAACACAAGTTTTGCTTACTTTGGGGCCAGATGAGACTGTATGAAATGTCTGACAAAACATTTTTTTTTACATTATTGTATAATATTTTTCTGTAATTAGTTTTAATAATTGTTATATTAGGTTGAGGAAAAAGTCTTTTCGCATTATAGTATGTATGAACTTGTAATAAAATCTCTTTGGCTATACTATTTGTATCTGGCTGGTTTTGGTATCATTAAAAGTTTAAATTTTAAAGAACATAATTCCAAATTCAAATTAGGAAAATGTGTGATTTTTATTTGTTTTTCATACTGTCAAGATGAGTGAATCTAATGAAGAAATTCGATACATTTTAAAATTTTACAAAAAGGTAAAAATGCAACGCAAGCCTCAAAAAAAATTTGCACGTTTTCAAACATTTTCAAAGATGCACGTCGCTCTGATCGTCCTATTATTACGGATAAAATGGATGTCATTTTTGAAAAAGTGGAGCAAGATCGGCATATCAGTAGTAACGACGTAGCTGAAGAACTGGAAATTGACCACAAAACAGTTTTGGCGCATTTGAAAAAAACTGGGTACACAAAAAAGCTCGATATTTGAGTACCTCACGAGCTCACTGAAAGAAACCTAATGAACCGTGTACTCATTTGTGATTCTTTATTACGACGTAATGAAACCGAACCATTTTTGAAGAAGCTGATAACTGGTGATGAAAAGTGGATTACGTACGACAAGAACGTGCGAAAAAGGTCGTGGTCAAAGGCCGGTCAGGCTTCACAGACTGTGGCGAAACCCAGGTTAACACGCAACAAGGTGATGCTGTGTGTGTGATGGGATTGGAAGGGCATTATTCATTATGAGCTGTTACCACCAGGCAGGACCATCGATTCTGAACTCTACTGCGAACAACTGATGAGATTAAAGCAAGAAGTTGAGAGAAAGCGGCCGGAATTAATCAACAGAAGGGTGTGGTTTTTCATCATGATAACGCTAGACCTCACACATCTTTAGCCACTCAGCAAAAATTAAGAGAGTTTGGCTGGGAGGTGTTAATGCATCCGCCGTTTAGTCCTGACCTTGCACCTTCAGATTTCCACCTGTTTCGGTCTCTTCAGAATTCTTTAGGGAGTGTCAGGTTAACATCACGAGAGGACTGCCAAAACCACTTGTTGCGGTATTTTGATCAGAAGTCCCAAAATTTATATAGCAATGGGATCAGGTCCCTACCTACAAGATAGCAAAAAGTTATCGAACAAAATGGTACCTACATACTTTAGTTAAATATAAATAAACTATATTAAAAAATGTTCTGAATTTTCTTAAAAAATGTGAAGAAACTTTTTCCTCAACCTATTATAATAATAAATAGTTATAATAATTGTTCAATATATTTACGTTTCCCCAATACCACAACCGCTTGAAGACGGTCACCAGTTCCTGAAAATGCGCATCGTACTGTAGGTGTTTCCCAAAAGCCCTGTTCATATTAAAAACATAATTTAAAATACACCCACCCGCAATAAACATTTAGCTGCAGCGTCCGTGAAGTGCGGTTATCTGTGTTTTGTTTTGATAGCGCTCTCTCTTGGAACTATTACACGCTGTAACCGCAGATGTGTCTTGAGATGTTTACATTTTACTATTTTTAAATAAAAAAAAAACAAAAAAAAAAAAAAACAATGGTGCATATTCAAACTGATTTGCTGGTTACAATGACTATAGAAAGTAATTGGCTGGTTAATTAAAAAGATCGTTGCTTTAGGTAAACGTATGAAATATATCATAAAATTACTGATTGATGGACAGTACTGATGATTTGGAGGACAGTCTGAGTGACGAATTAGTACAGTTCGCTGCATTGTTTAATTCAGATGTGGCCAAACCTATTCTTGTCAACAAGAATCACGAGGCTCTGGAACTGCAATCTTAAAAAAAATTGCTTAATAATTCTTTACAATCTTTCTTCATTTCCTTGTAAATAAAACGAAAATAATTCATTTCAGACAACGCGACAATGCTGCTTTACCCAATCTTGACATACAACATAAAAATAATACAATTAAGGAAGTTAACACTACTAAATTTTTAGGAATTGACAAAAAATTAAACTGGAAGTCACATGTAGAAAATTTGTGTAAAAATAAACAGCCTTGTCTATGTTTTATATAAACTGTCCCCAGTAGTTAATGAGGAAACTCTACTCATTGCATACCACGGCCTTATCGCCTCAAATATCAGGTACGGTGTGATATTTTGGGGGAACTCCACTGACGTCGACAAAGTTTTTAAATACCAAAAAAGATGTATTAGAGCAATGTTTCATCTCAAAGTAACAGATACTTGCAAACCATTCTTTAATAAATACAACATCTTATCTGTTCCTTCACTGTATATTTTGGAAACGGTTATGTTTGTCAGGCACAGTCCGGACCTGTTTTGTCGGCTGTCTGAGGTCGTTCCTCGTAACCGACGAGACAAATATAAAGTTTGTGTCCGTAACTCCAAAACAGCATTGATGCGCAAAAGTATCTTCGGTATGGCTCCAATCATCTACAATAAGTTACCTCTATCATTGAGAGCATTACCAACTTCGTTGTTTCAGAAAAGGTTGAGAATAATATTAAATGATAAATGTTATTATACAATTAATGAGTTTATGACTGATAATTCTATTGATAATATGACTAACTAATGCATTTCCTGATTTGATTCCCTTTGACCAAAACTTGTAATTTATGCGACATGAAATGTGTATTAATTTAATTTAATTTAATTTTCTGTATTTTTGTTATGTTCTATTGCCGTTTTATTTGTTCTTGATATTATTATTTTTTATTATTAGTATGACATAAGTAGGTATCAATGTTTATCATGCAATATTTCTTTCTTCCTATCCTTATTATTCCTTATTATTTTATTATTTCGAATAATATATTATTTCTATTATTATTGTAAACTAAAAATAATTGCACGCCCATAAAGGGTAGATTAAATTGAATCTATATAAGTTGTAACATCTTTGTAAACATGTAATGATGCAATAAATATACTTTGACTTTGACTTTGGCATGAGAAAAAAAGTGCATTCGCCCCTGAAATCCGAGCGCTTTCAAAGGAGTCTCCGCTATCGCTTTCGAAAGCTATCCGAAAACTGTATCCGATTTTAGATTCAAGTTGTATGTTAAGGGTGGGCGGCCGTCGCTCCCATAGTCAGCTTGGCTATGACCAAAAACACCCATCTTGTTGTCATCGACTAATCATTAAAAATTGAAGAGTATCTACCAACGAAAACATCTGAATCCTAATCCTAAATAATAATAATAATAATGCCGGACATTTTACACAGCATCATCTAGCCCCAAAGTAAGCAGAGCTTGGGTTATGGGTTACCAGATGACTGATATACTACTTAATTTTATTTTTTTGTAAATACATACTTATTATACCCAGACCCGAGACAAATACTTGCAGATCATACAAACATTAGTCCCGCGGCGGGACTAATGGACTAATACTTGCAGATCATACAAACATTAGTCCCGCGGCGGGAATCGAACCCGCAACCTTCTGCGTCTCAGCCGGATGTTAGCCCACTGCGCCACAGAGGTTGTCAAATATCCTAACTGTGTAGTTGCAGAATATACCTAAAATAAATATTACAGAATATCTCAGAATAAAATATGTTTTTGATTCTCTTAAAACTGCAATCGTATCGTAGGAGTAAAAAGTACTTACTGTATACAATACTGCAGTAGAATAGTACTTCAAATAGAATTCCTACTTTGAAGATGGAACTTACTTAACGTAACTTAACTTAATGTTCTTTCAGATTACCAAAATTATCGAACAGAAAAGCGCACCTAAATCCTTTACACTGGTTCGGAATAATTAGTGACACAATAACCCGACATGTCTGATACTAAAAGTAATAACACGAAAAAAGACGCAAAGTAAAATATGTGTTACCATCGTTTTCGTAAGCCGTAAGATTATTATTATGATAAAATATTAATAGCATAAAAGTCTGCAATACAAAGCTGCAAATAACTACTAAAATATTTTGAATATTTAAAAAATCAAGGTACCTGTAAGTAATAAAAATAAATGTGCCATTTTACGCTAACACAGACCACAAAGAACATTTTGTAACTATAAAAACGTTACTTTCATTGGACTGCAACTGCCGTTAACTCTTATAGAGAAAAAATAAATAAGAACAAAGTCGATGCTGGCAGTTATTAAAACTCTTTTTAGCTGATTGCAAATCCGTAAGGCGTTGTTCCGTGCCGCTAGACCAACTTAATTAAATATATTTATTAGGAAATGAAAAATTATAACTGGCCTAATTAACACAGCACCGTTTAGTCTCAAAATACGCCTAGTTTTATGGAATTAATAAGTCTGTTAAGATATTTATATACTTTTTAATATATATTTAAGAAGCTTAATACTCAGACACAAGACAAAACCTATGTTTATCTAACAAGTATTTTTTATTGGGTCGGAATAAAAATAACTACCTACAACGCAGTAATCAAAGTTACTACTAAATTAAGCTGAAAGGTAAGTCAAAATAGAGTTTATACTTACATGTATAGCCAAACACAATAGCTTTTCTAGTGCTGCGAGTTTCGTAAAATGGCCTCAAGTTGCTCACTCAGACAGTTAACCGACACATTTGTATATATAAACTCTCTTGTATTTTTGTCTTAGTTTTTTGAAGTTAGGGCACATAGTTATAAGATGGATCATGCAAAAAAGCGCTAGGACCAGGACGAGTTTCTTGCCGGTTCTTTTCGGGCTTGGGTTAGGAGGAATTGGCACCTTAATTAACCTTGTATGTGGGATGTTTCAAAGTGATCCTTGTGATTGTATTGAATAAAATATTTTTTGACTTTTGACCTATAAGAATGTATATTAGAACAAAATTCATAGACAACAACTCGTATATATAAAAACAGAGGTGAGCGATAATTACTACTAACGAAAAGTTACGAACTTGCTTTAAACTTATGTTTAAAAATTAGAACTGTTAACATATGTTTCAAAACAACAAACAATTAAAAATGCTTCTAACAAACAATTAAAAATGTCTAACTTTTAAGTTGCTTAAGAATTAAAATGCCTTAATATCATGTCTAAAAAGTAAAACCTAAGATTCAGAACACCTAAAACGGTAGTATGCCTAAATGCAAATTGTATAAATGTGAAACTTCCTATGAAACAAATAGTCTAAAATGCAATACACCTACATAGGAAGACGACTAAATCTTACGATAGTGACATATTGTTCAATAAGAGGTACCGACAGCAATTAGACAAACTGAATAACATATTAATACGCCATAATAACTGTTAACCAATGTTCGTAATTTAAAGCAGCGTTCATTTCGCGAAGAAGGTTATGAATTTATTTTAACAATAAATAAAATTTAAAAAATATTTGCAGTTTTATTGTATATACAAGAGTCCGCCGCGACTTTTTTCACGGGGTACCCGGATAAAAAGTAGCCTATGTGTTGTAGTTGGTCACTATATATATTCTAAGTTTCATGCAAATCGGTAATTCGGTCGGTTAACCGAAAGAGTAACAAACATCCTCACAAATTTTATTTATAATATTAGTAGGATAGGATATAATCGAAGTTGTAGACCATTATGTCTTTTTGGGTCAGACGATTCAACTAGGTAAGTCCAACTTCGACAAAGGGGTCAGACGACGAATCAACTCGGATGGGCAGCGTTTGCGAAATTACGGCACATCTTCTCGTCACAGATACTGCAGAGCCTCAAAATGAAAGTCTACAATCAGTGCGTGTTGTCAGTGATGACATATGGAACTGAGACTTGGTCGCTAACTATTGGCTTCATACACAGGCTCAGAGTCGCGCAACGTGCTATGGAGAGAGCTATGTTGGGTGTTTCACTACGAGATAAATCCGCAACGAGGAAATCCGTTAAAGAACCAAAGTCACCGACATAGCACTCAAAATATGCAAGTTGAAGTGGCAATGGGCAGGCCATATAGCTCGCAGAACTGATAACCGTTGGGGATTTAAAGTTCACGAATGGCGACCAAGGACAGGAAAACGAAGCGTAAGACGACCCCCTACCCGATGGACTGATGACATAGTAAAGATCGCGGGAAATCGGTGGATGGAGAGGGCTCAAAATCGTTATTCCTGGAAATCTATTGGGGAGGCCTATGTTCAGCAGTAGACTTCTAGAGGCTGATATAATAGTAGGATAGTGTTCTACAGTTCTAAGCTATTATTATGTATAACTCGTGGAAGAAAAATTGTAGGCGTTATTATACTTCTTAAACATACTCGTAATAGAGAGCTTTGACAGTTTAGGCAATTTGCTTCTTAGGTAGGTATTATAAGTTTGGCGAAAATCTTTTTAGGTAAACTCCTTCTTAGACCTTTAACAGTTAAGGCATCACACATATTAGACTTTTATATTTTAGGTACAATGGGACTTAAGTCATTTTTCTGTTTATGTTTTCTGCAAAATATTCATTTAACATTTTAGGCATTCAACTTCCTAGGCATTTTGGAAATTAGACTTCCTGATCAGGAAGCTTAA
This sequence comes from Lampropteryx suffumata, assembly GCA_948098915.1. Taxonomy (NCBI): domain Eukaryota; kingdom Metazoa; phylum Arthropoda; class Insecta; order Lepidoptera; family Geometridae; genus Lampropteryx; species Lampropteryx suffumata. Next base: position 7,328,317 of record OX402558.1, on the reverse strand, counting down.
AAATGTTGGCACCTTCTTAAGTTCAAAACTGTTTAGCAGAGCCAGCTATGTGGACTTGCCTTGAATACTAGATTTTTTTAAATAAGCCAAGATCAAGCGTAAAAGTGAAAGTTCAAGAATGTCCATGGAACTTGTTTGCGTAGATTAAAGACTTATTTTTCTTATCGTGTCAGTAGTTATGTCGAACCACTGTAATGAAATGATTAAAATGCGCCTTATGGCCTTAGTCTTCTTTCGTGTACTGTGCATATCTGAACTTTAAACATTTATTAGGTTCTTCATTCTTCTGAGACTTACCAAAAGGTTACCCAAAGGTTAAATACTACAATATACGTATCTTCAAGTCTCGAGTAAATAGGTGTCTTCTAGATCTGCGTGCCCCATCGTCGGCCATATCGTCGCCTAACATCAAGTGCGTACGTGGTCAAACGCAGGGATATCAATGATAAAAAAAGGTTGCCTGGACGAGATCGCTATTAGCGATAAGGCCGTCCTTTGTACAATTTAATTTCTATTATTTCTTCTGTGTTCTATTTGTGTACAATAAAGTGTTAATCTATCTATCTATCTGTGTATCTATCAAAATAAATATTTGCCATACTGTACTGCCATAAGTTATCGTGAAGATCCCCCATTTAGCAAATAAGTATCGTAACTGAAATTAATTTTAATAATTATAATTTAGATAGGCTAGGAAAGCCACAAATCATGTTTAAAAATAAAATAAATTAACTAATCACATGTGATAGTAATAGCCTAATAATAATCTAGAACTCTGATTAGAGCCGGATAGACAGACAGGCGAGAACAGAGCGAAACTTCATGGCGGATCCCTTGTTGGATTTCGAAATTATAATAAATACTTTACTAATCAACAATTTAATAAATACAATAATAGGTTTATAAATGGATTGTGGAAAGGGTTTAACTCATTATCAAGGGACACTTCAATAAGTCTTTATTGAAGTGACAAGCTGATACGGTTACGGAATTTCTGAATAGTCTGACACTGTAAGTGGTTTGAGGGGTTTCTAATGTTAACCGCAAGCTGGTCCCTGGTGCCTTGGTGATATGGAACGTCTGCTTGTAGGCACTGTCTACAAATAATAACGTTATCACGATACTTCGCGATACTTTTTATCATCCATACCATGGTATCAATAAACGTTCGAGACAGAATTCCGGCATTGTTACTACACTGAGTATCCCAGCTCTTATGAATTTTTTTCTCTTGCGAATTCTGCGCTTTATGTCGTCTTGTTGTCTAAGGTTTTACAGAAACAAAAGCAAATAAAACAAAACAAATAAATTTACTGTTATTGATGGTATTGGTAGCGCAAAGTATTATAGTGTGATTGTTGAACTTTGAAAAAGTTTTCGCTCTAAATTTTACATGACACTCAATCACCTCAAATTGGCTAAACTGATTTTAATTAAACTTGTAATCAATATTTTTCTATGTGATAATGTGACTCAGTTCTTCTACCGTAAAAAGTTGTGAGATCAATGTAATACCGAGTCGGTTAATTTATTCAGTCCCTACTAAAGGGACCTTCTGTTTTATGTTATTACGTAACTCAGTTGCGAGACTTAATTTATTTTACAAGTTATGTTTTTGATGGCAACTCATTTTTTTTGTAGATTTAAACGCAGCCTTATGTTTTTCTATGACCACATCCTCTAAAATTTAATTTAATTTCACTTTCCACAACAATACTGCCAATTTTTCATAAGACATGTCCCATTCTTGCTATTTCATTCCGTTGATTTTACAAGTTACCTCTGAACATAATTATATCTAGGTACCTATCTACACCTATTAATCCATAATATTTTACACTAGCTGACCCGCACCCACTTTGTTGGCGGTTACAACTTCACAAAAATATTAATGTTCTAATATCGCTGTTAAAAAAATGATAGCTATTCAAATTATTCTAATAATTACAGAGATCAACAAAGTTACGGATAAGTATTGCTAGAACACCCGCGACTTCGCCCGCCCCGTTCCCGTTATTTTTCCGAGACAACTAATTTATAATTATAAAAAATCAGATACAATTATTATATCTGTGTGGTTTTTTCTCTAACCTTGCGATTGAATTGAATTACCAGAGACCTTGGATGAAAATACCGTTAAACCTCACGATGATCCCGATGCCCCAGCCAGAGCCGGGTCCCAGCACCAATTATCTTGGCCACGGAGCCTAGACCTAAGGATAATCTACCCACTTACCATATACTCTATGGGTAAGTATACCCAAGCTGGGAGCTGGGAGCTAGCTGGGAGCTAAATACTTGGATATTTGGAGATGAGGTTTTGGATATATTGGGCGGAAATTCTACCAGCGTTGTAAGTCAGTACAGGATTATTATCAATTCAGTGATACTATATTTCCAGTCTTATGAGATCCCCGTTTTGTATCTATTGAGAAGTGTTTGAGGCAACACCTTATGTTGGTTTTGCCTCAAACACTTATAAAAGATTTTTAATATTGATATATTCACTATAAAATGTAGATATGTCAGCTAAAGATATTATAAAAGATTTTTAATATTGATATATTCACTATAAAATGTAGATATGTCAGCTAATTACGTAATACCTTAAGATAGAAAGTCCCTTAAGTAGGGACTTAATAAATTAACCGACTTATTTACTACATGGATGGACTACTACACGTAATTACATGGATCTCACAATTTTTTACGGTAGAAGAACTGAGTAGCGAGACTAGGTTTTTTTTACAAGTTATGTTTTTGATGGCATCTCATTTCTATTTGTCCTACTTTTTACATATTTCCTTTAAACATAATTATATCTAGGTACCCCTTTTACTATCTACACCTATTATTCCATTATATAATACATATATTATACAGGTACACTGTTTAATTCACTGCAAATGTAACTTTGTAATTCCATATACATATTTATATGGGATTACGAAGTTATTTATGAAGCTGTTGTATCTAGAAAACTGGACCGAAATTGAAAAATATTTTAGTTTTATATATTGTAAGTATTCTAAATTTGAAGCGTCTATGTCTGCTAGAAGTGCCTTAAAGTTTTGATGATCGATCAGTCAGTGAATGAGTGACAAAATTAAGAAACTTTGACTAGTTATAATTCTTAAAGCAATGGTTCAAACTGAATGAAATTTAAAAGATACCGTGTTCATACAATGCCTACTTGGTTACTGAACATTCAGGCTTCTATGTTCATTCATAACAAAGGTATAAGGGGTCGAAAATGGCCTGAACGGTTTCGAGAAAAAAATGGTACGGCTGTGCCGCACTTTTGCTCGACATGGACTCGATTCGACCAGATAACGCCAGACATTGCACACAGCATGATGACGACTTTGTGACGTCTTACTATAAAATCTAATCATTTGATACCGGCAAAATTGTCATCATTATGACATATTACATAATAATAATTAAAACAAATCAAATGTTATACGGACTGTGTTCAGACTAAACTGATCTGCGTTTTCATATTGAAATTGAGAATTACAACAATTTTATATGATGTTAAAAGCAAAATAGTTTTTTAATGAGAATGCTATGATGTTAACTGTTTTGTATCCCCATGTAAATTAATAATTTTATTTTGTATATAGTAAGCAATATTTTTAAAAATGAATAATTAAATGAAATACAACAATACAAATGTATTCACATTTGGACTGATGGGATGTAACGTTAAGTACATTAATACATGTACTTATAGAATAACTGAAATATACAGAGTAATAAACAATAACTTATAAATAAAAAACAGAATTCAGTTCACTGACCGCAGGTAAAGTGCCTAAAAGGCTGGCCACGTTACCTCCTTGAATAGCCATTCTAATCCTATGTCCGGGGTAAGCACCAGCCCTTTGATCATTGGTCTTGTCCACCAGTCTCTTCAATAACTCTCTAAATAGCAGCCATGGCTTCTAAGGTTTCTACACCAAAAGGCAGAAATATATAACCATTGTCAATGAATGCATATTTCCGCCTCTTGAGGTCTTCATACCACCGCATCCCACACCACAGAGGCTTACCACGACTCCAGGGAATTAATGACTTTAAATATCTTATTAAAGTCGCACAAATATCTTAGTTTACAGTTCAAGTTCATAAAGTACTTTTCAAAATTCAAAATTAGGCCATACATGCCCTCATTTGATCACCATACCACATACCATTGGCGAACATTTAATAGGACATTTATCAATAAAATTGGTAATATAAATGGTAAGGGCTTTGAATAACCCTAAATAAATAATGCATAACAAAGCAATCTTTAAATCATTGAAAATTCTTCCATACTTCGTAACAAGTCCTCAGGTAACTCAAACAAGTTATAAGTAACATGTATATCATGAATAATATTTCTTATTCGCGAGATTGTTAAAAGTTCTGTGCGAATATAATGCTTGCATGATTCTGGTGCTTGCTTCGCATGTGATTGTATATAGAAACCGACGTCGGTGGAATGTCTATAAAAGCTAATTACATCATATTTTAATATCTTATTCTTTAATCCTGTTACAAATTAATTCATACGTGAAAGGATTGAAACGCGTCTCAGATGGTCCTTTCGAGCACTTGGCACATGTCATTGAAAATTTTAGGTTTTTAGGAGGTGGGAGCTGGGAGATGGGAGTTGTGAAATGGGAGATGGGGATCGGAGGTGGGATGTGGGATGTGGGTGGGAGATGGGAGATGGGAGATGGGAGATGGGAGATGGGAGATGGGAGATGGGAGATGGGAGATGGGAGATGGGAGATGGGAGATGGGAGATGGGAGATGGGAGATGGGAGATGGGAGATGGGAGATGGGAGATGGGAGATGGGAGATGGGAGATGGGAGATGGGAGATGGGAGATGGGAGATGGGAGATGGGAGATGGGAGATGGGAGATGGGAGATGGGAGATGGGAGATGGGAGATGGGAGATGGGAGATGGGAGATGGGAGATGGGAGATGGGAGATGGGAGATGGGAGATGGGAGTTGGGAGATAGGAGATGGGAGATTGCCTAAAATTGCAAAAACCTAACCAAATATCAAAATATTTAGCTATGTGGGTAAGTATACCCATAATATGTATAACATGTTATGTATCTCACATTGTGTTTTTAATGCGATTTATTTCATTATGACACTACTCCACAGATATTCTTGTTCACGTTTATTTCCCACGAACCCGTATCCGACGTTTTCCTTACCTGCACTTTCCCATTTTTCCTTCGGGAAACTTATACGTCCCGGTATCCGTTATAGGTACGTAAGTGATGCATGTGTTAAGTTTTATGTGCTTTTTGCTGTTGTTTTATTTGTTGACGTTTTCATGAGCAGTACATAGCTTACTAAGTAGTTATTAGCAGATAACGAAGATAAGTTACTCTGTACATGGTCTGTACCTTGATGGTTGGTGGTGATGATTTGCAGCTTTTGCTAACATGCTTGGGAAAGAAGGTTCAATCGCTGCTTTTGGCTTTACAAAAACTTGAAAGACAGTTACAAAAGCTTTTTTACGGTTTATTATGAGTAGTTTAGTCTCCAAAGTTTGTGATTGACGCATACAAATGTTATAGAATTTGTGTCAGCTATATTACGTTCAGGCAAGTGGAATAGGGATAGCTTCTAGAATAAGGATAGCTTTTCCAATAATAGTTTGGAGTATAGTGATAGGTCCATCATAATTTAATATATGAAACTTCAACTTTAAGCCTAGCACAAGATAAACGAAAAACGATTTGTACAGTTAAACGATGAAAAGATTCTAGTCTCTTAGAGACGAAGAACTATTAAAAACAAAGGAAACGACGTCATTACTCTAGTAACTAAAGAGAGATCAGTTTTAAGTCGCGCTCAGTTTAAGTTAAATAACTACTGTTGGATTTACGTGTTTCCGGTTGACCGTCTGCTGGAATTTTATCTCTACTGTGTTTTAGTTGAGTGAGCTTTATAGCTTACTTAGTTTCGCGCTGCAAAAACTTTCATAAACGTACTTGTATTTTTTTTAAATGGACAAGTAAAGACCATTGCGTACATTTTGATTACCTGTAGGCTTAGTAATTTATACACAAAAGTTTGCATACTTTTGAAGCAGTGTGTAAGTTGTCGTTTAAAGGATTTCCTTTGTGTTTTTACTCTTTGCTGCTGGTCGGAGATTTGGGACCAAGTTGTACACAAACGGGTTTATTTGTCTTAAGAGTTAAGGCTGTATAAATATTAAGGTTGTATAAATATTTATTGGACGGCCTCAATCAACCTGGGGAGGTTTTTGATCAAATCTTTGATTGAAATCAAGGAAAAGTAAACTGAGGTGAAATAAGTTTATTTTTTTAGGGTGGGATATAAAAGTTGTGTTTATTTCAATCATCACAAAACGAAGTGCTTGTTGAAGCAAGTAAGATTTTTATGAGTTGTTCAATCACAGGCTAAAAGACCGCTCAGCAAACTATGAAGGTGCTCAACATCGCTTATAACTTCTATATGTATATTCTTAGCAGAAACTTACAATAAATGCCATAAATTTACTGTCATTTTATGCGTTAGCTTTATTCCATATTGTTTGCACTTGTACGCAATGCAACCTACCCGCTAAATATTACAGACTTCAATTTCCATCTTTGTTTGACTATGGGAATTCTCCTGTCAGTAGACAATATATATTATTATTTAGAATCTGGATGACCGAGCTTTGCTCGGTATAAAAAACGGATAAAACAACGTTTTCTAAAAATCGATTTATCGCCCCCGAAACTCCCTGCATACTAAATTTCATGAAATCGTTGGAGCCATTTCCGAGATTCAGATTATATATATATACATACATAAATACAAGAATTGTTCGTTTAAAGGTTATAAGATAACGTTTACCCATTTATATTATATCATAATATTCATGCGTTATCCCTATTCATTTATTTAAAGACTAGCTGACCCGGCAAACGTTGTTTTGCCTTATTAAACATAAAAATATTTTTTTGTGGTGAGCCACCCTTAGCACTTAGGGGTATAAAATTTGTTATAAATCTATTCTTAGACCTACTGAATATACATATAAAATTTTATCAAAATTGGTCAAGCCGTTTCGGAGGAGTTTAAACACGAAAACTGTGACACAAGATTTTTATATATATAGGGATTAAAGACTTGTGCTAAGTGCTTAGAAGGAGCCTCTGAGAGGCACTTCAATTCATTTACCAAACTGGTTCGAAATAACTGACACGATAAGAAGATGAAGATTATTGTATAATATAATAAGAAGGTATTCTTATGAGTGTATCGCTGATGATGTTACCCTACTTAGGCCCAGTCTGAAAACCAGCGCTGATCATCTCAGCTTATTGCTACGCACGAACATGATTCCTTACCATGTTCGTGAGTAGCAATAAGCTGAAATGACCTGTTTGACTGCACTCCCAGGGGAGGATTGATGATCCTAATTGTAGGTAGTACAACTATTCGCTTTTAGTTTTTCCCTATTTTATTTTTCGCACGTTTATTTTTTTCCTTTCTTTCGTTCTCTTTTGGTGTGTGTTAAATAAATGTTCTTGCTTTCATTCTTTCTTTCTGTATAAGATCCAGCTTTTGATGGCTGCAGCGACTTAAATAATTTCCACAGAGATGGGAGACCATCTTGAGCTGTTGAGGGTAAAATGGGTATGGGTCTTGGTTATAACAGCCAGCTTAGCCTATTTGTTAGGTTAGGACATGACCAAATAACCTACCTATTGTTTTTAACAAAGACTACATACAAAAGGCATTGTAGACGTATTGTATTCAACAAAGGCTAAAACGAGTCTGCAATGTCAGTGGTAAACCCAATAGAAACATGCAACAGTCCAGTTCAAACAATGTCTCCGTATATAAAACCGTGAATTGCAGCACAAATTGCACAAAGCGTCAGGAACATTGTCAGAATTGAGTTGCTACACATCTGGAACTTTCGAAGCTTGATTCGCTGTGTTGGCAACTCATTGAGAGTGGAAAGTTTGAGATGCAAGTGTAAAGGAGCCTTTACAACGTGTAAAGTACATTGATATAACGTCTAGCATAAATGTTACGACTGACTTCCAAAATTATAGGCGAAAAACTTTTGCCACACTGTTTCACTACAAAGATTGATAACCAGTCGTTTTACTCCATCATACCCACTCATCTTTGTAAATAAAAAACAGAAGAGCAAATCGATCGCAAACATCTATAGATAGCTTAACAAAAACGGATCAGTAAATCTTGTTTTTGTCACATGTTTGTTTGCGAGTGGAACGCCCCGCCACTTCGTTCGAGTACACATAACTGATTTTGAGGGAATTAAGTAAAACGTCATAGCGTTTTACTTAATTCCCTCAAAATCAGTTATATGCAAAGACTTATTACATGTCATAACCTATTTGAATCTTTTATTAACATGATTAAGTACGTACGTACGTAACCATTTATTAGTTCATTCATTAATTTCATTCATTTTCAGAAACATTGATCGCATAAACATATTAAAAACTAACCTATGTACTCTTAAATGTTCGTTTATTATAAAAAAATATGACATATGTTTTTTAGCCTAAGTTATATAATTACTTGTGCCTTAAACAAAGTTCAGACCACTAATATATTGAAATCGGTACTTGGTTCAATACAAACGAAGGTAGTAAAACATCTAAGACTTTTTTAAGTTGATGTGGGTATAAGATACATGAAAAGAGTGGTTAGGAATTGAGAAACAATTCAAAAATAATTTACAAACGTCTTAGGTAACTTTAAGATGAACATACATCACAGAAATACACATAATTCACATACATTTTTTCCGTGATACAAAAATGCACATATGAACACAAATGAACTATCTTGACTTAAATTCAGCACTGGCTATCAAACATGCAAGCTTTGACATTTACAATAATGTAAAAATGATATTGATAGCATGATATATCTTTAAAAGAGTTTCTTGTGCTATCATTAACTACACTACACTTTCCTTCTAGACACTATTTCTCATTGTGCAGAAGCCTTTGTAAGGCTCACCGGGAGCCAGGATCCCCTTTACTTATTGGCCCCCCAAGTGCGTTATAAGTGTAACCCCGGGCCAGCCAACCGCGTCCGGCAAATGGTCCGACTAATTTATTTATTTATACCCTCCAAGTTTTACTGTCTCCATGTGGGGTAGTTTTAATAGTTCTGAACAGCAGGAAACAGTAATTTATTTGATAGAAAATGCTATTTAAGTGTTTTTCCTGGCAAACGTTATGTCTGAGGTGGACGTAAATATTCAGTTCAAATTACCAAAATATTTCATTATTAGTTGAAGTTTAGTCACTATCTTATAATTAACTGGCGAAGAGTTAAGGTATGGTACGTTCCATTCTAATGTAAATAAATTTATATGGCAAGATTTAAACAACACAGTCGCTTTAATAAACTCTCATAGTAATGAGACCGTCTCCACTAACAAAAAATCTAAGAATTTTTTTTGATGTGAGACAGTTGATGTGGGTATAAGAAACATGAAAAAGGTGGTTAGGAATTGAGAAACAATTCAAAAACAATTTCCAAACCTCATTCTAAGGTAACTTTAAGATGAAAGAAAGAAAGAAAGCATTTATTCTGTCCACCACTCAATATACAAAAGAAAAAAAAAGGAATAGGAAGTTTACAAAACAACAATTATAATAATAATATTTAAATAAATTTCCTAGTATCTAGTACATGTGGTAGCGAAATAGTACTCAGCTCAGCATAATGCGCTGCCGCATGTTACAATGTGACAGCACTGGTCTTCCGCTGAGGCTAGTGTTGATTTCACGGACATCTTGACTCGAATCAGGGCTTACAATCAATTTTTTAAATAAAAGTAATTTAAAATATAAAACAAACATTAACAAGATACAACATCAAAAAGCTCACAATACAAATTCATATGTACCTACTTAGAATATTAGCACAAAGCCAAAACAAAATAAAAACAACAGTAGTAATAAGATGAGTATTTTACATACATTACAGAACAAACTAAGAGGACAGTTGCAAGAACTAGCTTCCCCTATGCCAGGGCTGGTATATTTGTAAGGAAATAATATGTTGCTTTAATTTTACTTTAAAATGATTAATATTCAATATATTTTTAAATGGTGGTGGTATGTCATTCCAACACTTTGTGGCAGCGTAACGGAAACTACCTCTAAATGCAGCAGAGCCATGTAACGGTGTTGCTAGTAAAACAGAACCTGCTCTAGTTTTGTACCTACTGTCATCCTGGAGCCAGCACGTTTTGTTGAAAAGATACTCAGGTTTTTTACTCTTGATCACCCCTAAACAAAAGTATAGCAAGGTGAAGATACCTTCTCCAAGACATCTTGAGCAGCTTGGCATTGTTAAAAATGAATTTAATGAATTAATGAACTTATATATACATATAAAACTTTACCGTGATTCAAAAATGCACAAATTCTTAGAACACAGTGGCACATTAAAAACAATCTCGACCTAAATTCAGCACTGGCCATCAATAATTCGCTAATTTAAAACCTAAAAGCATTCTAAATTCAAAATCGTAAAAGGCGTTCTGCCAGACCACTGAGCAATTGTTTTTGTGCTTTGGCACCACTAGGTGGCGCTGCTAGAGTGGCCTCTGATTTATATGTTGGCTTTCCAATTAGCCAGGAGCGGTTTTATTTATCACTCTTTCCATTTTCCGCACTTTTGGCTTTGCGACTGGAGGGTTTAAGCCTAATGATAAGTTGCGATACGACACTATCCATACATCCATACGAATATTACAAATACGAGAGCTTATTTATATTTTCACAGCTTAACAGCTGAACGTATCTTGAATAGATTTTTTTAAAATAATATATAAAAATTTAATTTGCAACATAAGTACGTGTTTCATAATAAAATGTATTATTTATAAGAACTTAATTAAATTGTAAAGCTTACCCTGACGCTTAGGTATCCTTTGTGCATTGTTTACAAATAAAATTGCTTGCCTGACTGGACAAATTTAACTTAAGGTTTAAACAATAAATCCTGTAAATAAAATAAGATTGCACAGTGCATTTCCAGTTTTAAATAAAATAAATCGGATATGGTAAAGGTCTCTGATCTCCAATCCAAAGTGTGGTCGCACGTTTCACTCAGTTCGTAACGTATGTGAGTTTTGATTCGAAACGAAAATGCATTTGGGAGTTTCCGTACGTAAGCAAATAACTATTATACTGATGGAACGAAAGAAATGCTCGTGGATTGTACAAACAAAGTTGAGAGGCATATCTTTTTTATGTTACACTAATATTAGGCAACTGTTGTAACGTTTTTATAAATACTTACAACCCAATCCAATGGTTACAATAACCATTAGTTCAATACGTGAACAGTGGTCTAAGAACAGCAGAATTCCCGAAATGCTGAGTTTCAGTCGATGGTTGATGTAGCGTAAAGTAATTGGGCCTCGCATAATTTACTGTGCCATTAAATTTCACAGTTGAAGAGCCTTTTTGTCAGCTTAAATAACGTTAAATGGATATATTACTCAAAATATTTACGGTTGTGATACTTAATTATTTAATTTAAAAACAATGTAACTAAATCTGATCAGTATTTTGACGAAATATATTTTTTTTGTACTATTTGTGTGAATAAGTGAAAGACTTTACCAAAGATATGCCATACGATAGGGTAGTAAAATAAATAAAAAATGAAACACACTGAGATTACAGACAGACAGCTGACTGATTGACGAACAACCGCCAGGACGTTTCAGTAGCCATTGACGTAAATGGTATCTTTTAACAAAAATGTATGCACAGCACGGTATGGGCAGTTTGTTTGAAGCCGGTATTCGAAACCCCTTTTCACTGTGATCAAAACATAACAAAACCCAGTTGAATACAAACAACATTTCAATAATTACTGATAACTCTATTAATCTAACAAAACGGATCGGGTTTTATATCGGGACTAAATTAACCATTAGGCTGCGCAGGTTTTTGTTCAACGAATTTGAATTAACATTTTCGGGTACCGTATATTTTTTTATAATAGGGTTCAGTGAATAAATCAGTAAACAATATTTTATTCGATCAACTAATAACCATTGCTAAATTGCTAAACTTCTTAGCGAGAGTCCGTCTTGGCGGGTGAGGATCCGCAGTGCCCGGTATTCTGCTTTCTGCAAACGTACCTACTTGATTTAGTACTGCAATATGCGGCACTCTTGCGATCTTAATTTTTCTATGTCCACAATAAAAAATGATTTCGTGATTTCCACTGTAGGATAAAGGGAATATTGGAATTGCATCTGACTTGAAAAATACAAAGCAAGAACAGAATTTTACCTTGCACCTTTGTCTAGTGAATTAAAACTACGTTTTGCGTGTACAACTCACTCTTGACAAAATTTATATAAAAAAAATAACGTGGATTAGCAGCTAAATTAATTAAGGGGTAAACAATGAACTGAATCGCCCAAAGCCCGGATAAGACCGTATATTAAAGCGAACAATGGAATGGGAGCGTTCAGTGAGATGAAATAATGCCTCGCATTCCATACACCTTTTGTTTGATGTTTATTTTATTTTTAAGGAGGAATGCATTGGCAAACGATTTGCTGGGAAATTATTTGAGGTGAATTATTCACTACTACGAATTCTTCACTTATCTGTGAAGAGCAATACTGGTCTGAAGTAGCTTTGAGATGATGCTATTGCTTTTATTATTGTAATGATAAAAATTTAGCAAAAGCAAAAAAATAAATTTTACATAATTTTGACGACCTCTGTGACACCGTTCACAAAGGCCCGCCTGAGATGCAAAAAATTGCGGGTTCGATTCCCGCCGTGGAATAAATGTTTGTATAATCTGCTAATAATTGTCTCGGGGTCTGAGTGTTTTTCTAGGTAGTATGTCAGTCATGTAATTTCCCTAACACAAGCTCTGCTTATCTTGGGGCTAGATGATGTTGTGTGAAAATGTCGAGCATTGCTTATTTATATAATTATTGATAGTTAATAAAATCCTGATAACATAATAATATTGCAAACACCTATATGAAAATGATATTGTCTGGAATAGGGATTTATTCTTATAAGAAGAGAAATGATAGTAATTCCAGAGGGAACCACCTATAAAACATAATTAGAGAAAGGGTTCTAAAGGTGCCGCCTTGATCCATGCGACCCGCACGCAACATTATATACTAACAAATAATGACAAAGCATTTCGCAACACAAGATTATGATAGATTAATTTATGTATGTTTCTGTGTTAAATTAGGGTCTATTTTAGAAAAACACACTGGCTAAAGGGTTGTTTAAATCTGTTGCCATTTCTATTTTTTAACATTAGAATGAAAATGACGAGAACACTTAAGCGCCACGCTTGCTTGTTATGTATGTATAGGATATAGAGGGTTTGTTTATATTGTACTCTACATCAGTAAAGAGCCATGATAACTAATTCAAGATATGGCAGTAATATAATATTATGGATATTAAATATTACAAATATATATTTAATTCGAGATTGCTGAAACATTATGGGTTTCTAATTCAATTTCAAAACTTGTGTGAGTTTTCACATTTAGATAAACACTGGTTTTACTCACGTATTAAGTGCAAACCGTAGCTGCAAGCGGAGTGACCGCGGATCAAACTCACCCTGATGAATATTCTCTACATGGATCGAAACAGTGTCGGTGCCTCCATCGACAAAATAATGCGTGAGTAAAACCCGTGTTTATCAAAATGTAATCGTTTTATACTGCCCAACGTTAAACAGGTGAATGCTAATGTAAAAATTAGAAACGAAAAGATAGATCTCGTCGACACCACAGTGTTCTTAGGCATTACTTTAGATAATAAGCTGCAATGGGGCCCGCACATAGATAAATTGTCGAAGAGACTCAGCTCTGCGGCATACGCTGTCAAAAAGATCCGTCATTTTACCGACGTAGATACCGCTAGGCTCGTTTACTTCAGCTACTTTCATAGCATTATGTCTTATGGCATTCTGTTGTGGGGGAGTGCTGCTGATATTAACACCATATTTGTGTTGCAGAAGAGGGCTGTTCGTGAAATTTATAACATGGGCCCCAGAGAATCACTTAAAAATAAGTTTAAAGAAATTAATATTATGAAAGTGCCTAGTCAGTATATATACGAAAATTTAATGTATGTGCGCAAAAATGTTCATTTATTCAAAAAAAAATTGCGATAATCATAGTATTGACACTAGAAATAAAAATAAACTCGCTGTTCCCACTGTTAGGCTCGCTAAAGTTAATAAGTCTTTTATAGGGCAATGTGTACGCTTCTATAACAAGGTCCCAAGCGACGTGTTAGATTTGTCGATTGGCAAATTTAAAAAAGTAATTAAACATAAACTGTCTATTAAAGCATATTATAAAATATCTGATTATTTAGAAGACAAAAAAGCTTGGGATGAATCTGCTCCAACTCGACTCGGCATCCGTAACAAAATTGTCAAGGATCAAAAAAAAAGTGTTAAGACCAGACAAGTTTCTTGCCGGATTCTTCTTGAACTGGGGTTAGGAGGAACCGGCACCTAGATTCACTAGCATGTAAGAAGACGATTCAAAGTGGTCCTTGTGATTGTAATGAATAAAGTTATTTTGAATTTTGAAATATTTTTGAATTTAATAGGTGTCTATCTTATACACACGTATAGCGTAATAAGTATCCTAACTCAAAAACTTTAACTAAAAAAATCTATACATTCCTACTTCTTGAACTGAAATACTTCAAATATAATAATATACGACCAATCTCGTTTTAAGTTAAGACATTAATGTCAACCAAACTGTAGCAAATGGAAACTCTTGTTAAAATTGTTTATCTTTACGTTTTATCTTAAATACTATATTTCCTAGAGTAAAGATGAAAATCGTTTTGTAATTTACAAACAAGGCACTATCATATAAATATTAGTACTACACTATATTATAGTAGAACTTTAAATAATTTTCCTTCCTTTTGAAGCCACGTAATCATAACAACACCTTGTTCAATTTGGTTCAATAAGTTACCACCTCTTTTTTTAATTCCAATATATCGACCTGTAAAATTTCAATCAACGGTTCGAAAGTTATTGACGAACAAACAAACATACAAAGCAAAATGGTTTGTATCTAATTTAATTTCAGGTAATACCTAGCAAGCACTGTGGATTGTTTTAGTGTATATTTTCGCGAGAAAATTATTGTGGGATTTTTGGTAGGTCGCACCAGCGGTTTATTCCGTCACCTGCGGTTTTTTGCGTCATTCCCAGAGGTTGTTATCGTCAATCGTGGCTTTATTTTTAGTCAGGCTAAGTAAGTAGTAGTAGTAAGTAAGTAAGTAAGTAAATTATCATAATTAATACCAAAACCTACATAATTAACAAACGGTGACAGGGGTGAGCCACGACAGGCGCGGTACAAGCCTCTGCACGCACGTTCGTCCTGTCTGCTAGATTGATAAAATATCTACACGACGTTAATAAAACATTAATAAATATGAATCTGCGATATTTTTACCAAGTGCGGTTGGTTCAGTACTTCTCTAAACAAAGCAGATTTACCGCGGTTTGACCCGCGATGATTTTCAAACCTGCCAGCAAAACGCTGCAGAAATATCCGTCAGTGCGTGCTTGATTTTAATACGTTTGATTCCATGTTTTACAGAAAAGCGCGAAAAATTCGCCACTGAATAATTCGCAGTGCGCGCTAGGTCTAACTTTTAAAAGCATTTCGCTTGCGTCGGAACGCCACTCTACTCGTAAGAAGGGCCAACATTATGAACTGACATAACTTTATACCTGCTAATTTTGTGGATTAGTTCTGTTATTACAGCGAAAGTTGTACGGTATCGTAATCATGAGGATATATATTGCAGGCTGATTATTATAGTTTATTCTTAGGTAGTAGGATTATTATGATCAGTTTTTATTGTCTGATCTATTAGTAAGACATTTTAAAATCAGTTGAGCTATCTATAGATAAAGTTTTTTAAACTTACGCGATCAGAACACATTATTATAAATACTTACACTCTGTCGTGGTCACGGGATGAGAGTCATCCCGTGACCACGACAGAGTGTAAACCTGTCGAAACGTCGGGAAAAATAGGTAAATAAACGCGATAAATACCCGTAAGTATTTATAATAACTATCTATAGATCGTTTGAAACGGTCCTTAGATAGCTCAACTGTTTCACGTGTATTTTTACTTATTGTATATTTTTCTGTACATATCTGTAATTATTTTTGTAAAAAAGACATTAATATCATCATCATTATTATTCTCTTATTCTTTTTCCACGTTATGTAGAGCTAACAAAACAATGCGCTTAAGTTTTTATTCAACGATATAAAATATTTAGAAAAGTAGGTACCTACTCAGTTTTATTTTGTCCCACTTAGTACTACGTACTAAATATGCAAATTACATACTTTTGTGAACTTGTTTCGTTTAAATCAAGATACAAGTATGAACTTTGTTTTGTGTAAATTATTACTTGAAACTACATGTAGCTAAGTTTACTCTAGCACATTGAAATTGCAAATTAGCAAAGATAAAAACAAACTATCAAACTAATAGATGTACTTACATAAAATAAAACATTAATTTAACTAATAACGTAATTATTTCCATAGATTCTCGAAAATCTTTTCCTACTATTTAAGCTATGGCACAAGTATAAAACAATGAATTAATATTTATTTAATATGATAATAGAAATCTAACCCAACAAGCTTATAAAGAACATAAATTATAAAACTTTCTAATGAACCATAAAAAACAACTACACTTCTAAAAATGTTTCAAAGTTACTATCACGAAACTTTTAATTTCAAAACTCCATAAATATCAGCCGCATCAAAATAATGAATATAATATTTTTTTACCCATAGTAATAGAGCTTCAACACTTTTATAACAACCATAAGCGGAAATTATGAAAAACTCTCATACAAGTTAGTTCTAGAAGAGCGAATAGATGGCGTTGTAGCTGTTGCTGTACGTTTCTTATAGATGTCGCTAAGCTAGTGTGAATTAGTAGTGAATATAGCCTCGTTACTTTTGTGAATTATATAATTGGATTATAGTAAGAAAGTACAGTTTTGGGCAGAGTTGCAAATTTTTCGTCCATGAAATGTTTGAAGCTTATACTCATTAATGCTATCAAAAAAGTCCCAAAAATAATTCATGCTCGGTGCTCGTCTTATTTAGTTATTGAGGGTTTTATTTAATGTTTCAACCGTGTCGAATTCAAATTAATTGACAATTGATTCAAATGAATTAATAAAATATTAAATAACGCCGGACAATTAAGTCCCCAAAAACACCACATGACTGATACGCTGCTTATATACTTTTTTTGTAAATATTTACATTTTATACATAGAAACACTCGGACCCGAAACAAATACTTGCAGATACAAGCATTTATCCCGCGGCAGGAATCGAGACCGCAACCTGCATCTCAGTCAGGCTTGGCCCATTGCGCCACAGAGATCGTCAAAATTCAATCGTTTACAAGACATTTGTACGTACTTCATTACTGTCAAAGTATCGACCAGTCTACGTATAAAAAGCTTGCATTATAGTTTATATTCCACTAGTCAATAAAAGAACGGAATCCCTAGTGATTTCAAAATGGCCATATCGTAGGCATGTGTTGATAACTTCGTTGTCGGTATAAACCGTGGTTTCTCGTAGATATTCCGCATCGTTTTGCTATTAAACGTATCGCCCGCACGAAGCCTGTATCAGCTATAAAGTTGCCTATTAAGATACCCAGGTTTAACTCTTATTAACCGGACTCGACACAGTATATAGGTACAAATACAGAAAACCATGGTCTTTATGTAGCAAAAACTTGTTAAAACGTTAAAATATGTCCATTATATCAAACCATGATAACTGACCGTAGCTAAACATTGAACGAATGTAATATTTAGTGCTATTCCGCCAATATATTCCCAATCAGTTAGACACGATGCAGACGCATGCAGCTCATTTCCACCCGCAGTTGAAAAGCCATGCAAACCGTTAG
Source organism: Lampropteryx suffumata (assembly GCA_948098915.1). NCBI lineage: Eukaryota > Metazoa > Arthropoda > Insecta > Lepidoptera > Geometridae > Lampropteryx > Lampropteryx suffumata. The sequence continues at coordinate 7,310,256 of OX402558.1, read as the reverse complement.
TAAAAGGTAAAACGCAAACACATGCAACCTCAAAAAGAAATTTGACACGTGTTTCTCCTCTCCACGAGGCATGCTCAGGAACACTTGACTCGCTCCACAGCTTGAGAAAACTCTGCTCTGCAGACTTGTTGCTCCGTCGCTAGTTAGAATGAGACTGAAGTCTCATTCTCTCATTTCCAGTTTTATTTAATAAAAACTTGGACAAATTAGTCCTATGCATATTTTTCCAATCGAAATTTAATTTCCTTCAATGTACGAATGATTATATAGGTACTTAAAATAACTATACCTACATTAAGTAACGTACTTAGTGTTGACTTATTTGGCACCTTAGTCGAATAAATATTTTTTGTAGATATACTGTTTACACTCTACTATGGCTTATCAAGCGCAGTGTGCAATATCTTCCAATTTTACATAGCATGGTGCTAACAATATCATGCAAACGCTAGTTGACTGTACACAAAGCCTGGTTTAAATAGACACGTTTACAAAGATCTTTTAAAACCATCAGAAGTATAACGTACTTCCCTTTAAAAATAAACGTTAGCGTCTATCTTATTATCACATATTAGCAGTGTTTTTCAATCGATACATAATCATATAAATAAAAATAAAGCCGGAATTACGTATTTCCGGCTTTATTTATATTTATATGTTTATATAAAGCAGGTCCTAATGGACATTATAATGCTGTGTGGCGACGACAACTGCCTGTTTTATTTTGGCAACTCATTGGCAAGGCGCAGAATGACTTGAATCTGATAAATACATGGTTTCAATATAACTTGCTTAGAGTCAATGTTTCTAAAACTTCATATTATAATATTCAAAGCTATGAATAAAAAGAATCGATGACTATGAGGTTCTAACACTAAACGGTGAAACTCTTAAATATGTAATAGTGAGAAACATCTCGGGTTGGTATTGGGTGAACACTTAACCTGGAAACCACATATAGATAAACTTAGATTTAAAATAACATCCCTAATGGGGCTACTCCGGCCAGTTACAAGTTGTTTTCCAAAAAACGTAAAAATAATAATATACAACTCACTTGTAAAATCAAATTAGGAATACTTGATGGAGGTGTGGGGAACCACGGCTCAATCAAACCTAAGTGAACTGCAAACTGCACAGAACAAAAGTATCAAAGTCTTATTCAATAATGACTTCTTTACTCGGACAGAAAAACTCTATAAGGCAACCCAAATAATGAGCGTAAATCAAATCTACATTTATAACACTTGCCTGCTCATACGTAAAATAATTAAGAAAGAAATAAGAAATAAATAAAAACGAATCAAATACACAAATACAGGGTGGGCCAGAATAAAGTTCACTTTCCCTTGTCAAAAAAAACCGTTGCTCGCGGCAGGTAGCGGGGTGCGCGGGGTATGATCGGTTGCCGCGCCTCTCGCATTTTTAGTCGCCATGAGTCCGTTCACGGATGAGCATCGCGCGTTCGCTATTCAAGCGTTTTACGAAAATGGTCGTTCTTATATTGTTGCGCGGCGTAAGTTCAGAGTTAAATTTAATTTACGAAGTATCCGCCAGTGTCCTAGCACTCAGTTACTTAAGCAATGGCTAAAGAGGTTCCAAGAAACTGGTTCGACGCTTCCTAAGAAACGTCGAGGTCGTTCCCGCACAGTACGCACAGTGCAAGCGATTGAAGAGGTTAATCAATCTGTTGAGCAAAATGCGGAACTCTCTACACGGCGACGTTCGGCAGCTATGGGAATTTCAAGAAGCAGTTTACGACGAATTTTACACGATTTAAAGCTTCATCCGTATAAAATCCAATTAGTCCAGCAACTCAACCCTGATGACCATACAAAAAGAGAGAGATTTTCTTCCATCATGTTAGAGCGGTTTTCCAACTTCGGGAACATCCTTTTCTCAGACGAAGCCCATTTTCACCTGAGCGGATTTGTAAATAAACAAAATTGCCGTTATTGGAGCGCTGAACAGCCTTCACGCAAACATCAAAAGCCTCTTCATTGCCAGAAAGTGACGGTTTGGGCAGCGGTTTCAGCTAGAGGGCTCATTGGGCCTTATTTCTTCGAAAATTCTAGCGGCCAAGCATTGACGGTAAATACGGAGCGATATGTCAAAATGCTAAAAGATTTTTTAAGACCAACTCTTGCTGGGCTGCAGGAGTACAACTCCCTGACTTGGTACCAGCAGGATGGCGCCACCTGCCACACGTCTAATGCCAGTATGAAGGTCGTAAAGGAGATGTTCCCCGGTAAAGTGATCTCTAAGAGGGGTGATATCGAGTGGCCACCACGAAGCCCCGACTTGTCTCCACCGGATTTTTTTTTGTGGGGATACCTCAAAAATAACGTTTACTCCAATAAACCAGAGACAATTACCGCCTTGAAAGAAAACATTCGAACGGAAATGGCGGCTATATCAACAGCAACGTGCCAGCGCGTTTTTGAAAATTTTAAACACCGCTTGGAAGAGTGCTCCCGACGAGAGGGAGCACATCTAGATGATGTTGTTTTCAAAAAATAAATTATAATAATGTTACATTAAGTTACTTTTTAAATAAATTGTTTTAGTACTATCAGTCTTTTTTTATAAAGGTTTCAAAAGTGAACTTTACTCTGGCCCACCCTGTATAATACAAGAAGCTCCAAACATTTTGTACTCGATCCTCCCAGAACCAACTATGGTAACAAAAACATAACATATGAAGGAGCACAACTATACAATAAATTACCTAGCTGTATTAAAGAAGACACAAGTCTATATTCATTTAAAATAAGTACTGAAAAACACTTCTACGACATGACTAATATCTTAAATAGTTTTTATATAAGTAGTAATGAAACTGTTATAACACTGGACCCATACCAGTACTCAATGTACATACATTGTAATCAAATATTTTCTAAATGTGAACCTTGTTCTTTGAGATATAAATATCTTTAACCATAAATTTAATACAGCATCTAGCCCCAAAGTAAACAGAGCTTGTGAATGGTATATGGGTAGGTACTCTATGACTGATTTACTACTTATACTTAAACGCTTGTTTTGTTGAAATACATATTATACATAGAAAAATACCCAAACCCAAGACCAATACTTGCAGATCATTCAGACATTTCTCCCGCGGCGGGAATTGAACGGGCAACTTTCTGGCAGGCGAAGACCTGCCTAAGACGCGGAAGATCTTCGCCCACTGCGCCAAAGAGGTCGCAAAATCTGATGACATGTTTATTCATTGACAAAATAAAAATATCTACAATCCTTTATTGCAGTATAGGGCAGTGCCGTTTAAACTAACTTAGTAAATCTCCAGGTTGGCCTAAATAAAAATATAAAAGTTTTTCGTTAGCCATACATAATATCAACAAAATCTATAAAAGCAGTAAAGTTATTATTAAACAATTATTTATACTTAATATTGTAGTGTGAATATTGCTGGAAAGTTATCTCCATACTAACCTACCATGCACATCTCCAAATAACAAAGTTAAGAGCAACTCGTCAAGCTAGTTGGTTAGTACTTCCAAATAAGGACATATATTGGAAAAGATCACTATCGGGTGATCGGGTGTCAGGACTGACAGCCATCACTGATTTTGTACTTTATGATGGCCGTAGGGCCTTAGGAGGATATTTACATACGAAGGCGCGGAACTGTATTATAACTACCTTCCATTGTAAAAATATCTCATGATCTCATTTATAGTGTCTTAAATTGAATTAGCCCAAAATGGCAAAGAAATAACTTCTAATTTTGTTTGTATGGGACAAATGCTTGTATGATCTGCAAGTATTTATCTCGGGCCTGGGTGTTTCTATATATAATATGTTTTTACAAAAAAAAAGTATATAAGTAGTATACGAGTATCAGTCACTTGGTTCCCATAACACAAACTTTGCTTACTTTGTGAAGTGTCCGGCAATTAAATTTAATTAAGAAGTAAATAAACTATAAACTGAATGACAAGGACAGTCAATATAAAGCCATGCTAGCTGAATATGTTATAAAATAGAGGGTGTATGTTTGTATTATACATTAGTGTACTTACTAGTTAGTTACTAATTCGTTTTATTGTGTTAATTGCATTATGCTTATTGTCTGTCTTCAAAGTTAGACATCTTATTCCTTGCTACGGATCTGTTCCGATCTTTTCTGGATTTCAGCCTTTCAACCTTCATAACAGAAGGTAAAATATCATATAAATAATGCAAATGGTTCCCTGAATTCCGAGTCAATAAATAGCCGAGTCTTTGAGTATCCACCATTTACAAAAGCTTTCGGCAATTAAATATCATAAGGTAGCAAAAAGATAGAGATGTCTTTTTCTGTTTAACCCGTATCAATTATGATATTCACGTACCGTCATATCTACGCCAGTGCGTGTTATAGCACCGTTACAACATAACAAAATTTATCTCTACGCAATTTTTACGCTCCTTATCCGTACTGCCATTACCATTATTTCAAAAAATCTACCTGCCACATCAGTAAAATTGATTCCAGTTTTCCACGATAGAAAATTCCTTATGCCAAGTATTTTTTCATATTTTGCTATTAAATTTTTAACCAATTTCGTTGTACATATTTTCATGATCGTCTTAAGGCTTTTGTTAATGTTCGCTTGCTATAATTTATGGCCAATTTCTAGACGTTCATGTTTAAATTATTGCTCTTGAGCGTCTCATATTTTGCAGGGGAGTTGAAATTTGCAAGAGTTTTTATTCAATATTCTTAGTAATTCCTACAAGATTTAGAAATTTTGCGTTAGAAATATAATGATTTTAATAATATTGTCTTTGATCGATAACATAAAGAAGTACATGTTTTTATACACAAGAAATTCACAGTATTTTATTCAAAAAAACCTTAAGTTTGTTTAAATAATGTTTGATTCAGTTAGTTATGAGAGAATAACCCAGATCTAGCTTGCTTTGTATATTTTCCGGCTCAAAAGAAGGCACAAAGAGACTTCACATCCAGCAATTCCAGTTCCCATCGGTACACAACAAAGAGAAAACTAACACAACGATTCTTTTATAAAATGAAACAGTAAAAATAAAACATGGGTAAAGAGAGAAAATCGTAATTACACCTCATTGTCTGCGGTGGCATTCGATTCCTCGATACGAGTGATTAAAAATAAAATTGTCTTTTATAGCTCAATCGCTGCTACTTAAACCCAACTGTAATCCTTTTTGATAAGCTTCAAAATTGCAGAGGAATCTTCTACGGTTCACAGTAAAAACTTCTCGGACAGAACATAACGCAAATGCATGATGCATTTAATGAAATTTATGTGTAAGTGGTGGAAATTATGGACATAAATATTGCATTGGCATTATAAAATGAAAGAAAATACAAATTTCGCCTAAATATCTAAATCATTTTATCAACCCATTAATAACGGTACGGTAAAAAGTTTTGGCACAGAGATCTGATTACGTTTTTATTATTATAAATAAGTTTTTGTACTCAAAGAGTTTCGTGTTGCTATTTTTCACAACATGATGAAAGATTGATTCATTTAAACATAAGTTTAGTTTTATCGAGTGCGTCTCGCCATATTCGTGTTATTCTACAATGGACTTTGGTGCAAGCAAAATAAGGTCGTTAGCATTTATAAAATGTTTGCCATTCTGAAAAACAACTGAATCAGGGCTCATAGGTCACCTGCCATGACTTAACATGAGTATATGATTTAGTATACCTGGGTCTTTCCCACATTAGTTTGTAGCTCCCAAATATAAATTCTTCTTATCATGACAATAGACTAAGATTTTTCATTAAGACCCCGCACTTTAAAGTTAAGTATCTATACTACCTTTAAGCAGGCCTGGTATTAGGAAAGTTTCTATAACAAATTTACGAATATACAAATAGATGTGAATAGAGAGTTACCTTGATATGTTATTAACTATCACGCCTCTCTTTATATTTCATATTTGCAGGACTTTTCACTTGTTCAATGCTACTTGAGAAATATAAACTGAAAATTAAACTGGAACATAAAACTTAATTTAAACCGTGTGAAAATATATGCCAAGTTTTTACTACGGAAAATATCCAGACATGTTTTATGGGGTGAATTCAGAATGAACTTTCTAGAAGTGACAGTGTATAAAAAATGTGAAAATTGCACGGTGGTGTGATCACCCTTCGACGTATGTATGGAAAGATAATCGACTTATTCACTCTTAAAAAACGTTTTAGACTGTAGAATAATTTAACACCATAAGAGGTTATTAAGCAGTTTTTTTAATTAACTGACTGAAATTTAATGCTATTTTAAGTGTGAACTAAACTTAGAGCCAGGCTTCATAATTATTTTTAGTTTCTCTTCCAGTAATAAAACTTAATAATGTTTTGTACTAATACGCTTGTTATCTCGCTAATTATATGATAAACGATATCCCATACGTTAGCTTACTAAAACCCAACACCCATCCTTGCGGTACTATGTTCTTATATTTTCTCTATTTATGGGCTATCATCACCATTACATTTATTAAGTAACTATTAACATTTATAATTAACTGTACGCGCACAGCTTCGCCCCGTTGAAGATTTTTCCCGGGACAAACCAATTTTCCAAACCAAAAATTTCGGGGATAGTGTAGCTTTCAAACGGTAAAAGAATTTTTCAAATCGGTCTAGTAGTTTTTAATTTTATTCGTTACATACAAAAATACAAATATACAAATCTTTCCTCTCTATAATATAAGTATAGATAATTATAATTTATTCAAATTCTTTATTAGTATTTGCAAATAAAAAATGTCTTTCATTCGGTCCCACTTATCACCAACTATTATACGAACTGTTCTATTCATCATATTGAAGAGACGCGGAGACAAAATACAGTCAGAAATAAAAATAAAAAATGTTTCAGTAAAGTTCTGCAGATAAAACCACCCCAGTCGAGGCTTTAGATAGTCCAAACTTCTCTGCCCAGTTCCAACTTTCATATCAGATCTAAAAATCACGTAAATTTTTCTAATCTCTAGACTGTTCCTTTTTTACACCAAAATGTTCTGTTGCGAAAATTGAAAAAGGTTTTTTGGCTTTATTCATCAACCCTTGTGGTTGGTTTTGTTTCTTGGCGTTGTTTTATTTTGTTGAAAGTTTATGAGGAAGTAAACCACCCTTGTTAGTGAAGTATTTTTACATTGCCCGAATAAACTCCGAATTTTCTTAATTCCTACTTAGTTTTTTAAAATAAAAATTTTAGACTGGGGCTGACGAGGTCTTGTTTTCGATGAGTGAGGTACCGGATTAAGAAATTAAAAAAAAAAACCTATTATTAGATCAATACGAGTTTTGTATTGATATGTGTATGACATTTATTTTATAACTGTTAAACACATTTATTAATTTAACCATCCTTATTAAATTTATTTATCCAGTTATTATTAAATATTTTGCTAACAGATAACAAACGTACTGCTACGTACAGCTGCTTACGTAATGGGCAAATAATTTTTTTCAACAACTAATCTCGACAACTAACTAACCTACCAATGATTTAGCAACCATTTTAATTGTCATTTTAAAAACAAGAACATTGTGTGTGTTCAAGTGCAATGCCGACGGAAAAAACCTGAACTAAAATTCGCGAGTCGCACAGCTTTGACTCTGTAAGTTCCTCAAAACAGCTTGATTCAATTTCCATGTTAATCCGTAGCGAGACAAAGTCTGCCTTTGTAACATACAAGTTCCAACGTGTTAAGGATTTTTTGTTGGAATTTTCTGTGCCGTCAAATAAGGAATTTTAAGCGTGTTGAATGACTACTTATTTTGTTATTTATTTTATGCTTGTTTAGCTGAAAACAGCAGAATACTACAAAGTCAAAAACTAAAACGATTTGAACTTAATACCATCAGGAAAGTAAGCGCCGTACAAAGTTAAAAAAAACGAGCAGTCGCGGGACGCCTGGCAGACGTGAAACGTCAAGAGTCGGCCTCACTCGCGCCATTAGATGTTTTACATTTAAAATTATATTCGTGTATATATAGATTATCAAGAAAAAATATACCGTTCATAAAATTCTACGCGAATATACTTGCAAATTAAATGTCTTCAAATATTTAGATGCCATCCAATATGTACAACAGAATATCGGAGAGCATAAATAAATTGAAAAATTCTCTGAAGCCATGCATCATGAAGGCTATCGGAGATTGCCGTCAAGCAGCGGTGAGCGCAAATTAATTATGGAGTTCCTAGACGTGCTGTCAACCCATACAAATTTTATTATAAGCTACATTTTGATAGGCATTTTTTTACGGTTGACCCTTACAAATGAAATTGGTTGCTAACATGTGTGAAAGCTCTATTAAATAACTGAACTGATGACAAAAATGACCTCAAGCTACATTCCCATCAATGCTTGCAAATATTATTGAAAAAATTCCGTATATTACACGGGCACTGTCGTTGAAGTTATATGTGGGTATTTTAATTTATGATGCCAATGTTTAGATGTCAATTTTGTTCATTAAAAATACCATTTATTCTCTTATGAATCAAAAACCAAGCTGAAATGTTCATAAATGTATTTGTAGTCACCAAAATGGCTCACGAAAAAACCAACATATCAGCATCTATTGACCCGCAAAGATTTGCAATGTCAATAGCACAGGTTTCAGAATAAGTCTTCAATCCTTCTAATTAGTACAGCAAATGCCAGTGGAATTGAGATTCATTACTCAAAACCATTCCCTGTAGGTATCTAATCCATGTTTACGGATCAACAAGGCTCACTCAGATGATTGCACTCTACACTCCAGATATGAGCGAAATCCGCCGGGGTATTTTGATCTGATTCTGATAGATAATGATGACTGCTTTGTCAGGCCTAAACCACTAGCATTAATATGGATTTTTATCATATATCAAAGCAAATACCAGCTGCGATCAAAGCAGCTGGTGTATAATATTACTGTGATAATATTAATATCTAGAAATCCTTACCTACGCATACACTTAATAATATGAACATGTTAGTGAACTGCCGACTTAGATTTATTATCTTAACCTTTATTATTATTATTACAAAGTTATTTGTATTGCTCTTTAATTAACAGGAGTTACAGTCGAGGTCACAGCAAGTTCTGAGCGACACTGAAACTGTGAATAAACCGCGCCGGCGCGACGGTACATACACAAATTAATTAATTTGCCATCCACATCTTGAGTTGAAGACAAACAGACGTTGAATTCACGCAAGTGCTTGCTGTTTACCTTTGCGTACTACGATTTGAGTTGATGAATGAGGATGTTTGGGTTTCATTGTTTATCTTTTGACAAGCTTCGGTTGGGTTACTGCATGTAAGTTGCTTACAGTTTGTTTGATAAAACTATCGAGAACAACACGAGCTTAAAAGAAATGCCTAGTGTAGAAAGGGAAGAATAAAAATACTATTTTTACTATTTACTTTTTTCTATTTTTGTATTTGACATGACATGTCATTCCTTCAGATTATTTTTACAAAAACAAATTTTATTTTACAAGTTTTTTCCTTTTACCATTCGCTGTACTCCATAACGATCAGCATAGGATCATTAAAAATGGCTCAGCATCCGCATCTGACTGTAAAATCGGGTTGGTAATTTTCGCTGAACTATACATCACTTCGAGTGACGATTTCTACGTGAAACTGATCCTAGATGAGTGCTGCTTGGAGATTGATGATGGAGACAACAACAATAGTCTTCAAATGATTAGGGGTTATTCCCTCTACTGACTAACAGAAGAAGAACATGTGACAGAGTTGAGCTATCTTAGGACCGCTTAAAACAATCTATAGATGGCTCAACTGATCGCGATCACTGCCAGAGGGCAGCGTTCCCAAGATACTGGCAGCATTGCCACGTTGAATGGCAATGCTTATACGCTGAGCTAGATAAGAGCCAGCTTTTGGGTCTCGCAATGTTTCTAGTAAACACCATAAAATAATTTGGCAAAAGCGGTGGGCTCCTGTTTCCAACGGGTTCAAATATGTCAAAATGTATCTAAAAGGCTCAAATATAGGCCTTATCAAGACGGAGATATTTGCGCAATTCTCAGCACATTCAGCCACCGCACCAGCTCTAACGGAAGTCCCTAACAGATGGGATGCGGCCAGGGTGTCTACGTAGGTAGCATCCCATACCCATACCTATCTCCCAAAGGACAAGTATCATACCATCAGGCCTAGCACAAGCGTTTCTAGCTGCGTCTAGATACTAAATTTTATATGTGATGCAGAAACTAGTCCGATAAGACGGAATTAGATTTTTTTTAAGCAATTTACTAGTTCTGTAAACGGAAGACAAGATCGCTGTTAGGGCAACACTTGAATTATGTAGTAGTAGAGAGTAGTAGAGAGCAAGGCGACCAGTCTAGCTGACATCTGGTACAATCCCATAGTACAAGCTATGCTAGATTTGTTCATCAATATTTATAACTAGCTGATGCCCGCGACTTCGACTAATTTTCTTCTCCAAGGTCCTATCTATCTTTATATCAAAATTCATCAAAATTTGTTCTGCGGTTTAGGCGTGGATACGTAACAGACGGAACAGATTTTAATAATGATCTCACTAATTAGGTATTATAAGCGCTATAGTTTGTGAGGATGGATGTAAGGATGTGTATGATGATAAATGGTAATGCAAAAGTAGTAAATAGTAGTAGCTACTGTAATATACTCTTATAAACTATATTAAACGATTTTTTTCGTTCAGCATAATCATGCAGATTTTGCTATTTAAATTGCGTGGGCAAGCCACGTAGAGGTGACTGTGGAAAAACATGGCGTGCCAAAATGTTTGCCTGCTACCTTTAACTGGTTTGACCCTGCGATTTGTTGGGCATGATTGGGATGCGTGGTATAAGAACATTGTCTCCCTTAGCCCGCTGCCGAACCGAACCATAGATAGGTTCGCGCACGGATGGTCATAGTCATAACTATTCAAATATTTGTCCAAATGATGTAGTGTGAGAGACAAAGATTATCTATTTTAACTACCAGAAGCGATAAAAGTATTTATTTTCATTAAAGGATCAATTTGTTACCAAACGTGTAGAAATAAATTATGATTTTTTATAGTATTTATTGTTCACTATTTTGGCGATAATGGCTTACACATAAAAGATAGATATTAGGTCGCGGGTTTTTTTTTTGAATAAACATTTCCTCGATATATAAATTGTTTTTATTGTATCTTAACACAGAAGATTATCAAAGCCTGTTAATTTTATAATATAATGTTAATAAATGTTCCAAATTACAAAAAAAACGAGTAAGTTGAAGAAAAATACAATATGTTCTTGAACTTATACACGTGTAATTCTAACGGTTTTTGCAGCTCACGCCAGAATAGCTTGTAGATGGCAGAATGTTTATTATTTATTTATATTAGCGGACAATCCACACAAATCCATTTAGCATCAAACTAAGCAATCATGTAATTTGAGTACCAGATGATTGATATATTAATGTCAAAACTTATATCTTTATATATTATATTATATTATATTAATATTCTGAGCGAGTGTTCGTAATTAAACTCCTCGTAAACGGCTTGACCGATTTTGATGATTTTTTTTGTGTGCTCAAGTGGATTCCATTTAGATTTTTTTCATTTTAAAACGCGCGGACGATGTCACCAACGGGACAGCTAGTTTTTATTATATATATATTATATATATATATATATATATATTATATAATATTTTATATTATATTTAATATACTGGTCATACATCTAAACACAGAACAAACATCTATATTCATCACACAAATCTAATGTTTGACGTGGTAGGAAAATGATCCACCAACTGTCAGCCCATTTTTTTTTTGTATATATATATTCAATGAAATCACAAGGACTTTAAATTGTCTTCTTAAATGCCAGTGAATCTAGATGCCGGTTCCTCCTAACCCCAGTTCAAGAAGAATACGGCAAGAAACTCGTCCGGTCATAACACTTTTTTGTATGATCTTTGACAATTTTGTTACGGATGTCGAGTCGAGTTGGAGCAGATTCATCCCAAGCTTTTCATCTAAATAATCAGATATTTTAAAATATTATGCTTTAATAGACAGTTTCTGTTTAATTACGTTTTTAAACTTGCCAATCGACAAATCTAACACGTCGCTTGGGACCTTATTATAGAAGCGTACACATTGCCCTATAAAAGACTTATTAACTTTAGTGGGTAGTAGTTCTGCCTTCTGCAGGTTGAGGGTTCGATTCTCTCCCAGGATAACTGTTTGTGTGATGATCTTAAGTGTCGATTATATGTCTGGGTGTTTTAAACTATCATAAGTACCATTGTATTTTTTTAAAGTGTTCTATCAATCATCTGGGCACCTTAATTCAATGGAGCGGAGTGACGTCAGTGGAGAGGAAACTTCACCCACCTTAGCTTGCTGGAGTGGATCCATGAACGAAAGTTTTCAATTACAAATAACTGCTCTCTAACTTGACTGACGCCACCTAAATCATCTTCAACGGATGAAAGAAGGCCAATGATGATGGTACAAACTACCATTGTTGTTGGTACCAGGGTTGTTGTTGCACACAACACCATCGAGCCCGGACCAATATTTATTTATTATTATATGTATTAATTTAAAAATATATAAGTATTATATTAGTCATCTGGCCACCATAATACAAGCTAGACTTAGTTAGGGGCAAGATGGTGTTGCGTCCATTTTGCCCCAATTCAGTTGTTTCGCTAGAGTAACAAAAATTTCCTTAAACTTACTTATTTTGTTTGCATTAAAGTCTGAATTAGAATAATATTTTTTAGTGACACTTCTTAAAATAATGTATAACTGACGTGTTTAAGCTCAATTTAGTCATCTTGTAAGGAGGTGTTGATTAAAACTGCGGTTATTCTCCGCAGTTTTTATCAACACCTCTATACATTATCACTACATAGTATAAAACAAAGTCAATTCCCGCTAACTATGCAACGGATTTTGGTGCGGTTTTTTAATAAATAGCGTGATTCAAAAGGAAGGTTTATATGTCTAATACATGTATAATATAGTAGAGAAACACTGATAATTTTAGAGGTTAGGGTATATTGGTTCAACGTATTAGAACTACTGAGCTACAGCAACGCGTGGCCGGGTCAGCTTGTTTTCAATAAAGGAATGAATTGGAATAAAAATTATAGCAATAAAACAAAAAATAATTTTAACTTATTTTAGAACTGTGACTTAAAATGGGTACTCTAATTTGAACTTTATTGATAGCAAAATAAGGAAATCCATATTTTAGAATATTTTCCGGCGAAACAACATTATTGCCAGCAATTGGCCACCAATATTTATTTATTTTACCTACAGCGCAGAAAGGAGTGTTATTATCAACTGAGCTGTAACTAATCTAAACTAGCCTTACATCAGGTTGTAGACACCTACTTAACCAAACTATCTCTCTAATATCAAACAAGTTGATTTTGGCACGTTTTTAGATAACATTGTTAGGAACTTATTACTGTCTGACTCTGCCTACTTGTTTTCTTTTGGTTAGTAACTTTTACGACCCTTTGTCCGTTTCGACGAACCTACTTTTCTTCCATCTGACCTAAATCACAGAATAGATTAATAGTAACTAACGAGAATTATTGAATTTTTACCTTATGTCAAAAAAAATGTACTCCATAACTCTTCTGCTGATAAGGATGGTGCTAAACCTGTGCTAAATTCTACGATAAATTAATGAACTAGATTGAACTAGATTCTAGATTCGTCTTTCCTGCGGGTCCTGTCGGCAAGGTCGAGAGCTTACATTAAGGCTTACCTAAGTGCACGAAAGGAGCCTCTGAGGCACACTTTAATCCTTTCACTACACAGGTTAGAAATAACTATTGACACGATAAGAAGAAGAAGAAGAATTCGATTCTTTGCATACAAGCTTAATACTTTTGTAATTAAGCAGGTTTTAATTTACAGGTACCTACCTAAATAAAAAATATCTCAAAATGCTTATAAAGTAATGAATGTTAAAAAAAACTTTTTAAAAGTTCTCATTTTATAACGACAAGAATTAAAGTATTAGCAAGTCTGATACTTAAATTCGCATGTGACTGAACATTTTTAATTTGCACGAAAATACACGATAAAATAAACTTTTTATCATGGCAAAAATTCATTTAGGTGCTTCTTGCGTCTTTTCCCAATGGTATTAATACAAAAGTTGTTATTAAATTTCGAGGATTGTTTGGCTTGAGATGGGGGCGGAATGATGAAGGGCCTTGTGGAAATATCTATTAACCGAAAATCAAGTTCAAAACATTTTAAGCGGTTTTCCGTGCCGTCTTCTGAAATATACTATACAATGGTTGTGATTCTGTTTCCGTTTTCTGATTCGCAATATTAAATGATATTTCGTAAAGTACGACCGATCTTATTTTGTTTACAACAAAGTCTAGAGAAATATTTATATATGACAGTTTTAATATAAGGTAAAAACTAATTGTTCATTTATTGAATTGATTTTCCTAGGAATTTCCGAGGTTTTATTCAGAATAAATTTTCCAAGGCTACTAAAATCAGCTTAAAACACGTCAAAAATACGAATTTATGTGTCGGTGCGTATTTTATGTGATATTACTCGGGATATTCTTTTTTTATTTCGGTATATACGAGTAAGTTAGCTAGTCTGGCGAAACAACAGAATCAGCACCAATAAACTGTTTTTATCGCCCTAGTTGGACAACAACAAGAAATAACATATGTATCACTATAACCTGCGCACATAAACATCGCCTTTATGATTATAGTAGGTAATAAATTAAAAATGACATAACAATAAAAGCAGCTACTTTCAGGTTAAATACCTATATACCTACTTACCATAAATATGGTGTTTTTTTATCTTATTTATTTAAAGGTTTATTTAAAGTTTTGACACTCTCGTTAAGGCTAAGCACTTAAATAATATATATACTTAACTAGTATACCTACCTTCCTATTTACCTTATAATACACTCAAGGGTTTTTACACCTAAATACTTGAACCAACCGCATTACAACAAAAACAAAACCCTACGTTTTGTTACTGTTTCGTACTGTATTACAGAAATAAGTAATAACATATGTGTCACTATATCCTGCGCACATAAACTTCGCCTTTA
Organism: Lampropteryx suffumata; assembly: GCA_948098915.1. Lineage (NCBI taxonomy): Eukaryota > Metazoa > Arthropoda > Insecta > Lepidoptera > Geometridae > Lampropteryx > Lampropteryx suffumata. The sequence continues at coordinate 7,295,115 of OX402558.1, read as the reverse complement.
TGATGGTAGTAATAAATTACAAATTAACATAACAATAACGCCAGCTAATCTTAGGTTGAATACCTACTTACCTACTTACCGTAAAATTACTAACCCTGGCTAATCCATGGGAATTTGAAATGTCGCTACAGAGGAGAGTATCCAGATGAATTTGTGTATTGTCATTCAAGTTGCACAGGTTTTTTTTTACCAAACCTGTGTAATAATGGTAATGATAATGATAATGATAAGCCTTTATTGCTGCTAAGTATCAATTATTATTTTGATCCATTGTATAATAGTTTGTTTTAAATTTGACGAGCGATATGTGAACAACATAAACGTACGTTACGATACGATATCTATCTCAGACCAAATATATATATATAGATGGAGGGCTTGAATAACCAAAGTGAAGCTTCAAAACCATGCTCCACTGTGTAAATACACGCACACACAATCTACCCAAACCGTGATCATTGCTCTTAGTATATGCATACATACTTGTACTATTAAGTATTCTGTCATGTCGTCGTCTATAAAACATATTACAAAAAACATTTACATATTCCGTCGCGAGAAAGTGTCACTGAATCACATTTTACCTGAAATAATACCATTTAGTTAATATAGATCATATGTTTTTAGGTTATTTTGTAAAACGTACTTGACCTAAAGCGCGAGGGTTTTGAACGATCTTTATTGAAGACTACGTGCCATTTACCAAGAGCAAGGAGCATGATTTCGTTGTATGTGTGCGTGTGCGTGGGTATTTACACAGAGGAACACGTTTATGAGACATTATTTTGGTTGATTGGGACGCTTCGTCTTCATATTTATTTGATCTGAGGATTTTATTCATATGACAATTAACATCAACCTTCCCTAATACCAATTCATCAATAGTAACTGAAAGCGATTAGTGTCAAAGTTTCGATTGTATCAGAATTCCATAATCGCCCCACTACAGTGGAATCGAAAACCTTCAATTGTTTCAGTGGCCGTATAACCGGTATTGCTCAATGTACTATCTGAATGACCCAGCTATAAATACCAAAAATAATAATACTGAACGTTTAACGACCTATTATAATTCATAATAATTCATAAGATGGCAATGTCTTTTCTGACCTACTATCTCTGCTCTATGACAATTATTATGTTCCTACTTGCACCGTCCGGATCTTCCTAATTAAGTGCCTGCAGTTAATGTCCTCCGGATTTATGGTGAGAAGCCTCTAGGCTGACCACGAGTAGATGATTCATTAGTACTTTCGGTGGTGACTTGTCACAATATCAAAGATTTATGAGAGTAGTTTCAGAACTACATATGCAGCGGAAAGTTTGCATTTCACGTTGCTTTTTCTTTTTATCGTGAACTTAATTATTGGGAACCAGAGTGGTGAAAAAATTATAGTGCGCCTTAGAAACTCCTTTCGTGCATTTGACACATCATGTCTTCTTTTCACGTTTCTAAAAACATGTAAAACCCTTCTCTTGACTGCGGCATCAGGTGCTTTCTGTCTATCAACATACTCACATTTTAAGTTAAAAAAACTTAAGTTTCAAAGGTATTAAATATTTAAATTTGTAGTAAAAGTAGGCCTTATAGAATATTCAAAGTCAATAGCACTATTAAACAGTTTTTAAATTATACAAAGGTCTTCAACCTTACGTACGCACTTGTGTAAATAAAATGCATATGTATATAATGTATTTTAATTTGAATACTTTTTTAATTCAGAGTTCCTCCTTGATGTTCTAAATGGAAACCATCAATTAATACAAGATTTATAATTGTATATTTCGATGTGATTTAGGTAAGAGACTAACACTTTTTGCCATTTATGTATTACTTTATCCTCACCAATATTATAAATGCGAAAGTAACTCTGTCTGTCTGTCTCGCTTTCATGCCAAAACTACTAAAACGATTAAAATGAAATTTGGTACACATAACAGATAGTCTAAAGCCTGAGAAAAGACATAGGCTACTTTTTAATTGGTAAAAATTTTTGTAAAGGGTTGAAAAGGGGGATGAAAGGTTATATGAAAGTATTGTCACTTTCTGAACTAGAAGCATAACATTTTAGGCTGTTGATCTATACTCTATACTAATATTATAAATGTAAAAGTAACTATGTCTGTCTGTCTGTCTGTTACGTTTTCACGCCTAAACCGCTAAACCGATTTTGATGAATTTTGGAATAGAGATAGATGTGACCTTGGAAAAGGACATAGGTATAGACATTTTATGTAGGTATCACGCGTGCGAAGTCGCGGACAGCAGCTAGTACAAAATAAAGGCACAATCTTGACAGTCTTTTTAACCGACTTCATAAAAGGAGGAGGTTCTCAAATCGGTTGTATCTTTATAGGCTCAAATTTCATTTAATTATATCGGTTTCTTTTTAGTTTTAATACGTAGCAATGTAAACCTTTACAAAAATTTACGTATATTTGGCTATTGAGAAGATAAAACGATGATTGAAATGTCAGATAGTGCCCTTACAATAAGGCACTAATTAAGGCACTATTAGATTTTCAACCTTACTAGTAACTCAGATATCATGGTTAGTTGTGAGTCACTGGAGAACCCTAATCCAATGATAACAAAAACATAGATACAAGATAGGTAAACATAGATAGTTTACATACATATTAATGATGTTTGAGTTATAAAAACACATATATATATTGGAAAGCACTCAAAAGACTTGCCTGTCTTTAGTCAGCTTCTTACCTTGATACATAAAAAATGACTCCAACCCCTCAAGAAAGTCTTCATGAGGAGATGCCTCCTAAGAAAATGAGACCAAAAATAGGAGAAGAGGTAGTGATCAGTGGAATGTCAGGAATCTTCCCCATGTCCAACAGTATTGAGGAGTTTTCTAAGAATCTTTATGATAAGGTAAGAATTAACCATTTATTTTTTGGGAAGATTTAACATATTTTCTGATAAATTATTTAGCTCTTATGATAATTTGTATGTAACCTGCATACGATGAGCAATTTTAATAAAATTATGAAATATTTTTTTTCTGTCAGGTGGATATGGTTTCACCTGAAAACTCTCGCTGGGTGTTCGACCATCCCGAAGTGCCGAAGCACTTAGGGAAGGTTAATAACATGGGCAAGTTTGACGCCCAGTTCTTCAGGGTACATCACAAGCAAGCGGCTACCATGGAACCTATGAGTAGGAAACTGCTGGAGCATGCATACAGTGCTATTTATGATTCAGGTAAGAGTAAAAATTGCACAAGTTGTTATTCTATTAATTTAATTGGTAAGAGGCGGTGACATACGTGTAAGGTGTAATAAATTGTATTATTTAGTTCTACCAATAGTTCCCATCATTCTTTATTGTATTGATAGTTAAAATCTTGCAATGTTTTCTTGACCAAAATATATTAATATTAATTTATTTTACTACTACTTTTGTATGTCTTTTGTTTTGTTTCTACTTTTATTTGTAGAAAAAGTTAGCAACATTTCTAACAACACATTAACTAGTAGGTAATTACTGGATATACCCTTAGTCTAAGCAAAAGATAAAACTATTTCATCAGGTATCAATCCTCTACAACTTCGAGGAAAGAAAGTAGGCGTCTTCATCGGCTCTGCTTTCTCTGAGTCTGAGAAAATCACTATCTACGAAAACGTGCAACGCAATGGTTTTGGTATAACTGGGTAAGTTGAGACATTGAGGTTTCATTTTCAAACTCACTTCCTTCAAACTTCTGGGGAGGTTTACAAATAATGTAATCTAAAAGCTCCCTATCAGTGTTTGAACAATTTATTTTCGGTAACAAATTTAACTACACGGAGGATTCAAAACGCTGCTGCAGGGCGTAATCAAATTGGAAGTTTAATCAAATTTCCAGTAAATTATTTTCTAAATTCAATTCTTACTTTGTTAGTGCTTGGTTTGTGTCCATTACGGGCTGAATATTGAAAAACACTTTCATTTAATTGTCCGTCAAATATATTAGACTTGGAATAACAATTAATCCACTTTTAACAAATTACTCGTAGTAGCATACAGTATTTTGTATATAACTAGATGCAACTCCTTAGAGAAACACCAACCGAGAGGACCCGTATTAGAATGAGTCGAGCGTGTGTTATTATTTTCCTTTGAAAGCGATACTTCGGCACATAGAGACCTTAAGATCAACAGTCGCGGGATTAGTTTTTGAACCTATTTAACTGCCGTGAAATAGAAAGTTAATTCACGACAACAAAGCCAGTGTTCTTTTTTGAAACAATATATTAAAATATATCTAAATAAATTCAACCTTTTTCTGTGTCATGATATAGAATAAAGAAAAGGACACGTTCAAGTCTAAAGGTCATATGGACCCACATATTACCGCTGGATGTGGGTAAGATTTACGGTTACACCTGTGAACCTATTATACCGTGGCAATTATTTAAACGTAATATTGTTACATTTTGTAAAAACATATTTGTTTTAGTGTGAGTTTAGCAAACCGTGAGTTCTAGACGAATACCACTCAAACAAATCACACTTTTGGTCGCTTTGCAACAATATTATAACAATTAACCAACATATTAGAATATAGTTTTAGCTATAAGAAGCTTTACAAAGTTACAACATTTTATCATTGTTATCTAATATACATTTATAAGTAAATTAATAACTATAGTGTATTATTCACACAACATAATCTAGTCCCAAACTAAGCATAGCTTGTGTTATGGTGACCAGATAACTGATAGAATACATTTTAAATACATATAACACCCACGAAATGTTCGTTTATTATGCACCTTCATTGATAGTAGGCAGAATAGACCGGCTAGAATTAAAAACATTTGCTTACTGGACCCCAAATATATTAAATTGGTTTGTAACGACTTTAGAAGTGTCTAATATAGTTTATTCTAAACGACCACTAGCCTAAAACGTACCCTTCAATTAAATTGCTCTAAAATTAAGGGGTAGGCAGTTTAATATAAATTAAGTGCAAGCTTCCAATTTCGTTAGAATTAATAACCAAAATAAACATCACTTTGTATAGAGTTCTAGAATATTTTGTGATGGTTAAGAAATTGCATATCACAAAAAATAATTCAAGTGCTTGTATAAGTCAGATTTGTGTTTGAAAACAGTGTTTACTTACTTAAATCAAATGTGTGGCATTACTTTAGTAACAGAAGTTGTTACCTTTACAACAAATACATTCCAAATAAAAACGATCCTGCCTACCGCTGCCGTATGCGTGAGAGAAAGGGAACGCTGTAACGCGTTACGTAACGAAGCGGTTTAACCTCTCATAAGAAGTTATCACTTCAAAAACATGAATAATCAATTTGACAAGTACAACTCTCATATTACACATTCATAAACTGAACATTTTTATAAACACGGATTTTACTCACGAGATTCTCTAAATGAATCAAAACAGTGTTGGTGCCTCCATTGACAAAATAATACGTGAATGAAATCCGTGTTTATGAAAATGTATAGTACAGCTCAAAGCTTTGAAAGTGAAATTCACAAACTGAATTTATCAATGCACCGTGCATAGATGAAACGCAGAAGCCATTATTACTTCGGTACACTTCGAGCCAATTTAATGTACCGCCCAACTTATAATTAGATTTGAGCTCAATGAGAAATGAGCTTAACGTTAAATGTGTAGAAGAAATGGGTATCCTAATTTCGGATTTTATTAAAATTTTTCAAGAATCACGTTCAATTTCTCAATTGATGACTAATAGACAATGTAGAAACATTTATCGTAATATAATATGACAAGTTTTCGTACATTTTATTCAACAGGGCGTCAGTTTTTATCGATTGTATTTCTACCCACAAAACTGCATTAGTTGTAGTACACATGCATTATATACTTTTTTATAAAATTTCACTTTTAAAGATTTTCTCAGCTGAGTAAACACCTATTTAAAGTTATATATTGATAAAATCGAAAAGTAGGTATTCAAAGCATTTGGAAGGATGTTTGCTTAAACGCCTAAATGTAATTCAAGAAGTGAACAATATCGAGTGACTTGAGAATAGCAGCCGCCTCGAAAGTCATACATAATAATTTCCACGGTTTTACCTCCATTGAGCGAAACTTGAACATTTAGTAGACAGACTTTAGCAACTCCATTGGAGTTCGCCTTAACTTATGTAAGGCTGATGCTTACCGACACAATACCGGTTACTTTAAACCACGACATGGCTTACACAATTGATAAATACAGTAATTTAGAATAAAGTTAGATCAAATAATTTTAAAATTTTGTTTGAATTCTTTCATTGAAATTTGAAAAATTGAAAAATTTGTTTGATATTCATAATATATCGAACAAAACATCGACTTAATGATTTAATCCAAACATTGCCTCTCTAAATACTATTGAAAACAAAGAGTTTCGCTGCCCACTTTCAATACTGTGAAACTATCATGATTGTTTATGTTTTTAATAATAGTAAGAACATAACATTTTTAACATAACAAAATACATTATAAAGCAACTTATTTCGCAAATGGTCATTAAACGGCTGGTTAAATGGTGGTGAAAGTGACTTCACGATGATATTGTCTGTGCAGGGTTTTGGAATACACGCGTTTAGAGTACTCTAAATAGTTTGTGCTTATGTATCGTTAATCCGGGTATGGTCGGACGAAATGTCATCTGACTTAAGGTTTTACAAACAATGTAGCCTAAAGTTTAATTAAAGTTAACTATGAGCTTTAACTACATTTCAATGGGCTAAAAACTGGCTTAGATATGTTTTTGCATTCTGATTTGCTGAAATCACTAGATTGATTTGATCAGGATCTTCAGATATAAAATTTAAAAAAATTGCGTAGCGTGAAGCGTGACTGCGCACAGTGATGGCTACCGAAGTAAGTAAGAATAAGATTTACAACTGGTCAAGTCCTAAAGCAGTTCAAAACCATAATAAAAAAAAATTTTATAATTTATTATTGAGCTTTCATGGTTTTTATTAATATACATAATGTTATTCAATACGTAGAAATACCGTACTAGCCGTGATAATTTTCCTGATTACCTAAGCATATATGCTGCTATTTTAAAAATAGCTGTTTAACTGGGAGGGTAGGGACGGGGTTGGACCCTCAATAAAATAAATCTAAAAATTTCGAGTTTAAAGCATAATGATTATCAAACCAATATTTATATCAAAACACTTATTAAAAATCCTCTTAATATATTTGAAAGTCCTACCCAACAATATGCCATATAAGGGTAGTAAAATAATTAAAAACGAGTTGTTTAAATGTAGGAAAGCTACTGTAAACATGTTTAGTGTCGCAAGTTTTAAAACATACCATATTCTCATTTTTTTTTTGCAAAAAATTGCAACATCATAACCGAAAAGGCATCATATTATTTCTAAAAACAAAAAAGCGAGTATCTTTCTCAAAACGATTTGTTAAGTACTGTAAGCACAAGTTTGCCTAAGTTTTTATTTATTGAGTTCACTCTTAGATTTTTGAACTATTGTAGAAACCTACAAAGGTGACAGGAATTGAAAATGTTCTGTTTAAAATTATTATTGTTCATATAATTACTTGCTTGTTTCTGAATGGTAGCAGGTACATATTTCTTTTATCAGGCGTGACGTCGGCTCTTTCGTAAATTGATGACATCAAAACTATTACAAAATTTAAGAAGTATGACCGCGACATTAGTCCCCACAAATGCAAAAAAGTAGAACAATAGGAATTAAGTATAACATTAAATAGATGGACAAATATTAAGTACTATTCCGCCAATCTATTCCCAAAGAGTAAGACACGATGCAGACGCATGCACCTCTCTCCCACCCGCAATTGAAAAGCCATGCAAAACGTTAGTAAGAGATAAGCACACACAATCCACACATACAACCTCAAAAAGAAATTCAACACGTGTTTCGTGCTTTTCAATTGCTTTTCAATTGCGGGCGGGAGGGAGGTCCATGCGTCTGCATCGTGTCTAACTCTTTGGGAATAGATTGGCGGAATAGTGCTAAATATTTGTCCATATATTTCATGTTTTGTAATGGATTTTCGCAAAGTCACGCCTGAATCAATTATCAATTAGGCATGACTTATATATTGGTAAACTCTTAATTTATACCTATATATGTGTATATTATAAAAAAATCTGCTGCAAACTGATGCTTTGGGCACAGATGCTTCTACTATTACGATCACAAAATTATCTGCAATAACATAGATTTGTTGCTTGACATCAAAAATAAAAGTTTCCCCATGTCATGTGACTCGCGCTCTAGGACGCCATTGGATACTGAGATAAATGACGGTATTATATCAATATAACGACGCAATGGTTAAGGATGGGAATGATGACTAGGGTTCGTGACTTTAGTTAAATTGAAAAATGATGCTACCCAATCCAAATGAAAACGAAGTAAAATTTTTAACAATATGATAACTTTCAAGATCAATGACATTATGATACACTAGCTGGTGCCGGCAACTTCGTCTGCGCAAGATTAGTACCTACTTTGTGTAATTATAACGGTTTTTGCAGCGCACGCCAGAATAGCTCGCAGATGGCTGTTTTTTCCTACTTACTTGACACTTATCGTTATATTTTGGACAATTTACACAATATCTTTATAAATTATAGCCTTTGTGTTATTTTAATGTTTATGCTATATTATTGTATATTTTCATTACAATCCATTCCGTAGTTTTTGCGTGAAAGAGTAACAAACATACATACAAACTTTCACCTTTATAATACTATATTATTATAGTAAGGATAAAAAAATGAATTGAGGACTTTTTTGAAGTCGGTTAAAAATTAAATGATTGTGAAACATTAATTACATCACAATTCTCATACCAATTAAACTACTAAGAACATTGGTGTGCCATTTATGTGGTTTTTTAACTTTCTTTAAAAAAAGGTTTTCAATTCAGTTGTATTTTTATGGGCTCAAATATCATTCCGAAGTCGGTCTGTTTTTTAGTTTAAAACGTAGTTATTAATACAATCCTTGTTCACTGTGCTCCAGGTTGATGCATCATACGAGTATTTTTCAACAACTGGTTATTATGGGTTTTGTCTGGAGATATGCTTTAGATGTTAGTCAATACAATATAAAATTCATAATAGCATGATGGAGAAGACAATGACACACATATAGGTTAGGTTCCATTATTACTGTACCAAATCTACCTGAACCTACCTTTCACCTGAATAAAAAACTTTAAAATGTTTATTTCGAGCGGGCGGCGCATGCATTAACGTGGATGTGCTTTTGAATATTTATGGTATTGTTTCATTCACAAATTAATGTAGGTTCGGCATTCTGAAATGCTTGTTGCGTATCTCGTTTTGGAAGAGTCCCAAAAATAAAGTACCTAGTTATGCTTAAGTTTCTTATTTCAAAGCGTTTGACAGACTATTTATTTACCCAAAGCGCTTATGCTACATTTTGACACAAAACTAGATGTATTTTTTGTTGCCTTTTAAAAAGGGCTTGTGAGTGACTATAACTATTACCATAGTTTTTGTAGCGTATAAATAAAGCATGTACATTTGAATAAATACATTTATTAATATATTTTGTTGGTTGGGTTAAAAGTTAATGTGTATCGGTTTGACCTTTATTGTTAAAAAGAGTACTTAGTAATAAACTTGTAGTTTTATGAAACTGTATAAATAAATACTTACTCGAATTGGAATAATCTGTTAAGAAGTTTCATTGTAGTAACAATAGGATTCAAGTGTTTGCATTAAGACTGACCTGTCAGCTTAGTTGGTTGTAGCTGCCTTCTGCGCTCTAGATTGAGGGCTCAATTCTCTCCCAGGATAAACATTTGTGTGATGAACAACGGTTGTTCTGTATCTGGGTGTTTTAAAATATCATTAGTATGAGTTTAAGAAATGTATAAGTATATTCCATCAGTCTTCTGGTCACTAAAGAGCTAAAGGCCGAGATGGCGTTGTGTGCATTGTCCACAAATATTCATTTGTCATGTGTCATATGTTTCTGGGTTTAATTTTGTTATTATTTATATTGGTCAAATCAATTATCTTTTACAGATGCAACAAAGCCATGTACGCTAATCGCATCTCCTACTGGATCGACGGAAAAGGTCCTTCTTATGCGCTTGACCTAGCTTGTGCCAGTTCCATGGCTTGCTTAGAACACGCATATCGAAGCATCAGTTCTGGGCAATGTGATGCTGCTATAGTTGGGGGTTGCAATTTATGCATGCACCCTAATGTCTCGTTGAACTTCAAAAGGTGTGTCTCAAACTTAGCAGGTTTCCCCAACTACTTTAGAAGGTCTAATAAATCACTGTCTCAACAAAAGTCTTTTTAACCTGTAAGCAACCATTAGTTGTTTTCTCATTACATAGTATCAACATTTACATATATGTTATTTTGATGAAGGTGATGAAGTTTTTATAATTATTAAGGTGATATGACGTTGATTTTCAAGTTTTTTATTTTATTTTCAGAGCTGGATTCCTATGCCTTGATGGAAAAACAAGATGCTTCGATAAAAAATGTGACGGCTACGTTAGATCTGATGCTATTAGTGTTTTATTCCTGCAAAGAGCTAAAGATGCTAAACGGTGAGCACCAAAATAGAAGATCTAAGAATACTTTTTGATAAACGCTGGTTTTACTCACGTATTAATGTGTCGATGGAGGCAACGGTTTGCACTGCGAACCGTTAACTCGAGCGGCATCGAGCGGGCTGCGGAGCAAACTTCATCACCCTGATGAAGCTTCTTTAGATGAATCGAAACAGTGTCACTGACAAAATAATACGCGAGTATAATCCGTGTTTATCAAAATGTACAATTACTCACGAAAGTTTTGAAAGGTCTAAGTACCAAACCTTCAGATGTATTAGTTATTATAGTATTTTTAAAATTTTTGCGCTCTGAATTCATATTGTTTTACTGGTTAACGGATTTTTATCATGTAATTTAAACCTTTTAATAGTTGGTGTGTGGTAGTTGTAAGTGTGTTCCTTATTAAGTACTATGTAGCTGCTGCAGGTCCAAGGAAGAATAAGAAGTCCAGTAATAAGCAATAGGTAAAGTTTATTGCGTAGTAAGGTAGGCACAGGTTATCTAGTATGTACATTAGCCAGATAACAATAGACAGACCAGACCAGACAGCCACTAAACACAATAGTTTTAGAAGGAGTAAGAGAAACAGTTGAAGAATGTATGGAAAGAATACGAAAAATAAGGAATTCGTATTAGCGAAGGTAGGTCGCGCGACACGGGTGTATGCTTCGTAATCTTCTCTGACTGAGGCTCGCGCGCATTCGTCTCGCTCGCCCTTGCGGCGACTTAGATAGCTGCGCTCGCGCATCTCGCTTACTGTGGCTTACTGTGGCTGCAGTAGAAAATGCAAACGAGTGCACAAAACTGCACTGTTTTGAATTTTCGATGTTTGGTTTCAATGCACCACAAGCCGTACGGATGACGGCGCAACGATTAAATATCGTGTGCGGTGGAATGTGCTAATTTATTTATGTTTATGTAAACATCGTAAGTACTAATATAGGAGTATATGATATATACATTATATAATGTTTATGTGTACCTAATTAAATATTATTGTAACAAGAAGGTATTTATAAGTAAAAAGGTAGATATACAAATAAATATGTAGTGAAATATAGTTAGGCTATAACACACATGAAATACGATTTAGCAAAGAATGATAAAAGAAAATCTGTAGAAGTATCTACCAAGCGTAAGCTTATCTACATTCATATGCATTTTGTTATGGTTGTGTTTCAGGATTTACTCTGAGATATACCATGCAAAGAGCAGCTACAGCCCAACATCGGAACAGCTAATTCCTGTACGTGAGCCCGAAGAACTACAAAACTTTTTTGAAGCATTTTACTCAGAAATTGGCATGTCACCCACAGATGTTGAATATGTAGAAGCTAATGGTGCAGGTAAAATAAAACTATAGCTTTATTCTGATTGCTCATATAAACAAATGGATAAGTAGTTTGCTGTCTATTGTGGAGCGTAATGGTTAATTGCTGAAAAATAAATTAGATATCAGTGACATAAAAAGTTAAGTTAAAGAATTTCTTACCTGCCCAAAGTCTGAATTCTGCCTAAACTTCTAATAATTAGTAGAAGGAAAGGATATGATACAGCTGCTAGAACACTGCCTGTTATGGATCTAGGTACTTGTTCCCTGTCTCTGTCTCTGAATATCACAATAAAATCACTGTAAATTGTACCAGCTATAACTAAATTTGTTTATTGTATATTTTTCTATAATAGCATTAAAAGAAGCTGATTCTAATGAAATGACGGCGATCGGAAGAGTTTTTGGTAAAAATCGCCCTGTCAAAATTGGTTGCGTAAAGTCTAACATGGGTTCCAGTGAGCCTGCATCTGGAGTTTGTGGACTAACAAAAGTGAGTGAACAATAACAATAACGAAAAAATCTGATTTATTTATTTTGAGAAATAAAAACGAATTGACATATCTTCTCTATTTATAGGTTTGTTTAGCTTTCCATAATAGAAAAATCCCTGGAAACCTTCATTTTGAAGAGCCTCTGGACATACCTGAAATAAATGAAAATAAAATTCAGATCTTGACCGATAGTGTGAACTTCGAAGGAAAGTTCGCTGCACTTAATTCTTTCTCGTACGGTGGTGCGAATGTCCATGTGCTGTTGAAAGGGTATTACAAAGAGAAGGTGAGAAAAAAATACGTCAGATTTTAGCAAAAGCTAAGGTACTTGGTGATTAAATGGTACATATTTTTTAAAATTTTATACTTACCACTTTCTTGCAGAATCATGCTCAATATAAAAGCAGTATACCCCGCCTGATTTTTGTGTCCGGCAGGCAAGAGGAATGTGTTAAATCAGTTATGGAGAAATTGAAGGCAAATCCAATTGACCCTGAACAGATCGGGCTTCTTCATAATATTCACCAATACGATATTCCAGGTCACATGAGCAGAGGATACATCCTACTTGGTATGTCAGTAATATCTAAAGGTTTGAAATAGGACAAAAAATTAATAAAAATGTAATTTAAAGGTTTTATGAGCCTGATATGGTAATTGTTTTTTGAACCTGATATGGTAAAATATAACAAACAGAGATAGATAATTGATTCTGTCGTGATTTTGTGGAAATCTATTACAAGATATTGAATAAGTAGACCAATATCTAATACCATCCCGCCAATCTGACGCCGGAGTTAATGTGTGGATGTTCATTACGGCGCTTGACGAAGCTACGAATCTGCAGAGAAGCTCTTTACGAGGGATGCTGTTGGTGGTGTTTCGTCGTTCCAGTGCGGAGCGAGTCAATCAGTCCTGAGGATACCTCGTAGAAAGACAAAACACGTGTCAAATTTATTTTAGGTCTAACTTATTAGAATAGATTAGCGGGAAAGTATAAGATTTTGGTCCATATAATCAATACAACAAGTCATGTAAAAATCTTCTAAATTTCCTCCCATAGGCTTGTATTATATATAATATTTTTATAATGTCATGTCATGTAAAAATAGTAATTGTTTTCATATTTTCTAGATGAAAACCTTGACAAAGAAACAGTATGCCTTTCTCAGAGTGTTGAGTATTGTCCTGGCAATACACGCCCGGTCTGGTTTGTGTACAGTGGTATGGGGTCTCAATGGGCTAGTATGGGTGCCGATTTGATGCGTTTTCCTATATTTGCTGCTGCTATACAGAAGTAAGTTTACAAAGTATGATAAAGTCTTTAATGTTTGAAACCAAATTACGTGTATGATTTAAAAGTTAGTAGATTATATCTTTGTTCAATCTCTGTGTTTAATTTAATTTGCGTGACTTTATTTAAATTTAAAGGTGTCACATAGTCCTGGAACCAAAAGGAATCGACATAGTGCGGATTCTGACTGAACCTGATAAGACTATCTATGACAACATACTACATTCATTTGTTGGCATCGCAGCAGTTCAAATTGGTCTTACGGACATTCTCACCGAAATGGGAATATTTCCCGACAATATTATTGGTGAGATCAAAACGTGTTATTAGTGTGTTATTGAAAAATGTTACCGGTACTATTATTAAATAAATATAAGTGGACATTTTACACTGCATCCAAGCCTGCACCCTCTATTTAAGCTAAACATGTTTTGTGGTAACTAAATGACAGATACTTTTAATGCACATACTGAACGTTACGGATATAGTTTTCTGTTTTTGACATTTACAGCTGCACTCTAAGTCCTAAATAGTTAATTTAGTTGCATCTTAGTTTAGATTGTCTCTGTTAATTCTTGACTAAGGAGCGACTTGAATAATTTTGAGCAATTTTATATTGTGGATTTTTATTTTAGGTCATAGTGTAGGAGAGCTTGGATGTGCCTATGCTGACGGATGCTTTACAGCTGAAGAAATGATTATGTCAGCGTATAGTCGTGGCCTGGTTTCAGTGCAGACTTCTTTTATCCAAGGTTCTATGGCTGCAGTCGGACTTGGATACAAAACTGTAAGACTAATAAACTATAAACGTTTATACGTGTCATTTACTAAACAAATGGCTTCATCAATTTATCATCTGCCAAAGATTTGTTATTAACAACTAAGATAACCACTCAAATGGTTTGTAATACAACTTTCAGGTGCTTCCGCTGTGCCCACCAGGGATAGAAGTCGCATGTCACAATAGTGTAGAGTCGGCTACGATATCAGGTCCTGCCGATGTGATGAAGGAGTTCGTAGCCAAATTAACGGCTCAGGGAATCTTTGCGAAAGAAGTCCCTTGCTCGAACATTGCTTATCATTCAAGATACATCGCTGATGCGGGTAATACTCTTAAGGATATAATTATGCCTATTTATATATTTATTATGTTAATAAAATAAGTTAACACTTACAAAAAATAGAATCAAAAGATGTCTAAAATCTTAGTGTTCCCGTAACCATAGGGCGTCACAGCATGGCAACAAATAACGACAAACAACCATCTTGCTTATTTATAAAACAATATCAGTTTTTGATATAAACATTAGTAATTTTAATATAACAAAAAAATTAAAAGTTTTGAGTCAAATGTAAGGTAAATACAAAAAAAACATTTCTTATGTGTGAGGCAGGCAAGTATAAGTAGTTAGTAAGAAGTAATGTTATTAGCTGGCTTTTAATTTGTAAACTGGTTAGGACTAGCTAAAAAAAGACAAAATAAGTTGTCAGTTCTTTTAGTTGTTTTCAAATTTATATAATGAGTCTGTTATGTCTAGTTTACTTAATTTAGAAATCAAGTGGGAAATAAAATACTATTTTTAAAATACTTGGCATAACGAAGTATTGGCCTAAGTATTATTATCATGATCAATGAACTAAACATACCAATCCATCTTATTTAGGACCTGGTCTTTTGAAGTATTTAAGCGAAGTGATCAAAACTCCTAAGCCTAGAAGTAAGAAATGGGTGTCTACTTCTGTACCTGAAGAGAAGTGGAATGAACCGATTGCTAAATACTCTTCGGCTGAATACCACACCAACAATTTACTGGTAAGGAACAAACTACTAACAATTTATTTTAAAACAAAAAAAGTATAAACGTTATGATTCTTAGATACATTCATTCTTATTAATATTACATAAACTGTTAGCGTCACTGTTAATTACGAGTACTTACACTTGATTTGATATTCCAGAATCCTGTTTTATTTGAAGAAACATCCAAACTAATACCATCTGATGCATTGGTTGTAGAAATAGCTCCTCACGGATTATTACAAGCAATCTTGAAAAGATCTTTAAGTCAATGTCTACACGTTCCTTTAACCAGACGTGGAATTTCAGACCCAGTCAGGTTCCTTTTAGAAGCTGTGGGAAAGTAAGTTGCTTTAATATTATATAGTTTCTTTTTCAAAAATCAGTTATCTCAGTGAAAACTGCATATGGAATCAATGTCATACGTCGGGCAATTGTCAGCATCAATGTGCCAAACAGTATACGTACGTGATAAAGTTGGTGCGGCGGCTTATTTGCCGAGGACCTCAAAGGATGCAAATATGCAGGTCTCAATAGGGCCTTTATATTTTTGCCTTTGGGAGTCGAGACCCTGGGCCCGCGGGGAAACGGAGCCCAACACGTTGACATAATTATTTCCCAGTGTCTGGTAGAAACATTGCGTGACCCAAGAGCTAGATCTATCTAGCCCAGCGTATTAGCATTGCCATGCAATGACGCCAGTGTCTCGGACCCTCTGTCAGTGATATGGATCAGTTGAACTATCAATAGATCTTTTTAAGCGGTTCATAGATAGCTCTATCGCGTATGTATTGTATTATTGTATATTATTCTATGCATTTTTGTAAATATAATAATATGCTTTATAATAGTCTTATATATAATATGCTTTATAAAAGCTCTATAATATATAAAAAAGAGTATTTCGGTTCCATGTAGTATACTAAATCTTTTGTCTATTTCAGATTGTATGAAGCAGGTCTTAATCCTAAAGTTGATACTCTTTACCCTAAAATAGATTATCCTGTATCTACTGGAACTCCTTTACTTTCCCAATACGTCGAATGGGAACACAGCGAAGATTGGTAAGATATTATTATCGTTATGTGCATTGTCTTTTTATTTATTTAGTTGTTATTATTTATGCTTATACAAGAATGGAATATAAATTTTATAACAGTTAATGCTTTATCAGCATATGGACTAAAGTCATAGTGATAGTGACTAACCTGTCAGCTCAGTTGGTAGTAGCTCTGTCTTCTGCGCTGTAGTGGGTTCGATTGCCTCCCAGGACTAACATTTGTGTGATAAACATAAGTATTTGTTGTGTCTGGGTGTTATAACTATGTAATAACTATGTTTTCACAAATGTATTATATATCATATCAGTCATATGGTATCCAAAATGCAAGCTACGCTTAGTTTGGGGATGTTGTGTGCAATGTCCATTTATTGAGATTAATCGATTTAGTTGTTTATCATTTTAATTATCACGTAACAAGTAAACTTAGCGATGGTGATATTAAGGGTGCCTCCCGTGTTCTATTTTCTAGTGACACGAAATTTCTAAATTCTTATAACACTCTCAAATCTCTTGAGAGTAAGCACCCTCTCCCAGGGCCCAACTTCCAACTCCCCGATCCACCGCAAGAGAGTGATAACGCTGTTGATACGACCAGCCAGGACGTGCTTGGTGCCGTCATCTCATTTCAGAATGGCTCTGCCAGTGGCCTGGATGCTGTGACTCCTGTCTGGCAGTTCGGGTCATACCGGTGAAGTTCTTCTGGAAGATATGACGGCCCTGATCAACCTGATGTTGTCAGGTCGAGTCAACAGCCGAGATCACTGAGCTCCTTTACGGTGCGAACCTATGCACACTCAAAAAGAAAGACGGCGGTATTAGACCCATAGCCGTGGGTACCACCTACTACCGCCTAGCAGATAAAGTCTGCTGTCGGAAAAAAGGCGCATACTTCGGCGACTTTTACCGACTGGTTCAGCTAGGCTTTGGTTCGCGAGGCGGCTGTGAGACCGCAGTACATTCTTTTCGTACATTTTTGCGGGGAAGTAATTTTCAAGGTGGATATTAAAAACGCCTTCAATTCCGTAGATAAGGGTGTCTTGCTTAAATAAATTAAAAACAAAATTCCCGGAATCTATCAATTTCTTTGGCAGTGTTATAGTACACCTTCTAAATTAATCTATCAGGACAATGTCTTATCAAGACCTCCATATTTGCGCCTTTGACCTCAAGCAGGTCCATGATATTTGAGCCTTTTGGAGTCGAGACCCTGGGCCCGTGGGGAACAGGAGCCTACCGCGTTTTCAAAATTATTTCAGGGCGTCTGGTAGATACAATGCGTGACCCAAGAGCTGGCTCCTATCTGGCTCAGCGTATTAGCATTGCCATTCAACGTGGCAATGCCACCAGTATCTTGAGAACGGGCAGCGTTCTCAAGATACTGGTGGCTGGATACTCTGGCAGTGATCTGGATCAGTTGAGCCATTTATAGATTGTTTTAAACGGTCCTTAGATAGCTCAACTATTTCACGTGTATTTTATATTATTGTATATTATTCTGTACATTTCTGTAACTAATTCTGTAAATAAAAACTGTAACATTTTAGGGCTCAAGCTAAATACACTAATAGCGATCGAAAAATTACTACAATCAGAGATTTCGTAATGTCTCGTCATGATGATGATTACTCATACCTAAAAGGACACGTCAGAAACGGTATGATGTATTTAGTTAAGATTCCATCTACCTGTTAAATTTTATTGAAGAAATGCTACTTACTCTTTTAAAATTTATGATTTATTATCTTTTATAAATTTTCAGGAAATAACATTTTCCCTGAATCAGCATTACTACAACTTGTTTGGGAAAACCTAGCTATGTACAAAGGTGTCCATTACAAAAACATGTCGGTTGTGTTCGAAAACGTGCATTTCAACAAAGAAGTTGCAATACTAGACGAAACTCCTCTAAGGCTTAGAATCGTGATATTTAAAGGCGACAATAAATTTGAGGTTCTTATTGAATTGATTTTACAGTACTTTGGAAAAAAGTTTTTAACAAAAACTGGTTTTCTATGTAAACCAAATTTCAGATGATTGTAAATAAAATTTACAATCAAAATACAAATACAAAAAATTTTAAATTTTTTATACATACCTGCTTCTGAAATTTATGTTTATATACAGAAGTAACTTTAAAAACTTCAAACGTGAATTAAAATTACCATTTAGACACTACTTCTTGTATTTTTAATTTTTACAGGTATCACATGAAGATTTTACTATAGTTAGAGGATTTGTAAAAGTGTTTAATCCATCTGATAACATTCCGCGGGAAGTAGGGGAACTAAATGATTCCGATAAAGTAACTCTGACATCTAAGGATGTTTACGCTCTCTTACGTCTGAAAGGATATTCTTACAAGTAAGCAAAGTATTTGTCAAAAAATATCATGATTGCCAGTTACTGGAGTAATTGTAATGAGATTTTATTATTATGTGCCTTTAACATAATTCAAAATTGTTTTTTTAGGGAAGCATTTCAGTCGATTCACTCGTCAAACTCACATAGGACCAAAGCGAACATTACGTGGACTGAAAACTGGGTTACATTTCTTGACTCTATTTTTCAATTTAACGCCTTTGAAAAAGATTATGATGGTGTTTCTTTACCGGTATTTATTAAAAAACTTGCAATTGATGTTGAAATGCAAAAAACTGCAAAATACACATTGAGCGATGGTTTGAATTATGTCAACGCTGAACTACACAGTATCTATGATTACACAAAGTAAGTTAATGCTTTAACTAAAATAACAATAAAATCCCTACTCTTCATTTGTGACATTATGACATTGCAATATATTACTGCAAACTTTCCTATTTTTAAAATAAATAACTGGATTATTTTAACTGATTGGTGTTGCTTTGTTAATTGTTAAAACTATTTGTTATAGATGCGGCGGTGTTGATGTTGAGGGTTTAGCGTTTAGCAATAGCCCAGTATTGACTGAAAAATTAAATGTTCCTACCAAGGAATTCATTCCATATTTTGCCACAGGCATTATCGAAGTATGTATACATACTTATGTATACGACTTTTTTTAAATAAGATTTAATTAATTTTAGTATTATACTATTCTTATTTTTTTTAGATTAAGACTTCTCTGCAAGTAAACCTACAGATAGTTGCCGAAAACATCTGCAACTGTGATGTTAATGTGATTCATTTGCTTTCAAAGAAATCAAGTTTTGTCTCAAATATAATAAAAGAAACCACAATTCCATCAGTTAAAGTTGTTGTACACGAAAAGGAAATAAATGCACCTATTGTAAATTTTGATTTACTGGTCATTGACGGCATACTTGGGGATGAAGAGGTAAAAGTGAAGAATTGTTCGCGACTGGCCATATACTCGTATAATATAAATGTTGTATTTAAATTATTTATTTCATTTTATTTTATAAAATTTGGTAACTCTATTGGTTAACTTTCAGAAAATGTTGAAAATTTATGATGCCATACCTAGTAATACATTCGTTTTAACTCTGGAGCAAGATGCAACAAAAATACACTCTAAAAACCGACTGTTCAATATAATAACCGCAATGTCAGTGGAAAAACAAACCTTAATATTACTTAAAAAGGTTGATAATTCCTTGAACTGCAATATTACATACTTTCCAATCACTTCAGACCCTAAATTCTTATGGATTAGTAAGTTACGAACTGAATTGACGAAATCTCAGAAAGTTGTTTTGGTTTCTGAAAGACAGCCTTACTGTGGTTTGCTAGGTAAGGAACATAAATAAAAATACAATATTTCTTGAAATATTATATTATTAAATTTGTTATTAAAGTAAAAGTCGATAAATCTTTAACAGGAATGGTGAAAAAACTTAGAAAGGAGTACGGTAATAAAATTGGATTGGTCATCATAGACGATTATAAAGTACCTGCATTCAATCCTAAAAATAACATGTTTAGTGATCAACTACAGAATGGCATGGCTTTTAATGTTTTGAAAAAGGTACGTTTAAATTATGAGCTTGTTAACCTTATTCATATGAAATATAAATAGAAATAATTTATTTGCAAGAAATATGGTAGGTAACAGATATTGAGTCATACAGTATGTTCACATATTTCACCAAAGAACATTGACATGCAATTTTTAATGTTATCAAAAACATGAAATTAAACTATACAGTATTCTATTTTAGCATTAATCGATCAATCGTATACTG
Organism: Lampropteryx suffumata; assembly: GCA_948098915.1. NCBI lineage: Eukaryota > Metazoa > Arthropoda > Insecta > Lepidoptera > Geometridae > Lampropteryx > Lampropteryx suffumata. The sequence continues at coordinate 7,274,360 of OX402558.1, read as the reverse complement.
TTTAGTTTTAATTCATTAATTAAACATTTTTAGGGCAAATGGGGTGGTTACTACCATATACCTAGAAACACATTCATCAATACTCAAAACGTGCAACTTACGACCACTTCGCCGAATGACATAAACTGTTTGACTTGGGTTGAGCAAACACATACATCAAATACAAATTTGCAAATTCAGGTAATTAAATATTGTTATTTTTCATCACTGAGTGTTTTTCTTTACCTAATTTTTTATTCATATTCCTCTTTTATTAAACATAGTTTTATACATATTTTTTGAGTATTTTTATTGTGACATAACGCATACTTTGTACAACAGGTCTGCTACGCTGGACCATCGTATAGAGATGTCCTAAGCACTGCGTCAAAATCCAAAAACAATGCTAGTGTGTATGGTATGGACTTTAGTGGCATAAACAAAAGGTCTGATTCTTAATTTAAATTGTTTCTTGTAAATTATTTGAGTAAATTATAACATAATAATTTCTAAAATGTTGTAGGGGTGAAAAAGTAATGGGTCTTATATCTGGAGGTGCTATAGCAAATAAAGTTGAGGCTGATCCAGACTTACTATGGCCTGTTCCTAAACATTGGACTCTAGAAGATGCTGCTACTGTTCCGTTGCCATATATTCTTACATACTATTGTTTGGTTTGTAAACTTTACTGATATATTTCACATAAGATTATTGTCACTTGCAATGTACTTCTGCGTACAAACAAATTGCGGTAATAATCTATACTCACATAAAACAAATAATAGGTTCATTTTATATTTTCAGAGTAAATGTAACTTAGGAATAGGATCATACGTGTTTGTTCACGGAGGCGCTGGAGCCTTTGGACAAGCTGTCATTACTGTTTGTCAGTCTTTGGGGTTAACTGTTTATACGACGGTCAGTGACTCAAAAAAGAAAGAATTTCTTTTAAAAATGTATCCGGATTTATGCGGTTAGTACCATCAAACTAAAACTACATTAATCATACTCTTATTTCACTTACCTGCATGCTTTTCCATAGTCAAGTAATGCTGTTCCTTTCTATTTGTAGGTATGTATATTATGAAAATTCTTTTTCATTTTTACTATATATTAATTTTACTGTAGTTATTTTAAGCAATGCTTTTGCAAAAAAAATACTATTTTTTTTTCTAATTTATAAAAAAAAATACCTTTTATTGTTGTTTATTTGAATTTTATATTAATTTGTGCTTATAGTTTAACTGCCCTCTGTATCATTATAAAAAATAATATTATAACGAATCGTTTTGTTTGTCACTTTGATTGTTCATTTGGTTTAAGGATACTATTTTTAGATATAACCAGTTTTAAAATTGTTTTGATTGATAGATAGCTACTCAGGAATACCTTACGAGTAGCTTACCTACCAATTAAAGAAATCGATCAATTGGTTATATCCAAAAATAGATGAAACCGACAAACCGTGCAGCGGCGGTAATTTTTTTTTTCTTTTGTAGAAAACAACATAGCCTACTCAACAGATTGCATGTTCAAAGATAAGATTCTCAATAATGCAAAAAACGGGTGCAGTGTAATCTTCAATTGTTTAAGTGGAGAAAAAAGAAAAGTAGGTGTTATTGTTAATTTCTTATATTAATAAATGTTAAATAAATAGTGTGACGCATGCATAAAAGGCTTTTGCTTGTCAAGTAATATTTCATGACATGCAAAAGCCTTTGAATTATAACATCTGTTATAATTAAAGTTATTCGTGGGTTCGAATCCAGTCTTGCGCGAATGGAATTGATCTGATCGAATAACTTCCTAACTAACTCTCAAACGGTGAGGAAATGCATCGTAAACACGAATTGAGCTTCTAAGGTGCACATTTATCCATTCATCATATTGGTACCAAATAACCAATACACAAGATTACGAAGAAGAAGAGACAACAATATAAATGCAGATAGCTGTAATTTGAAATAGAATTTTGTTACGAGTATGTAGTATTTCACGAGTAAAACCAAGTTTTTGGCGTTTAATAATTTTCATTTATTGTGATTCATTTTATTTTAGGCATCTATGAGCTGCGGTGGCTTCACTGGCATTGTTTTAGACCTGAGCGAGCATGATATGCTGAAGAATGAAGATTTTGAAATGAGCTTCCTCATGAACGCAAAGCGTTACTATGCAATTAATTTGAGCAACATTTTCAGACCAGAATTTGCCATCGAAAAAAAGGTACTTAAATAAAAAATAAGCATTTATGTAAGTTATAAGTTATTACTTGTCGTTGTTGACAAAAATAATTTATATGATATTTCATCTTATATTAAGGAATTGTACAAGATAATACGCTCTGGTGTTTTCTTTTTTTACGTATAGTTTATCTACATATAAATATGTAATTCAGTAAATTACGAATGAGTCGTCGGCGAGGGTACCGTACTCGGGAACCTACTTGTTTCAGCATCGTGGTTTATTTACCATCGGTTACTATTATTGCTTTAAAATTTACCATAATAATTTATGAAAACATTGTTTTTATGTTTGTAAAATCAAGAACATGTTTAAATGCATTTCAGTAAAAAAACTGTTTTCTAATTTTTTCTTTTGTGCTGTGAGACAAAAATTTAGAAGTAAATAAATAACGGTTATACTCAATGAAATGAATATGCAACTTCAATATTTTTTTGATTTCAGCGACTCCAACTTATGCTCAGCGAAGGCATTGCCAAAGGTGTTGTTAAGCCCCTGACCAGAATGGTATATTCTCCGGTGAACGTATGTAATGCTTTTCGGCTTCTCTCTTCAAGAAAACACATAGGAAAGGTGTTGATAAATCTAAACAAATTGGAAACCTTAGACGTTACTCCAAGGTATGTTATAAATTTCATGAACGTTAGATTTCAAGAATATTTTGAAAAAATAACCTGTCATCATTATTTATTTGAACAAATAGAACAATGAAACTTATAAACATAATCACTAAAATATTACATAATCCAGTAAAATTTCCTCTACTAACTATAAGTTAAAACAAACGAAGATGGAGTGGACATTCTAAAGAAGTAAATAGGTTTATTAACAAAAAAAGGAACAGATTTATACGTTGGACAAGTTATTTAAAAATACGAGTTGTTTGTGTTTAAATTTGGAAATAGAAAGGTCAAGAATATGTAACATGAAATGTTTATTAAAGTGGCCATTAACAATTTTATATAAAAATACTCGTTAACGTTCAACCTTCCTGTTTTTTAGTGAATTTAATGATTCAGTTAAACCTTATAGTGTAAACTGTTAACTAAATAAAGCACCTAAATCTGAAGTACAATCTTCAGAATTTCGAATTATTTGAAATATTTTTAATCATCTGCGTTAAGAAGAAATTTAGTGTGCTGTAAAACCTAGAACACATCGTTAACAAAAATTTTGAATAAAATGGGACCCAGGTGAGATCCCTGAGGGACACCAGAAAAACAAAAGTAAAAGAAAAACTTTCACAGCAATTGGAAGGTTGACTGACCACGGTCCCGTTACTCTTATTGTTATTAATAAACGTTATTTTAACACTAACTTATTTATTATTTTATTTATTTGTTTTAGAATAACATACTCATCAGAAGGCACTTATATCGTAGTATGTGGTGATGAAACCGTGTTATCAATGGAGCTGGCTAATCGTCTGGTAAATCAAGGAGCTAGAAAACTGATGATTTCTATGAAACCAAACTTGTTAGCTGGTTATTGCTACACTAAGTTGTTGTAAGTTAATATTTTACTAGACCTGTTTTATTTTTTGTTGCTTTAGTAATTTTTATTTCAAAACATGAATGCTGTGGATCCATTTCTAAAGTGAACATAGAAGAACAAAGAAAAACATGTAAAATAAGCGAAGCATCAGTGATCACGTAACGTTAAGATTTACTTCAGATCAGATTTACACATTTGTGCTATTAATTTGTGAATTTGTAAATTAATAAGTACAATTTTCAGAAATTGGGAAAAACTCAACGTTACGGTAAAAATATCTATCGACAACTTAAAAACGGAGGAAGGTTGCGTCAACTTGTTAAAGGAAAGCGCTAAATTGGGATCTATTCTGGGAATTTTCATAGTACAAAACTTCACTGACACCGAAAGCTTAGAGTCGGAAGATGTTGCTGAAAAATTCAATAAAACTTCTGGCGTTGTTGCCAAGTTAGACTTGACGTCGCGAAATGTCTGCAATGACCTGAAGTGAGTTTTTTTATAACCTATCTAACTATAGACTAAGGTAAGACTTCCATCACCCAGACAGGTGTCCTACTATATATAAATATGGCCGCATTTTAAAATCATAGGTACTGAAAGTCACATCGACACCCTCCGATAAATAATTATAATTTATCCAGGGAAGATAAACTATTTATAATTAAATAATAGCTCAAGTTGCCACTGGGAAGATACCAGTGGCAACTTGGGCAATTTGACTTTGTATGTCTGTTTTCACGACGATAATTATCGAACCGTTAATCCAATCTGCATACAATTTGGCACAATTTGGACAACAGTTTGGAATGAAGTATAGGGCTGGTATTTTTACCAAATAAAACTTGTGGATGTAATATATATAATATATTACATCCACAAGTATAATATAATATATAAAAGAGCACTTTTATATATTATAATTTTAAGTTGGAGAATTGAAGTAGGAATTTAAGTTGAACAGTTGTATTTTGAGAGAATATCGGACAAATGAATCAAATCAAATGGACAAATAATCAGTACCCATTATACTCTATCTACTTACTCGAGCAGACGTTACGGCAACAAAAAACACGTATACGTAAGATACGTTTACAAACGTAAGATGAGTTTCTTGCAAGTTGTTCTTGGGCTTGGGTTAGTAGGAATTGGTACCTAAATTCACCTTTTATGTAAGAGATTTCAAAGTGATCCTTTTGATTGTTTTGAATAAATTATCTTTTGACTTTGACTTTGACTTTGACTTATCATAATACGGCTATCTCGAGATCTCAGTTCGGGGCGAACTACTAGAATTTTTTTACAGTCATTTTGTAGTGCTGAACTACTCCAGCCAAAAAGTTACTGATGAACACATGGTGTCAGTAAATGATGCAATATGTAACTCTCGGAGAGAAATCTGCCTACCAGCTCTATCATTTTCCACTGGATTACTGAAAGAGGTATGTATATTGTACATTTTTACAATAAGTAAAACAGAATATATTTGATTCGTAAATCAGAAACTCAATTAGCACAATTTAAAATCTTTGTTTTTATTTACCACGGGTCAACGTTTCTTAACACCACTAGTGCAAATATAGCCATGGTTGGTCAGGCTCATTAGAAAAATGCATAATATAATTTTTTCTATGCAATATCTAGCTGCTAATATTTGTCTCGGGTCTGAGTGTTTCTATATAATATATCGTATGGTACCCATAAAACAGCTTTGTTTACTTTGGGGCCAGATGATGCTGTGTAAAATGTCCTGCATTATTATGATTATTATTACTTATATTATAATAATGTTTTTTCAGCTTGACGAAAACAATCCAGAAAGATCAAGGACCTCTATATATGAAATGTTTAATGCTCTTGAAACCAGCATTAGGCTAAATTACAGCAATGCCATATCTTTCAGTCCGAACACAAATGCGATGGAGAAATTCAAACAGCGAGTATCAAATATTTTAGGTAGGTATTTCACGTATATAATTTTTTTACACATTTATTAATAATAAAATCGCAAAATTTAGAATATTTACAGAAATGTATAGAAAATATACAATAATATAAATTTACATGTATTTTGTATTATTATAAATTATTCTGTTGTTATCTATATTAACTTAAAGAGTAGAGTTATCTATGGACCGTTTAAAACGGTCTAACTTAACTGATCAAGATCAATGCCAGTTGAATAGCAATGCTAATCTGGCCGCTAGGCCGGATAGAAACCAGCTCTTAGATCACGCAATTGTTTTACCAGACGCCATAAAATAATTTTGAAAACCTCTTGCTTCTCATAAGCAGGGTCTCGACCACAAAAGGCTCGAATATGTAGGCCCTATCAAGACCAGCATTTTTGCGCCTTTTTAGATCCTCGGCACATTTAGCCCCCTCACAAAATCTAAACGAAGTCCCCGATAGATGAGACGGGACAAAATTCATACTATCAGGCTTGTATAATCAGATCACAAGGTAGATTATCAGTCTCTGACGAGTAAGATATTTGATTCGTCAGATTTTTGCAGTGATTTGCAGAAAAATGTATTGTTTATTATTGACAAAATGTCTTTATTATTTGAGCATGTTTCTCCCAAAATTTTGACAAAGTCAATAAGATTGTTGACACTTTGATAAGCAAGTTAAATCGACTACTCAGTCATAAATTCTTCTTGAACAGTCAATCGTTATTTACTTTTATATCTGTTTGTATTTTAATTTAATTGTTTTTGAAAATTCTAAATATTTCTTCTCCTTATAGCATTTGTCGTCTGCGTTTGTATGTTTACTTCTTATTAATCATCTCTTTTACTACTCGTGGATTTTTTTGATTAGCCATCAGCAAAAAATATATGATTTGCATTGTATTAAATAAAAAATAGCAAACATTGTGCCTATCTGCATGCATAGCTGTAAGTTTTCCTATAATTTAAAAAAAAACATATTTCAAGCCCATTTTCACATACTAGTAAGTTAAAAAATTTCTATCAATACCACTTTTATATAAATTGATCTATTTTACTTTCATAGGTGTCAACGATATAAATACGATCGACGAAAACGTACGTCTCAAAAGCCTCATTATGAATGACGACGACATTGAAACAATAGATAGTCTGATCAAAGAAGTATATCATATTAGCTACTCCATTAAAAACACTCAAGAAATGACTATTGGCGAGTAAGTATCTACACTACACCATTCAAAATTGTAGCCTAATAGCTCTTCTTAGCCGTTACATTCTTTGTTGTCATGGTCGTCAGAATTATTAGTCGTAAGTATTATTATATCAGGTGTCGCTATTTATATCGATAGTTTGACAACTTAGTGCAAAACATTAACTAGATGGACAAATATTTACTACTATTCCTCAAATCTATTCCCAATTATGTTTTATAATGGATTTCCGCAAAGTCACGCCTGAATCAATTATCAAACTTAGTGCATTCATGCAACGGGCCATCTACATCAGATTTGATCTGGTTCTTAGTTATACCTTAGCATACGAATATAATACATAGTAGAATCGATTTTGTATAACAAACGAGAATGGAACTTTAAATTGCATATTCATATTACAAAATCAACCATGTTTTATTTTGTGTTATGATTTTTTTCTAATTAAACTTTTTCAGTCTTAAAAATTTAGAACACTCAACGTCAAAAAAAAAGCCTAATATCAGGGATGGCTTAGCAGCGTTTTTCACTTATATTGACCCAAATGAATATATGGCTGCAGAACCTTTGGTTACCATGGATACAACTTACAGCAAAGTTAAGGTAAGCAATGTTATTCCACACAAAAGTATTGATCTAAGATAAGTACCACAACGTTCGAAACAAAATAATTTTATGCAGACCTTTTGTCCTGCATCTAAACTTAAATCCTTCACTTCTCAAGTGGTCTCTACTCGTTATGACTTGGCAATGTCATGATGACTAAAATAATGAGAGTATCTTCTCGCTAAGCAGCTAAAAGGATTGGAACCATTAACCATAAAAAAAAGCAACACAACTCAATTCGTGATGTAAATGTGTTACAATTTTTATATAAACTCTTCTAACAGGAAGAAGAAGAGCTAAACCCAAAAGCTACATACCTGATGCTGGTGCCAGGGTTCGAAAGTAATCAAGATATGTTTAGCACTGTATGCGAAAGCCTCAAAGTACAAGCTGTGGCATTCCAATATGGCCCAGAACTTACCAATGCTAACGTTCCAGAAATAGCTGCAGAACTTATGAAGGTATTTGTTTTAAATTACATATTTCACACCGGAACTAAATCTTATACTTATACAACATGACTTAAATTGGAATTGAACTTCGTTTCTTTTTCTCAGTATTTATCATTTATTTTTTACATTAAAGATTGAATTCATTTTATTAGTAGCTTGAGCAACAATATTCATTTAGATTCAAAGCTTGCAAGCTACTTTTCTAATTCGTGGTGGCTGTTACTGCCATTTTACTTTCTAATTCCATAATGTCATTAAATTGAAAATTTAAATAAATATTAAATATTTTAAATAATTAAGTTATCAATACCAGCTTTTCAGCACGGCATAACAGCATTGTTTGGTATCGAAGATTTTTAATCTTAATTCATATCATACTTTAAAAGTTGATTGAATTATCTTATAACAACATACATGAAACATATTATTTATTCTGTAATTTCAATGATTAAAAGATAACCTTTTGGGCACTTTACCTGCGGTCAGTGAACTAAATTCTGTTTTTTTTTATCTATAAGTAATTGTAAATTATTATGTACATTTCAGTAATTCAATGTTTTGTATTTTAGTATGATAATTGTTGAGTTATAATTTCGCGCGAATTCTATGAATAATTCAAGTGATTATTTTCAGGTTATGAAGAAACGTTTTCAGCTCACTGGCAAATTCTACATCCTAGGATACTCGTTTGGTGTCAACGTTGCGTTGGAGCTGGCTGCTCTATATGAGAAAGAAGGTAATTTCAGAATTATGGGTTTTCAATAAACTATATGTAGACAAATGGAAGCCTCAGCAACTACTCGCATTTTAATGGTATTTATCAACTAACTTAAGCCATGCACCATGCACCATGCGGGATTAAAATGCGGGAATTATTTTCATATTAAGTTTTCTTCACCCCTAAAGCCTGCAAGCTCCATAATTCTAAGACTATATAATTTACAACATAATACTATGTTCATCTTTTTATATAAAAATCTACTTTGCGTGTGTTTGTAATTAAAGTCCTCCTAAACGGCTGGACCAATTTTGATAAAAAACTGTGTGTTCAAGTGGATTCGAGAATGGTTTAGATTTATGATTAGATATTTTTTTTTTTTTAATGCGCGGACAAAGTCGCGTACGGGACAGCTAGTAAAATATAATAATCATAGAGTACTTAAAATTATTATTTTTATTATTATTTATTTATTTATTTTTATAATAACTTCAAGCTATGTATTTAACTTAACGACTTTGTTGGTTATCAAGCTGTTTTCATGCAGGAATGTCACTTATTTAACCTTTTAAAATTTAATTAACCCCTACTCGTATGTTTATAAGAAAAGAAGCATTACTGGAAGATAGGCTTAAACAAACGATCGGATATTACAGCTTTAAATCTGCAGTCGCTTTTTGCCATCATGTCCTATCAGTGTAATACCGCAGAGACCTAACAAGCATACTTCATTTTGGATTTGTTCATAACATCTACTCACAATCCTACATTTATTTTCCTATAGGTCAAACTGGAATCGTGTATTGTTTGGACAGCAGTCCGGACGCGATAAGGGCCCAATTTGCTGCACATGTGGGCTATCTGACCGAGACACAACTACAAAATAAACTAGTCCATCATATGTACAAGCTCATGAACGGACAGAATAGCGAGGAGCTGATGCAAAAACTTGAACAAACTAACTCTTGGAATGAGAAGATTGAGCTTTGTATAAACAGGCTCAGAGGGATAGTAAGCTTCTCACATCAATACAAAAGATGCATCCTTCAAGGAGCATATAAAAGAATTATGCTTGCAAGGGAGTACAAACCAGATTTTACGCTTAATTCTGAACTGGTTCTGATAAAAGGAACACCTCACCCAAAATTGGGAGCATTACCTAATGATTACGGCCTATCGAAATATACGACGAAACCTGTGCAAATTTTCGATATAGAAGCAGATCATGCATCTGCTCTCCAAGACTGCCGCGTTACAAACTTTGTAAACAGGCAACTCGACCCAGAACTTCAAACAGCGTTCAACAATAAAAATCTATGTTATAGCTATCTTGCCAACCATGTGAAGACATTGTAAGCTGACACTCAGAGACAGGTAAAATTAAGCATCGGCTTACGTTTTCGTTTGTCAAAGTTCAGTTGATTTTTAATATACAGAAATGTGAACTTTGAGTATGTTTTCGTCTCTGAATATTAACCTTAGTGTTTATAATTATCTACATAACAAGTAGTATAAAATGTTTATTTATATTTGTAGGATACTACTTCAGTTGCTAAATTACTTATAATAAAACGGTCAATTAGTTTCTAATAAATTTAAGTTATTTTTCAATTTTTGTTTTATTTATTTTAAGGTCATTGACAGGATGCCCTACTATAAATAAATTATAATTTGAAAGTTTGTGTAGATGTTTGTTTGTTACTGAATCAAGCAATAATAGCTGAACCGATTTGGATGAAACTTGGTTTAAATATAAAGTGCACCTGGATTAAAACTAGTAGGTCGCCCCGAACTGAGATCTAGCGATGTTGGTATTATATATCTAGCTGTTACCCGGAACATTGCCTGCTTAAGTAAATAGAAAGAACATAATCGGATATTTATTAATATACGATGTCTTCCAAAAAATCAACAAATCTAAAATCTTACTCCAATATTTCAATTTTAAACCCCCACTTTAAATATTATCTGACATATCAATGCGTAGCCTAAATCGTAATTCCTAGAAAAAATCAACTTGGAAGGTAAACTATTCTTATAGTGTAAGAGGTGCTCTCAAAGACAAAGTCAAAAGATACTTTATTCAATACAATCACAAGGATCACTTTGAAACGTCTTACATACCAGGTGAATTTAGGTGCCAATTCATCCTAACCCAAGCCCGAGAAGAATTGGCAAGAAACTCGTTTTGGTCCTAGCTCTTTTTTAAGAAAGCTCTAGGAATGGAATTATAGAAATTATATCTCTTAAGTGGTGAAGAGGGGTAAAATCGTCTGTATGCAAAATCGTTGAATCGTTAAACTTACAAACATAAAATTTTGCATAAATATTCTTCATCATATTTGTTGAAAGTCTATGATAAAATTTGTTAATTATTACTTTTATGTTCTAAAAGTAGTAATTAACAAATTTTACATAGTTTTAAAAGTTTGTATGAGGACTTTATAATGAGTGAAAAATAACCCTCAAGGGGGTGCCAGAGCATGCAAGGAAACTTTGAGGTCTGATTTGCATAAAACTTTGTATTGTGTTCTCATAAAAAAAACTGTTACGTCACTAATTAACTGCCCGACGACTGACCGAATGACATATCAACGCACAGCCTAAACAATAATTCCTATAATTATGAAACTTGGAAGGCACATTCCTCTGATCTGATCTGATAAGATCTGGTACTATGTATGAGGTTAACTATGGCAGCGATCATTGCCTCGTACAAACCTATGAGTGACTATATGCAGGTTTACGTAATTGTCCGAGTTGGTTTTCATCACGTCAAACAAAATACGTCTGATATCTACATGCAAATGGCACAACGTTTTAAACATGTGTTTATGGTACTAATAGCAAGAGAGCGTGCTGCGCGTTCGCGGCAGCTCGCTCGGCGGAGCTGAAGGCGGTGGCGGCATCGTGTCTGGAGCTACCGGTGGTAGTGGCATCATGTATGGCGCCAGCGCGTCGCGCGAACGTTCTGCGTAGTCGGCGCTTGCAGTGCGATATCTAGAAGAATGTTTGAGTTAATTTAAGCAATCCAATATCGCTTAACATTGTTGCTCCAATAATAGAAAAGGCATACAAACCCTTTTACGGTTACTAGACATGTTCGTCAGATACAATTCCCAAAGAAAAACATCGCAGAACACAACTTAATAGGAATGAACAAATATCCTATTTCTGAAATCATAGACCTCAAAAAAAAAGAGTAAGATCTAAAAAAATAGTCTGCGCAGTAGGAAAACGCGCACCTAAGACGCAGAAGGTTGGAGGTTATTCTAGTGAGGTTGGTGTTATTCTTATGGTGGAATAGTAAAAAAACAGTGTGCAGGCAGGCAGGTGCCTGGGTTTGCGCTCGTTTACAAACACACCCTGTTTTTTATAGCTAAGAAGTGATGACATATTTAACTTACAAGAACTTATGAATTGACGACCATAAATAACTGTAAGTATTTTTTGAATAAATAACTTTTTAAACAATGCTTTAAATCACTTTAAACTTTAAAACACTTTAAATTATATTTTAATCGAGTGATCAAAACGAGTAGTTATAAAATGGGTGTGGGGACCCATTTTTCAGTTATATCAAACATTTTTATTATAAGTTTAAAAGACTAGGAGACAAAACTATTTGTATTTCAATAACAAATAACGGCTCACAGCACAACACAAATCTCTCAAAACTCGTAAATAAAACGTATTGATTCCAACGGCTTGTTCAACGTGCGACCAATTTCAAAGGCTTTTAGGCTTTAGTCCTGAAAATAGAGCAAGTACCGGGGATTGCTTATAGAAGCAGCACAAGCATTGAATTTAGATGTTTTATGTGTTTTGTTTGTATTTCGTTCTATTTTCACTAGACACAATTATAATTTTAATAATCCTAAAGATAAAATGATCCAATATAAAATGATTCAAAATAAAAGAAGGAAATTTATTTAAATGGCTGTTTCATAGAGACAAAAGCAAAAGCATTTTTATTCAACACAGTCACATGAATCACCTTCAAACCTTTTAAATCATATTCAAAAACGAAGAATATGATTTAAAACGTTTGAAAGTGCTATTACTTCATTTCATGAAGTAGTATAGCACTTCTAAAATAATTATTTTTTCTCGTCTTACCTATGTTTAATTTAGTAATCATGACGGAGTTAAATTGTGAATTCATAGCACAAGTATACACAGTTGAACTATAAGTGTATTATGGTGCAATGTGACTTGAACGATGAGGAATCCCGAGAATGTTATAGACGGCTATTTCGTGATAACGTTTAAAGCAAATTCAACGAAAAAGGCCAAATTTAGGAAAGAATTCTTGTATTTTGCATAATTGTAAACGATTTTTTGACCAAAAACTCAACAAATACCATATATATATTATATATATTATATATATATATATATATATGTTATGGCTCCAGCCGCCTTCTTTCTTTTTCTTAAACTCAAATTACTACTTTCAGGATTGGATACAGTCATCATTACTACGTTGAATTTCCTGTTTTAATACTTCATTGGATATGTCTGTATTTATATGTTTTACTAGTTGTTGCCCGCGACTTCGTCCGCATTGTTTTTAAAAGGAATAGTAGTTGAAATCCTTCCCTGGGGAAGGATTTATATGTAAATTATCTCTTTGCAAAATTTTATTGATAAGTTTCAAACCAATCAAAAAATTAAAAAGTTAGTTAAAAAGTTTCCATACAAACATTCACACCCCATTTGTCTATGTTATGAGGGTTATTTTGAAAAATGCTAAAACATGTGTCCGTTTATATGGTATTTTAAGTATCCAAACCAAGTTTCTAAGAAATTACATCACCCGTTTAAATGTTTCGATTCAAATTTTGACACCCCATTTTACCCATTTGTAAGGGTTATTTTGAAAAATCCTGAAATACATGTCCATTTATTTTGCATTTTAATTATTAAAATAAAGTTTTAAGCAAGTCGCACCACGCGTAAAAAATGTTCATACATTAGCTTTCACCCCTTTTCACCCTCTTAGAGGTTGAATTTAAAAAAAACACCGCCTTAGTGGGTGGTTTTGCTATAAAAGAAAACTAACTTCAAAATTTCAGCTTGCCGAGCCGAAACCGCTGAAGCTATCAGTGGTTTCGGCTCGGCGATGATGAATCAGTCGGTCAGGTTAAGCTCTTTTATAGGTATAGATAGAATAACATTGTCATAAAAACCATTTATATCAACCGTTTCATCAATGTAGCTGACAATTTGTCTTATCCAACACGGAGCTAGAAAACTGTCTATTTGAATGAAATCAAAGTATGAGTATGAAGTGTTTGATGTTAAAATTTTACTAGACCTGAATTTATTTTTGTTTCTCTAGTTATTAGAATTCCTTGTCCTTGTTGTGGATTATTTTCTAAATATAACTTACTCTTCATCTTCTTATCGTGTAACTAGTTGTTTCGAACCAATGTGGTGAAAGGATTAAAGTGCGCTTCAGAAGCTCCTTTTATGTACTTACTTATTATACAACAAAAAAGAAAAATAAATATAACTTAGCAAAGCCAATATTTTTTTTTAATTTAAATTTTGAATGAATAAGCCCAATTTTCAGAGATTGGGAAAAACAAAACCTTACGGTAAAGATAGCATTACGATAACATAAAAACGGAAAAAAATGCATCAATCTGCCTAGGAATACGCAAAATTGGGACCAATTCTGTGAATTTTTATAACTCAAAACTTCAGTGGCAACGAAAGTTTAGAGTCAGAAGATGCTGCTGAAAAATTCAATAAAACTTCTGGTGTTGTTGCCAAGTTGGATTTAACGGCGAAAAATGTCTGCAATGAACTGAAGCAAGTTTTTTTTCTAACTATGATATAGGGTAAAAGTACCTTTTTAATCTATATCTATATCTTTATTTATATGTTTTTGTAATATGAAATAATATCTAAGGACAAACGACTTTGCAAACAAAACACAAAAGTGTTGACCGTATTCCAGAACCATTGGTGCTGAAAATCAAATCTAAACCATCCTAGAACTAACTACAGTACTATTTCATTTTACAGTCATTTTGTAAGGCTGTACTACTTCAGTTTAAAAAGTATAAAATACAAAAAAATACAGTAAATGTCATAAAATTTTAATACAACTTATAAGATAAAGTATGGGTAACGTCCGCCACGTGGCAGACGCTTCCGCTTCGCATCCCGCTTCCCGATTTACTGACGCACAGGTTTGGCCGAACCATAAGATTGCTTGACATATTGACATAAGGCGTCTTAATTGTGCTCCGGTCTGTCATTTGTTGCAACGCCTTGAATATATAGATAAGCATACGCAGTCTAGATGCTAACGTGTCAATATGGCATTTAAATGTAAGTGTTTGTTCAATGACTACTCCAAGGTATTTAATGTTGTCGGTCCTTTGCAACTTAAGACAGTCACAATATAATGTTGGAGAACTACAGTTGTGGGCAGTGATTGACAAGGTTGCAGGTGGGAGAAGGCTTGATATGAACGCGATGGCAATGTACTTGGTTTTAGTAGTATTCAATATCAGCCTATTGTTTCTGAGCCACGAGCAGACTTTAGTTACATACAGATTAAGAGATCTGTATGTAAACATCAGCAAATGTTTAAAATTTATCTGTTGAGGATTTTCAAGTTGCAGTGTCTGTTATAGTAAATGAGTAACAATGTTGGCCCAAGAATGCTTCTCCGGGGAACCCCAAAAGTAACAGATTACTTCTCACTGATTAGGTTACCAATTTTGACTTCGTGTTTTTTGTTACTAAGGTTGTCACGGAAAAGCTTAAGAGGTAATCACCTCACTCCACTTAATTCAAGCTTCCCTAAATGGCCAAAGCATACAATACGGTCTTAATACCTCTTCTGGTATTGAGACTGTGTCGAAAGCTTTGGCTAGGTCTAAAAACAATGCATGACACTTCTTCTTTCTGTCAATGTTTGTTACGATGGAGTTGGTCAGTTCATGGACCAAAGTCAAAAGTCAAAAAATACTTTATTCAATACAATCACAAGGATCACTTTGAAACGTCTTATACACTAGGTGAATTTAGGTGCCAATTCATCCTAACCCAAGCCCGAGAAGAATTTGTAAGAAACTCGTCTTGGTTCTAGCGCTTTTTTATATGATCCATCTGATCATACTACCTTAACTCTTAATTTTCTCTTAATTTGAGTAGAAGTGAGCGATACATGCTCGGTAACGGACGTGTCACACTGCTCAGTGTCGAATTATAACAATTCGTGTTTTGTGTGGCTAAAGACCACTGCCCGCTATTGCTATGGGCTCTTAACCGCTCATAGCTAATGAGTTACTGGCGTTCGTTGTACACACCATCGACACAATGGATGAGGTGAGCATTATCCAAATCTGCAAGTCAAACTTCACGGAAGAGGATGTCAGCAGTGGAAAGGCTCTCTTGTTCCATACGCTTGGAAAGGTCGACAAAATGCCGTCACGACGAAGAGACGGAGGAGAGAAGAGTCTACAGGATATTATCACCATCCTGAAGGAGACGGATCCTGACGATGTGCCCGACTTCGTCGCGAGGGAGCTACATAAGCTGCCCCCTGTGACGTTCGAGCACGTCGATGTGACCAGGCTGCTGAAAGACATCACTTCGATGAAGGCAAGCTTGGCTGATGTATTGTTAAAATTAGAAGTCTCGCAGAACACCATCAGCGGGCTGCAGTCTGAGGTAGCGTTATTACGTAGCGCTGCTTCAGTGGACAGGTCGCCCGAGATATCTAAAGTTAACGTTCGTCGAGGAGGTCAATTGAACGTGTCGGCTGCATCGTTCGTGTCAGCGATATTGGATGCTTTGCCATGCGCGGCTGACGCCGATACCGCCAGTACGCCGTGCCCTCCCCGCACGTCCCCCGCCTCTCCGCTCGTGGGACCGACACGTGCGCGCGCCCCTTCTTCCCCCGCGCGCGCATACGCCGCCGTTGCTGCCGAAAGCTGCCTGCCCGCTGCGCCCCCCCGCAGGCATCGACAGCTACTTCTAAAAAGGGGAAAAAGAAGCAGCGTTGCGAACCAGTTCACGCCACTGCGCCCGTACCGGCTCCTCATGTTAAGAAGTCGTGTGATGCTGAAGGGTTCACTGAGGTAGTGCGTAGGAGAAAAAAGCCCAGCAGCCGTAACCAGCGTGGCGTCGCGCCGTCCGGAATTAACTACTTGTTGCGTCCGGCCGTGCCTACGACGTTGCTCTACGTGTCGAGGCTTCACTATACCTCGAAAATGGAGTAGATCGTGGAATATGTGAAGATGAAGACCAACACCTCGGTGAGGGTCGAGCAGTTGGAGTCGCGTCGTAAAGATTTCAAATTTGTTGTGGTGCGTGTTCCGACTGAGAACCTTTCGACCTTTACAAAGGCAGAATTCTGGCCGAAGAATGTGCTGTTCCGGCGTTTTCGCGGACGACTACCGATAACAGCACATATCGCGTGTCATACGTCGCCGACTCTACGTGCAAGTTATTAGGTTTATAATATTACTTATGTATGTTAGGCTTTAAGGTATATATTTGATATGGGCCGTAGTTTGTAAGTATTTAACATCATGTACTTAACTAGTGTAGCCTGAAATAAACGTTATTATTATTATTAACTACGAAACACTAATACAGGAGAGTTTATACATTTCAAGTGTGTCGGTTAACTGTCTGACGGCAGAGTGACATGATTCTTATCAATAATATAGTCATTTATATTATAATAAGCTTTCTTCAAAAGACTACCTTTTATGTATGCTTTAAATTTCTTAATAGGTAGTTTAGTAGCATTTTTAGGAAGCTCATTATAGAAACGCACCGTGTTCCCCATAAAGGGCTTATTTACTTTTTCTAGTCGAAACCTAGGGATGTATAATTTATGTCTATTCCTAATGTTGATTCTATGAATGTCACTATTTTGCTAAATCCCATCTCTATTTTTGTGTGTATAACAAGTTTTCATATATATATATTGTGAAGCTATTGTGAGAATATTAATTTCTTTGAATATTTATCTCAAAGATCTCGTGGTTTCATTTTATAAATGGCACGTATTGTTCTTTTTTGAATTACAAATATTTTACCAATATCAGCTGCTTTCCCCCAGAGAATGATGCCGTATGACAAAACACTATGAAAGTAACTGAAATAAACGAGTCTAACTGTAGCTTTATCAGTATCGCACGAACTGCATATGCAGCGGAACTAAGCCTACCAGCAAGTGTTTCAATTTGTGGTCCCCACTGTAGTTTTGTATCAATATTAAGACCTAGGAAGATCGCGGAATTTACAAGATTCATTGCCTCTCCATTTATTTCAATGTTGGTCAGGCTATGAATAACATTTGGCAAGGTGAATTTGATACATTTAGTTTTTTTTTAATTAAGCAAAATATTATTTACAGTGAACCAGTTAAGAACTAAGGATAAGGATTCCTTTACGTTATCGCAAATACTGGTTTTACCTCTACTTACTTTAAAAATTAAAGACGTATCGTCTGCAAATAAAACTATATCACAAATATTTTTTACAAAAAAAGGTAAATCGTTAAGGTATACTAGGAATAAAAAAGGGGCCTAGTATGGATCCTCGAGGTACCCCTATATCAATAATTGATCCCGAAGACCTCTCACTACCACCGTCTACTTTCTGGACTCTATTGGATAGATAAGACTGTATGAGGTCAATCGCCCGGTTTTTAATGCCATAATATTTTAACTTTGTGATTAGGGTTGACTCACACAATCAAAGGCCTTAAATAGATCGCAGAATACCGCAACTGCATCCTGTGACTTTTCCCAGGCCTCAAATATATGCTTTAAGAGCGCTATACCTGCATCAGCTGTTGATCGACCTTTAGTTAATCCGTATTGATTACTATGTAGCAGGCCGTTAACGTTAAAGTGATATAATAAATGATTCAAAATTATTTTTTCAAAGATTTTACTTAACGCAGGTAATATCAATATCGGTCTATAATTAGCGCACTTTCACTTCCACTTCCAGACTTAAGCATAGGAATGAGTTTACTGTGTTTCATGAGATCGGGAAAAACTCCCTCGTCGATACATCTATTAAAAATATAAGCTAATCATGGTGCAATATCTAAGATAATGACACCCAGCACCTTTGTAGACATTCCCCAAAGATCTTCTGTATTTTTATATTAATTAACTTGAATGCTTTTACAATACTAGCCTCGTTAATACTAAACTCATTATGTATATATAAACTCATTATAGCTAAAACTAAACTCGTTCTTACATTTTGCAATACTAGATTCTAATAGAACGGAAGCTCTGGAGGCTGAAGAGTTTAACGATTTGGTCTCAATTTTTGGTACATCTGAGTAAAAACTATCAAATGCATTCGCAGCATCCTGTTTCTTTGTCAAAATTGTACCATTTATATTTAATTTGAACTGTATTTTGCGAGCCCTTGATTTATCTGTTACATTATTAATGAATTTTTATGTTGCTTTTATTTTATTTGTTGAATTTTATAGAATTTTTCTAAAAAGCAGTGACTTAGCCGCATGACAAACTTTTTTGAAGACTTTTGAGTAATTCTTAACATGTAAAATAATAACTGGATCATCTTACATTGTCTCTCTAGAAGCATATAATTCGTACAATGTATTCCTACTTCTATAGATACCCGGTATAGCCCAGTCGGCAAATATAGTAAAATTTTTTGCTTTACATGTTTTTACTGTAATATATCAGCATGTTTTTGCATAATAAAATTAGACAATGTGGTGCAAAGATCATTTGGATCATCGATGCATGGTACGGGGGAAACTTTGTGTTTAAAATGTTTAGATGTGGCTCTCTGTAATAGGTCGGTGAGTAAAGTTCTGAGCTTCAACTATACGATTACAGGAAAAGGTGGCGCTGTGACCGTAATGGTCAGAACTAGAATGTTTTAGTACACACTTATGAAGTGGTATGCAACTGCAATAGATGTTATCTAGACAAGTGGCTGTTGTTAGCGTTACTCTTGTCGGTTCACCAAAAATTGGGCTTAAATTGAAACATTTAAATAAGTTTTAAAGTCTTTCAGAGAATGGATGAATCGGAATATCTATATTAAAATTACCAAAACTATTATGATTTTATCACACGCTATTTTTTGCAACACTTCTTCCATAGTGCATTTATATAACGCAAAATCAGTATCAGGGGGACGGTAAACCGGTGCACCGGTGACCGCCTTATTGGGTTATCTGTTAGTGATGTAAATTATGTTAATGATGCAAATGATGCAAGTAAATGATGCAATTTGTAACTCTTGGAGAGAATTCAGCCTACCAGCTCTATCATTTTCCACTGGATAACTGATAGAGGTTTATTACTATGCAAATCAGAAAATTAGCACATATTGCAAAATATTCCTATTTGATTTTGGATGCATTTGCGTCTTACTTCACCATTCCACCAGCGCAGATGTAGCCTAGGATAGTTTTGGTCAAAAGATGCCTCTGCCTAACCTTACCTCTCCTTTGCATTATTTAGCTACTTAAAAACGTTACTTAGCTTCAGCTTGACAATAGCAACAATAGCACATCGATATCTAAAATGTTCAATGCACTAGAAACCAGCTTTAGGTCAAAGTACAAAACGCCATATGTTTCAATCCAAAAAAAATTCAAATCGAGAAATTCTAACATGGCAAGAAACTCGTCTTGGTCCTAGAGCTTTTTACATAATCCATCTTATAACTACCTATTTACGAAATACTAATATAAGAGAGTTTATACATTTTAAGGGTGTCGTTTAACTGTCTGAGAGCAGAGCGACATGAGGCCATTCTTATCAATAATATAGTCAACTATATTATAATAAGCATTCTTCAAAAGACTAATTTTTATGTATGCTTTAAATTTCTTAATAGGTAGTTTAGTAGCATTTTCAGGAAGCTTATTATTGAAGCGTTCATTTAAGTAAGGATGTGGCGATTACTAGTTTTTTAAAACACATCAGTAAACCATTAGATATTTCTAAAGAGTTCATCACAATTTACAAATACTAGTTCATTAAAAATGACTATCAATACCAGATTTATACAAAAACATTGATTTAAATACACGGTAATGCTTTCATGATTTGTCAACGATATTATATTCGATCGATGAAAACATATGTCTCAACAGCCTCATTATGAATAACGACGTCATTGAAAAAACAGACGGCCTAATTCAAGAAGTATATCAAATCAACTATTAAGAAAATTCTAGAAATTACTATTGTAAAATAAGTACCATCAACACTACACAATTCAAAATCTTAGCCTTAATAACTCTACCCGTTATGTTATTGATGGTCATGTCGGAAAGTATTTTTGTCGTCATAAAATATCCATTGGTTGAGAAGCTCATGCACTCATGCAATGGACCACCCACAGCAGATTTGATCTGGTTATAAGTTATACCCTAGCAAAATACAAATATAATATATGATTTCGTAAAACTAGTTATAAAGCGTAACGTAACTTAACCCAGTTTGATAATCGAGATTGAAAGTTAAAATTGTATATGATTCGTAATGTTACAAAACCAACCATGTAATTAATTGGTCTATAGTTATATGTTTAGTTCATAGTTATAGTATCAAGAGACTGTTTGTTTTCCTGTGAAAATAAAATAAAATGTCATTTATATTAATTTTCAGAGAATCTAATCTAGTCTAGAGATTAGATTAGACTAGATATTAGATATTAGATTTAGTCGAATCTAAACAAAAGAATCAAAATAATTTCATTTCTCTCATTATCTTATATTTTTTTTTATCTTCTATACATATATTTAATTTTACATATATGTGAAAGCCTCAAAGTACAAGCAGTGACCTTCGAATATGGCCCAGAACTTACCAATGCTAACGTTTCAGAAACAGCAGCAAATCTTATTTTACACATGTATCAAAACTTTTGTAATCTAAAACATATTGTCAGATACGGATTTTCTAAAATATAAGCTAGCATTTATAAAAATAGCAACACCGACGGGGTCCAAAATCGAATTTTATTTCTGCTTCTCGATATTTGCCATTTACTTTTATTATATTAGATTGAATAAATTTTATTGGTACTTTGAGCAAGAATTCAGCTGGATTCAAAAAGGTTTTCAATTTAAACTGCATGTTACTTTTAACAGAAAATTTGAATAAACGTTTTTATTAATTTTTGACAAAATATATTTACCAATACCAGTTGTTATCATCAGTACCTAAGTTTATTTATAGAAATTATTACAGAAATGTACCGAATAATATACTATACTATGAAATATATGTTATACAGTTGAGCTATCCTCGGACCGTTTAACGATATATAGATAGCTCAACTGAGTCAAATCACTGCAGCGTTTTCAAGATACTGGCGGCAATGCCACGTTGAATAGCAACGCTGGGCCAGATAGGAGCCAGCTCTTGCGTCACGCAATGTTTCTACCGGAGACGCCGTGAAATAATTTTGAAATGGTGGGCTCCTGTTCTTCAGAGGCCCAGGATCTCGAATCCAAAAGGCTCAAATATGTACGCCTTATCAGAATAGAAGTTTTGTGAAAATTTTGTGATAAAATGATATTTAAACACATGTAAGTAAATTAATATAAATGTAGAAAAACAAGAATTTCAGAGGTATGTAGAAGATCAATATACAATACGCAATTTAAAATTAGATAAAGTAACTGGTCATTGTGATTTAAAATTTAGTTAAATTGCTGTAAACTAGTGAAGTCAAAAAAAACTTATTTAGCATAGATGCAAGGATATCTATATGAGATCTATATAATCTTAGGCTTTTTTAAACGCAAGCTTCGGTAACGCGCGTTTTTAGAATAATGATGTTGATCGAAGGTGCACACATGCAAGCGCACGCTTTAAATCAAGCGCGCGTCAGTCACGCGCTGTCAGAATTTCGTCAGAACGCGCGTTGCGAGGGCGTCAGCTGCGCGCTTTTCTACAAGCGCGACATGAGATGACATGCACTGCCATTTTGATGTACATTTGATTTCGCGTTTTCGTGTAGGGTGGACGCCATTTACCAAAATAGAGAATGAGCACTTCGATACAGACTTATTTATCGATGAAATCCAAAAGCGCCCAGCTATATGGGACATGGAAAGATTATAAAAATAAAATGGAAAAAAAACGTAATTGGGAGGAGCTTATTGAAATTTACAGTGATTGTGAAGACAATTTGGAAAAGAAAAAGCTGATGGGTGAGTATATAAGAATTTTTTGATGTTTCCTATAATTATATAATGTTGTCTTCTCAGTGTAATTTTCCCTCGTTCACAAAATAATTGGCAAATTTCTCTATTGTAGTTCTAGCGCACAGGCTTTTCTTAACGTATTGTAAAGGTGAATCATAAAGTGCGTCTTCATATCTACAGGGTCTTCCAATAGGCACGTCCGAACTTTGACAGTTGGTAGCGGCCATCTTGTTGAAGCTACATCTGTCAAATTGGTTGTAATTTATTCATTCTGTTTTGCCAAATCATCATGGATAGCTATAGCATTCAACAACACGTGCAAATGATAAAATTGTTTTATCAAAATGAGTGTTCTGTTCGGGCAACGCACCGCGCGCTTCGCCCATTTTACGGTCGCCATAATCGTCCTACCGAGAGGATTATTCGTCGTGTGGTGGATAAATTTGAGTTCACTGGTTGGGTAAATGCCAGATGAAACGCAAGGTCTGCCGAAAACATCGCCGCTGTCCGTGAGAGTGTGCAGGAGAATCCGAGGCAGTCGATTTCACGTCGCTCACAATAACTCGGCCTTTCACTGACCACAACTTGGCGAATTTTGCGTCGTGACTTGGGCCTGCACCCATATAAAATTCAACTCACTCAGGAATTGAAGGTAAACGACCATAGAAAACGACGTGTGTTCGCTGAATGGGCACTGGAGCAGTTAGCAACTGACATTTACACAGAAAAAATATCTTCAGCGATGAGGCCCATTTCTGGATGATTGGGTACGTAAACAAACAAAATTGTCGAATTTGGGACGATACCAATCCACATGAGATCCAAGAGCGTCCAATGCATCCCGAAAAAGTTACAGTTTGGTGTGGGTTTTGGGCTGGCGGCGTCATCGGGCCATATTTCTTTGAGAACAACATTGGCCAGGCCATCACTGTTAACGGCGAGCGCTATAGGTCGATGATTACCAACTTTTTTTGGCATGAACTGGATCATCTGAACACCAACGACATGTGGTTTCAACAAGACGGCGCTACGTGCCACACAGCTCATGCCACATTGAATATTCTGCATGAGAGATTTGAGGGCATGGTCATCTCACGTGGAGCTGATGTGAACTGGCCACCGAGATCTTGTGACTTAACCCCGCTAGACTTTTTCTTGTGGGGTTTTCTTAAGTCGCAGGTCTATGTGAATAATCTAATAGTAAGTAACATAACCTATGCCATAAGTCAAATTCAGCCTGATTTATGCGCAAAAGTCATGGAAAATTGGATATCTCGCATGCGCTCTACCCAGAGAAGCCGTAGCGGACATTTGAATGATGTCATATTCCACACATAATGGCATCACTACATCTTTCAAATAAATAAATAATTTCGATAATATATCACACACACTTTGTTTTATTTAAATTTAAAGATAGGACACGCTTAATGAAAGACCCTTTATAACCATCGCGCATTCGAACGTAATTGTGTAGTACTGTGCAAGCTTTGATGATATTCTCTGCAAAACCTATGAAATATTCGCCATTTAGGAGCTAATAGAACCAGATAGATTTTATTGAGAATTGCATTGCTTATTATTCCGAAAGTGCATTCAATTAAAGTGCGCTTTGATCTCTATAATCTGTAATTGAAAACTTTTTTTCCATTGTGTGCATCACATTCGACATAATTGCAAATGCTTCATCACCGACAAACACGTGAGGCAGTGGTGTTTCATCGACATTTGATATAGGCTTCGGGTTAGGAATATTTAACTTATTATCCGTCAGCTGTTAAAAAAATTCGAAATTTTGAAATTAGCTGAATCACTGGTTTTGCCATAGATCCAACATCAAAGTATACAAAACAATAATTTGCATCACAAACTGCTAGTAGGCTGATAAGAAGTACGTTTTCTAATTGTAAAAAAGTGACCCTGTATGTTCTGGTTGCATTAGCTCAATATGTTTTCCGTCAATTGCAATAAGAAGGAGCAACCTGTGGCCAAGTATCTTTCACAATAAAAATAGTAATTGTTTATTTTCAGGTAGTACACTAATGAAAATATGGAAAAGCATTCGGGACAATTATCTGAGGGAGTCTAACAAGCAAAAAAGCTTCCATCTGGATCTGGAGCTTCCAAACATACACCATATGTGTATTACAGGAATCTACAATTTCTAAAAAATCTACAGAAAATAACGACACAGAGAGCAATTATCAATCTTCTGATACAACTGGTCCAGGTGTATATAATACAGATAATGCAGACTCGATGCCACCTAATAATCATATTGAATGTCCAAAAAAAACAGAAAATTAATGCTGTTGTTGGGGTTTCTCAGTAAATAAAAGAAGTGGACTGTATGACTAGCTTATATTGGACGGTTAAAGAACGCGCGCCTAGTTGGTTTGCTTCCTTGGAGTGTATTGAATGCGTCGGCGCCCTTTCGGAGCCGGTTGGTCCCCCACCGCTGATCCCCACTATCGTCGTAGCAGTGGTGGCGGGGCGCAGTGACACTTTGTCTCCGACATACT
Organism: Lampropteryx suffumata; assembly: GCA_948098915.1. NCBI lineage: Eukaryota > Metazoa > Arthropoda > Insecta > Lepidoptera > Geometridae > Lampropteryx > Lampropteryx suffumata. The sequence goes on along the minus strand of OX402558.1, from coordinate 7,248,979 downwards.
CCCCGGGTTGAAGTAAGTAGGCTGGGCAATTTCAACAAGCAGGTTCTAGAAGGGGACAAATGTTATTAAATGCCCTTCTAATGATGGTTCCTCCTTTGGTCCTAAAGTCGGCGACTCGTGTAGTTTGATCTCGAAGTCCTGGGTAAACAGCGTCCCAGTGCCCAACGCAGAGGGGGAAGTGCTTTGTCCCGTATTAGGACTAAGGAACCCAATTTGAGTTGTCTGATGAACTCAATTCGTTTATGCTTGTTCTCTTAAGGCTTGTTATGTTTTCTGTCACCTGTGGATCCGGAACAGACACAAGTGATCTCCCTATTAGGAAGTGAGTCAGGAGTGTAAAGTCGGAAGGGTTAGAATTTGAGGCAGTAAAGGACGGGAATTAAGAATGCCTTCAATTTGAGTCAAGCAAGTATGCATTTCTTCATACGTGAAATGAGTAAGTTGGAGAAACCTACGAAGGTCATGTTTTTACACCTTATTAGGTAGTACACACCTAATAAGGCCCCACATTAAAACTCAAGATGTAGGGTGGTTGTAGGTTTGATGTGTGCTATTATATTTTCAGAAATTAAGAGCTAAACATGCACGACCCCTGAGCAACACACAGACCGGATATAGACGTATGCACCATACGCACTTTCCGAAGCATCGTGGATTTCGACTTTGATATAAGTATCTGTATGTCATTAGACAGGGTAGTGAGTTAGCAAATGAAGACCAGAGATCTAAAACCTCTGAAGAAACTTCTTTATCTCAAGAGCATTAATTTACCCACAATCTCTGCATCACTATTTTTGCTTCGACTTACAAGGACCTACAAGCCCTAAAGTCGAATATCTGGCTGATAACAGAAATAATGTGACGCTTTGTAACCTTTTTATGAAGACCAATATTAATTGGAAAGAAGATATTTGATTGACAAAGCCAATATAAACCTAATGCCTTTGAAGAAGTATTTGTGATGTCTAATAAATCTAAAAATTGATCTAACCTTGATTAAAAAGACATTGACTGGATGTTTCTTTAGAGTTAAAAATATGACCAGTGACTATCCACCCTAACTCTGAATTACGTAGCTCAGGTAAGTGCTTGCCTAGGCTAAATTTTCGACTTCCTAGTATATCCCAAAATGTATCTGCCCCGATAAGAAGATCTACTTTAGCAGGAAAATTATAAGACGGGTCAGATAAACATAAGCCTGGTGGGATTCGTATATGTTTTGTATCTATGTATGTGATAGGTACAGCTGAGGTGACGTTTTTAAACACATGACAATCTAAGTTCGTCTTATAGTCACTATTCAAAGAGTCAATCGTAAGCTTGCAAGACTGTGTACTATTAGAAACATGATTATTAAAACCTGACACCGTGGAGCTCACGTTCCGCCTTGGCAAACCCAGGTTACTGCATAAGACATCAGATACGATATTTATGCCACTTCCGTTATCTAAAATCGTCCTGGCGGTGTGTTTGTTGCCCTTGCTGTCAACCACTCTCACCAACGCTGTGGAAAGGAAAACACGCGTCGGAGTAGAGATCAGTATTTCATCAGCTGTCAAAAAAGAAGAAGAAGAAGAAGAATCATGTGAAGTTGAAGGCGAATCTGACTTTTCTATATGCAAAAGAGTGTTATGTTTTTCTTTGCAATACTTGCAATGAGATAAAAATACATTTGTTTGCGACATGACCAAAACGTAAACAGTTCCGACATACTTTGAACTCTTTCACTTTGGCAATACGAGATTCAAGAGGAAGACTTCTTAATGACTCGCATGTGAACAGATGATGAGACTCATCGTTGCACAAAGGACATGATTTTATGTGCTTTGATTTTTTATGTTTATCAGTGTAATTATTTATAACTAGACTTTTAACTTTGGGAGGTTCCGATTTTAATTTATTTTCGTTTTTTGATTAGTTTTATTTTCTTCTAAGGTTTCCAATAAGTCGGCTCGGTTATTCAAAAAGGCTATGAACTGTGTTAGGGTAGGGGACGTACTCAAGGTATTTCTATGTTCTTCCCAATGACGACCCGTCACACTGTCAAGTTTAGTAGACATCATGTAAATGATTAGCGTGTCCCAGTATTGAGTGGGTTCTTTCAATGTAGTGAGAGCCCTAATGTTCTTGTTAGTTACGTCAATAAGATAGCGAATAGAATTACATGATTCAGTGCGGATCGAATCCACGTTAAACAATGCATGTATGTGATTATTCACTAGTAAGCGACTATTATCAAATCTCTCACACAGTAATTTCCACGCAATCTTATAATTGTTACCTTTGAAATCAATGTTTTTGATGATCAGAGCGGCATTTCCTTGAAGAGAAGCCCGAAGATAATGGAACTTATTTATGTTATCTATGCAATCACTATTATGTATTAAGGAAAGGAATGTGTCTTTAAATTCGAGCCAGTTTTGATAGCCACCACTAAAATGCAGCAGATCTATTTTAGGTAACCTAACTAAATTTCTCACTTGGGCACCTGATATGGAATCACACTATGAAAGTTCATCACAGACCCGTCCTGGGCCCGCCCTCCAGCACTGAGAAGACTCTTTGCTGTGGCCACCAGCGGGTAGTAGTCGTTGTCAAATTGCTAGCGATCCAGCTCAGTTTGTGGCTCGTCAGAAAGAATCTCGATTTCCGTCTGTAACGCATCGAATTCCTCGCATAAGGGCTCAAATTTTCGTAAGCGACACTCCAAATCGATTATTTGCAACTCAGTTAAAGTTTTACTAGATTTATGCATTTTTATGTGATTACCAAAGATTGTAAGCTTCGATTTAATTGCAGAACGTTTTTTAATTAAAGTTTTAAGCTCGGACATGCTTACAAATAAATTAAGATAACTCAGTAAAAATTGACAGCTGATTCAAAAAGATCTATTATAGGTTTCTATACCAAGTCTCGATGCACAATGCAACGTAATAAAGATAAGAACGAGCACTGAATAGGTCCCTAAACAGGTGTAAGTAGGTAAGCTCAACTGTGCGTGCGTACGCGTTCTAGCAAAAATGCTGATTCATACTATAGGCACTTATCGCTCGGGTTTTAAGAGTGCAATATAGCTTTGTAATGACAAATGAATAAAGCAAATGATTAATAAATAACGGAAATATAGTTTTAAAGCAAGATGTAGACGTATGAAAAAATATTCCATGCACTGACTCAAATCGTAGCTAGACGAAAAATTAAAAGGAAAGATTAAATATGAATACTTGACTTTCTAAGGGACGAGGGAATAAGAAGGAATAAATAGGAACGAACTCACAAGATGTCTTGGTCCTTTATCCAAATGTCCTTGGGTAACCTCGTCCGGTCGTCGCGTAACGGCGTTTTGCGACGAGTCAAATTGATCCAGGAAGTTTATCCAAATATGCTTCAAGACGCTCTTCAATATCCTTTCTTGACGGCGAGAGGACCATATGTTGGGGTTTCTCAGTAAATGAAAGAAGAGGACTGTATGACTGTTTATATTGGATGGTTAAAGAACGCGCGCCTAGTTGGTTTGCTTCCTTGGAGTGTATTGAATGCGTCGGCACCCTTTCGGAGCCGGTCGGTCCCCCACCGCTAATCCCCACTATCGTCGTAGCAGTGGTGGCGGGGCGCAGTAACGCTTTGTCTCCGACACTGTAGATAAACTAATAGTCGATATTTTACAGAAAAGTATAAACGCAAGGGAACAAAATAAAACAGGGCGACTAACTAAAGAAGACGATGATAAATTATTTTGTTTATCATTATACAGTGAACTAAAAAAATACCCGAGAATCGACGCCTAAGTACAGAAATTGTATTGCTCAATGTCATTAAAGAAGCACAAAATTATGATCAACCATTAGCACTACAAACTCATCGTCAGCAATACACATATTCTACACCGTCATATTCCGGATATACCACTGCTGAACCCCCGACACAGCAGTGGTCTACAATGCCACCACCACCACCGTCACCGTGGTCGCCGTCACCCTCAGGTTCCAGCCAAAATTCAGACAACTTAGATTTATTTGAATAAAAAAATTTACTTACCTTAACGGTGTCACGAGTTTTTCTTCTGGGGAAATCGACTCTCATATAATTGTTGAATTACCAGTAATATCCATTATTATAACATGGAATAAGACATCAAATAATTTTATAGACATTCTAAAATAATTAAAAAAACATAGGTTCATATTGTCTTAATTTTGGATAGAATGTTACAAACATTCCGTCAGTCTATCTCGTAATTTTGGGTGCACCCAAAATTCTCTTTGTCTCTGTTGTAGTCTTTTATAACGACGGTATAGGAGCCACAAATAAGCAATCACATCGACTACCTACCATTTCCGAACTGAGCCAGTAAATAGATACTGTAACGGAACAGAAGGTCATTCCGTTATAATTCACAATTATTATGGTATGTTTGGGTACAAACCTTATTAATATCACGTAGGCTTACATGGGTCATTCTTATCAGAACAGATTTACCAGCAATTCTATCTCAGATCTTTAATTATTGAATAATATAGTGCGTAATTCATTACAATGTAAATAAACAAAGCATCTGTCATAACAAACTATACCATAGACGGAATATGGCAGATGTATGTCATTGTCAAGATCCGTGAGTGAAAGCTAGCAAAAAGTAATTAATACTAAGTTTATAGACTAAGGTTTAGAAATATCTTACGACTCATAGAGTATAATAATAAATAATACTGGATTTGAATTAGTAAGATTAAATAGAATTTCATTCTATAAGATAGAATAATCTATCCTTCTATTAATATATTATTGATGGAATGATTTGGGATGGGAAGAACTTTAAGGAGGTTGAATTCGAATGAGTAAACAATTAAATAACTATATAAAAACAATATTAAAACTAGAATACATAAATTAAAATCTATTTATGTTAACGATATAATATATAAATCATGAAATAACTCCATAAAGATGGGAATAAATTGAAATTTTAATTAATTTAGGGCTTGATTTAGTAATGAGGTTATTTAACTATACCACGGAGGTTGGTGCGTAAATTGAAATATAATCGAAATTTCGAATGTGTTTGAAAATGGCAAGAAAAAGAAAATTAAATATGAAAAAGAAGATGGCGGATTTAGGTCGTTCAAGATAGGAGGGCGCGTGAGGCTGGCCGAGCGGAACGCTTGCGGTAGATTTTCTCTCGATGGTTTCCTACAATTACTTGGTGTCTTGTCGTGCGTTGTTTCTGTGATAATTTTATTTTGTGAGTTACGTAATAGTTTATCCGGTCGGTAAGTCGGAAAGAAGACAAGATTCACCAAAGTGATTGCATGGTCAAAAAAAAATCAAAAAATCAAAAATCTTTTATTAGTTAAAAACAAGTAGTACATCATATGTGTTGGGATCTCTTCTGTTAAGTTAAAAATAACCTGTGTTAGAAGTTTTTTCCGTGGTCTAAAGGAGCACTTGAATTTAACAAAACAATTTTTATACAATTACAATAAACTTAAACTAGGTACATAATAGAAATAACCATTTTAATGACATACGAGTGCGCTAGGCACAATTAGTTAGGGTATTTCATGATAAAATCGTTTCAATTATTTGTAAAAGTAGGTAGGTAAATTGTTGACCAAATGGTAGGTATCTAGAAGAAAAAATAGCATGTAGGTAAGAAGTCTATCTAATAGGTAGAATAGAATGAACACTCATACTAGCAGGTAGGTTTGTAGATATATACTAATTCTATAAAGAGGCAAACTTTGTTTGTTTGTTATGGATGATCTCTGAACTACTGAACCAATTAAATTTAGAAGGTTCCTTCCCTTGTAGAAAGCTTCATAGCCCCTGAGTGCATAGGTAATCAAATTAATGAATATCTAGGCAAGATAGGTAGAAGATCCCCGATATTTGGCAATTAAAAACACTATCAGATATCAAACAATAAAAGATCCTCTGTCTGTTGATAGGTGAGGGACTTTAACCAGGTTGTGACAATTTTTTTTCATTGTGGATACGACTTGTTGTAAATGTCTGTCTCGTTGTTTACTTTATTATATATCCTTCCAGATTGGGCACCGAATTGTTTAAATGCAAATGCTGTTCTAGCAGGAGGTATCTTAATTACCGATCGTTTCTTTCGTCTACTAGCTGCTATACTTGAGTCAAAAACTATGTTTTTGTGCGTTTTAAGTATACATTGGAGAATAAAGAGCTGTCTGACTGTTAAAACATTTGCTTCACTATATAATTTGTTGGTACTAAACATCTTTTTTTTTGTGCAGCATTATTTTGAGAATGTGCCTTTGAGCTCTTATAAATTTAGTTTTAATACTTATAAATTTAGTTATAAATGTGCCACCCCAGATTGCAATACAATATATAATAATGGACTGAGCAAGGGTTGTGTAAATATAGTTTAGAAGGTTTTTATCTGCGATATCGCGTAGATATTTAATGACCCAGATTAATTTTCTAGTACGATTTGAGATTAATTCAATTTAGAGTTCCACGATAAATTTTTATCTATCATTATACCTAAATTTTTTGTAGAATTTACTCTTGCCAAAACTTGACAATCACATATGTTTAAATCTATTTCCTTACAAAAGTGAGCAGTTAACTGTAGGTTTCGATTAGGTTGAAAAGTATTTAATATTGAAAAGGTAATATAATTTGTTTTTTGTGTATTTAATGTTAATAAATTAATGTTTAACCAGTTGATTACCTTCTGAAGCCCCTTCTCAGCCAACTCGTAGACTTCAGTCCAGGAATCTCCGTGGAAGAGTAAAGCCGTGTCATCAGCGTATGAAAACACTTGACCGTTAGTTAGTTTTATATTTGTGAGATCGTTAATGTAGGTAAGAAACAAGGTAGGTCCTAGGACACTACCTTGTGGGACGCCATAGTTTAAAGTATGTTCGTCAGTACTAAAGATGTCATCATCCAGTTTGACCCGCTGCGTACGGTCTTTTAGGTAGCTTGTAACGAGACTTAGAAAGGCGCCTCGAATTCCTAGCTTTTCAATTTTGCGAATAAGAGTTGGCACATAGACGGTATCAAATGCCTTTTTAAGGTCTAAAAATATACACAAGGTTCTTTTGTTTTCATCAAGGTATTTAGTTATATTTACTGTTAGATCTAGAATAGCATCTTCAGTGCTGATTCCACTACGGAACCCATATTGCGCTTTTGAAAGTATATTATAAGTATTTAAGAATTTTATTAGTCTAAAATTTATTATTTTTTCTAAGACTTTTTATAAGACTGGCAAGACTGATATAGGCCTGTAATTACCAATATCTCCTCTGTCACCACTCTTGAAAATGGGGTGTATAATAGAGAGTTTTAATTCGAGAGGAAATATTCCATATCTAAAGCATAGGGCACTGAGATGTGTGACGATTGGAATTAGTTCCTTTTTAGCCATTAATATAAATTTCGTAGGTATCCTATCCCAGCCTGCTGAAGAATCAGGTTTTAAATTATTAATAATGGATTCAATCTCAAATGGTTCCGGTTCAATTATTCCTATAGAGTTTGGATGTGATGGTAGTAGATTAAAATATTGATCAACTTCGGATTGACTAGGTTTAATAACTTCAGCGAGTTTTTTCCCAACATTATTAAAATGATGATTAAAAAAGTTAGCTGATTGAGAAGGAGTATTTTTAAGGTTCAATAGATCTTTGGTGTCGGTTTTTTGCTTATTTAGGTAAGTTAACTTTTTAATGCAGTTCCATAAGCTTTTATTATTACTTTTTGCTTTGTTTAAAAGATCTCGTTCATGTTTTGTTTTTATTTTTTTTATGAGATTATAACAATAATTCCTGTAACGTCTGTAAGTTAAATTTAAAATTTCGTTCGTAGAATCATTTCGTAACTTTTTTTGTAATTTGTTTCGGTTTCTTATACACTTCAAAATACCAGGTGTTATCCACGGTTTTATTATTCTTTTGCTATTTGATATTTTAATTGTTATAGTGTTTTTCAATAAGGAGCTTGAAATTATATTAATTAGTTCATGGGTTACTATGTTGGGATCCTGTATATTAAGTAGATCTGATAAGTTTTTATGTTTTAAAGATTCCAGGGCATTTTGAAAATTTGTAAATGTTTTATTGGTTTTCGGTTTGTGTATTTTTTCTTTAGAGTAATAATTTAAAAGAACTAATTTGTGATCGGTTACAGTGGTATCTAAGACTGCTACAATAGCTGTAAGTTTAGCGGTATCAGGGTTTGTAAAGATGTGAACAAGGCAGCTATTTAATCGAGTATCGAATTTGTGACTTGGTAGAAGAGAATGAGATGCTAACATATCAAGGTAAAGGTCAGAATGTTTGACGTTGGCTCCTTCCATAATATTTATATTTATATCTCCCGCTAATGCGGTATTTATTTTTAAGTGTGGTGCTTTTAAGTAGTTATCGAGGGAGTAAATAAATTTTGATGGATCTTTTTCGGAAGGAGAGCGATAAATGCATATAATTGTGCTTATAGGAGTTGTTACTTCTAGGCATGTTGCTCGAAAAAGGGTTATTTCCTTAACAGTGTGTTTTATGGTGTTATTAATGAATACAACCACTCCACGGACTTTTTTGACGTGCAATAAATTGAGTAGTTAGGCTTAATTGGTAAAGGTTTACTTTGATTAATCCTACACTCAGTTAGGACGATAATGTCAATGTCTTGTTTGAGCATTGCAATGTTTATTTCTAGGTCATCTATATTCGTTGTTTTATGTACACTTCTAATGTTTTGTATAATTATTGAAAGATTTGGTATTTTAGGCGGCAGATTACTTTGTAGGTCACATAGGGAGCAGTTAATGGATTCAGTGTTATTAACGGAGTCTAATTCTTGTATTACAAAATCTTGTCTATCCATAACCATAAGTTATTAAGATAGTGAGGGGGTTATCTATTGAGTGTTCATTTAAATTGTAGAAGTCTTGACAAGTTCCACATGCTAAAAGTATTTTTGTATATTTAATATTATAAATTTTTTTAAATTTTTTAGTAGGAGGGTTGTTACAATACCTTGACTACGCTCGTAAAACGCCCGCCGTCCTGAGCGCGGTGTGCGTACGCTACCAACGCGCGCTGAACGCAACGCCGAACGCCTAATGTATACTCGCTTACGTAGACGTTCATTCAGACGTCCAAAGATATTCGTAGGACGTTATGAGGTAAAAGATAGACATATGAATAGACAAAAGATAGATAGATAGACTTGTATATAGCATTCAGAATATTCAATTTATCTCTAATTATTAACCAATAGTTATGTCTCAGTCTGGCTTTTTATCTTAAGTTATCTACTATTTGCGTTCTCATTCCGCCTTCTGAAGTCTTACGAATATTTGTAATAAGTGGATTATATCCTACGGGCATTTTATAACATCAACAAACAGTTGACGAAAGCAACAAAACAAAACGTATCAAACTTGAATGTGGCTTAATGTTTGTGAAAAAGTGTCGTGAAGCTGGTGTAACACCGAAGTTCATGCGGATCAAACCTATAAAATGCATTCGGGAATATGATAAATTCTTTAAAAAAGTGAACGATGACCTGTGTGTTCGGGTAGCGCGGGATTATTTTCGCAACATCGCTATCTTATCGGAGGAATTGTTTCGTCTGCATTTACGTCTGGCAAGTATTTTGTCATAGATTTATGGAACATCTTGGACGCCATGTCCTTTAAGAGGTTGGATAATGTAAAAAACAGGGTTTAAATTTAAGCGCCTAATACCATTTGCAGAGCAAAAATCAAAGATGCATTGCCCCACTGAAGTAGACAGGTTAGTGGTGAATTTATCTTCACAAATACTCACTGAAGATATGAAACAAATGTTGGCTAAAGGTTTGAATTTTGCTCCTGCACCACATCGAGTACCAGTGGAGGCAATCATTACAAGCGTCGAGGCTACTATAGCACATAATAAGATACCAACAAACAACTCGTATTGTTTACGTCAGGATGTGGCCTCTATGGCGCGAAAGGCTAAGTTGCCGAAGCCTAATACAACAAAACCTGAAATCCGAGCATTATTGAGTCTGAAGAAAAATCAGGATTTGTTGATACTACAAGCTTATAAAGGCAACGCCACGGTAGTGGTAGATACGGCGGCCTACGAACATAAAATAGCGGACTTACTTAGTGACACACATACATATAAACAGGTCTCGTACAACCCTACGGCAAGAGTAGTAAGAAAGCTCAAGGAGTTACTTCTGACCATGCCTGATGACGTGTATGGAAGGTTATTGCCTACAAACCCTACGGCGCCTAAAATCTATGGTCTCCCAAAAATTCACAAGGCAAACTGGCCTCTTCGTCCAATTGTTAGCCAAATAGACTCACCAACTTATAAAACAGCACGGTATGTAGGACATACTACTGCCTCTCACAGGAAAAACTGCGAGCTTCGTGAGAGATTCTACGCATTTTACACAGTTGCTAGAAGGTGTGGTAGTTGACAATGGAGAGCTAATGGTGAGTTTTGATGTCACTTCTTTATTCACTAATGTACCGATAGCGGACACATTCCTTATTATTGAAGATTTGTTAAAGACCACAGACTTACCTATCTAGTAAATGACAGTGATAAAGTATATCTTGACGAGTGGTTATTTTTCCTGGTGAGGGGATTATTTTCTGCAGCTGGAGGGAGTAGCGATGGGTTCACCCATAGCACCTGTTGTAGCTAACATATATATGGAGTGGTTCGAAGCTACCGCACTACAAGATGCACCCTGTAAGCCAACACATTGGTGGCGGTATGTACATGATGTATTTGCAATTGTACAGGAGGATCAAATAGATAGGTTATTGACACACCTAAATACACAGCACCCCAAAAATTGCATTTACAGTAGAGCACGAGCAAAATGGTGAGTTACCTTTTCTGAACGTGTTGGTTAAACGTGAACATACAGGTCGCCTATCCCACTCGGTATACCGTAAACCAACACACACAGATAGGTACCTAAGAGCCGACTCTCACCATCATCCGGCCCACCTTTCATCAGTACCTAGGACACTAATTAATTGGGCTTTGAGACTATGCCACCCTCAATATCTAGATGCAGAGTTATCACCCGTCAGGATTACACTGGAGAAGAATGGCTACGTATGGAAACAAAGTTTTCGCATTGCCAATTCATCCTCAAGAAAACGATAGATGTCAGTAGAGAGAGCTGCAGCTTACCTACCGTTTGTGAAAGGGGTGACAGATAAAATTGAACACTTGTTGCGAAGGAAATATGGCATCAAGACAATATTCCGACCACTTACTCAACATAGACAATTGATACGCTCTCCTAAAGACAAAGACCCTTTGAGTGTACCTGGCGTTTACAAGATTCCTTTTGATTGCGGAAGCTCTTACGTAGGTGAAACTAAGAGGAACATTTCTACCAGGCTGACTGCACATATTCGTGCCTTGAGGAATGCTGACATTGAAAAGTCAGCAATTGCAGAGCACTCGCTAACCTCTGGCTCTACATATTACATTCGATTTGATAAGGCAGGTACTATAAAGAGAAAGATTCTTTGTACCTCGAAAGATCCGTGAAGCAATCGAAATCGGCCGTGTTCCGAACTTCAACCGAGACAAAGGTTGGTTTCTTTCTCCAGCCTGGAAACCTTGTCTGCACGGAACGTATTATAGTAACGATTTGGAACCGGTTAGTGATAGTGTCAGTGTTGTATGTTTGACGGTTCCCAATGTTGTGGTCACGAGTGGCGAAGTCGAAGAGCCAGTACTAGCACCAAATTTGTTACCGCCTGCCGTGACAACGTTTCCACCTCTACCCGCACGTACGACTCGCGCCGTAACCGTGAGCTCGAGCGGCAACGAGCGGACCGCGGATCAAACTCACCCTGATGAAGATTCTCTAGATGAATCGAAACAATGTCGGTGCTTCCATCGACAAAATAATACGTGAGTAAAGCCCGTTTTTGTCAAAATGTATAGTACAACTCACGAAAGTTTTGAAAATTTAACTAACATATTTTAATTTATATCTATTTATTTGCAATTATTTACACAAACATATATAAGTCGTAAATAACTCTTCAATATTCTACTGAGCGTTTTTAAAACAGCACAATGGCAACAAACCAAACTGAGTTATTTAATAAAGAAAGTCGGCACTAAGCTCCGAAATCGAAAATACGGCCAAGTATCTGGGAATGACGCTTGACGCAAAGCTAAGCTGGAAGGCTCACGTCAAGAAGAATAAAGATGAATTAGAGCTCTAATTCATTTTTTTTTCCGCTAGAAACAAATGTACTGGTTGCTTGGAAAACAAGCACCCTTGTCGGTATATAACAAAATAACAATCTACAAACAAGTCTTGAAGCCAGTATGGTATTCAGCTGTGGGGCTGCACCAAAAAAGTAACATCCAAATAATACAACGGTTTCAAAACAATGTACTAAGGAACATCGTGAATGCACCCTGGCATAGACTTCATCGACACAGTTATTACAAAGTACGCAGAAGCTCATGAGGAAAGACTTCATCATCATGTGAACGTCGAGGCAATCCAGCTCCTCGACAACACGGACATAGTGAAAAGACTCAAACGAACCAAGCCGTTTGAGTTAGTGTAGTGTAACAGTGATAGAAATTGAAAATGTCTCTTAACCAGAGACAATAAGAAAAGTGCTATTGGACACATTCTTAGGCATAGTTTACGTTATAAAAATAAGTCATAGTTAAATTACTCATTGGCCTACTTGGCTAGATTGTAATAATATTAGAGTATAATTTTTTTATGAATTGTACACTAATTTAAAAAAAAAAGTTTCTTTCTTTTACTTTTCTTTTCTTTAAGGATTAGAATTTTACCAATTTTATTATTACAATATAATACAATACAATATTCCTTATTGCAAAGAAAATAATAATAATAATAATACCGGACATTTCACACAGCATCATCTGGCCCCAACGTAAGCAGAGCTTGTGTTATGGGTACCACATGCCTGATACACTACTTAAATACTTTTTATTTTGTAAATACATACATATTATACATAGAAACACCCAAACCCGAGACAAATACTTGCAGATCATACAAACATTTGTCCTGCGGCGGGAATCGAACCCGCAACCTTTATGAGTCTCAGCCGGACCTAAGCCCATTGCGCCACAGAGGTTATCGTATAATGTCCTATATAAGAAGCTGACGCCATCTATGTAACAGTCGCGGATTTAACGCTACCAAGGGACTATCGACTTTGCTTTGTACTCCCACTATACTGTGGCTGATACTACTATAATCTAAGATAAAATAAATTATAAAATTACTCATCTGTCAAACTGACAAACAAAATTTGTCAGTTTGTGACTTAATTTAAAAGTCGTCAAAACGCTAATGATTGCATAAAAATTAAAAATGTCGACAGTATGCGAAAGTCGTCGATAAGCAATTAATTGCATAGAAATTTTCATAAAGTCGGCACTCGGCTATTAGCTGTATTGAATACTGAAAAAGTAGGCAAAGTGCGAAAGTCGGCACTAAGCTCCGAAATCATAATTCTTAGAAATTATAAAAAAACAAATATAACTTAAATTATTAAAAGCCGTAAGTAAATTGCTTAATTTTTTAAACATCAAAAAATTAAGCAATTTACTTACGGTGGCTTAAGTGAATTGGCACTGCCCATTCCAATTTCTATTATTTAGAATACATATAATAATAATATTACATATCTTTAATTACGTATGTTTTTAATAATAAAATAAATTTTGTTTGTCAGTTTGACAGATGAGTAATTTTATAATTTATTTTATCTTAGATTATAGTAGTATCAGCCACAGTATAGTGGGAGTACAAAGCAAAGTCGATAGTCCCTTGGTAGCGTTAAATCCGCGACTGTTACATAGATGGCGTCAGCTTCTTATATAGGACATTATACGATAACCTCTGTGGCGCAATGGGCTAAGGTCCGACTGAGACGCAGAAGGTTGCGGGTTCGATTCCCGCCGTATCGACAAATGTTTGTAAGATCTGCAAGTATTTGTCTCGGGTCTGGGTATTTCCTATGTATAATATGTATGTATTTACAAAAAAAAAACAAGTATATAAGTAGTATATCAATCATGTGGTACCCATAACACAAAGCTCTGCTTATTTTGGGGCCAGATGATGTTATGTGAAATGTCCGGGATTATTTATTTATTATTTTTATTATAAAATAGGTTGTTGAGTTCGTTTTCCGTCTCGGTTTTAGGTTATCTTAGATTGATTTTTATTTGGTTTATATCAAATATCATCAATCAAAACAAAATCACTCATTTGTGTAGAATATTTAAGTTCGGGTGTAGTCACGAAATGCAAGTCTTACCAGAATCACTTTTGTTTTGCTTTTTTTGTTGTAGTACGTACATAGTATCACATAAATATATTTAGCACTGTTATTGTATGTTTTATAAAGGTATCTAATACTGTTTAGCATTAATTATTCTTTCATAATATTTTTACTAATATTATTTACGGAATCGTAATCAACACTAGGGCAGCTGCGCAATGTGTGGCCAATATTGGATGATAATTACATCTATGATATCAAATTGTAATACTTACTTACGTAAGTCTAATTTAAGTACTTTCTCTTTTCGTTTGACGTTTTTAAGCTTAATAGTGTTCATGGAATTTATATATTTTTTTTACTTACGCAATCAGAATTCATATTGTTGTAGTAGTAAATAGGTAGTTATAACAGTGCAGCGTGAACTACAGTCGAAGGAGGCCTGACAGCGAACAGACCAAAAACTGGCCCAAAATAGACCCCAGCGCACAGACAAGCACCAATCCAATTTACGTGGTTTCGAGCAAAATGAAGGCGTGCTTGTCTGTGCGCTGGGGTCAATTTAAGGCCAGATCATCAGGCTTCCTTTGGTTAGTCTTCATCTAACCGTCCACCGATTGACTTCCACTTCTCCAACTTCCTGGAGCTGCTGTCCAAGTTGAACTGCATTCAACTGGAGATTTCATAGTGATGTTGTCACAAGAAAACGGTCATCGGGCTATGTTGTCGCACGTTTTCGGCTTGTTCCTTGTCGCCTGGTATAGCAGCTAGTTTGTTGATATTGCTGGTATACACGTCGAACAGCAAATCTGCTCAAATTTAACTGACGAGCCACTTGACTTTGGTTCTATCCAGCTTCAATTAGTGCAACCACTTGAGACGCTGCTTCCGGTATGGTATTCTTTTGTTCAAAATAATGACGTATTCGATAAAAGACTGCGAGTTGATATCCAAATAAGTAGCTCTGCCTTCTGCGCTGTGGGTTGAGGATGACTGGCCTGTCACCTCATTATGGTAGTAACCAAATGAAGTGACAGGCCAGTCATCCGCTTTCTATTAGCTTTCGCATGTGAAAATATTAAATTATATGGAACTGACAGAAGTAACCACGAAGGAGTTAGTGTGAAGAAAATCTTTGCGTGAAATATGCCTAAGCGTGAAGTATTCCTAAGCATGAAGTATTTGTGAAGGCACCCTGAGGTGTATAATACTTGCCAACCCTAAGCAGATATTTTATCTATTCGCTTAAACAAATAAAATACTGCTGGACATTTCACACATCGTCATGTAGCTCCAAAGTAAGCACAGCTTATGATAAGGGAACCACATGACTGATATACCTTATATTGACGATCTCTGTGGCGCAGTGGGTTTCTGAGATGCAGAAGGTTTTGGCGGCAATTCCTTAAACATTCAATCAGCCTACGACCACGGATAACAGGAAACGTCGGGAAACGTAAACGATAAATTAAAAAAGTAAATACTTCTTATTAACTATTCAAACAAAAACTATGAAATTGAACTGAATTATTTTATTAAATAATTCAGTTCAATTTCATAGTTTTTGTACCCTTTTTCTCGTGTCACTAGTTATTTCGAACCAGTGTAGTAAATTATTAAAGTGCGCTTCAGATACTCCTCTTTTGTGTCATTCTTGTTGACAATCATCAATAAACATCCGGACACCGCTACCTAGATTTCATAAGTATAATAAATAGCGTACATTTCAATAGTCATCTATACCATACTTAAAAGTAACCTTTAAAT
Organism: Lampropteryx suffumata; assembly: GCA_948098915.1. Taxonomy (NCBI): domain Eukaryota; kingdom Metazoa; phylum Arthropoda; class Insecta; order Lepidoptera; family Geometridae; genus Lampropteryx; species Lampropteryx suffumata. The sequence goes on along the minus strand of OX402558.1, from coordinate 7,232,910 downwards.
TTAGAAACCACTTACTTAAATAAATGTATAACTTACATAGAAATTACCTAGCATACCATACACCTATTTACCTAGAAACAACAATTGTATATAGGAATTATCTAGTACTTACTTAGTTTATAATAAGAACTTGTCTATGTAACTTTATACCTACCTTTATTGAATGTCGTACCTACTTATGCTAATAAAACGCTTTTCGCGCCACTACTTCGTTACACCATGCGATCGCTCTATAAATATTCGCGCATTTCCACGCAACCGTCACTCACCGAAGCGACGTCGCACAGTGCACACGAATCTGGACATTTGAAGAAAGAAGTAGTGTTTTACTGAAACCTCCTTGAAGACCACCCTGAGTAGGCTGGGCGAAGTAGGAACAAAGAAGACCCGGAACAGGCAGGCTAGAAGGATTCCTATCTACCAAGGTAGGCTAGGTAGGAGGCACCGGATCGTCGAGGAAGAATTCTACGCAGCTTGTGGCGGTCTCAACCTAATCCGCCACAATTTTGGTGTCTCTAAACTCTTTTTAGGTTATCTCGGGTCTGGGTATTTCTACGTAAAATATGTACTTATACAAAAAAAGTATAATATACAAAAAAAAATTATATAAGTAGTATATCAGTCATGTGGTACCCATAACACAAGCTTTGCTTACTTTGGGGCCAGATGATGCTGTGTGAAATGTCCGGTATTATTATTATTAACTATATATGTACTTTCAATAAATTATATGTATAATTATATATTAGACTTTAATGTATCTACCTGTAAGTTTTCTTAAAAGTTATAAAATAAAATAAAATAAAATTACATTAAAAATCGGAGATATAAGCAATCAGTTTCGGTTCTTAGTAGATTGCTTAGACTGTATCTGAAACATAAGTATTTTCTCCACAGGCCTTAGAAAAAATATTGTATACCGTGGTACCGTTGTTAATTATGCATAAAAAATGAATAGTGATACATATTTTTAATATTTTTTAAATTTATTTTTTTTAGTATAATTTTTATAAGTATAAGTTTTAGTATAATACATTTTTGGTAAAATACACCATCAAGTTTTAAGCCAATTTTCTCTACGCGTTCCTAAGTTCCCATACACATTTGAATACTCAACCCTTTAAAATGATGCATCAAAAAGTGTTGGCATTAAAAACCTTGAATCACGTGTATGTTTATTTTATATGAATGGTATACAAACCAAGTATTAAGCAGATAGCACCACGCATTAAAATGTCCCTATACAAACACACAATTGCACTCCTTCTTAAAGGTTGGTTTGAAAACCCTCTACATACGTAGCTATATATTTTGTATTAAAATGTATACAGGCAGCAGGGCAGGCCATCACAGGCCATACGATCGTCTGGTGACCTTGATCTTGTGTTGCTTATTGGTGCGGGATCGGTGCCATCTATCGATGTTAAAGAGTAGCTGACTTTGGTACTCGCTCTATTGTTTTCTAATTAGTTTATTTGTTTTTTTATTGACAGTTCTTAGTATGGTAGTATATGAAAGTTAACTTAAAACATAACATGCGTATGTTATGTTTTAAGCTAACTTTCATACCTACGACATTTGGTATTTGGTGAGCCACGATTTCAGAATTTACTGACCGATACTGAGATACACTTATGATATTATTTCCGCTTGAGATTAAGTAATAGTGGACATAATTACATATTTAAGATACACTTTTTGTATTTATTATATAAAAGATTAAAAAAAAATGTGTATAAACATATATATGGGGATTATTCATAAAATGATACAATAATATACTACCATACTAAGAACTGTCAATAAAAAAACATATAAACTAATTAGAAAACAATAGAGCGAGTACCAAAGTCAGCTACTCTTTAACATCGATAGATGGCACCAATCCCGCACCAATAGGAAACACAAGATCAAGGTCACCGGACGATCGTATGGCCTGTGATGGCCTGCCCTGCTGCCTGTATACATTTTAATACAAAATATATCGCTACGTATGTAGAGGGTTTTCAAACCAACCTTTAAGAAGGAGTGCAATGGTGTGTTTGTATAGGGACATTTTAATGCGTGGTGCTATCTGCTTAAAACTTGGTTTGTATACCATTCATATAAAATAAACATACACGTGATTCAAGGTTTTTAATGCCAACACTTTTTGATGCATCATTTTAAAGGGTTGAGTATTCAAATGTGTATGGGAACTTAGGAACGCGTAGAGAAAATTGGCTTAAAACTTGATGGTGTATTTTACCAAAAATGTATTATACTAAAACTTATACTTATAAAAATTATACTAAAAAAATAAATTTAAAAAATATTAAAAATATATATCACTATTCATTTTTTATGCATAATTACCAACGGTACCACGGTATCCAATATTCTCTTTACCCGTCAAAAGTTAGTTTTGGCTAGGATAATAACTATTAAAAATTTTGTTTCTTAAAGACATCAGTAATATGCAAAGTCTTTAAAAGTTCATTGCCAAACGTCAAGTGAAATCGAGATGTGTCGAACGTTCTTAACTCCAGAACATAATTTTGGGATCCTTGCCCTCCTGTCTTTTGTATGTCTTAATTTACCGATTGAAGTAATTATTCTATCGGAGTGTTGGTTACACAGTGGTTTAACTATCTCGGCCATCTCAGAATATAGTCCGAGATAAATGTAAAACCAAAAAAGCGGTGTTGTGGTCTTTGTAAGGAATATTTGAAGCGCTTTGGTATTGGAACCAAGCATAGCTGAAGTTGATTGTCTGTTTGTGCACATCTCTGTCCTTGCGATCTATCGTTTGCCGTCAATTAGAAGTACTGATGTGTTTTTGTCATCATTGGAATCTTTTTATTCTTGTTTTGCTCCACGTAGTCTAACCTTTGTAATTACACGAGATATTAATGATAACATTATGGATAACTCGTCCAGCATGGAATATTCATGTTTCATGGCAGAAAATTGAATAATGTCAGCTATTACGCAACCAACCAGGGCATCAGCATGTCTTGATCACATTTATAAAACCTACGTATTGTAAATATTAGTTCAACTTTAGGTATAGTATGTCAATCAGATTATAACTGACCACTACCTAATATTGTCAGGAATTAATGTAAGAAGCCTAAGTGTAAGCGTTCTAATTGAGTAAAACTACTCAGAAACTATGAGGCTATTATGTCTGATCTCCTCCTTATGAACTGGAACATGGTTTACGCCTGTAGCGATGTTGACACTGCCATGAAAAAAAATACCAAACAACTGACAGATATTGTCAATGAGTATACGACCAAAGTAAAGGTAAGCCGATCTAAGCACAACAAACCCTGGATAACTCCAGGGCAACACATATGCGTTGCATGCGCCATCGTGAACGACTTCATCTACAGGCAAGAAGAAACCCGTAAATTAAAGTTCTAAGAACAAATAAGAACAATTTTGATACTGTCGTTATCAAAATTATTTTGTCATTTTACTGCGTAGGCTCAAATCAGATTATGAGGCAAGCGACTAGAAAATTAACTTAAATAACCCTAAAAACATATGGTGATCAGTAAAAAACATTTGAAATCTCACAACAGCAAAAAAAGAGCTCAATGAACTTCTTTCACTTCTAGGATCTGTTGACGCGCTTCACTCCATTGATGCATGCAATAGCCACTTTACTACAGTTGGGCAGAAGCTGGTACAATTTTTTCAGGCATTGATATGTACGAGAGCGACCTCGCGAAGACTGTCAGACTTGGGCATTCTTTAGCCAAATCTTTTTTTCTACACCCCACCAATACTTCGCAGGTTAAGAAACTAATCGAAGCTTAAATAACGCTAAGTGTGCTGACGGTTTAGGTAACTCTCAATTAACACATTAAGGACGACATTGCCGAGCCATTGGCATATTTAATCTGAGTTTGGCTAGTGGATCAATTGAAAGTTGCCTCAGTTTGTCCAGTTCATAAGGGTGGTCCTAAGGACTCTATAGACAACTGTAGGTCAATTTATCTTCTTGGACCTTTCTCAAAATTATTAGAAAAGATGGCCAATCAGCGTTTTACTGTGTATCTCGAGTCCTACAATTTCATCTCAAATAGACAGTACGGTTTTCAAAATAATAGGTGCACGGAAGATGCAGTCTCTCTGTTACAACGGCAATATCAGCTCGTTTAGATGAGGGTCATTTTTCCCTGGGCGTTTTCTTCGATTTGGCAAGAGCCTTTTACACTGTTTCCGTTGCCATAATGTTGAAAACGTTTGATAGTCTAGGTATAAGACTATAAGAAAATAAGAGGTACCATTTTAGCCTGGTTTGAAAGTTATCGGACGGAATGGAGACAGTGTGACAGTGTGTGCAGAAACCATCAGTGTGCCTAAAATAATTCATTACGGGTTCATTAGGGAGTATTCTAGGCCTTTTCCTATTCAACATATGCATAAACGACATTCATGGGCTCCCAATAGCTAATGCCGAAATCGTTTGTTAGGCAGATGACACTGCAGTAGTATTTCATGAATCTTCATGGCAAAATATTTCATATGCTGCAAAAGCAGGTATTATCAAGATTAACAAATGGCTTCAATAAAACCTTCTCACTCTAAATACAAAAACGACAGTTTATGTATGTTTTCGTAAGAGCTTCTGCACCTCTAATGAAAACAGAAATTAAAATTCACGGTGTAACCTGCTCCGTGCTCACTTCATACTGTGACTGTAGCACTCTGACTAGAATTAAAGTTGTGATACTTGGGAGTACTAATTGACGAAAATCTAATGTTTAAGCCTCATTTGAAAGCTCTTGCGTCAGGGGTTAGAAAAATTACTTATATTATGCAAAATCTAAGAGATGTTGCATGTGAGCAATTAATTAAATCTATTTTATTTCAACTACGTAGTAATGTTATGATTAATCACTACAAAACCGATCACAAAGGCCGTATTTTTTGCTTTGAACCAAAATGGAGCAGTAATGTTATATGAAATCTCATTATTGCACTGTTTTTTAATTTTTATTTAGATATAAATTTACCACAGAGGTTTAATATCCCATTAAATTTAATATAAACTGTTTGCATTAGATTAAAAATATACTGGCTGATAACAAAAATTGGCTGAATAAAACCGACTTGGTAAAAAAAAAAAACAAATGGCGCGCACTTTGTACCATTGTAAAACTTTGATACTTCATATTTTTAGTTTGAGTAGGCATATTTTATCACAGTAGTTAGATTAGTAGTTGAAAGAAAAGTAAATTACGCACCTTGCTAAAGAGAATAATTAATGCACTCGTGTTAATTCAGTGTCCTCGCTTGCGCTCAGGCACCAAAATAACACTCGTGCATTAATAACTCACTTTGCACTCGGTGCAACAATCTACTATTATTTTGCCCTGTGCCTATCACTTCGACATTACTGTGTCACTTGCTGGGGTAGTGCCGCTAAAACACATGCTTCAATTAGAAAGGGCTTACCGTGCCGTTCTGAAAGTAATGTACAGAAAGCCATATAGATACCCTACAAACGAATTATATAAGAACAGTAACGTTCTAAATGTACGACAGCTTTTTATCTCCAAAATCTCAATTTTTGTCCACAAATCCTAACTGACATCTGCAGATTACGAAGCACTTATTAAATCAGAAACTATAAAATAACTACTCCTCTCTGCAAAACATCCTTTGCACAGCGTTTCGGCCAATATATACGAGCGCATGTGTATAACATTGTTTTAAAATATTGCGACATAAAAAATAAACGTGTTTATGATTGCAAACGTGTAATAAATAAGTGGTTATCATCTCTTTCTTATGATACTACTAAGGATGTGTTGATCCGAGCCAATTATAAAATACCCATACCCTACCAAGAAACATGTATACTTCTGTGTTTAATTATCTTACACTAGTATTTATAGATCTTAAAAAAATATTGTAATTATTTTTATTATATATGCAGTTTTGTTTATAAATCATTACATTTTTGATATTTTATTTATGTAAAGATATTTTGTACCTTCTTTTATTCTTTATGGCGCACCTTATTCTAAAATAAATTATAGCTTTGTATAACATATGTATGTCAATCGCACGATGGTGTTCTCTATATTGATATAGTTTAACCTGCTGCTTACAGGTCTTCACAATACAGGTGAAGTGTGAAGACAGCTGGATAGTTTATAAGCCTCATAAACCTTAGAATTAAGCAAATGTTATATATCGTTAAAAGCTAAACCTGTAAACTTAAAAATTTGTTATGCTATGATTAAATATTTTTGATTATTCAATTTTTTTATACAAACCAAACTTCCATTAAATCGCATTATGCGTTAAACCGTGCTTATATAATTTTTAACCACCACTGGATCCTATTTTAAGGGATAAAAACTCTTAAAATTCAAAATTCAATATCACTTTATTTAATACAATCTTAGCCCCACCACTCACTTTTACCTTCGAAAAATGCCTACAAAGGGAATATTTCCCAAATGTTTTAAAAAAGCTGTTATTATTGTTATTGTTAATATCTTCAATGACTCCCTCACAATGGTTTGCTAGGCTGTAACAACACAAAACAGTGATCTAGCCGACGCCTACTACACCCATGGGCCTCACTGATAAAAGTGTAGGTATGTAGACCTAGTTTTTCTAAACCAATGCAGTTCCATGATTGATCTGGACAGAAGTTTGATAATTCCTAATCAAACTATTTATGGGGTTGGGCGTTTCAATCGACTAGTACAAATACACTTTCAATAGCAGCACTCATCACAATTGCACTTTTTTTCCCCTTTACCTCAGAGAAAATTGACAAATTTTCCAGTGAATCAGTAAGCATTATGTACAGAGAATAAAACAAGAGAACGCCCAATAGTCGTAGTTCTGATAGCTATAAGACGGACGCTACTACACTTCTGTATACCTACATAAAATAATCTGCATAAAATAATCTTGAATCTGCGTTGATTTAGAAAAACTATGTCCACATACCTACACTTTTGACAGTCAAGTCCATGGGTGTAGTAGGCGTCGGCAGATCGATCACTGTGTTGTGTCACTGTTGGCCTGGGAAACCGTTGTTGAGGGTATCATTGAAGATGTTTTCGTGTCAGACTTACCACTTTCAGTGCAATGTAATATAGATATAATTAAATAAATAAATAATTAATCCCGGACATTTCACAACAGCATCATCTGGCCCCAAAGTAAACAGATCTTGTGTTATGGGTACGACATGACTGATATTCTACTTCTATACTTTTTTTTGTAATACATACATATCTTGCATAGAAACACCCAGACCCGAGACAATTTTTTGCAGATCATACATACATTTGTCCCGCGGCGGGTATCGAACCCGCGACCTTCTGCGTCTATGCGTCTCAGCCAGACCTTAGCCCACTGCGTCACATAGGTTGTCAATTAGACCTGAACTGGGAGAGAGAAATAAGTTTCACATAAGTAAGTACCTCGGACTGTGCCCATAGTGGAATACGTGGTATTGTTTTTCCTACTGAGTTAATAGGGTGCAGTCGTGGTTAATGTGCTTTAGAAACACATAAACATTTGTTGAACCAAATGTATGAACAGAATGCATAATTCAGATTTTAAGTGGCGTACTCTGCTCTGGATGGAAATCCACATAATTATCACATTTTCATCCAGAGCAGAGTACGTGAAGCTCATTCTGAAGCCAGGCTTAACTCTAGAATGTGGGCATTTTATAGCCAACCTACTTCTGGAAAGTCTATAATAGAGGTTTATGTCTAACTTTTTTTTAAGTCTACTTAATTCGTGTCAAAAAAACCAAGAACAACTAAAGATGGACATTCTTGTCAAACATTGATCGGCCAAAGACTTCAGGAAATTTCTGAAAGCTACAGGTAAACAGGTGGATAGGTCTGGTCTCCCAGTAAGTGTAGGTGAGGTTAGTGAGGCTGTCGACATCTCTGCCATGTTTCGCAAGGACTTTAAAGTGCGGTCCCCTCTTGGTCCATCCACTATGTCGATCAATACTGAGTCGGTGGGTGGCACGGACGGCTCTACTCTCCTCGGAAAGCCGCTGGATGGAGAGGAGTCACTTGTTCTTTTTTTACTACACAAGTCAAAAGAGTCCTGAGCAAGATGAGCGGAAGCAAGTCTTCCGTTCACGACGGGCTCAGTGTCGAACATTTAAAGCATGCGGGAGTGCATTTTTCAAACGTTCTGGGGTCATTTCTTACAATGTGCATAAGTCACTGACACTTGCCACTTGACTTAATGAAAACAATCGTGGTGCCCATTGTGAAAAACAGAACTGAGAATGTTTCGGACTCAAATAACTACCAACCTATTTCGCTGGCAATCATTATTGCTAAAATGCTGGATGGTCTCTAGATCAATATTTAGATCTTCACGATGTTCAGTTCGAGTTTCGATCCAGACTGTCTACAGAAAGCGTAATTGTAAGTTTCAAGAATACCATCCAGTATTTTATAGACCCCAGGACGCCGGTTTTCTCGACTTCTCCAAAGCTTTTGACCTTGTGTCATATGACATGATTTTTGGAGTAATTTGAGGAGTAGGGGAGTATTCGTTGAAGTCCTTAAGATTTTTAAGTACTGGTATGATAATCAAGCAAATTATGTTAAGTGGGCAAGTTTACTATTGGGAGCATACAGGTTGGAGATTGGGGAGAGACAGGGAGGACTTAGCTCTACCAAGCTCTTCAATTTGTAACACGGGTTTACTCACATATTATTTTGTCATTCCAGTGCGAACTGTGAATTTGAGCGGCAACGAGTGTACTGCAGATCAAACTCACCCTGATGAAGATTCTGTAGATGAATCGAAACTGTGTCGGTGCCTCCATCAACAAAATTATACGTGAGTAAACTCGTGTTAATCAATATGTATAATATTAGTTACGCCGACGACCTGGTGCTGCTGAGTCCGACGGTGGTGGTTATTAGAGAGATACTGACAGTCGGTGAAAACTATGTTAATGAGCATGGGCTCATATTTAATGTAAAGAATACGGAATACACATGGTCTTTAAGACCAACGGTAAACCACACCACACCACCACACATATGACTACCATGCCATAATACGCAAAAATGTGAAATGTGAGTGATAAAATAGCTACTCGTATATGGAAATTTTCCCGGAACTAGTTTCTAGCCAGTGATTATTGCATTTCAATATTCAATACGGACCGGATGGAAAGTTTCCGAGTTGCGACGATTTGGACGGAAAATTGAATCTGTTGGAAATTAACTATTGGTTATGGAAAGGAAGTTCATGAAGTTTGTGTCTGTGAATTCCTGTGCAACGGATAAAATATTAGTCTTAACAATATATTTATTGTTTTGATACTAAATAAATGAATATTTATGGGGACTACAACATTATATAGCCCAAACAAAGCTAAGTTTGTGATTTTTGAAAACGCAATAACTGACCAAAAACGTAGAATACTTTTTTGACTGGCCTCTTAGCTCAGTTGGTAGTAGTTCTGCCTCCTACGTTGTAGGTTGAGGTTTCAATTCCCTTCCAGGGCCAAAACGTATAGCATATGTACATCTAAGTTCATCACACAAATATTTGTCACAAACGAAGGCTGACCTAGCTGTAACTAATACCACTTAGTAATTAGCACTATTTTAATGTCTTGTATTTATGTACATACACCTTTTTCTTTTGGTGTGTGTCGAATAAACATGTTATTTCTTTCACTTTTATTTAGCTAAAAGTTATTTCAATTGTAACTACAATAATATAGTATATAATAATAATTATTATATAGTTTTAAAACCTTTTTCGGGTGTCCACATAAAATGCAGAAGATCGAATGAACAGGACATTACAAAAGTGCCATGTCAGCCCGTAAAAGGTTTCGGGTTCGATTTTCATCTAGATTTAAAGAGCTGACCGGTTAGGGATCCTGCAAGCAAATATTATACTAGCTTCTGCCCCTTTGCTTACGTGATACCTACATATTAAGTAACCTGTATGCTATTCCAAGTCACTGTTAATGTATATATAAATTTTCATCAATATTTGTTAAGCCATTCGGCGTGATTGAGCCACAAATCAACAATATATAAACATCTGAAAATGTATAAGTATCTAAAAATCCAAATATCCAAATGTTATTATAATTTCTTTTTGAACTTGGGTAAGGAGGAATAAGCACTTAAATTCACCTAGCATTTAAGACGATTCAAAAAGATCTTTGTGATTGTATTGAATAAAATGATTTGACTATGACTTATTCACGCATATTTCAGAATTTATATTAAAAGTAGGATATAAATAGAAAGTATTTATTCAACAACATATCACAGATAATGACAATCATAAAAAATATAATGACTATAATTAAACAGCCATTGCCTGTGGCTACTGGAGTTGACCACTGCACTGATTCAATGACTGTGTTTTAACTGGGTTAAATAATATACCATTTTAAAATAAATGTTTGCCAAGCTGACAAACGAATACACTAACCAACTGTAAGTTAGTGATTACCGCTGCCTATGGACGTTTTGTAATCTTCTTTATCTTCTTCTTTTACTTCTTCTAATCTACCATGTCCATTAAATCGTGGATGCAATGTTTAGTACGTGTACGAGTATCACAGCGGGGTCTTACAGCCGTGTCGAGTTACTATTCCGATCCACTTCGCTATGTTTCGTAAACTATTGATTTGTACTGTAAGAATAAAAAGATTTCAGTTGAATATGAATCCAGAAACAAGAGCATTCGCAAAATGTTATTTTCATACAATATTTGACCCCCTGCTAGACTCTTGAGACGTTGATTTTTTTCAATTCAATACAAATTGTTTTTTTTTGTCAAAAATGTAAGGCCTTTCACCTTAGCTGATATTAATAGGTGTGTAACCACCTGAGTACATAGCTGTAAGTGAACTGATTTATTTTGCTGAATGATATGCACATGATATGCATATAATATGCATGTGTAGGTACATGATGCAAGCGTGTAGGAAACCGCTGCGCTAACAAAATGAATATTGACTCTACTACTGTACAGTTCATGGGAAATAATGTGGAGATACAATGTGTTCCGGCAAAAACAATGAGAACGTTATCAATGTCATTAAGGATGAGAAAATCCAAAGTTGAAGCCTAGCGCTAAGATGAACCAGAATACTAATAGGCCTCGTTCCATCGTGGTCTAGTTCAACACGTCGAGGGTTCGCGACACGTTTCTGACCTCATCCATAAAGTTTATTGAGTCTAACCTTATTTATAACACGCACATAGGATTGACTGGATATAGCTCTCGAAATTACATTGTAGAGCTATTTCTATTTTCTACACTTGGCGGCTAGGTCGGCGGCCAAAAAGAAGGGCTACAAGTTTGTCTGGGTGTGCAAAAGGAAAATTTATATGAGAAATTAATTTTGTAGTCAGACTACAAAATTATAAAAAAGTTTGACTACATACATAATTTGGAGTAATTGTTTTGTATTGCTTTTATCAGCCCTACTACACTAGCTGTGTATCAGCCCTTGTTTAACGTTATCAGGGGGCGAATCGCGGTAATTTTGAACGTTTAAACCAAAGCTAAAGCAAAGCCCAAACGTTATTATTGACATATTTCGTACCGCTTTAATCACTATAACGCAATCAATTTAACTCTAATTTGTATTATACGTTCATAAAACGTTGCGGGATCTCGTGATTTTTTGACAAACAAACGATACTTCTCAATGTTATTTAAACCGTTTGAAAAAAACTTGCAATTCATGTGGATGTTTAGGAAAGTATGTATGAGGTGGATATAGCTGAAAGCTAAGCATCGATCCATAGGAAAAATCATTTACATCAAAAGGCAACATTATAAGACGCCTCCGTATGTTGATAGAGCTGTTTGCTGTATCAGTGAAACCTCATAACACTAGCACGAAGGAAAGTGTAGGTAAGTATAACGCTACCTACAACTTCATTATTATATTGTTTACCTACTGAATGCATGCTGCCTGATATAAAAAAAAATGCCTAGATATACTTACATTAAAGTATCCTTACCCACAATATAGATAATCAATCAGCTTATTTACTACGTTTGATCAAAATGTTTTGCCGTTTAGTCGTGAAAAGGTTACAAACAAACTGATACAGATTATGATACTTACGAATTTCTAATATTAGTAAGTAGCTATATACTTACTTAGCACCTAACCTAAGTATGTAGATAACAGTACTTATATATTGTTTGATAAGTTTAAGGATACACGAGTTAGTGGCACAAACTCGCGTGTAGTGGGCGCAGCTAAAAAGCATGCTATTTCACCTTACTTAGTGTGAGAAAAGGATAGAGATGAGCAGTAAGGAGATTTATATATGATTATAATTTTGAGTCATATGATTATTAATCTATGTTTTCTAAATAAAACGATTGCGTAAAAATATAAGATTAAATGAACTTCACAAGTGAAATTCAATCATTATTATATTAATAGCTCCATTCGAATATAAAGAATTATAGTATTTTACAAGGTAGTGCTTTGTCCCACAAGGTAGCTTCGCACGTCTTTTAAATCGATATATCGATATACAACACTAACTCGATTTACTTAATCGATATAAAACAGTGTCACATCACTACAGCTCGTTTATGAATCTCTCATTACTTTAGAGTTTACCCAAAAACTGTTATTGATTAATATAATAATGATTGAATTTCACTTGTGAAGTTCATTTAATCTTATATTATATTACATAGCTCCATTCTTCATATATAGAATTATAGTATTTTACAAGGTAGATGTTTAGAGTACCTACTTCTCAAAAGTTTTTGGTTGGATTATTTTATTCATATGAGACAATGTTATGTAACTAAATAAAATTCCTTTTTTTTTTTCATGAAGCAAATGATAATATCGCTTATCAATGTTATTCATAATAATTATTCTATGAATTCACTGAGTTGACCATATCATAATTTTTAATATAATCAGAATAGTGTAGAATTATGTAGAAGATTGTATATAATTATACAATCTTAACTTATTTTTCTGTAATTGACCTTGCAAAGTTTTCAGTGACCACAGGGCAGTTGCAAAACTTTGCGAAGGCTTGCGAGTTCACTGTCCAGCCGGCTGCTTTACAGAAAGGCCGGCTGCGCGTCGTCATATCGATGCCACTCGCCGCTAACATGCCTTTTATCCATCTACTGATGGTGTCGTGGCTCGCATGTGTGAGCACTTTTGGGTTTTAAATAAGTAATTTATTTAAATGCTAAGATTTTTGTTGTACACAAATAATCGACCTTACATTTTGCGGGGCAACTATTAGGTTTATTATTAAAGTTGAGCAGTATTAAAGTCGGTTGCTAAAGTATCCTGCTACTTATCAGAAATAGTAATAACAATATAATTTTAGGAAACACAATATCTGTTATTTTAATTACTGAAATAGTTTGTTCACAGTGACTAGTAGGTACATAATGCAAGAAGCATTGTTTTTTTTTTTTGTTTGTTTTTTTGTATTATGATCTAAGGGTTATTTAACGTTCGGGTACCAGTCAAAAATAAAGTCAAGTACTTGAGGTTTGAGGATCCCATATGAAACTATATTTAATATCTGTTGGCATCTGATTATAAGCTCCTGTTAACAAACGTGAAATTTGTTCATCTGAACCTATTTTGTTGCCTAATAACAACGAGATCACTGAATGGTGAGAGTTCATGGAACCATATGAGTTATATGTAGTTCACTTATATGTAGTGTTATAGGTACTGCTTTACAAGTACCTGCTGACTAACGCCTATTGTTTTCGAACTTATTAAATGATTTGAGGCTCAAATAAATCTATGAGAGCTAATTACGTTTAAGTGTTAAAGTATAGGTGATCCGGCATACATCATTGCGGATCTCAGAACCCGAATGCAAACGAATGTAAAACTCTGCATTCGTTTTTATCTACCTGTGTACATCGGTTCTCAGGGATATATAACTGTTACATTGTTACGAGTAGTTATAGGTATGCAATAACCATGTAATACATAGTCTAAAACGAACAGATTTTTCGTGAATAACCCGCAGTTAACCGCCCGGCAGACTTAGAGATGGTTTAAAGGAGTCGAATTGATTTACTACATGTTTAAATACAGGTTCAGTACATGTCAACCAGCCAGCAGATGTTTTCAAGCTTTTTAATTTTCGCTTGGAATCGCTGCAATAGTTATTCTTTCTAGTCTGCATTTTTCCTTTTCGACATTTTAATCTACAATTTGGAGTCGTCACGGAACTTGGATGAGCTTGTGGTTAGACGCGTGCGTTTACTACCTCGCACGAAAAAATAATGAGAGAATCATAGACGAGCTGCAGTGATGTGACACTGTTTTATATCGATTAAGTAAATCGAGTTAGTGTTGTATATCGATATATCGATCTAAAAGACGTGCGAAGCTACCTTGTGGGACAAAGCACTACCTTGTAAAATACTATAATTCTATATATGAAGAATGGAGCTATGTAACATAATAATGAATAGACCTTTGGCTCAAGGGTTCTCATGAAAAAACCACTGAATGTATATATTAAAAAAAATGTTATTTGATCTCTAGAATAAATAATCTATGCTTGTATCGGAATAATATTTTAGTTTGCGTACTCCGTTTGTAATTTATTCACACCTAAAAATGCGCTAAAATCAGTGATGAATAACGATTTTTTTGTGTCTTGTATCTTTCAAATTCATATTATTTTTACAATTCTGTATTAATACAAGTATAGATTATGACAAGACAAATTTATATCACTTTTAATTTTGGTTGTTCATCATCAGACGGTGGTGTGATCACCCTTCGACGTTTGTATGGAAACATAATCGAATTGTTCAGTCTTATTATATGTTTCACCACATTGGTATGAAATAACAAATGGCATGATAAGAAAAATAAGATATTGAGAGTTCTGTCGCTTTAGACAACACTGACGGCGACGAACGACGAGGTATACCAGTCATCACCGGTCATTAGAGATAACAAGCACCCGCGCGTGCCCCGATGGGCTCATGCACCGACATTGACATCAGAGAAATATGCCTCCTGCCTAGAAGAACTAAATAATGTTTTTTCTTTTTTTATATAAAAATATTGTTTTATTTTTTCTAAATAATTAATACGAAATAAAGACTCACTCCAAGGTTACAATATATTATTTTACCAGTTCATAATAATAGTCTCTAGATATTATAACAGGAATATGATTAACACTAAAGATCTGCGCAGGGGTGTTTTATGCATTGTCTTGCTAATCGAACCCATGTCAGCATCCAGGAAGTATCAGCGTATGACTGAGTTGATGGCAGGGCTCTATAGTCACATATCCAATTGTATTCTGATCTAGCTTCCTCAGCGACTGTGTTCTGCAGGACTACATGCTTCCACTGTTTCTTTATCTTGAAAGCAACCACGACAAGATTCCCTTTCTATGGCTCATGTCTTAAAGTTAATGTTGGACTCGACTGGGGAAAAAGAGCGGAGGACTTAGACCAATAGTATGAAGTCACGGGCAAATAGTATTAATGTACTATTAATGTCTTATCATTACTCGTATCATGAACGATACTGGTAGTATCCTTAGGACGATTAAAATGTAACATTTCTGTTTTAATCTAGGTAATAATGGAGATAGGAGATATTATCAAAAATTAAAGCAGAAAGCCTCACCAAAGATAAATTCAAAGGTGTGCTTGTTTGTTTGTTACCTTTTCAGCTCAACGACCGAATGGATGAAATGTTGATGAAATTTTGTAAAGAAGTAGATTGTACAATATACGAATATGTGCAAATTTTCATCACATCAATTTCATTTCAATGAACTTTTGAACTCTAATAATGTGAAAGTTAAAAATCCTCTATAAGGAAAATATTTTTATGAAAAAGGGTTTGCGCCTCAATACAATCTTTTTTAGATGGTGTGATTTGCTTTTGTTGTTGATTAGGTTGAATAGTAACATATCATTCGTAAAAAAATCAGAAACAACAAAGCGAAGTATGCGACGAGCAAGCTATCTTGTTTTACCTAGACCGGACAATAGGTGCGGACGGACAAACTATGGAAAACAAATTATTACCTTCGAAGGCACAAAGCTTTACAACAATCTACCCTCGGAAATTTAAAATGTACACCTATTTAACGCATGCAAAAATAAACTCACAAAACACGTAATGCAAGACCACTCTTTACTTGAAAAATGATTGTGTTAAGTAGGTACCTATTTATAAGTTAAGTCGACGACATCTACCTAATGTCTATTTTAATCCTAAGATCATGCTATTCATAAGTAAGTGACATGTAATTGTCTTTTTATGAATAAATGTATTAAACCAAAAAAAAAAAAATTTGCTGATAATGCAGCTTTCTATAATGAAATATTTTTTTAATTGGTTAAGTCGTTTTGAGTTTATCTATTACAAATAAACTAACTAACATTTATACATAAAAAAAATCTAATCATTATTATTTGTATAAAAATAGCTTGGATTTTTTGATTTATACGAAGAATATTGATAAAATAAAACGAAGACGAAGTCGCATGCTTGTCAGTTAGTATAAAATAGTGATGTGTTCACTTAATCAAACAACTATTGGAAATAAGATTACAGACGCCATAGATAAAAAAGAAGAAGTACCTACAAGATGTTTTTTTCATCTCGTTGCAAGCTCTATAAAACTGTTCAGAAAGAATAGCGTGGTACCATTTTGGCATTCAGATTAAGCAAATCCTAGCCAAACCTTTGCCAAAACCAATCCGCTCAATGGTTATTACTTTGACATATAGCGCGATCGCCTTACTGTACTTTTAACTACTTTTACTTTATTCAATCGCTTAAGGTGTTACATCAGAATGTACGAGAATTGAGAACTAAAACACATACATTTTATCGTTACCTTTGTTGTTCTAATTATGATATTCTTATTCTTACTGAAACATGGCTAAACATAGGTGTTCAGTCAGTAATACGGTTTAGTGATAATAATAATAATAATTCATTTATTCATTCAGATAGATCCATTATGGCTAAAATCTTAGGGCTAAGTTAGTCAACAGTCAAATTCACTTTAATATAGATAATTGAATTTAATATAGATGATCAATTAATCAGTACCCCAATACAGTGCCTGAATAGGGGACGCACTAGTCCTTGATATTGACTTGTCTTGACTTGTACTTAATAAGTACGTAGTACATAGAGTTTGGTGCAATCCCTCGCAGATATCTCCGTTTTAAAATCAAACCTCTAGAATTTTTTTTTCGAATGACAGTTCGAACAGTTCTGGGCAAGAACTCGCCTATATACCGTCTATCCAAGCTTCACAATTTGTTTGAGGATTTAGATATTTAACCTTTCACAAAATATCTACACTTAAATTTATGTTTCTAGGGTTCGTCCTCCCGTTTAAATAACGTTCGTTTATTTGACCTTGGTATCATTGAATCAAATAAACATATTGAACATGTAGCCGACATTTTGTGAATACTATTATAACTATTCGAAATCGTTTCAAGAAAGGTTTACTTTAGACTTTATGAGGTAAAGACAATTATCTGAATGCGATATACATACAGACAATATTCATTCAGAATATTAATGTGATCTATATTTATTGGCCTATAGTTGTCTCATTTAAATATAACCCTAATAAATTAATAAATTTAGATTTAGATGCCCTCGTATTAGATCTAGAATACATCACCTTTTACAGGCTCACGCAACCCGAGCCAATTGTACGTCAAATGCTTGTCAGTCGAACTATGACATCTAATAACAACAACTTTTCAAACATAGATACATTTGACCTTCCTCTTTCTAAATTAAAGCTCGCAGTTAGGAACCAACTGCAAGCTTCGCATACTTTTGAGTCGCTTAGTGTTAAATATCTCTTTTTATTTTTGTATCAATAAGTATGTTTTATATTAATATGATTTATTTTCTTTTTTAACCGACTTCAAAAAAAGGAGGTTACTCAATTCGACCTTATATTATATACTAGCTGGTACCCGCGACTTCATCTGCGCAGGATTAGTACTTCGTACTTCGTCGTTTAAGAACCGATTTTGATGATTATTTGTTTGTTGGAAAGGAGATATCCCAAGGGTGGTACCATAATAAGGAAACCTTCGAAAATCGTAGTGGCGACTAGTGCGTTTGTTATTTTTTGTCTTTTAAGTCTCGGGTCTGGGTGTTTCTATGTATAATATGTATGTATTTACAAAAAAAATGTATATAAGTAGTATATCAGTCATGT
The DNA here is from genome assembly GCA_948098915.1 of Lampropteryx suffumata. Classification (NCBI taxonomy): domain Eukaryota; kingdom Metazoa; phylum Arthropoda; class Insecta; order Lepidoptera; family Geometridae; genus Lampropteryx; species Lampropteryx suffumata. The sequence continues at coordinate 7,214,662 of OX402558.1, read as the reverse complement.
GGTACCCGTAACACGAGCTCTGCTTACTTTGGGGCCATATGTGTGAAAAGTGTCCGGGTTTATTTATTTTATTTAATGAAGGTTTGAAGCCGATCTGATGATGGAGCCAAAAGACAGTCGAGGGAACTCTTCAACGATTTACAGCAATTTATAATAATAATAATAATTACCTGGTGTTTGGGCTTGATTAATTTGTATTGATTAGAACTTTACACCCGGGAACGATGGGGAACTTAAATTTTTTATTTATAATTATGTTTTGAACAATTCTACTGATTTTCAGCTTGTTGTGATTATATGCACCTTCGAATGTCTAGATTGACCGGACTATAAGCGTTATTGTCTTTTTGTGTAGTCATTCCTCCTTCTGAAGACTTAGGAATATTTGTATTTTCAGTTACAAACTCGTATAACTTTTAGTATTGCGAGTATTTCTACCTAGTTATGTAAATGTTTTGGCCACTGATTTTTTGGCAGGAAGTTCGTAGGAACCTTGACTTTATTCATGTGTAAGCTGCTAGTAAACCTTATAAATAAATAAATAATGTACTGAGTAAAAATTTAATTATATTACGAGTATTTATTTGATAATTTTAATAGGAATATATAATTTATTTTCCTTTAAATTAATAAATTAATCCTTAAATTAGTTTAATGTATCTACACCATGACGTCCACTATATTGTTCTTTCTATCCAAATGTTGTTATGAAAATTTCGTAATCAAGTGCTGTGGCCGTCCATTGTGTAACCAACTTTAATAAATAAATAAATAAATATTCTCGGAAAATCCACACAGCATCATCTGGCCCCAAAGTAAGCAGAGCTTGTGTTATGGGTACCACATGACTGATATACTACTTATATACAGTTTTTTTTGTAAATACATACATATTATACATAGAAACACCCAGACCCGAGACAAATACTTGCAGATCATACAAACATTTGTCCCGCGGCGGGAATAGAATCCGCAACCTCTTGCGTCTCAGCCGGACCTAAGCCCAGTGCGCTACAGAGGTCGCCAAGGTCTGCACGTTACCTACTTACTGTGTGCAATAAAGTTATAATTCCATTCTATTCTATTCTGGGGTCATTTTGCCAAACCAAACTGTAGACGAATGCATAAGTTAGTACTGGTTACTAACTTATGCATACGTGCATGCAACTGGTTTACATAACATTTTACTAATATATTTTAATTTCACTTTATTTGCAATTATTTACATCATTTACTGCTGTATATAAGTCGTAAATAATAATATCCCAAATACTTTACTGAGCGTTTCTAAAGCAGCACGGTGCCAACAAACAAAACTGAGGTATTTAACCATTATTCTTTGATTTATATTAATAGATAATTATAAAAAATAAAAATAAAACATATATTTAAAAACAATTTTTAAACACGAAAATTGAGCAATTCAATTACGGTGATTATGCCCATGCCATTTTCGATTATGTGGAATAAATATAGTACTGACTGGCCTGTCAACCCAATTGGTAGTAACTCTGCCTTCTGCGTTGTAGGTTGCGGGTTCGATTCCCTACCATAACAAACATTTGTGTGATGAATATATGTAGGTGTTTGTTCTGTGTCTGGGTGTTATAAAGTATCGTATGTATGTATTTAAAAATATATAAGTATTCCATCAGTTATCTTGTCACCATAATAAAAGCTATGCTTAGTTTGGGACTAGATGATGTCGTGTGAATTGTCCACTATATTTATTTATTTATTTATTATTTATGATTAAAAACAAACATACTAATATATAATATTAGTAACAATAATTAACTCCCATTATACAATAACATTATAATAATTTCAATTAATTGTAGTTATATAACGTTAAACGTTAAACTAGACACCGATAGATCGCTTAACATTGTGACAATTAATGTAAAAACCCTAAAATCAGAGGAACGTTTATTAGAATAAGAAAGTGCACTATCATACATTAAATGGGACATAATGGGTTTAAGTGAAGTAAGAAGGCTAGGAGAGGACACCATAGCTATCTATGGTGTCCTCTCCTAGCCTTCTTACTTCACTTAAACCCATTATGTACCATCGTGCCATCATTATATCATCGTGCCTATGCACGATACCATATTCTATCACTATGAAAAATCTGGTAGTTTGTACGGCGTGGGTTTCATTTTACCCAACGTGGACATGGGAGTCACCAGGCGGTTAATACCGAAACGAAATCGATATTATTCTTTCATCCAATAAATCAATTATTAAAAACGTTGAAGTTCTTAACACCTTTAAATTCAGTTCTGATCATCGTCCTGTTCGAACCACAGTTAAATTTGAGTTTAAACTTATAATACAGAAAAAAAATTGCAACAACGTAAAGAAATTAAATAAAGATTTACTATTAATTAGTCAGGAAGACTTCAATCTAGAATAAAAAAATAGCTTTGATTTATTAAATACAGATTCAGAAGAAGTCCAACAACAATTTGATAATATAGAAAATAGTATTAAACTAGCATGTAAAAAGATAAAACCTAAAATAAAAAAACAACATAAACTCTCTGCCGAGACAAGACAACTGATAGAAGAAAGGAATAAACTGACACACAATAGAGCGGATTTGCAATATAGGACAATAGACAAAAAAGTAAAAAGATATATTCGTAGAGATTTAAGAAAATTTAATGAAAATATGATTAAGGTAGCTTTTGAAAATAACAGTTCATTGAAAATAGCCAAACAGGGTATTACAGCCGGAAAATCTTGGATTATAAATTTAAAAGACGATTTCAGAAAGAAACATCAAAATAGACAAAACATTTTAGAAATATGCACACATTACTATAGAAATCTATACTCAGATGCCCAATATAACAAGAATCTTGTAGATTACTCATGCTCTGATAATATACCTTTCATAACTGGCCAGGAAGTTCATTTGGCACTTCGCCAAATGAAATACAACAAAATGCCAGGAGAGGATGGTATCAGCACAGACGCATTAAAAGTCGGCGAGCCCACCCTACTTCCACACTTAACAAACATGTTTAATTCAATACTGAAAACTGGTATACTTCCTCTCAATTTTTGCCATTCCAATATAGTTTTAATACACAAGAAAGGAGATAAGTCCGATATAAATAACTACAGCCCGATTAACCTTATATCTCACTTCTATAAAACATTTATAAAAGTAGTAGAAGATCGAATAACGAAACAGCTGAATAAGGAACAACCCCCCGAGCAGGCAGGTTTTCGCGGTGGACTGTCTAAAATAAAAGTATACAAGTAGTATATTAGTCACATGGTTCACATAACACAAGCTCTGCTTACTTTGGGGCCAGATTATCTGTGTGAAATGTCCGGCATTATTATTATTATTATGGGACTTACATTTTTGGGCAAAAGCCTCCTCCAACCTTTTATCACTTCTCTTGAATCTTGAATTTCAATATTTGACCAAAGTCCTTTATTTAATGTATTTACTTAAATCTTATATTTTATTCTTTTTAGTGGACTTCGACTGATATAAATTTCTAATTATAAAATGCTAGTTTGAAGAAAGTTTTGGTTAGGCCGAGCCGAGTACCGAGCCGAGCGAGCGACCGAACACACACGTTGGTCCTGATATCGCACAAATATATTCGCGATTCGTAGTGAAAGTGAATAATTCCGCTCTTGCTATATATCAAAAGATTCCTGGTAAAAAATCCTTACGTTTGGTGTATGTGACATCCCTGTGCGACCAATAATAGTGCCGTAATCGTGAAAACAATAAATCAAACAGCTGATTATTGTGCATGTAATCGTGGCATTTGACCTTGACTGTCACCCGGTCATCGTCCCCATCAGCTGGACGTACTGTACTAAGCGAATCTTAATTTCGTAGCTTTAGTCATAGCATCTTTGGTGCGCTGGAATAGCGTACGTACCTGCAAACATCAAACAGTGGGATCGAATCTCACCTAGGTTCGGGATATTGCATTTTTTATTTTTTGTATTTTTACAAAAGTAATCAATAAAGATGTCGGAGAAGGTAGAATGCGCTGGATGTAAAAACCCAATACTTGGCAGGATCCTGAAATGTCAAGAATGTGGACTAAAATACGATCTCGCTTGCGCGAATGTGTCTGAAGACTACTTCACTCGCCTTAAGACTGAGAGGAAGGCCTGGAGTTGTGTGGAGTGTACAATTAAGCGCCCTAGGGGCAACAACACTAACACCCCGGTACGCACACATTCGGATAACGTAAACCGTACCCGTGGGGCAGCAGTGAAGAGCTCCGAGGAATCGCTGGGTCAAAGTGCGTCTACAGCACACAATAAGACTGAAGAGTTGTCCGATACGCAGATGATACTAACTGAAATGAGGCTGTTTAGGGAGGAGCTACGTGCGACTCGTCTGCAAATGGAGACACTTAATAATACTATTTCGTCTGTCTCCCTCAGGATCGACGATTGCGATTGTAAAATCACTAATTTAGATACACGCGTACGCAGCGTGGAGGCGCGCCTGGTTGATGGTCCCACTGCATCGCTGATGGAAACCATTGAGCAACTAAAGGCAGAAATACACGACCGTGATCAGGAGCTGCTGAGCAATGACCTCGAAATAACAGGTTTACCGGAGGAGCGAGGAGAGAACACAGAGCAGATAGTCAGAACCCTAGGCATTAAACTAGGTGTGACACTTACAGAGCATGAATTGGTGAGCGCCTCACGAGTTGGTAGGAGCTTGGAGTCAACTGCCCCGCCTCGCCCGCGCCCTATCGTGGTACGTCTAGCGAGGCGGGCGACCCGCGACCAGCTGATCAAGGCGGCGCGCGTCCGCCGCGACATCACCACAGAGGGCACGGGCCTGCCGGTTCCATACCGGCGCTTCTATGTCAACGAGAGACTGACCAAACTAAACCGTCAGCTGTTCCGACTAACGCGGGATGCTGGGAAACGCTTAGGTTGGAGGTTTGTCTGGACCCGAGACGGCAAAATCTTCGCGCGTAAGCATGCGGGCCTGGACTCGCCGCGTTACCAAATCCGCTCGGAAGCCGACCTCCGTCGTGTTTTTGGGCCAGACGCAGTTAGTGCTACTAGTAGTCTCAATAATTAATTTTTTCAGTCTTAATTATCATTATACCATCTTGATCACACTAATAGGATCTAGATTTTACCTAGAAAAACAGTTCTTATTATGTGTCTTATTAAAGCATCTGTTTTTCTTAACAATTACACTTATTACTGTTGAACGAGCGATCAAAATAGTATTACCTTATTTTATTAATTATATTATTAAGCAATTAGTTCTTGTTCACACTAAAATATTTTTTAACAGCTACTTTTTAATTGTTCCGGACAAACTATCTAATATTTTTATTATCTCTTGTGTTTTGTTGTTTTTTATGAGTCTTGTTTTGTATTGTTTTTTAAAGTCATTTTGGGCTAATCTTGTGTATGATGCGGTATTAAGCGAGCAGTGCGGGATGCAATACAATACATACAGACACGCATACACGCGCATCGCGCTCGTATACCTGTCTCATTACACAAATAACACGGCTATATTTACAACTTTACACTACACACAAAATGTACTTTTGCTTACATCAACCATCTATTGTTCTATTGATTTAACCCGTGATTATGGGTCTTAAGAAAAAGTTGCTAAGTTTGGCGCTTTATAATGCGGGATCATTGAACACAGGGCACGATAGTTTTATAATTGCTATGCTGCGTTATTGTGCGGACATTGTTGCGATAAATGAAACCTGGATACGGAAGGGCCAGGAGGCGCGCGCGCCAGCTGTGCCGGGGTACAGACTGCGCCTTGCGCCCCGTCCGCTGCACATGCGAGGGGGAGCGGGGGGTGGTTTAGGTTTTTATATTAAATGTGGAATAAGTGTACGATTTTTGATGAGACCAAATGACCTAATCGAACAGTTTTGGATATCAACGCGTATAGGTGGTCTCCGCGTAGTTATAGGCACCGCTTACAGACCCGAATGGGTCAATGTTGACACATTTATTGATGCGCTCACGGACTCCCTAAATTACTTTTCTAATTATGATTACGCTGTGTTGTTGGGTGACATCAATATAAATATGATTGCTATAACGGACAGCAACACAATTAAATTTAATCAATTTCTCACCTACATGAACTTATCGCAACATGTTACTCAGCCTACGCATTTTACTTCACACAGTGAAAAGCTTATAGATGTTTTTTGTACAAATGCACCCGTGCACGACGTCTCCGTTCATAATATAACCGGCGAATACGGGCATGCTATGGTAAATGTGACTTTATCTATAAGTAAGCCTAAGCCTGTACCTAGATCTTTCTCCTTTCGCCGTTTCAATAACATTAATCTTGACGCATTTAACGAAGAATTATACTCTATTAACTGGGATTTGATATCTTCCCTGCCAACTGTAGATATGATGGTCGAAAAATTTAATTCCTTAATTATTGCTCTTTTTGATAAGCATGTGCCTATTAAAATGATTTATGTTACAAATAAGCATTCACTACCCTGGGTTACTGATGTTTGTAAGATAATGATTAATGAACGTAACAAGGCTCATGAGGCGTATCGCATATCGGGCCTAGACCAAGACGAAAAATATTATAAGGATTTGAAGAAATTAGTATTAACTAGTATAGCTGCTGAGAAACGTGCTTACTACAATAGTGTTGTAAATTCGCAAATCAAAAACAGTAAAACATTTTGGAAGAATCTTAAGAATAAAATACTAATTGACTCGACTGACGAAAAGTCGTTGCCTGTATGTTTTGATGACCCTAATAAAATTAATGCACATTTTTTAAATATTCCTGGAAATAATACAATATTGCCTTCAGATCTTTCGTTTTACAAAGATAATAAGTACACGACCGAGACATTAAAACTAAAACCCATCACGCCGACTGATGTGTCTAAAATTATATTGTCAATAACGTCGAACGCTTTAGGTGATGATGGTATTAGTAGGGAAATGATAATGTTCTCGCTTCCTTGTACCTTGGACGCCATTACAGCAATCATAAATAAATCCATTACAACAGGTGCGGTTCCAAGTAAATGGAAAACTTCTATCGTTACACCTATACCGAAAATTAGTACTCCGGTTGAGCTTAAGGATCTTCGGCCAATAAGTATTCTGCCCTTCCTGTCGAAGCTCCTTGAGAAAGTTATTAGTGACCAACTAACTAGGTATGTGGAATCAAACAACATTCTGCCCTCTCTGCAGTCTGGATTTCGTAAAGGACGTGGAACTGTGACTTCCCTTCTGGATGTCACAGATAATGTTCTGGCGGAGCAGGATAGAGGGCGCTGCACATTACTAACCCTCCTTGATTATTCACGTGCTTTTGACTGCCTCAACATACCACTCCTTCTCGCTAAACTTTCTTACTATGGTTTAAGTCAATTATCTATTATGTGGTTCCATAGCTATCTTAGTTCTCGATTACAGACCGTAAAATTGACAAAAAATGATGGATCGACTTTATTATCACAACCAATGCCTATTGTTCGTGGTGTCCCGCAAGGCTCTATACTTGGACCTTTACTCTTTATAATTTATTGTGCAGATTTGTCCAGGGTTATCTCTTATTCTAACTACCACTGCTATGCAGATGACGTGCAGATCTATGTATCAGAGACACCCGACCATTTAGCACAAGCTGTTCAACGGTTGAACCAGGATCTGAACGCCATTGCAGACTGGTCTTCGCGCAATGCTCTCGTGTTAAACCCAACAAAGTCACAGTATATGGTTCTGGGTACCAAAAACCAAATCGACAAACTAACTGGTGACCCTGACGTTACGATCTGCGACACTAAGGTGGGTAGAGTGGAAGAAGCTAGGAATCTCGGAATTACCATTGACAGTCATCTCAGGTTTGAAAATCATGTTATTAATTTGGTAAAAACTTGTTTTTACCGCCTAAAGATACTTTACAAAGTTAGGAATCAATTGACTGAGGCATCTCGTATCGCTATTTGTGAATCTCTAATCATTTCTAAACTTAATTATGGGGATATTGTTTATGGTCCTCGTTTACTTGCGAGCACCCAGCGAGCAGTACAAAGAGTGCAGAATGCTTGTTTTCGCTTTTGTTTCAATATCCCGCCTCGTAGTCACATAACACCGTTCCTGAATAAAATGTCCTTGTTGAATATGGAATCACGCAGGCTACTGCACCTGGGAGGACTGCTCTTTGATGTTGTTAAGTTTAAAAAGCCTGAGTATCTGCATTCAAAACTTAACTTCGTCTCTGGTGATAGATTACGGTCAGTTAGATCTGCACTTCTCTATCACAATCACAAGACTGCTGCTTTTAGGGGTAGTTTCAGGTATTCGGCAACGAAGTGCTGGAACAATATTCCTCCCCCTATCCGCAATGTTCAAACTAAGAACACATTTAAACTAAAATTTAAAAAGTTTTTACTGCAAAAGCAAATGGAAGGAATTCCCAGGCACTTCGTATGCCGAAAATGAAACTGTCATTAATAGATATTATTATTTTTTAACACATTGTTTTCATATATTTTTTCTTTTTATTTTATAATATTTTCATTTATATAGATTATTTCAACTTTAATTTAGAAAACTTCATGAATAGTTTCAATAGTAAACACAATGACACGAATAATTTTCACTATTACTACGCAATCGTAATAATTGGTTACTACACATTGTTCGTTTGTACTCGTTCTGCTCGCTCTCGCTCAGGTTTTGGCTGAAAATCAGTGTTTTTGCTTTTAAGCAAAAAATTTCACTGAGCCATGGCCTTTTTGTCGTGCTGCAGCACACACAAATTTACCTACACTATTTAATTGTACCTACTTATGTTTAAAATGTAAATTGTATGTGTGTCTGTAGTACCAAATAAATTTTTATCTATCTATCTATCTATCTATCTAGGCCGAAACCCTCCAAGGGTTTCGGCCTGTGGTGGTGACACTAACTACTTTCCCGGTTTCCTGCGGTCTTTGTGGTCGTTTTGTATCGGTATATTTACAACCACCCATAGTGACAGATACTTATAATATTTTATAACACCCAGACACAGAACAAACACTTGTGTTCATCACACACATAATTATTTATAACTAATTATAAATAGCTATGTATATTTGTCAAGCAAATATTGCATCCAATTCAGCCTATTTTATTTTGTTGTAGTTAATGTTAGATATTGCGTCATTGAATTCTATCATTCTATCTACAGATAATACACATAGACAATATTGTACTGTAGGTGCATGTTTTAAGTTATAATTGATCTGATTATTAACTCCTATACTACTCCCGCTAACTAATTTACCCCCGCGGTGACCAGCCGGGGTGTTGTAGAGGAGCCGTCGTATTTTTTTTGTTTATTATTTTCGTTTGTAGTACACAGTATCGCATACATTTATATATAGCACTGTTATTGTATGTTGCATAAAGGTATTAAATTTAACGTTTAAGCACTTGTTATTCATTTAGAAAAGTTTTAAGAAAATTATTTACGGAATTTTAATATCAACAATAGGACATCGATGATAACGTGGTTTCAACAAGACAATGGTTCTACTGCGTGAATAGGCGCAATTGGAGAACGTTAGACTTTTTATTTCTCTCTTTATTTCTTCACGACACATTCATAAACATAGTTTTAAGAAGTTGTTATTTGGTTCTTTTTGAAATTGTTTTATTGTATAGATTTTTCTGAAATAAACAAATTATTATTATTATTATTATTATTATCATCATTGATAAGATTGAGAAGCAATTACGACAAGATGTTTTAGAAAAATGGATTTATAGTTATGGTTAATGGTTCTTAGGTTCTACAACATTCCAGGTTCTTCATATTGTTTTTTTGAAAAAGTACTTAACATGATTCATAAAATAATAAATGTACCAGTGAGTATGAAAAATGATATGCTTTAAATGTAATTAACGAGATAAAAACAATATTTATACTAGAAAATAAACCTAAAAATATTTTTGCAGAACATGGATTCAAAACCGAAAGAAGCCACTGAAGGCAAGTTATCGGGTGAAGAAATCGTCATAAGTGGTATATCTGGGCGTTTTCCTTTAGCAGAAAACACACTCAAGCTTATTGATAATCTTTATAATAAGGTTCGTAATTTTCAAAAAATAATGACAAATTTATTGTCGTGCAATACGTTTGAAATCGTTGGCTTTCCCGACTTCATCTTTATTAAGTTTTTGTTTCACTGTGTGGCATTCACTATAAAGAAAACACAAGTGAAAAAAGAAAGTGTAAACATAATGTAGATTAAGTTGGTAAAGCCAACGATGTTAAACGTCAATTATAATTTTCATGGTAACGACAATTATGGTGATTCTGTTGTATTGAAATTTATGTCAGAACGTCACATAAAAACTAAATTTCTTAATTGGCTAACACCAAAGTCCAAATAAATTAAGTAACATTTTTAAATTACAATTTTAAAATAAGGTAAATTCTACCTTATTCGAAGCTAAGTTGACTGATTCACTGACTCATTGACATCATTGTTGTTCCAGTTTTTGATGAGTTGGAGGGTTGTTATATTCTAAGTTTAACTATCTAAGAGTAGAAGAAAAATCCGATAATTCTACTTTTCAAAGGCATTTATAATCTATATAATAAAAATCAATTGCTATTAGTTAGTCTCGCTAAAACTCGAGAACGGCTGGACTGATATGGCTGATTTTGGTTTTGAATTATTTAGGGAAGTCCAGGAAAGGTTTAAAAGGTGAAGTAAAAAGTGAGTAAATAAGAAAAAAAATATATTGATTGATTTATTATATTGGTGGTACGAAGTTTGCCGGGTCAGCTAGTTATTCATAAAAAAAGAGGTAGTTTTTTCATATTAGTATGAAAAAAACTACCACTTTTTTATGAACTAAAAAACTGTATAATGCCACTAATTGTTTTTGTTTTATTATTGAGATTAAACAACAGCGTTACAAATAATATAAAAGAAATAAGGCCAAATAAGTTTTACACAAATAGTTAACAATTTAGAAAACGGATACAATTGTGATAGGTATTACTGATGAATTTTAAGAAAACATACACTAAGTAAACTAATCAAATGTAAATATACTCACACTCAGTAAGTACATATATCAATATTTACATTATACTCACTACATTAGAGGATATTTTAATAAAAATAAATTGGTTATAATTTTTAAATGTTATATATTGAGAAAATTATTAACAACAAAATAGATCTATTTTTAAATTTAATAGAGCAAAATTACTTGTATATATTTGTTTGGGTAACAAAATTAATATAAATTTTTGATTGTGTTCAGACTAAACTGCTCCGAGAATATCAATTTTGATATTGTTTATTGATTTTATACAGAATAAAATCAAGCATTACAAAAGTAAAATTAAAATTCATAAATATGGTTAAAAGAAGCAGCATGCTATGCTGAGCAGAATATTCTGTTACATATCCACATGTAAGTAAAATAACATATGTAGAATAAGAGCGTTTAAGAGTTATGTAAAAGAACTACAATTTCTCTAATTATTTAAAGCAAATAAAAAAATGCAAATATATATTTCATACAAAACGTTTTCATAATACCACTGATTTATTTAATACTTTACCTAATTGTTTGCCTTTATATTAGGGCTTTGGGGGCAGTGATTGCTTTAATCCTTATGCATAAAGCATAAGCTTCTGACACCTCCAGACAATGTCGATAATGCCACATTTCCAAATCTATAATCCTTAGTTCGCTATTTCAAAAATATATAATTTTATTAATATTCTATTGATTTTCCCAAAATTTCCTGCCATTAAAAACTTTATTTAAAAATGTTACTGTATTTCTACTTTGCTGCAAAATAAGATTGTTCGTATTTTGCAAATCTATAGATAGACCAACGGAACAACAGAACTAAAACCATCCCCTTAATTTTAATTTACAAAAAAAACATTAAAAAAAATAGTTTTGCTTAGCTCCAACAGCCTATGTCGCAGTCAAATCCGTAATTTCAAAATATTATGATTATTCTGAAACTCTGAAATCTGAAACTTCTAACAAGTATTAGTTTATATCATTAAACAATATAATACACTTATATTTCAATTGTACATGAATATGGCTAAAAAGTCATGCTATATTGGTTTAAATAAAATTATTGTTACGCAATCAAAGTTAGTCACTAGCTAAAATAGCCGATAAAAATACAGATTATGACAAAATAATGCCCAAATACTGTAACGTCACCTTTTTTTGCTATTTACTTGTAGATGACATTTTCAGCACTCTCCTCATACAATTGATATATTGAAGCATATCCTATATCCTTATTTATGATAACTTAATTAGTTGGAATTTTCAGGGTAACATTTTTAAAGATTAACTTGAAATATTTTCATAATCATTGCCATTTAAAAAATGGCTTCTTTACAAAAAACAATATATTGATAAACTTTATGCACTATACTCTAAATATGTTAAACCAGTTAAGTAATTATTCATAGTAGAAACAACAATTTAGAACAATCTACAAATTTCACTAAATGCTATTTTTCTTTATTTCTGGTCAGACATTTATACTAAGACTAATCACACAAATTTTCGTTATTAATAAAAAATGCTGTAAAACTGGATGATACATAATTAATTTAAGGCATTCAGCATTCATTCAAAGTCTCGTAAACATCTTACAAGAAATTATAAAATGGGGCATAGAATCTCGGTATTAAATTTTTGTTAAGTAAATCCATCTAATAATCATTTTTTTGCTCCGATATAACCTGTTTAGTAGCATATGCTTTCTTGCTATCTAGTTCAACCATTCTTTTCTTTTTTATAATATCTGCCTTTCTAAATTCTTTTTCGGCATAAGATGTCTTGAAGTACCAATTGCGAAAGCTGTTCTTCTCTAGCTTTATAACTTTAATATTTGCTATCATTACAGAGTTTCCTTTTTTATTCTTAGTAAAATTTACTTACATTTGACTAAAAGCATTTATTGAATCGTAAAAATCTTCTGTGCGTTTTCATTTACATGAAATGGTTCGGAATTCTTTTTATTTTATTATTGCATTAGCAAAACCTTCTGACGATTAGTTCTACGGACCACCTTTGAGCAGCTTTTTTACCTGTCTTTATATCAATGAATGTGCATCCCCTTCTTTTTGTGTGTGGCCTTTAATGAGGTAATTGTGTGTGATCGTTTGGATGTAAGGTAACTTCTGTAGTGCAAACAAATATATTGCAACCATCGCTTTGTTTTTCTGTTAGCCCGGACAATTGTCTGAATAAAAAATAACGTTATTTTAATTTTCAGGATTTACACTTCTGTTAGCATTTGATTCATCCCATACTACTTTCTACTTTGTTTGATTTCAGGTCGCAAATTGTAAAATTTTATACATTTAACTTGCTAATATATTAAAATACAGAAACATCCCCTTTAAGACATTGGAAAACGGCTTGAAGATCGTTAACAGCTACCACAACATTTTCGTTTGTTTTATTTTTGGTCTTTTCCATGCAACATAAATATTTTTCTTTTAAATGTTACTTGTGTTCATCATTTACTTATTCATTATTATCGAGATTTTGAAAGCTACGCACAGATCACATAAATTTGTTTATTGTTTGAAGAAAAAAATGTAATATTCTATTCTAAAATAAAACATAGTTCTCAAAACGAAGATTTTTCTCTCTTTGGTTTTCCACATAATCATTGTGAACTATGCTTTTGCTTACATTAATAAAATTGCTTGTATTTTTTTTTTTGTAATGGTATTCAATCTTTGGAATAAATTCGATGTGTCTCATTATATATACCGTTTTTATAGCTTCATCAACCTGCTTATTAAAATTCAAAATTCAAAATTCAAAATAACTTTATTCATTACAATCACAAGGACCACTTTGAATCGTCTTCTTACATGCTAGTGAATCTAGGTGCCGGGTTCTCCTAACCCCAGTTCAAGAAGAATCCGGCAAGAAACTTTTTTCAAGGATCATACAAAACACTTTTTTGTATGATCCTTGACAATTTTGTTACGGATGCCGAGTCGAGTTGGAGCTGATTCATCCCAAGCTTTTTTGTCTTCTAAATAATCAGATACTTTTAATATGCTTTAATAGACAGTTTATGTTTAATAACGTTTTTAAATTTGCCAATCGACAAATCTAACACGTCGCTTGGGACCTTGTTATAGAAGCGTACACATTGCCCTATAAAAGACTTATTAACTTTAGCAAGGCTAACAGTGGGAACAGCGAGTTTCTCTTTATTTCTAGTGTTAATACTATGATTATTGCAATATTTTGTGAATAAATGAACATTTTGGTGCACATACATTAAATTTTCGTATATATACTGACAAGGCACTGTCATAATATTAATTTCCTTAAACTTATTTCTAAGTGATTCTCTGGGGCCCATGTTATAAATTGCACGAAAAGCCCTGTTCTGCAACACAAATATGGTGTTAATATTAGCAGCACTCCCCCACAACAGAATACCATACGACATAATGCTATGAAAGTAGCTGAAGTAAACGAGTCTAGCGGTATCTACGTCGGTAAAATGACGGATCTTTTTACCAGCGTATGCCGCAGAGCTGAGTCTCTTCCACAATTTATCTATGTGCGGGCCCCATTGCAGCTTATTATCTAAAGTAATGCCTAAGAACACTGTGGTGTTGACGATATCTACCTTTTCGTTTTTAATTTTTACATTAGCATTCACCTGTTTTTTTTCGTTTTTTTCTCGTTAAGTAATAAGTTGTTTACATTAAACCATGTTACAACTTTGGAGATTGCATTGTTTACATCGTCAAGATTAGTAAGTCGTTGCTTTAATTTAAATAAAAGTGACGTGTCATCAGCAAACAGTACAATCTCGTGATCATCCTTTACAAGTTTAGGTAGATCATTTATATAAACTAAAAACAGGAATGGCTCGAGTATTGATCCATGTGGTACACCCATTTTTACCATTGAACCTGGAGAACGTTTTCCATTTACATCTACTCGTTGTGTTCGGTCACTTAAGTAGGATGTAAGAAGCTTAAGTGAAACTACCTTAACACCATAGTGATGTAGTTTGCTGATTAGAGTTTCATGATGAACGCAATCAAAAGCTTTCGACAGATCACAAAAAGTACCTAAGGCATCGCGTGATTCCTCCCAGATATCATAAATATGTGATATTAACTCAACACCGGCTTCAGTCGTTGAGCGTCCCTTTGTAAATCCGAATTGCTTACTGTAAAGTTAATTGTTGGTATTAAAATGACGTTGCAATTGGTTTAGCATAAGTTTTTCAAATATTTTACTAAATGTAGGAAGTACTGATATAGGTCTAAAGTTACTAGGATCGGAATGACTACCTGGTTTGAATAGAGGTATGATCTTGCTATGTTTCATTAAATCAGGAAATACTCCACTGTCAATACATTGATTAAATATGAAAGCTAGATCTGGTGCAATAATGTCAATTAGTGGTTTTTTAACACTGACAGAAATGCCATAGAGATCAGTGGTCTTTTTTACATTAATCATTTTGAATGCCTTGATAATATCGTTATTGTCCACATGTTGGAATTTAAAATTGTGTGACACATTCAGGTAAACTATCTTTTAACAATGATTCTGCTATTACATGAGAAGAGTTTATAGACTTTGTAGTGGAGACTGGAATATCAGTAAAAAAAATTCAAATGCCTTTGCTACATCTATATCTTGCTTAATGATATTATTGTTGATATTTAAATTTATTACACTTTTATGAGTTTCGGATTTTCCAGTCTCACTATTAATTATTTTCCAAGTTGCTTTTATTTTATCTTGACTGTTTTTAATTTTGGAACTTAAATACTGAGATTTAGCAGAGCGACAAACATTTTTAATGATTTTTGAGTATTTTTTTACTTATTCTTTAAACTCTTCACTAAAGTTATACCGTTTTTCACTCTACAATTCATACAAGGTATGCCTACTCTTATGAATACCTGCTGTTGCCCACTCACAAAATGTTGAACTGCCAGACTGCCATTGGTATCCAGGTTCAATCTTACTTTCTCTAAACGATCAGTGGTAACTGGTATATAAGTCATTTTTTTTGTACATCTTTATTATTCATTTTAGTTTCTATTTGAACTAGTTGACTGAGATGGTCAGAGTGAATATTACTAATTATATTTTTGCTTATTATGTTTACATTGGTAAAGATATTATCTATGCATTTGGCTGAAGTGGCAGTTATTCTAGTTGGCTCCATAAATGTAGGTTCAAGACCAAATGAATGAAATAAACTAGTTATTCTGGTACTTAATGAATATTTCTCAAGCAAATTTATATTAAAATCACCGCATACAACAATTTCTTTATTTGATTTTGTAATGGACTTGTGCAAAACGTCCTCCATAATTTTCTCAAAAATATCAAATGAGGCGGTTGGTGGGCTATAAGTGCTTATAACAAGGAACCGCTCCAACTCTATGCAGGCTATCTCAATGTGTCTTTTTACAGAGTGGGCGACAATGTCTTTGCGTTCTTTGAATTTTATTTGTTTATTTATAAATATTATTGATCCACCTCTTATAGAATGTACTCTGCAGAAAGAACTACCAACTTGGTGATTCTTGAAGTTGAACATGAGCTCATGACTTTTCAGCCAATGTTCTGTTAAGCAGATTATGTCAATATTGTTTGAGTTCAAGTCTGTACAAGTATGTACAAGTCTAAATCTAATTCTTTGTTACAAATTCCTTGAATATTTTTATGCACCAAGTTAGTAAACTTGAACTTATTTACAGTATTTATTTTACAGTTTTTAGTCTTTTTGTTTGATTGACTATTTTTATAACATATATTATTTGACTTGTCAGTGCTAGAGACTTCCTTTATTGTCTTTTTATCAAATTAAATTACTAGGAAAAAATTCCAGTGTCTGATTTGGAATGTCAAAATTATGCTCAATAGAAGCATTGTGTGTAGCCAAATTTTTGGCTGTAATACTAAAATAATAAGATAGCGAAACAGCTACCTGTCATTTGTAATAATTAAGAAGGTAGTATCTACCTTTTGTCAAATAATATTTTTTACTAACAATGTTTTTAAGTGTCAATAATATGGATTACATTATTATTATTGCATGACAATGTATGCAAAGTCTGATTTAATTATACCTATGGTCATTTTCTGCTTGTGGCAAGCTGTCGCTCTAGGGAAATGTAAACATTACAATTTTGTTTACTTGCAATGAACAAAGTGTTTCAAAATATTTTATTAATTCAGCTTTGTTTACATTACCCCTATTTCCAAGCCAAAATACTAAATTAGAGTTGTGCTTAAAATTATACTAAGTTATTGATTGCATTATGTCATGCAGGTCACAGTTTGGTAAGCAATTATTTAGTACAGTATGTCCCATGCTAGTGTTGAATAATAATTGGCCCATATTTTTTCCAATTTCATCACAGATTAAATTATAGATTATAATTGGGCTTGCCGAGTTTGTCATCAGCTAACAGACAATTAGCAAATTGGTCTTGTTTCTCCAAAACAGAATGAATTCTTAGATCATTAATACCCAGCGTGATCGTATAGAAGATTTAGAACATCTTTTGTTATGCAATTTAAAATAAATCGCCTTAGTCTTCTGGCGAGGTTTTCTCGTATCACCTTCAAGGACATTTCGGTATTTCGGTGTTATGATCGCCGAACTTCGAGAAATATAACCCCATTGTTTATTTATAGTTTTTTATTGCAGTCTTTTTATAAAGACTTTCTAGCTTCTTCAGTTAAATTAGAGCTACATTTTAACCGACATTTGTCTCCACATGGCCCACCCATTTATTGATTCATTTGTTTTCTCACTAGCTATTCAATAAGCTTGTCATGTATTTCTTAATCTTTTGGTGACATTTTTCTTTCAATTTTGTTCATCCCGTTTACGTTTATTCCTACTCCTACCGAATGACTTTAAGGTGAAGCAGTTATGTTTATATTTTCTCTCGGAGTACATTCACTACATTTTCGGCTATATGAAGAGGTGCATTTTGTGTAATATTTATCTGCAAATTGAATTTAAGCACTGAGGGTGGAATTAAGTTCTCAGAAATATAATTATCCGCATAAATAAAAAAGGATCTTTACAAAATGCATCGGAAAATTAATATATCATAATATAATTTAATAATAATTCCAGACATTTCACACAACATCAACTGGCCACAAAGTAAGCAGAGCTTGTGTTATGTGGTACCCACATGACTAATTTACTACTTATATACTTTTTTTTTGTAAATACATACATATTATACATAGATATACCCAGACCTAAAAACAAATACTTGCAGATCATATAAACATTTATCCCGCGGCATGAATCGAACCCGCAACCTTTTGCGTCTTAGCCGGGCCTAGGCCCACTGCGTCACAGAGATCGTCGAATAAGACCACGAACTTAAAGATTTGCTGGAATATTGTTCATGATCAGATGAACAATGATTTGGTATTTCGAGCTCTTAGTCAGTGGTACCTGGATGTCTTTTTCACAGCCTAGAATGTAAAGAACAGTATTCATAGTTTAATACTACTCTACTTAAGTACAAAGTATGCTAAAAAGGTCCATACTGCTTTCTTTCGTTTTGCTATTGGTTTGATCTATCAGGACGATTTTTTTTTTTGCTTGTTGATACACTATTAGAACCAACTCTCTGCAAACGATCAAAGAAAGACGTCAAAACAGGTCAAATAAGATGTTATCTTAAACGTTTTAATCTTTTCATGTTGAACGTTTTAATCATAGATGAGGTAAGAACATTAAAAACTAACCTGTTTTTAGTTAACCTGTTAATTTCAAGAAAAGTTACATTTTTGAACATAACTTTTAGCATAACAGACATAACGTTTTGTTCATTATAAATATCGTCATAATACGTAAAAATGTTATAAGAGTCATTGCTTTTCTCAGTAATATTGGCTTATATCATGATACATATCGAAAAACAAATACTTCTGTGCTGCAACGACACAGCACAGCAGAAATTACGTTTTTAATGAGAACCTAGTTGTAGGTAAACCTAAAAATCGAGGTATAAAAATCTGGTATAATATAACTAATTGTTCATACTTTTCAGGTTGATATGATAGAAAAATATGAGTATTCTAACACTAAGCACCCGGAACTGTCACAGTACTGTGGAAAAATTAAAAACTTCGATAAGTTAGATAACCTTTTTTTTCGGCTTACTAATTCGGAAGCCGCTTTTTTTGACCCTATTGGGAAAATAACTATGGAACAAGCGTACAGTGCTATTTTTGATGCAGGTAAGTTCCCTTGAAATTTGAAACTTGAAAACTTTTGGGTCCAGCTCGCAATTATAGTTATATCATGTTCAAACGAAATGGTGATCGCGCGGTGCTCAACTGAAACACGATAGGATGTAACAACTACACAAATGATTGCACGAGCTGCACATAAATTAACATTACTTATATTTACATATCCTTTGCAGGTATCAATCCAGAAACTCTAAAAGGTACAAAATTGGGCGTATTTATAGGAACGTCGCAATCTGATTCAGCAACAATACAAATGTACAGAGTTTTCACATCTAATGGATTTACTATATCAGGGTATGTAATCAACATTTATATTGACAAAACGCGTGTGTCCACGCTCAGTGGAAGCATCCGAATTCAGTAAGGGTAATAAGTCTTTAGATCCCAAATCATTTCATGTTTTATTATTATTATTATAAGCCCACACTGTCACACAAATGGGCAAAGGCCTCTCCCTATTCTTTCCATTCATCCCTCTCCCGCGGTAAGATTGTCCAGTCGGCGCGGAATTTGGAAACTCATCCCTCTACCTGGTTTGCGGTCTGCCGCGACGTCATGGTACCATATCAGGGCACCACTCCGTGGTCAGTTTGGCCCACTGGTCTCCCAACATGCGGCAGACATGACCAGTTCAGTCCTATTTGAGCTTGGCGGCTTTTGTCGCTAGATCTGCGATGCTAAGTTCTTGAAGCATCGTTTGAAGCTTTAAAGCCGAGGATGAAAATAGGACTATGTCGTCAGCGAAGCGGAGGTTTGTTAACCTTACTCCGCCAACAGCAATCCATCGTCCTTCCCATCCAGCCGCCAGCTTGCTGAACACCTCCTCGAGGGCACTGGTGAACAGTTTTGGGGAGAGGGGGTCGCCCTGTTTTACCCCATTTGTTATTGTGAAAGATGGTCCAGAAGATTTAACTTTATTGAGGCGGTACTATTATTATAAATTTTCTGTATTAAGTCTATGTAAGTAAATTCTATATGCTTATTTTTAAGAGCATCAAACACCGCAAAATGAGTCACACTGTTAAACGCCTTTGCGTAGTCCACAACTGCGAGATACAGTGGTATGTTGTTTTCGTTGGATTTTCTATAAGCTGATTGAGTGCTTGCAGGTGGTCCGTTGTGGATAGTTCTCAACGGAAACCAGCCTGTTCAGTCAGTTGTTCTAGGTCCAGTTGGCCAGAAATGCGTTGATCGATGATTTTAATGAAGGCTTTATATATATCTGATACGTTGCTAATTGGTCGGTATTTATTTATATCAGTTTTGTCTCCTCTTTTAATAATAATTTACTTTTAGTAAGGTAAGTAAGGATTTTTTAACGACTCTGAAACAGTCATAATCTAGTAAAAAACATAATAATAATAACCACTCTCTTCTTGTAAAGCCTTACAAGTCGTATTATTTTTTTGAATTTCTAATTTCTTTAAATATTTCTACGCGTATTGTATTGAAAACTAGATACCACCAAATAACGGTCTTGCCTGTAGGATGCCGCCCATACTTGCACGACCGCTGTTTAGGTCAGACACATTGGACACTATATCAAAAATGACCACGTTTAATATTATCAAACAAATAAATATATACAGATGGTATCGAAAATCTTTTAGAAAAACCTAATATTTTTAAGATATAAATTATTTTACCAAGTTCTATATAAATTTGCTTGCTAGTTGGAAATGTTTAGACCCGACCACTAGACATTTTCCTATCTGACTTTGGAAATTCTTCGCGCTTAGTCAATTTATTGTTAATTTTTATTCTTGGAATGGAAGGAATGAAAAAAAAGAAGGTTTATTTGCAACGAAACATTTAGAACCAGATTGATTGGATTGACTTGGAGTGATACGCATACATTATGAGACAGTTCAACACATAAAAAAGACAGATTAATAGGTGAGGTAGTTATTTGTGTAACTTGTGACTTCATTTTGTGACTTTAAAAAATAGATTGATTTCCCTTCTAGGAAAAACATTTGAGTGATAAACATAGATGTTTGTTCTCCCAGCAGCTCAAAGTAAAAAAGACGCGTTCTTAGCCACACAAAAGTCTATTTCAAAAACAATTAAATCAATTTAAACGAAATAATTCAAAACAATAAACTAAGCATAAATAAATGCATAAATGGGCACGATAGGAGATCTCAATGTAATCGCCAACGACGGAGGACGTTTTGTGCATGCATCCACACGCGTGAATCAAAGCTCCATCCACACATTCATAAAAGGTATCGGTATTTTTAAATGGCTGCGACCTATCTTCTCAACTGAGAAAATCAGTGGGTCTGATCAAGATTACATAATGGCTATGCTTTTGAAATGAAAAGCCGAGCAGGAATGTGTTCTATGCAAACTTCACAAATCCAAATCCAAACAAATCCAAACAATAGCTTTTACAGAAGCTCTTAAAGGCTGGAATACACGGTAACTTGTTCAGATAATTTACATCATATATCACAAAACCTTTCTGAGAAGGTTTCAATGGTTTCTGTTCTTCCACTTGGACCTGTGTACCCCAAGGCTCCTTGCTTGGATCCTCCTGTTCGGAACTCCTGTTTTATACTCTTTCTCTTTCGCGTACAATAATAATAATAATAATAACGTTTATTCAGTAATTATGTGTTTACAAACATACAACTAGGTAATCTTATTATTTTACACTATTCTATTCTAAACATTTTAGGTTGTGGTAAGTTTATAATATTCGTAGCAGTTAGATAAAGTCAAGTGACTATTCTCCGTACTAGTTTGCACTGTATGACGGCAAATTAGTCGTTGCTCTTCCATGGCGGCGTAGGGCTATTACTTATTAAAAAACTAATGTGAGTTTTAAAATAATACAGACTAAACTGAACTAAATATTACATTATTAACAATACGCCGACGATATGGAAGTTTTTAAGCATATCAATTGCAAGATTTAACTCAGTTTGGACAATAATGCTTACATAACAAGTTAAACACTTAGAGACGTTGAGATCAAACTTGTTTTGTTCATCATAACATTGATCCGCAAGCTAAAAACTTAAGGAAGTGGACGAAATACGGGACCTGGGTATATTAAAGGATTCTAAGCTATCTTTTGATAAATACATCAACAATGTTTCCACTAGAACAAATAAAGCACTAGGTTTTGTCAGGATAGTTAGCTCACAGTTCTCTTGCATAAATATTATACTGTGCCTATGTGCGTAGTAACCTCGAGTACTGTTCTCAGTTGTGGAACCCTCAGTATGATATTTATATAGTCCATCCAACGTCGATTTTTAAGATTTTTACAGTATAAGTGTGTGCATGATGTTGTCTACGCCGATATGTGTAGTAGACACCACATGTTTGCACTACAAGAGAGACGTAACATAGCTGATATTATCTTCCTTATTAAAATAGCGCAAACTAAAATCCACTCCACACAAATACTTGAAAATTTAAAATTATAAACCCAAACAGATCAGTTAGACTCACATGTCCCATAGCAGTGCCATTTAGATTAATAAATTATAGACAATCTGCACTTCATCAGAGCAGTAGCACTAGCATCTCATTAATTATGTAGCTGTGCGCAGGGCTGATTTCACGGCATTAAAAGTCTTCTCCAATTTTCTCTGGCGACAAAATCAAGACGTCTAACGAACAATGGTGAAGAGTTGAATCGATGGGCTGAACATTTTAGTGGGGTATTTAATGCAGCTAGTCACGGCGTAGATCTAATCCATATTAATTCCTTTTAGGCTCTGCCAACATATACGGAGCCTGAAGATCCACCTCTAGTCTTTTGACGAATTATTTAGAGATATAAATCTACTAAAGCTAGTCTTGCGCATATGGGAGTCTGAAATAGTACCTCAAGACAAGAAAGATGCCTCTATCTGCAAGTTTTTAAGAGCAAAGGTGATACTATAGGTTGTGGGTCATATAAAGGTATTGTTTTGCTCTGTGCTGCTGGTAAAGTCTTGGCCCACATTATGAATCATCGGCTAAGAAAGTTGGCTGAACGAATCCTGCTTGAAAGTCAGTGTGGCTTTTGGCCAAGCAGGGGTACGGTCGATGCAAACTTTGTCGTAAAACAATTACAAGAAAAAAGTCTTGAACAACATCGTCCATTATGTATGTTTTTTGTAGACCTAGAGAAGGTGTTCGACCGTGTACCAAGATCTACTCTATGGATCGTTCTTGAAAGAGGTGAATGTCCTGAGAAGTTTATAAGTGTTGTGCGTCAATTTCACGATGGAATGATGGCTCGGGTACAAGACAATAGCGACCTTTCAGATATGTTTCCAGTGACGAGCTCCGTCAAACTAGGCTGTGTGATGGCTCCAACTATCTTCACTGTCTATTTTGCTGCTATACTAAGAGACTTTTATAGTAGCTGCACTAGACAAATTCGACTTGATGTGAGAACTGGCGGTAGTGTCTTTGATTTGTCACCTTATCAATCTAAACGCATGATACATGACCTCACTATCTATAGATATAATAGACCATAGATGCTCTCTACGCAGATGACGTCTGCTTGATGGCTGACGATATTTGTAATCTGCAACAACTTCTGGACCACCTAGATGAATCGGGTAAAAAGTTTGGTTTGGTCATTAGCGTCTCCGGAACTCAAGTGCTTAAACAACCAGCACGCGGTGTGCAGTGGTGCCACACTGCAAACACCACGCTGATATCTCTAGGTGGTAAAGGTCTCGAAGAAGTGTCATCATTTTGGTATATAGGCAGTTACATTCGTAATGATAAACGTCTGGAAACTGAAATCTCCCGAATTGCAAAAGCAGCTGCTTCTTTTGGTCAACTTCGAACACGAGTTTGGAATTCGCATGACTTACTATTGCACATCAAAATCTCTGTGTACGAAGCCATCATCCTTGTCATTCTGCTTTATGCCACGAAAACATGGTGTCTGTACTGTGTCTACAAAGGCGACATTAGACGTCTCGACACCTTCCTCATAAGATGTCAACGCAAAATCATTTTCATGCAGTGGCATGACTGAGTACCAAACTCTGAAATTTTAAGACGTACCCAGCTGAGCTGGCTGACTGATCTTTGCTGATAAAGGGCCAATTGAGGTAGTTTGGTCCCCTAGTGCGCATGGACGACTCTAGGTTGCCTAAATCTGTATTTTATTCACAGCTACATGAGGGAAAACGCAGACCTATGGGTCAGTTCCTTCGCTATAGGGATGTATTAAAGCGTCATCTCACAGCTTGCGATATTTCAACAGATGATTGGAAGGAGCTTGCACAACGTGACAAAGACGAAACTTGAGACGAAAGTGACGCAACTCATTAACAAGGCCGTTTCAATTTTTGAAAATAATCGTATACAAGATCTCAATAACAAGTACCTTCCTTTGCAAGTCATTATTGCTCTCATGTCGGGAGCTAATAAGGATCGTCGTTGATGGATACGTCAAGGAGGACATCATCATAACTTATGACCCATCAATTATGGATGATGAATAAATAAATAATCCCGGACGTTTCACACAGCATCATCGGGTTGCTCAGCTGCTTGAATGTAGAAGTTGGTCTCTCTATTTGATTCTAACCGCTTCAAGTCATACACAAGTACGGCGGGTCGCTACCTGATATCGGCCTGTATCGGCCTCTCTCGCCCACATACCGGAGAATACTCTCCGCGGTACCTAGTGGTCGGGTCTAATTGAGACACATAAATTGACACGGCAGGCTTTACCATCTGCAGAGTGAGCCCAGCAGATAGCGGAGCGGTACCTCACCGATTTCGGGACGATTTCGGTCGACGTTCTTTCCACTATAGTGCAGCCTTCATCGTCGACCTTATACAAGCCACCGCTGGGGCTTCATCAACCAGCTGAAGCTGGCGGGACATCTGCGCGTAACTCTCCTTCTACTGGCGAGCTGACGGCGCGACTTACATTGCGCAATGCAACGATTTTAAGCTTCAACTTGGAAATAGTTTGCTCCGAAAATTGAAGTTGCGCCTGGATGCTAGTGACATCTGCTTTCAGCTACGTTATCTGCTTAAGGACACACATGACGTCTACGTGGTCCCAGGTCAGTGGAAGAAGAGTGGTGAGGTCTTGCCAACAAATGTCGGGACGTCATCGGGATCGGTCTCCAGCAACACCTGGAATATACCCTCATGCCACGCCTTTCCCTTTGTAATCAGACGGATGGTGGTCTCTGCTGTGTTGTAGTGTACTTTTTTTGCATGTGCGATCTGAGATTCAATGTAGCTGGATGTCAGGATCTGGGTCAGACTGACCTGACCCATAACATCCAGCTTGCATTGTATAAAGACAAGAACAGTGTCAATCACAATAGTGTCTGATCTTTTTGAACTAGCCATTTTATGTTGCGTCGACTCACTAACCTAGGTCAACAATCTAATTCAACAATGAAGACACTATGAAGCTATAATAGGTTTAAAGTACAAAGCAAGGTATTTTGTGGATAGAAGGCCGCCGGTCTTTGCTTGTTTTTTCGATCTTTCGCGAGCCTTCGACACAGTATGTTACAATATACTGTGGCGAAAGCTTCGTGAAACCACCCTGCCCAAAGAAATATGTTCTGTATTTGAGTACTGGTATAGTAACCAGATAAACCATGTTAAACGGTCAGGGACGCTATCTAACGCCTATGGTCTTCAGTGTGGAGTAAGACAGGGGGGGGTGTCTTCTCCACACCTCTTTAATTTCAGCAGACAACCTATTGGATGCTATGTAGACGGTACTTGTATGAACAATATTTGTTATGCGGATATGGTGCTGCTGGCACCATCTATCAGTGCACTTCGAAAACTACTTTCGCTGTGCGAAACTTATGCTAATAGACATCGCCTGCAATATAATGTTAAAAAAGTAAATACATGGTTTTTGAAACTAAGGGAAAACACACTAAAAGTGTACAACCCGTGTTACTTAATGGAGTTCCCTTGGAACGGGTCAGACACTTAAAATATCTTGGCTACATTGTTACCGAAAGCTTGAATGATAGGTTGGATATGGAAAGGAAGCGAAGGGCGTTGACCGTAAGAGCTAATATGTTGGTTCGTAGGTTTGCTTCTCAAATGAAATTCTCAAAGGCTAAAATTACACTGTTCATAACAATCATATTGTCAAACATTCTACACGAGCAGCCTGTGGTCCACATATACCCAAAAAGCGTTCAAAACCCTTCGTGTCCAATATAATAATGCATTTAGGATATTGTTGGGGCTTCCGCGATTCTGTAGCGCGTCCGGTATGTTAGTATAGGCATGCACGCGCTGACGGCTTCCATGCCTGCATGCGCAAAAAAGTCACGTCTGTGTTACAGAGAATACACGGGCACACTAAATACTATAGTTGATAAGTAGGATAGTCCTTTTTTCGGGCAATGTAGTTGAGTTATGATGACACAGGAAACTATTCCGTTATTGCTCTATCACAGTGTGAGTGGCCTTGCCTTATTCCCACTTCTATTAAATTTTTCATGATGTCAACCTTATATTAAAATTTTACTAACACCTAAGGTAAGTTTACTAACACTTTATGGACCTTAGTTATCGGAAATAAATGAATTAATTATTATTATTAAAATAATACTTTACTTTATGATTTACTTATGCCGTTACTCTTAAGAGACTATATTAGTTTTTTTCTTTATAGAAATTCGTGAATACCTAATATTTTATTCTATGAATAATCATATTTACTTTTTTAAGAAGTATATATTTTGTACAAAACTGTTTCAGCGCTAGCAAAACAATGATAGCAAACCGTATTTCATATTGGATTGATGGCAGTGGTCCATCCTACAGCCTGGACTATAGTTGCGCTAGCTCAATAGCATGTTTGCAGATAGCTTTCGAACGAATTAAAGCGGGAGACTGTGACTCTGCTATTGTTGGTGGTTGCAATTTTTTTCATAACCCTGGATTATCTGTGAACATGAGAAGGTAAGCAACTTATTATGAGCTATAGATATCTTTGTAAGGCCTTGAAATGTTTAAAAAGTGTATTAAATAATATACCATACTTGAAGCACTGGTGGTATGGAAACTTACACAACGATACTACTGTAGTAGTAGTATCGTTGTGTAAGTTCCCATACGAATTAAGTGATTTTTTTTTTTGAAAATTCCATACGAATGGGGCACATTGAAAAACATCGTGGTGTAGGTAGGTATACCTATCGACTACCTACCTATTAACAGCAGTAGCTGAATTTGCACCCATTGACCTTAGTAAGCCTAGCGTTTAAAGATGTTTAAAATATTTACTAATTTTGTACCTAGATAGGCACAAAATTAGACAAGACAATAAACGAGTTTTTGACTTGCAAACATGGTTTTTAAATAAACTTATTATAAAATTTTGGTTTCTGTAACACCCCCTCCACCTACTACTACTTCTCGATGCACCTAACCTTTTTTTCGCCTTCTCTACTAATTAAAAGTACCTAATTAACCCCAAATAACTAAATGCTATTTATTATATAATATAATTTAAATCCCTAAACAAATTTTGATCTATTATTAATTTGGCCAATGATTCGTCTAGTGTTTTTGAATATAATCCTACGTTGTGTTTCGAATAAAGTAACTCTGATTCTGAGAATTATGTTGAGATATGTATTTATAATAGTATAAACTTTATTATTATATGTAATCATCCTCTATAATGAAGAATATCTTTGATTTGCCTACACTGTGGTTCAATAATTAATTTTATAATAATATTAATTATTGTCCTTTAGTGATATTATAAACTGCATAAAGTAAATATGTATAATATCCAATATAGTATTACTGTGAAACCTTATTATAACGGTTTAAGTTATTTAAATAGTTTAATACGATATTAGTTCTTGTCATGAGTTGTTACTTTGTATAATATCAAGCTTCGCACGCGTGATATCTACACAAACAGCAGCCTATATCATTCCCCAGAGTCGATCTATCTTTTTATCAAAATCTATCAAAATCAGTTCAGCCGCGAAACGTAACAGACAGACAGACATAGTCACTTTCTTGATAATATAATATGGATAATAATTTCGGTAGTTTCAGTAGTTAAGCAAAGTAATCATTTTTGTTTTATATTAATACTTCCTAATAGCGGCTTATGTAATTTTTGTCCTACATTGATATATTTTATTGCGGCTTAGATCACCAGCTCCTCCTCGCTAGCGATAGTAGGTTTCTTTCCATGTGACCTGGACAGCCTTCCTCCGCTATGGACAATTTCATGTCCCAAGGGAACTCTAATTTTAATTTTGACAACAAACAAAACAGTTACTTCAGTAATTAGGATGTCTGTCATAGTTCAGCAAAGGGGTATCAGAGGGCTTAATCTTTTATCAAATCGTCCAATGTAGTAGGTCGGTCCAACACATTCAAGGGCATTTACTTTACTTTAGTCCGCAAGCAACTCACATACCATCCATCCACTGGTTAACCTTCTAGTATCGCATCTTAGAATGCAACTGGATACATAGCTGAAGCATCTACCTGCACCGTGGATCACAAAGGAACTGCAATTAGCTATGCAAAAAAAACTTATAGCCAAAATCTAAATACAAGAAACGGCCATCTGTAGCTAATAAAGAGAAGTATATAGAGCGTCGGAATCTCTGTAATAGAGTGTGTAGAGACGCACAACGCCGGTATATTCACGAATCCATTGAAAATCAAGATCCTGCCAAAGTTTGGAAGTTTCTTAAGTCATTAGGAATTGGAAAGTTTCGTCAAGACAATTCCCCAAAGGATTTAAACATTGATGCTCTAAATAAGCACTTTTCTTCTTCCACTTTATGTGATAGTAACACTAAAAGTTTAACCTTAAATAATCTTTCTAGTATTCCAATTCCTGACTATTCTAGTTTTGACTTTACTCAATTTTCCGAAAGTGATGTTAAGAAGAGCGTAACGACCATATCCTCGAATGCAATCGGAAGTGATAGTATAAGCCGGAACATGATTGTCCCAATTATTGATGAAGTCGTTCCTGTCATCCAACACATACTAAATGCATCCTTGACTACTGGCATATTTCCATCAGCGTGGAAAGAGGCCCAAATTACTCCCCTTCCTAAAAAAACAAATCCATCGTCCTTTAATGAATACCGCCCCATTTCCATTCTTCCTTTCCTCTCTAAAGTTTTAGAACGTTTACTTCATCAACAACTTAGTTCCTTTCTATCCAGAAATAATCTCTTAAATCCCTTCCAATCTGGTTTCCGTCCCGGCCACAGCACTGTGTCAGCCCTGGTGAAGATCACGGATGATATACGTCACGCTATGGATGACGGACAACTCACCGTTTTATCACTTCTTGATTTTAGTAGTGCCTTTAATAATGGAATTTTACGCTCTCTTAACATATCTCCTGAGGTAATTGAGTGGTTTCACAGTTACCTGTATGGTCGCCGGCAACGTATCCGCATAGATGATTCATACTCATCCTGGTGTGATATTAAAGCTGGTGTTCCTCAGGGCGGCGTTCTATCTCCACTTCTTTTTGCAATATTTATTAATAGTATCTCTCAACATATTTCTTCGTCCTATCACTTATATGCAGACGATCTCCAAATCTACACTCACGCACCTTTATCTATGTTACACGAGGCGGTGGATGCCACTAATGTTAACTTACGTTGCGTTTCTAACTGGAGCAAATCATATGGTCTCTCTATAAATCCAGATAAAACGCAAATTATTATAATAGGTAGCTCCAGAATGATATCCAAAATTGACTGGTTCCATCTCCCTCAGGTGATCTTCGAAGGCAAATGTATTCAACTGAGTGACTTGGTAAAAAACTTAGGCGTACACATAGACAAGCAACTTTCGTGGCGACCGCACTTGGCTGAAGTCAGTCGAAAAGTGTTTGCTGCTGGAGCTTCTCTCAGAAGGCTTCGAAATTTTCTCCCTACCGCTACTAAAATTGCGCTTGCACAATCCCTCCTTCTTCCAATCCTTGAGTATGCTGACGCCTGCTATCTCGACATCACTGAAGAGCAACTTTATAAGCTTGAGCGTCTCCAAAATTATTGTATACGATTCATATTTGGTTTACGCAAATATGATCACATTTCTGAATTTCGCAATAAACTCAAGTGGTTGCCAATCCGTTTTCGCCGAAATGCTCACATTCTCAATCTTCTCTATAATATTCTGTTCTCTTCTTCAACTCCCTTTTATCTCAAGGAACGGTTTGAATTTCTCCATCTCTCTAACCCTCGATCCTTACGCTCCTCAGAAACACATGAACTTAAAATTCCTGTTCACTCCTCTACCTTCTATGGAAAATCGTTTACAGTGCAGGCTGTCCGCTTATGGAACGCGTTGCCTGTAGATATTAGAAAGGCCAAGTCTCTCCCCATCTTCAAGAATATGGTCATGAAACACTATTTGTCGTACTGTTATACCTAATCATTTCTATATTGTTGATATCATAATATAAAACCTATTTTGGTGCTATGATTTTATGATTTTATATGTTTATTATGTATGTATTTATGTATTTATTTATATCAGTATTATATTTAGTTTATTTAAAGATTATGTAAGTAAGTATAGAATTATATTTGCCAAAACACCACACCAATATGCCCCTTCTCTGTTTATTGATAGTCCAATCCATCCGAAGGTTGCCTGGCAGAGATCGCTGTTAGCGATAAGGCCGCCCATTGTATTGCCTTTTATTGTAAAATTAGTGTCTGTGTATTTTTCTGTGTGGTATAACAATAAAGAGTTATCTATCTATCTATCTACATAGAAGAGCCCTGCCTAACTCCTATCCTACTTGGCGAAGTTTCCTAATCCTACAACATAAGAATCTTACCTTACTTGACCCTAATACAGATTATTATCTAATCCAATATGTTGTGAATTTATTTGTTAGATTCGTAGAGTAAAGAAGATTGATAATGTGTGATAGATATACCAATTATATGAATAGTTTATCTTTAATTTCATGAATAATATCAAATTTGCATAGCTTAATTCTGAACCTTGAGAGATATTTCTCTATACTATTACTAGGTAAAATAATTTTCGCTCAAAACGGGATATTTACCATGATATATGAGTTTTTCTGCTTCTCGATATTTCGGCACAGTTGCATGCGCCATGATCACGAGATAAACTGAAGTCTTTGCGGGTGGATGTTATTGGCAGACAAAACGGTCTACAACGGTGAATCAGCATGGAGATATCGATCCGTATGGGTCGGCTTCCTATAAACTATAGCTTCCTATAGCTTGTCGAGTGACAGAACACATCCGGGCGGTCAAAAATATGGACACACAAAAGTCGGCCATAGCTACACATCTATTAGAATCTTGCTCAAACCACTGGATCGAGTTACACAATCCACAGGTAATCTCAACTGAAAAACATTACATCCCAAGATTGGTACAAGAGGCAATAGAGATTACCAAACACAAGAATTTCAATCGAGAAGACGGTTTTCAATTGTCTGGAGCCTGGAACCCTGTGGTGAGGATGTGTGGAAATCGTAAAAGTGAGGTACCAGTTATGCGTCCAGATACCGTGAGTGTTGTGTGTCGTAATTGTGATCGAGTTGTTAGTGACAGTGAAACCGGTAGTAGGGGTAATGTTAGCAGTAAAAGACTGAGAAAGAGGGTAGACCGTTTTGTCTGCCAATAACATCCACCCGCAAAGACTTCAGTTTATCTCGTGATCATGGCGCATGCAACTGTGCCGAAATATCGAGAAGCAGAAAATCTCATATATCATGGTAAATATCCCGTTTTGAGTGAAAATTATGTGCAAAACCATGATAGTTTTAAAAGTTATATTACTAGGTAAAAGTCTGAATTAGATAAAATTATATCAACAGTAATATTCATACTGACTCTTCGTTGATAGCAGCTTTAGTCTTTCCACAGATTCAAGCAAGCTAGAAGGACTTTCGCCTCAAGAGTTTGATATAACTTATCTAATATGATTATTAATACATCAATAGAAAGACTTTTCCATAAGGTCTCCATTAAATATGTACCACAATGTACAAATAATAAACATTTGAATTTAAGATGTAGGAAATCGCTATTCCATTTCATAAGAATTTATAATTGCTTTCAACTAATCATTATTTATCTAGTGCAATGAATCTTTAGTAAATAATTGGTATTACTATCTCATTGGATGATTGAGTTAATAAGTTTCATAACTTTTAGTCAATAATAGTTTTCCCCATTGGTTCGCGCACCAATTTAGTATACAGGTAAACTACGTAGTTCTACGAGAACCATAAGTAGATTTATACTACTGTATAGGTATGGATAATAGTAATTCGACAACCTAGGCAAACTGGTCGAATTGTGTTGTGTACCTGATGTCCTACCTAACCTAATCTGGTGTGTGAATCAGCAATACTGGAAGCAAGCTTCGTACATTTAAATGTGTATGTTACTCATCATGTTGCAAAGATGAGCTACCTAGCTGCTAATTGGGGGACAGCGAGCTGTAAGCCTCGACTTTGTACCTACTCCTAGTACGTCTCTACAATCTACTTCCGACAGACCGAAGTCTTGAGATGTCATCCGTAGATTAAAGGCAATATAATGTGCAAGTATATAAATAAATAAAGATAGTCATGTCGATTGCTTCTGTTAAGTCCGGTTCTGCCTTCCTTACACAGAATACAACCAATCATAGGGAACCATTAAGCCGATCTTCAGGAGAGGTAAAATCTGGCTCCAGGCTCGTTCCGAGAGCTCCTGTGGGAACTCCTAACAGGATGGGACAGCCAGACTTGAGTATAACACCGCTAGGTTTCCATCTGACCCACAGACCATGCCGTGTAAGAGCTTCATACAACTACTTTGGTGAATCTTGTCTTTCTTCAAGAACTCGTAAACAAATTGCCGACTCACTGACCTGATAAACTATTACGTAACTCACACAATAAAACTATCACAGGAATAACGTAC
Source organism: Lampropteryx suffumata (assembly GCA_948098915.1). NCBI lineage: Eukaryota > Metazoa > Arthropoda > Insecta > Lepidoptera > Geometridae > Lampropteryx > Lampropteryx suffumata. The sequence goes on along the minus strand of OX402558.1, from coordinate 7,181,393 downwards.
GACAAGACATCATGTAATTGTAGGAAACGATGAGAGAAAATCTACCGAAAACGTTCAGCTCGAACAGCCTCACGCCCCCTCCTATTCATAATGCCAAAATCCGCCGTGATCTTTTATCTTTTTTCTCTTTCTTTCCATTTTCAAACTAATTCGAAATTTCGGGTCCATTTAAATTTACGTCCCAACCTCCGTTGTATAGCTAAATAACCTTTGTACTAAATCAAGCCCTTAATTAATTAAAATTTCAATTTATTCCTAACTTATGTAATTATTTCATGATTTATATATTATATAGTGAACATAAATAGATTTTTATTTATATATTCTAGTTTTATTATTGTTTTTATATAGCTATTTAATTGTTTACCCTTTCGAACTCAACCTCCTTAGAGATCTTCCCGTCCCAAATCATTCCATCAATAATAGATTAATAGAAGGATAGATTATTCTATCTTATAGAATCAAATTCTAATTAATCTTACTTATTTAAATCCAGTATAATTTATTATTATACTCTATGAGTCGTAAGATATTTCTAAACCATGGTCTGTAATCTTAGTTTTAATTACTTTTTGCTAGCTTTCACTCACGGCATTCAATTGCATACATCTGCCATAATCCGTCTATGGTATAGTCTGTCATGACAGATGCTTTGTTTATTTACATTGTAATGAATTACGCACTATTTTATTCAATAATTAAAGATCTGAGATAGAATTGCTGGTAAATTTGTTCTGATAAGGATGACCCATGTATGCCTACGTGATTTTAATAAGGTTTGTACCCAAACATACTGTAATAATTGTGAACCATAACGGAATGACCTTCTGTTCAGTTACAGCCGTCCCGATAGAAATGCTGGTAAATCTGTTTTGATAAGAATGATCCATGTATGCTAACGTGATATTAATAAGGTTTGTACCCAAGCATACTATAATAATTGTGAACCATAACGGAATGACCTTCTGTTCCGTTACATTTCTCAACAGGGCTGGGTTGCTTTGTCTCGATGGGAAAACGAAATGTTTTGATAAAAATGGAGATGGTTACGTTAGATCTGACACTATTAATTTGATGTTTTTGCAAAAAGCGAAAGACGCTAAGAGGTAAGTAATAATTTCACAATTTAGCCCTTATACCTTGATATGTCATGTTTTGTTTTGAAATTGTACGATTTTACTAAAATGATTATATAATGAGTATAGAGTAAACCTCTACAACTAATGTATAACTTGTAAACTGTACAAGTTGAACACACCTAAACAGTTGTATTCAGTACAAAAATACAAATACAAAATATTTATTTCTTAAAACTTAATATATAATACATTTCATGGGTGTTATTCAAACGACATCACCAGCATCAACATACTCACTTTTACTTACGGATTAGTAACAATAATATTTTGTTTTTGAGACAATTATTAGATCAGATGTAGGTAATAACAGAAGTGTTACAAAAATTATCTTAATGAGGTATAATTATTGCTACAGAATCTACACTCAAATTTATCATGTAAAGGGAGAATATTTTTCGAAGCCTGATTCAACGTTTTTACCGTCACGTAATTCTGAACAAATTGAAAAGTTTCTCAAAGCATTTTATTCTGAAATTGATGTGGCTCCGGAAGCAGTTGAATATTTGGAAGCTAACGCCACAGGTACTTAAGATAACAGCATATCATCAGTTTTAAACCGTAGCAGTCCACTGCTGTAATATAGTAGTGTACTGCTACGGCAGTTGGAATAAAATAGCCTTTAGATGAATTCGCCGAACTAATGATCTATTTGCTTAATAATACAGAACACTATCATTCACAAGAGCGTCGCATCACTATTAACCCTGCGCCATGAAAAGAACATTTGCTAACTTTATTGCATATTCAGGTATAGCGGAGGCGGATGAGAAGGAACTTGTGGCAATAGGAAATATTTTTAGCACAAATAAACCTATTAAGGTTGGATGTATCAAATCAAACATAGGACATACTGAACCTGCTTCCGGGATTTGCTCTCTTACGAAGGTACAGTTTATTTAGTTTTTATATATAATTTGTATCGACCGACACTAAGAATAATAATACTCGTATATTCTATTTCGCTTTCGATTCAACTGAAAGAAAACAATTGCGTGGGGCTGGGACACAATTGCGTTGTCCTAAATCTAAATATTTTGTAACGATACTGACACTGGTACATAAAAGTACTGGTGTGCTCGCGGAGTTGGCGGCAGCAGTACAGATCCTCCAGTAGTTGGTATCGTTTAGTAAGCAAGTTTTTGGTATCTTTGTGACGCTCTCGAAACCACCTCGCTTGCTCTACGCCAGACATTTGTATGCCAGATGCATGCATGCATGCAATGGGGGTAAGGGGGTAAGGGGCTAATGCATGGCCCTTACCCCCTATTGCCAACGATAGCTGTGATTTATATATCAACCTGGAACTTGCACTGGGTTGCAAATTCTTTTATTATAGGACACGGACATATTGATTTCCTTTTACAAATTTTGGTTAAATTTTACAATAAATTTTGTCCAAATTACATTTTTTTTATTTTTAATCGATCGGTCCAAATTAACTCTATACACCCACGTTATATTTACCGCGCTATTACGCCTGAGTCGTGATTTACACTGAATAGAAAGGAACGAAGGCGCCGGTTTTGGTCATTCGACGCAAGTGACTCTTGCCCGTCACTCGGCCCTGATACAAAAGGTAATAACCACGAGCTGACTAAATTTATGTTTCAAAGACTAATAGTTTTGTAATTATAAAAAGGCCTTTTACATTACGACCCTTGTTTTTTTTATTCAATGACCATCTTTGGCCATTCGTATTTGAAGAAAGTGAAACTTACCTAATTTCGATCTTCAATCATGAATAAAATAAGAAGTAAATGGTTTAATCTTTTTAAACAATGACTTACCCAAAATCAGAAGTGTGATTCAGAAATCTCTATTCGGTATTTTTTGCTTTGGACTTCAGTTTTCGCTTTTGAAAGGAACAACTTTTGTAGCCGTAGCACATGTCTAGATAATTACAGTCTTTTTCAATTTATCCTGGTTTAATTTGTATTTTTAGATTAAGCTATATAAAATGGCACAAATGACAAGCCTTTATAGCAGAAATAGTCGAAGCTAAAAGACCTGTGGGCCGACCAATATTGCGTTTTAAAGACAGCGTGAAACGCGACATGGCAGAGCTTAAAATCGACCATTCTAAGTGGGAGAGCAAGGCTAAAGATCGTGACACCTGGAGGAAAGCTCAATTACAAATAACTGTTCTATAACATAACTGACGCCACCTAAATAATCTTCAACAGATGTACCAAGGCCAATGATGATGATATAAAATGGATAGACATCCTCGATCCCAATTATGTAAGCGACGCTCATGGAGCCCGCGGGGTGAACGCTCATGGCGCTTGTGAGGTCAGCTTTCGCGCAGTCTGTCACGCATTCATCGCGAGATCATACTTCACAATGAAAAAATATCCGTAGCCGTAGCTCTGACCACGGTGACCGTTTCTGGTAGACGTGACTGTAGTCGCGACTACCGCAGACACAGCCATCGCTGTTGCAATAGTCGAATTCGATGGACGTCGTGATTGACGTAGCCATGAGTTTTGGCCTACCATCATATCTTGCTTACAGGTTTCAGAGACACGCGCGCATCCAGTAGTCGCACGTCGGCTTTGTTCTGTGAATGGCACTGTGCAAATTTTAGAAGCTATCCAGTCACTACCAACTATCTTGTTTTATCCAAAGGTGGCATACATGACTCGGAGTCTTCTTGTTCGAGTCCCATATGATTGATTATGAAGACAGTTGGCTCCGATAGAATGTGTGTCGGTTTTTGCACTCTGAATAGAGTCACTGTCAAAAGCCGACACCTGCTACCTCTAATTGATGACAACCGTCTCATAGATGTCTTCTTAAAAATACATACTAACTAATGTGTTATTTAAATCTGTTGTTATATGTATTTTTTGGACATTAGAATGACAAGGACAGATTATGATTAAGGGCCACCCTAGCGCAGGTTTTTCAATAAACCTAAATATGTGTTTGTTTTATGCACCGAGATTGAGTACCTAAGTCGCGTCATATCAAATAGCAAAGTGCGGCAAAACATTGGCAAAGTTCACGTTCCTGCCAATTCCGCTGAACCACGTCATTTTAAACAAGTAAGACAATTTTCTGCTCTGCTTACTTTGGGGCCAGATGATGCTGTGTGAAAATGTCTGGCATTATTATTAATATTGTCGAGTTTAAAAATAAATGGTTTAGGCGTATGTACATTTTTGGGTTATTCCAATTTTATATTCAATAAGTAGGTAACCAAAAATAATATCTCTTAAATAGTTGTAAGTTTAAAGCGACCTCAGAATTAAGATAAATAATATATGGAATGTCTACAAAAATAAAGCATTATATATATAAATCGGTTAGAATTATCGGCTGTATCTTTCTCCTTACTATACATGATTATATTATTAAGATAAATGTATTACAGAATAGAAGTTAGTTCTTAAGAAATAGCGTTGTATACTTTTTTATAATAAATTATTTAAAGTTGAACTGCAACTGCACAAATATATACACAATGCTGTGCTTCGACAGCTCGAACTCAGTACTGCGACATCTTGTATCCGACCTCTCAATGTAGTCTCAATTTTCGTTACTGCCCACTTTTCTGAACTGTTTCAGTACCTATGTATGTATTTAAAGACGTTTCATGTCAACAATCATTAAAGGAACACTCTAAGCAAGTGATATTTAGTAATAATTCAGATGAGTAATCTATAGATCGTTTTGAACAATCACAAGATAGCTCAACTGAGTCACATGTATTTCTATCTTCCATATATATATAATTCTACTGTACGTGTGTATGTCCTGAACTCCTCCTAAACGGCTGGACCGATTTAAATGATTTTTTTTGTATGCGTTTGGGTGGCGCCCTGGATGATTTAAATTTACAAATCAGCCCAGCAGACGGCACTGCAATCGGTACAATTAGATAATAAGATAATTAGATATTTTTTCTTTTTAAAACGAGTGGACGAAATCGCGAACGGGGCAGTCTTTATATATAATTATACTGGTGGCGCATGGGCAGTAGTGAAGCAGTGAGGTCAAGTGTGTGTTGCCCACATCTGACGTTGACATCTGCTTGACTTGTCAGTTTTACAAATGCGTGCCAATTAGGAATTTAGGAGGTTTTTTAGGAAGGAATAATAGATAGCGCCACCATATACTGTACGTGTGTTTATCACTGAACTCCTCCTAAACGGCTAGACCGATTTGAATGATTTTTTATTATTATATTTGCTAGTTATTGTTTATTATTCCGTACATTTCTGTGATTTATTCAGTAAATAAAGTTATAATAATATACTATCTTATGTATTTATTTAAAATTATAAAAGTATTCTATCAGTCATCTGATCTAATCTGATCCCATAGTACAAGCTTATTGCTTGGCTTAGGGCTGGATTCTATGTGAATGGTCATTCAATAATTATTTATTTATGATGTATTGGTCCGTTACTACCTGAAGAAATGTAGTTAGGAAATTATCCCAGTCAGGTAGATGCAGTTAAGATGAATTTATTGATTTATTTTTTATATTTAGATCTGTTTATCGTATCAACGCGGTGAGATACCGGCAAATCTTCATTACAATGAAGCACTCAATGAAATCGATGCACGAAAAGTACAAGTTGTGACCGAAAATACAAAATTTGGAAGAAGTTTTTCTGCACTAAACAACTTTTCGAATACTGGGGCTAATTATCATGTGTTGTTAAAAGGACATTACAATCCAAAAGTAAGCAGCAATAACATGAAAGCTCAATTCGATTTTAAGGTATTGTTAATATTTATTTTAACAATACTTCAAAATCAAATTGAGCTATTTATTAAATTTAACATCATAAATCTTATTGTTATTCACATACATTGAAATGTTTGACGTGCAATAAAGTAGTTTTATGAGTCTATCTAATAATATTTTTTTTGTTAATATATAAATGATATTTGTTTTTAGGACTTAAACAAGTACAAAAGCAAAATACCATATTTAATTATGGTATCAGGAAGATTAGATAAAAGCGTCCACAAAATTCAAAGCATATTGGAAAATAATCCAATAGATCCTGAACAAATTGCACTGCTGAACAACATCTTCAAACACAACATACCTGGCCATACTGGTCGTGGTTACACTATTATTGGTAAATACTGAACAGGTTTTCTTCGAGAATTATTACGTCAACTTGATTACAATTGGAACAATTTAAACGTCTACTCGTTTAAATTGTTCCAATTGTAATAAATAGGAAAATTATTTGTGATAACGACAACAATTAGATACGTATGGTCTGCAAAGAATTTACCTCTTGATGTAACTGTGATAACAGTTTAGTTATTATTAATAAATGTAGTAGAAATAATGGGTTACTAATTAACTTGAAAAGCTTTACATAGTTATATATAGATATATTTATACACATATTATAATATGAATAGAAATAATATAATAGTGTTAATATAATTTAACGATATTTATACTTCTATTTTACTCCAAACAATGTAGATGTTTAGTTTTTATATATTTATAAGATCAGCTCAATGACACTACATTAATTAATTACAGAGCCAAATAGCATGAAAAAGAACACATGTTTAGCAAAAGGGTTTGAGTTTACTACCGGTAACTCACGGCCTATTTGGTTCTTATACAGCGGTATGGGGTCGCAATGGCCAACTATGGGAGCAGAACTTATGCGATTGCCAATTTTTGCTGCCACTATTGAAAGGTTGTGATAATGACACTAATGTTGCAACATTTGTTTAATGGAACAACGTAATGGATTTATTTTTATTCTTCAATGTTCATTATGTTTTCCAGGTGTAATACAGTTCTCCAAACAAAGAGTATTGACATAATCAAGATCATAACAGACGATGACAAAGAAATATTTGACAATATTTTAAACAGTTTTGTGGGTATAACCGCTTGTCAAATTGCGCTTACTGAAGTCTTAAAATCAATAGGCATAGTACCAGGACACATAATAGGTGTGTGTCTAAATTCTAAATAATATTTTTTTTTTGTTTTTCAATATAATACTCACATAAAAATGTTATAAATTTCCATCGTAAAGAACCTTGCTAACGAGTTATGATGTTTCATATCTAGGACATAGTCTTGGGGAAATGGGCTGCGCTTACGCTGATGGCAGCTTGACTCTCGAAGAGACAATTTTAATATCTTACTTGCGGGGAGTAGTATCATTAGAAACAAAAATGATCAAAGGCAAAATGGCTGCTATCGGTCTTGGACACCAAGAGGTAAATACCTACCTACTAGCAGTATTTATACAGTACTGCTAGTAGGTCATTAATAATACATCGTTATAACTTAACATAACATTAAGATAATAACGATGTTTTATTTTTGAAATACAGTCTCCGGCTCACATGTTTGGTTTCATGTATTATCTAAATATCAACTCTAATTAAATAGTCGACATGTAAAATTTTGTAAACATTATACACCCTTAGGTATTTTTATATTCGTTGCCAGTGAACGAACGCTTACAGTTTTAGATTATACAACATTCATTCCTATAACTATTTTACAGGTTCGCAAACTATGCCCACCTGAAATTGACATTGCTTGCCAAAATAGCTCAGAGTCAACTACTATATCTGGTCCTGCCGAGGTTGTTGAAAAATTTGTTGCATATCTCACAGAACGCTCTATTTTTGCCAGAACAGTTGCCAGTTCTGACATCGCTTACCATTCTAGATACGTAGCTAATGCTGGTAAGTATTTACATTAAACTAAAGTAGTTATGACTACAATAGTCAAAATGGCGTAAGAAGTTACGTTGCGGTCACATTGTTAATTAATGCGACAACGCGAGTCGAACAACGCACTTCAAAGACAATAAGGATATGAATGTCTAGTGGCCTGATCCCAAACCAATTCAACAAAATAATAGTAAACAACATAAAAAAAATATTGTTTAACCTCTACAACTTTTTAAGGGGTTATAATATAGGATCGCACTTATAATAGTAAAGCCTTCCTAGCTGTATTAATTTACTTTAAATTTTTTTTTATCATACATCTGTAAGTTTTTTTGATAATATAGGGATGTGGTCACTAGACATTATTTTATAAGTAACTTATTATATTATTACTAGCTGTTGCCCGCGACTTCGTCCGCATTTTTTTTTAAAGAATTGTAGTTTAAGTTTATATAATTAGTTTAAAGAATTAGGACTTAAGTCCTTCCCCAGCATGCAATCTATCTCCTTTCCAAATTGTATTGATAAGTTTAAAAAACAATCACACCACCACCCATTAAACAGTTTCCATACAAACATTCACATCCCATTTTACTCCTTTATGAGGGTAATTAAATATAATATAATATAATAATAATTTAAAAAATGTTTCTAACAAAACACACCACCCGTTAAAAAGGTCCCATATAAACTTTTTTTTTTTTTTTACTTCTTTTATAGGTATAGATTATAGCCTCTTTGTTTCCTTAATAACTAATTTGTCGCAGCAGGGTGGTTTGCAGGACTCAGTGGGCATTTATTCCCGTTTTGTTTCGACATTATGGGTAGCCTCGAGCAAGAAATCACGATGTGACTTTACGCTTGCATTCGGTAGTGGGTACAAATCAGAGTTGCCACTGCCTGATTGTAGATGGGATGTAGACTGCGAAATATTTATCATTATTTTAATAGTATTTTTATACGTTTTTTGTAAATAGATAAAATTTTAATTTTTATATATAATTATACAGATATGTATATAATATTAAAAACCACTCATCGCGTATTTTGTTTCAATTGAATTTTTCTCTTGCTTTTTATGTTTTATAGTGCTATTGTAAATACATGTTTAACTGGCGTAAGAGAGGCGTGGCATTATGCATGTACCACAAAAAAATGTCTTTAGGTATACAGAAAAGTTTGACTATAGTATTTATTTATTGCTGCAAAATTTATTCTAAGTAAGGTTTACACGTTTGCTTATTTAATCATAATGTCTAGACTTCTTTGATTTTTATTTGCCTAAATAGACATAATATTCTTTCACATAATTTAATTATCTATAATGGGGCTTTCTTCATTGTTAGTTTATCTTTGTTTTAGTAGTGTTTATTACCAGGCCAATTTCACGACTTACATTGTTAAGTTCATTGATCATAGTTTCTAGTTGCGTCGTTGGTTGTGAGAAGAATATGAGATTAGCAGCAAAACTTAGGTTACTTAGGAATCGAAATCGAATCACCTTTAATGTATATTACTTTTCTTTTCCAGTTTAAATTTTTCATGATATTTTCGAGGAGAGTTATGAAAATTTTTGGCGAAACTTTTTATCTCCTTTAAAATGTATTAATCTAATTTTACACGGTTAAAAGGTTGGTAGTTTCTGCATGTATATGTATATCGCTTTTCATACGCTGTTATGGGTTATGGAATCAAACGCCAAAGCATCATCGATAAAAACGAGGAAGAGTTGTCTATTTCGTTCTTCATATTAATTATTGATGATCAAGTCCAATGTGTGCATCTGGTCTTTTGTAGAGAAACATTTCCTGTAATCTACTTGCTCCAGTGGTTAGTACTTTTTAGTGTAGTGCGTGAGGCGTTCTTCAAGATATGAAGGTAACTTTTTGCGATTGATGCGAGTTGTAATCTACCATTTTTTTATGCTACGCTTGAAATACCGTTTGGACCATTGTTTTTGTCGGTTCTTAAGTTTTTTTCTGTGGAACATAGGTAAATTACAGGTTTTAATTAATCGCATATTGTATAACTACTATTTATATAAGTACATACACTTCTTTGGAACTTTAGGCAATACAATTATGTCCTGGTTTCTTGTGCTTCTATTATACATCTCACTAGCCTTAACAAACAGTTGATTGTGCTTTCTAACAAACAAAGCAGACTCCAGGATATACATAACAGGTATTGTGAGAATATTTGATTGGTTAAAAAGTGGTTTGCTTGATTTCCAGGGTGGTATCCCACCAATGGCCCTTACACATATTTTTGTGCAAAAAAAGCTCTTTTTACATCTGTTGAGTTTCCCTTTAGAATTAAACAATAAGATTTATTTACAGAAATGTACAAAATAATGTACAATAATATAAAATACACGTGAAACAGTTGAGCTATCTAAGGATCGTTTAAAACGATCAATAGCTCAACTGATCCAGATCACTGCCAGAGGGCAGCGTTTCAAAGATACTGGCGGCATTAACACGTTCAATGGCAATGCTAATACGCTGAGCCAGATAGGAGCCAGCTCTTGGGTCAAGCAACGTATCTACCAGACGCCAAAAAATAATTTTGAAAATTATATGGGCTCCTGTTTCCCACGGGCCCAGGGTCTCGACTCCAAAATGCTCAAATATGTAGGCCTTATCCGAACCAGCATATTTGCGGTTTTTGAGGTCCTCGGCACATTCAGCCGCCGCACCGGCCCTAACGGAAGTCCCTGACAGCGACAAATGAGATGCGGCCAGGGTGTCTACGCAAGTAGCAACCCACACTAATGGCCTACATATCTCCCAAGGGACAAGAGTCATACCATCAGGCCTTTTACCATCATCTCGTATCAGACCTTTGGGTTCGAGAACAGCTGGTACGTTGACGCTGGTGAGTGCCCGGCGAATGATATCGTTAAGACTGACGTGGCGGGCAATCCTACCGGCGGTCCTATGACACTATAACCCATGGAGACCAAGCTGGTCGACCGCTATACCTCACTGGCACTGGTGAAGGGCGCAGCACCACGCACCCAACCGCAGACAAACGGCAACTCGAAATGTTGTAGGATCTAATAATGTTCCAATGTTAGATGATGGTAGTACTTGTAACCAATGTATTGACTCCCATTTTGAAACGGCTAGGAGACTGGCGCGATCTACAGGGTTTGAGCATGTTTCTAGCTGATTCCAAATAAGCTCACATAGAGGCCCGTCCCATTTCCGTTGGGCCGAAAGGTTCTTGGGGGGAGCAGAATTAGGGCAAGCACTGTTCCAAGCATTTCTTGCTTCGTCTAGATATGACATTTTATGAGTGATGCCAGAACTAGCCGGAAAAGACGGAATCTAAATAAACTATATCTAACTATCATCTATATAAACAATAAGTGAGTACTGATGCTACATAACCATAATATGCCTGAAGAACTGTGGCTAAGAACAACGTTTTCTTAATCTCCGCAGAGCATAAACAAATCGGTTTACTTTTTACCATACTTCACATACCTTAAATCGTTTTTCATTTTAATTTACTATTTCCGAAGTAGAAAAACTATCTAGCGCGGAAGAGCCTAGATTATACTATGGTAGGCTCTCGTATTAGAAATACGTAATACAATTTCATAATGGTCAAACTAACAGTCTGTGAACAAGTGAATTATAAATCTAACTCAGTCGAATTGTATGTTGTGTACAATAACGGCATACATTATTAATGTCAGTAATGTCAGTTGGTCAACAAATAACTAGGCGTCTATTCTCTAAACTTCTTGGTATAAAGTTCAATGCAAAACTAACGTTTTATGAGCAGTGCGAACTCTCACAGTCACATACTTCCAACGGTTAGGCTTTGTCTCCCGAAACTGCAAATATTTGAGTAACCTTAACGCTATTAAATTACTTTACACCACCTTAGTCAGATCTAAATTTGAATCAAGTGCATCTATTTGGAACCATCATGAAACTACTTATGTTTTAATGATAGAAAAAGTACAGAAGAGGTTCCTTAGGTTTATGAACAAACTCATTCGGATACTATACGTACATGTATCATAAAAAGTTTTTTCAAGGTACATTGGCTTTAAATTCGCTTGGAACTAGGCTTTATGACCAGCTATTAACAGTTTGTCGTATATAGAGTGCCTAACTCTACTGAGTGAGGCTACCCAACTGTCCGTTCCTGAGAACCTTGCACCAACGCTTGCTCGCACTGTTTCACGACAACAGTCACCCATCTCCCGCGGACAGAGACAGTTAAATAAGCTTCTCACTGAACATCCTCAAGGGTGATTTTGCTGATGTTTGCTGATGACTGGAAGACGATAGAGAGACTGTGCCTTACCTGCTGTGAGAATAAACGTTTTGTGTATTTAAAGCTTTACTCATAATATTATTTCGTGTAGGTATAAGTTCCTTTATATTATTAGATTGTTTTAACTGTTTTATTTTTTTGTTGTTTTACTTAAATTTTACCTATTATTTTTTTCTCCTGCTGTTTGTGTTCGATTGTATCTATAATGTTATAAGGTGTAAAAAAACTGAATTATATCGTTTATCGATTCTATCAATAAACAGCAGACAGAGAAAACGTATATGTTAAAACTATTTCGATGATCCTAAGTTATATTTCGAAACCCGAATAAAAGGCTTTTGACAAACGCACGGGCAGATACACGAAACAGTATTTTATAAAAAAAATATTTTGTAAAATATAAACATTATCGTTTTGGTTTCAGGACCAAGTTTGCTGTCAAAAATGAAAGATGTAATTAAGGACCCGAAAGTTCGGAGTAAACTATGGCTTTCAACTAGTTTTCCTCCTGGTCGATGGTCTGAAGAGACAAGCTCATATTCCTCTGCTGAATATTTCACACACAGCATACTGGTAAACAATAATTGATCGACCGAGCGAAGCAACTGAAGAACTTAGTTGCAATTTTTGTTGCACCGATTACTCAAAAACGGCTGGACCAATTTGGAAAATTCTTTTTTTGTTTGAAAGGGTATACTTTACAGGTGGTCCCATATAAATTTTATCAAAATCGGTCGAGCTGAAAAATCAACGGTTATGGTTTTTTTGGGAAACCCTGAAGCACGTTTCTGTTTACTTTGTATATAAACCAAGTTACAAGCAAATTACCACTCGCGTTAAAAAGTCCCCATACACATTTTAAACACCCCATGGCACTTCTTTTTAAAAGTTGTTTTAGAAAACCCTGAAGCACGTGTCTATTTACTTTGTAATGCTGCGATTTAGGTACGTGAAACTTGGATCATGTACCACAAACCAAAAATCAAGTAAACCGCATTACGCGTTAAAAGTCCCTTTACGAATTTTAAACCCTTATTGCACCCTTGGTTATTTGGGATTATTTTGGTTATTTTGGGTACAAATGTTATAGCCTTTTAATATTTAAAATAATTAAATAATATATATATATATATAACGAGGCATCAGGGGACTTACCGGTAGTGATGTCAGGGAGACTGGCGTCACCGCTTCCATCACTAGGCTCATGCATTGCAAATGATAAAGACACCCAATATATTCAGACACAATTTATTATTAACACTATTTTTAACAACCTTAAAATCTAAGGTAAATTATAACAATAATACTCACAAGACTTTTCACCACGGGAGCTCACCAGAAAGTGCTCTCTTAAAAATTGTAGCTTCCCAAGATCCCAACGACTCGCCATTTTTTTATATTTCAAGATGGCTGCGTCGTTGTGAAGTCATTACACTTTCACACACTACACTTTAAACTTAATATAATTTTGTAACAAACAAAAAGGTTTTCTAAATTAGTTTTTCTATTTTTAAAACCTATTTTTAACATGAAATAAATTTTCTCTTAAAAGTAAACTTTAAACATCCTGAATTCAAATCATCGCGCTTTCCGCTTTCACTTTAAATTTACATTAACTCTCTTTAACCTAAAAAGGTTTTCTACATTCGTTTAGCTATTTTTACTATCTACTTTTGACATCAAATGAATTTTATCATCAGCAAAAACATTTAAACATTTAAATTTCAAATCTTCGCGCTATCCGGAAATCGGATTCCAAAACATTAATTATTCAAACAAAATGAACTCAAAACTATAACCATAATTCATAACAAATTAAGAAATGGTTTAACAAAAATAACCAGTAATTTTAACAGAGGTTCAAAATTAAATAATCGTGAGTACTGGTTTGCTGCCCGGAAGACAACCAATCAATACTCATATCAACATTTACCTCAGAAAGCATTAAAGGTGGATTCTAATATTTCAAATCATAAATAAGCTACTTAATTTTAAACTTAGTTATTTTTAACTTATTAGTTAGGTCTTGCGTCGACATATATATATTATTGGATAATTTACACAACATCATCTAGTCCCAAACTAAGCATAGCTTGTATTATAGCGACCAGCTGACTGGTAGAATACTTATATATTTTTAAATACATACTTTATAACTGAACAAACACCTTTGTTCATTACACTAACATGTTTGTTCTGGAAGGGAATCAACCTTAATTAACCTACAGCGCAGAAGGCAGAATTCGTACAAACTGAGCTGACAGGCCAGTTTATTGTTTCAATAAAAAATATATTTCAGCAAAACTTCTGAAAATTAAGTTCAAAGGAATTTTTACATAGAAGTTAAAAAAATACACAGAAACGTTTTTGCCCTTTTTTCCAAAATGAATGATAAACGAATTTTTCATAACGCAACCCCAATGAGAGTGACTTTGGGGTTGCATTTTGGTAAAATCGTTCTTACTGAGTGCCCTTCAAAAAATTTTCGTGTTAAATTTCAAACCAGTAACCAGTGGTAAGTGGGTTAGTGTGTGGACTTCTCCTATATATATATAAAGATAAACGTTATGGTAAAATTTTCCAAGCAAGGGCAAAAAAGTATTATACAAAATAATGATGCATGGTTGTTTTAATTTAGACCCGAAGTGTTAAAAAAACCTTATTTTTTTATTTTATGATTCTAGTTCTGGTTCTATGGTTTATGGAACTATTGGCGAGTGACATAATACGTGGCATAACAGGCAGTATTTTATAATTGAATTGATTAAGAAGCCTGTTTTTTTTTTAAATTGAGAAACGTAACCCTAAAAACGGGCATCCTAAATGCACTATACCATCTAACCCTAGTGTATATACAATATACTCATAGTGTGTATATACGAGGATATAATTATTATATCAGTCATCTGATGCCTATCGTACAAGCTATGGTTAGTTTGGGTGCTGTGTGAATAGTCCAGAAATATGTATTGCTATTATAAACAGATGATACAAATATTTTAAACACATATTTGTATTTAATAAATTGAAATTGGAAGCGCTTGAACAAGGTCACTAATAATATATTTTAATAATGTGAAATACATGCCTATGACACTTTATTACGCCCAGACACGGAACAAAGATCTATGTAACTTTTAAAACTATCATGGTTTTGCACATAATTTTCACTCAAAACGGGATATTTACCATGATATATGAGTTTTTCTGCTTCTCGATATTTCGGCACAGTTGCATGCGCCATGATCACGAGATAAACTGAAGTCTTTGCGGGTGGATGTTATTGTTTGTTATATGTTAATGTTCGCAGTAAAAGACTGAGAAAGAGGGTAGACCGTTTTGTCTGCCAATAACATCCACCCGCAGACTTCAGTTTATCTCGTGATCATGGTGCATGCAACTGTGCCGAAATATCGAGAAGCATAAAAACTCATATATCATGGTAAATATCCCGTTTTGAGTGAAAATAAAGATCTATGTTTATAACACAAATATTCGTCTCGGAAGGAAATCGAAACCACAACCTCAGCAGAGCTCATTCAATTATTTAAGTGGACCAAAAAAGGATTTTTGATTTTAAAAAGAAAGTTAATTTAAAACTAAACCCTTAAGTATAAACCCTTAACTCATTCCAATACACAGAACATGAAACCACAGTTTTAAGCAAAATAACTGGTACTTTAATATAATTTACAAATTTAATAGCCAGCCAGTATATTAAACCATATAAGATTAATTTTTCATTTTTTAGAACACTGTACACTTTGAAGAAACTGCAAAAATGATACCTGACGATGCTATTTTGATTGAAATAGCACCACATGGACTCATGCAAGCGATTATGAAAAGATCTCATAAGAGATGTTTGAACTTATCACTTACAAGGCGTGGATCAAACAACCCTGTAAAATTATTCTTGCAAGCTGTAGGAACGTAAGTTGTTCATTTAATGTAATTATTTACTCTATAATTACATCTGTAATTTTATAACCTTAGTATGTATTATTTTTCAATGATATTGTCGTTAAAAACACTGTTTATATTATTCTTATAGGGTAAATTGTACCGTTAAATAGCCAAGGGGTTAACCGTTTGACTTTCCGGCAATAGTTCCGAGTGCACAACACCGCGATAGTCAAAGAACGGTCAACATGACTATGGCGTGGTTATTTCCGTTTTGGTTCTGTTGGATGGCGCCTTCCAACAGAAACGAAACGGAAGCTTGTTGACTAGTTTGCGTGTCAAACACGTAAACCCACGTCGCGTCACCAGTAACAATACGTTTCATGAATGTTGGGTTGGAATTCACTGGTTCCAGCATGTCCTCAGCGACTATAAGATTGAGTTTTTGGAGAAAATTCAGGTCTTTTAGGTCTCCCCGAGCAGCAAGATGTTTCATACCCAAGTGGTTATTTAAAATGGTATGGATCAACCCGTGAGATATAGAAAGTTCAGCGGCTATCTCTCTCGAACATGAATTAGGATTTTCAGTCACTTTTTCCCTCTCCTTTGTGATGTTAACTTAGGTGGAAGACGTTGATGGCCTACCAGAGCGATCAGAGCAAATCTTCCATAGCATCCCGCTGTTGAACGCTTCTAATTTTTATATTTTGTCCATTATGTAATTCGCAATACACACTAGATGTGATCTATTCCCAATCATCCCGACTGAATTTACGTACCAACTGTTATGTAGCTAATTATCTTTTATTTTATTTTTAACATTTAAAACTTTAATAATCTAAATATTTATTGCTTACCATAAGTTGCATAATAACAATACGTGTGTATATATTTAAAGGTTATATCAAGCTGGCCTTAACCCGGATATTGATGCTCTTTATCCAAAAATAGACTTCCCAGTGTCTACTGAAACTTCTGTACTATCTCATTTTGTTGACTGGGACCACAGCCAACAATGGTAATTAAAATATATTAGACAGATGGAATAGTTGGAAATAAGGAGTAACTATAAAAAAAATTAAAATAATAATAACTGTTAACAGGTCAAATGGATTTTATAATACGAATACAAAACTAACGTCTATTTCATCAGAGTTTGCGATGTCTATTCATGATGACGATTACAGTTTCATGCAAGGGTGCATTCGAAACGGTATGTAGGTTTTTGATAACAAATACTTGACGATAGTCATTCGACTATTATTAACTAATGGTATAGTAATTCATTATTTATGGTTTTCACATAATAGATTGATCACTCGATCAGTATCGGTATATTACGTAAAACAGCGAAACCATTGATAATAAATCAATTAACCTTATATGTTTGTTTAAATTCGATTGTTCTATTGTAATTAATCAAATAAACTAGTTTGCAACCATTCCAGGTATCTGAAAGTGTATTAGTTTTATTGAAAACAGTTCAATATTTGTTTATCGAAGCAAATTACTTGTACTTTCTCCTGTATAGTGACTTTGTTAGTACAATTGTTGTTATTATATTGTATGTATTATCTTTTTTTTATTTATTTATTTGATATAAATATTTGTTAAATTGTTACTGAACACATGAATTATTTTTTTATTGAAATACTCTTAGATACAACGGTACTTTTTTTATTGAGATACTCTTAGATACTCTTAACTAACCATAATTTATAATATTTCAGGAGTTAACATATTCCCCGAATCAGCAGTTTTAGTAAGCGTTTGGAAGACGTTAGCGATGTATAATGAATTGGATTACCAAAATACGTCAGTAGAATTTACAAATGTTAAATTTAATAGTTCAGTTATATTAAAGCCTGACAAAACACTAAAATTATTGGTAGAGATACAAAAGGGAACAAAATTGTTTGAGGTTAGTAGTATTAAGTAGCGTTATTGATGATTGCTCAACAGATGTTAGCGATGGAAAATAGAATTGATTACCAAAACACGCCGGTAGAATGCTAAAAGATGGTTTCTTTCTTTAAACGCGGTACGCATATTTTTAGATGAGGTAAAACCTCTGGATTCGCGACACCGTTACCGTTTCGGGCAAGACGCAGGGCTGCCGTGCTCGCCCCATTTGATTATAAACCTTAATTCACATGTTTACAGTCTACTTTTGTATGGAGAAGTTTACTGAGTTAGGTTCTTTGATAAATTATCTACATTCTGAACAAAAAATATTGCATCATCTGTGTTCGTTCAGTATTTGATTGGCAGTCGCCATAATTACTGATTTTGAAGCGCGTTTTGATTTATTACTAAACTCTTAACGCGCCAAAATAAGTTTTCACTTCTGTCGGCACTCGTGTGCAAAAAGAGTGCAACCGGTTTTTTTTTTAATTGTTGTAAATAAATACATATTATGTATAGAAACACCCAGACCCGAGAAAAATACTTGCAGATCATGCAAACATTTGTCCCGTGGCGGGAATCGAACCCGCCACCTTTTGCGTCTCAGCCGGACCTAAGCCTCTTAGCTTCAAACTTCAGCCTCTTAGCGTCAAACAAAATTTAAAAAATTCAAAACAAACTTTGGAATAAAAGTTTTAATTAAGGTTTTATTAATTTATCAGGACTCGGCTCGTATCAATAAAAAGTTGATGTCACGTTGGTTTAACTTGCTCACATGAATAATAAGATAATAAACGAATTAAACAAGTCTCTGTTTAACTTATTTCTTATATTATTCACTAGCTGGTGCCTGCGACTTCGTCTGCGCAGGTTTAGAACTTCTTGTAATTCTAACGGTTTTTGCAGTGCACGCCAGAATAGTTCGCAGATGGCAGAATTTTTTTTACTTGACACTTGTCTTTATTATATTGGATAATTCACAAAATATCTTTAGAAATTATAGCTTATATGTTATTCTGATGTATAAGCTATATTATTGCCTAGTTTCATTAAAATCCATTTAGTAGTTTTTACGTGAAAAAATAACAAACATACAAACAAACTTTCGCATTTATAATATTATATAGTAGGATATTTTCTAATGAATAAATCACGAATTGACGCTGCTTAAAAGCATTAGGGAATCAGGGTATTTATTTATTTGATAGATGTGGTTTTGTTTAAGGTTACAAGAAATAAGGACATAATTGCGTCTGGTTTTATAAATATCGAAAATGAATCTAAAAATACATTTGATAATATACAGTTTAATGAAAAGGATCACCATTTAAACGTCAAAGACATTTACAAACTAATGTCTTTAAAAGGATATGAATATGAGTAAGTTAAAAATCCATGGGATAAAGTTTGTTATTACTAGCTTTTGCCTGTGGCTTCGCTCGCATAAAAAGTATCCTATATCCTTTTTCAAGAAGCAATATATATATTGTCTCTTAAACTAAATTCATCAAAATCGGATTATCCCCTTAGACGTGAAAATGTAACAAAAAACCGAGACCATCAAATTTATAATCTTGATATAGTTATTAGCACTGATGGTCTTGTAGTAGTGGCCCCGCCATCCGACCCTAAGGTCCTAAGGTCTTAAGGACCCTAAGGTTCAAATCCAGTCGTGCACCAATAAATATTTCTGACAGATATATGTATATGCTCTATACCAGTACTCCCAAACGGTGAAGAAAAACCTCGTGAGGAAACCGGTAGAACCTAAAACGTTCGAAAACATGTGCCAAAGTGCACGAAAGGAGAAAGAATTAGTGACATGATAAGAAGCAGAGTATGTTTATGGATAAATGCCCTCATAACCACATAATCATAAACAATAACACTCCCATTCCCACACGGATATAAGTTCCTTTGCAGGTTTAAACCTACCAACGTTAAGTGATAATGTATATCATGTATTTGTTTTAAGAGGCCAATTTAAATCTATTGAATATACAAATATTGAAAGAAAAGAGGCCATACTAAGGTGGGATAATAACTGGATAACATTTTTGGATTCTATGTTTCAACTTAATACCATATCGAGAAATCATAGAGGAATATCAAATGTAAAGCTGATCACAAGACTTTCGATCAATGTAGAAAGTCATAAAAGTGGAAAGAAAATCGCTTTTGGTTCAGACAAATATGTTTGTTATGAGGCTCAAGTTTCATACAAAACAGCAGTAACCAAGTAAGTTTCTCAATTTTTTTTGTGTCTCTAGTTGGATATAATCACAATAATCTATTTTTTTTTCAGAGGCTAACGCATTTAAGTTTCTCGGGGTTCCAAAGTCCAACAAGAAACTCTTATAGTTTCATCATGTCCGTTTGTCTGTTAGTCTCTCCATCTCTTATCAGAGCTTGAGCTCGCAGAATATTAGTCTTATCGCTATATAACATTGCATGGTAATTAGTATTAGTCCCTGCAAAGTAATGAAATAAAAACTTTGAACATATGCTCTTAGTGGTACATGTAAGGTGGGGTTGTGTTGTTTTTATTTTATTTTAGTTTTTCGAAACAGTTATTCGTTTGATAAATATTAAGCTTTGAAGTCATCACTTACAGTGTACACCAGCTAAGCCGTTAAAATTATAGGGAAAATTAACATGATTAATTAAGATTTACTAGATTACGAGTATTATTTATATATATGTATTTACGTTATTCGTAAAATTTGAAAAATCCATGAAAATACTTAACATTTTATTTGATTAACTAGACTACTATATCACTAGTCATTTCTATAATTACAAACTTTGAAAGCCTTCATAGTGTGTGAACGCATGCGCTTTACCAATTTATTGAATTCTAAATTTCTAGGAAAAACAAAGAACAAAGATCGTTCTCAAGGACTATATTTTTACAGATGCAGTGGAGTTTTACTTAGTGGTATAGTATTCGATGATATCCCGAAAGTGGAGAGTATACCAGAATTATTACAGATAAAGAAGTTCTTACCACACAGTCCTACATTTAACGTTGATGTAAGATTTATCGTAATGTTACATTGTATTTAGATTCTGAATTTGCATTTTGTTTATGTTTTAATTAACAAACTTAATTTATAGAAATATTAAAAAAATATGTTGAGCTATAGATAGATAAATTTATATGGTTCTAAAGTATCTTGCTTAACTATTCCACATGTATTTCATATAAGTATTATTGTAAATTTCTGTAATAAGAAATAGTAAATGAATTCCAAAAACACTTTTTACAATACACCTGTACTATCTTGGTTCCATTCATAGAGACAAACATGATTTTAATTAAAAAAATAACTAACATTTACATTTTCAACGTTTTATTTATTTCAGCTGCAAACAGCGTTACAAGTCAACCTACAAATTATATCTGAAAAAATAAATGAAAAAATTCTATTATATCACAGCAAGGGTGATTTCTTCGACAATGTATCGTTTGTCATTAGTGAAATAGTTAAATCTGTTCCTTCACTAAACATTGAAATTACAAGTATACCTACTGGTTTGACAAACAAAGAAGCAAATTATAATGTTTTATTAATAAACAATCTATGTAATAATAAGGTGATATAATATATGATATATATGTTTGACTTTTATGTTGAAAAACATACTCCAACAAAATACTATGTATTTTGTTATTTGAATATTAATGTTATACCTACGTTTATTTATGTTTAATTTTTTTTTAGATTGAACAAAGCATTCATGATGTTCCGGGTACAAAGTTTGTTATTGTTTTCGCCAGTCAAGAAAAAACATTATCTTTGCCTAGTTATTTTAATGATGTTACAACTTTTAAAGTAGGGAAACTAAAAGTGGTACTGCTTCAAAAATCAACATCAACCGTTTTGAGAAACATTGGTGGATACTACAACATACCAGAAAAACAATTCAAATCAACACTTGATAACATGAAACTTGTTAGCGGAATATCTAATGACTGTACCACATATACGTGGGTTGAAATTCCATCCATTCCAAATAAAACAACCGTACAGGTAAACTTTTAATGTTTATAATTATTTCATTATTATGTACGCATGAATTAACCCGTCAAAGCAAATTATAAGGATCTATATTATAATGTTTTATAATTCTTACATTGACTAATGTGTTGTTTTAATCTGTTGCTGTTACTTCAATAACATCAAAAGACAAAGACAGGCCGTATATAAGCGCCATGCATCGATCTAAATGTTTTGAGACGAAGTGCTATCATAGTTTTGGCGTTTCTGAGTGGGTAAAACAGACGCGGAGGGGCGGACACAACACGTCATTTCCTCGCGCTTGCTCACAAGATAACTCATATGCGTAGCAGCTTGCTCATTTTATAACCCCTATATCGCGTATTGATAAATTATTAGTATATTAAAATAAATTAGACCGAAGCAACTTTACTTTAATATTTTATTACGTCTTAAAAACTTACACGCATCTACCACCACTCACTGCGTTTCTCCGACGTATTGACTTGTCAACTAACAGCATGCGTCTCTTTATGCAACAGGCCATCAAATTTTAATTTAAACGGCAAATTGTACGATCACTCGGCTCAAATATTCTGTTCAAAGAATTAAGCTGAACCTAAAACCGAAATACCTTTGGAGATTTAAAGGCGATGACAGAAACCGGTTTGATAATTTAACTTATTTTCGGGTATTGTCAATGTAGGTATTAGAGTTTACTCAAAAACCCTGGTGGACAACATACGAATTTCCACTACTGCTGCATTAATAGACTTTGGCAGCTTGTGGTTTATTGGTGTTTTATTCCTTGTTCCTTCAGATTGCTCAGCTGGCTTGTCCACGACGTCGTGATAATGAATTATGATAATTATGTAAAAAAATAAGAATATAAACATAAAAAAACTACCTTCTCACGTATACCTCTGCAAGTAGGTAGATCTTTATGAAAATACTTCTTATAAATATATTAATATAGGACAATAAATAAAACTCTACAAGGCTTTCTACAGCCATTGTTAATAGACAATACACTCATGTTTAGTTAATTTATATATGTTCCTAATAGTTACAATAATTATAATACGTATATGGTTATAATGCTGATTATAAATTGGTTGATTTTCAAGAAATAAACAACCCAATTCAGATTCCTCAACCTCTTTTTCTTTGCGTTTCAGTTGTGATATAACGTTTATTTATAAGTTTTGGCACATAAATATCTTTCATACTCGCTTTGGCTTAGATAGGCACCAAGTAGCAGACGGGAAAAAATTTCACGAGTACTCTAGACGTCGTGCCACGGCTGAATAACGGTAGGCGGTATGGGCGGCTATACCGCCTCTTTTGATATTGCCACGGGGCAGCAAGCAACTTTATGGTTATATATTTGTTTTCAAAATAAAATTATACCTTCACACAGTTAAACAAAATCATAATTCACTGGATAACACAACCTTGACTCTCATTTCGCCTTAAGAACGATGCACGCTAGCTAACCATAAGATAGCAACAGATTTAAACAACACAACATTGAAAGATTACGGTTTTTCATGAGCAGTTGTTGCTTAAATTGAATAAATTAATACTTAACATAAATGTTTCAGATTGCCTACTTCGGAATTTACATAAATGATACGGAACAACCTGCAGTAATTGGCAAAAATGTCAATGAACATGGAATCGGTTTTAGTGGTATCAATGCTAGGTATGTTTTTTTTGATTAATTTACATAATATAACGCTAGTGCATATTCGTTGTATATATTATCTCATGGTACCTACCTACCGTGTGTAAGCACCTACGTATTCTTCCAGTGTAGAACACTGGTAGAATGCAAAGCTTTATCTTGACCAAATATAATATTTGCCATTTGTATACCTGTGATATGTAAAGGCAGATATGCCGTTATAAAAAAAACAATAATTGATTTACAAATAATAATAATAATACTAGCTATAAATTAATACAATACTATTCTTATAAATTAATATCTTGATTAATAGTTATTAATCCCTGAAAACAGTGTTTTAAAATATATAAAAAAATTACATAAAAATTTGAATTATCATCCAGTTATGTTGTTGAAAACATCCGTAGGTCCTAGAGAATATAAACAAAATCCTCCAATTAATAATTACTTATATTTTCAGAGGCGAAGGAGTAATGGGTGTTGTTCCTGAGGGTTCAGGTAGTAGTTTGGTTGATGTAAACTTTAGTTTTCTATGGCCTGTTCCAAAACATTGGACACTTGAAGAAGCAGCAACTGTGCCTCTACCTTATATCCAAGCCTATTATTGCCTGGTAAGATATTTAGATTATAATAATACGATGATGATAGATATGATAAGATGATGATAAGATAAAGGTTTTGTTTTTGTTTCATATAGTATCTACTGAGTACTTTTGTATCAAAGACATTTTATTTTCCAATATAAAGTTTTAACAAAAATCTGATATAATCTACTTACATACTCGTTCATACTCCTTTGAAAACAAGGGCGATTTTATTTTACTGTATTTAAAACTAACTTTTTACCTGAATGCCCTAAGGGCGGGTTTTGTCTTTCGTGTATCTGCATATAAGTATTATACTTTGTTTGCTGCTGTGGTCTTAACAACACAATTGCTAGAGTTAAATAGTTTTTTTTATGTAAAAGTCAGATAAGTCAGTAAAGTTCTACGTTTTCAGGGTTCCGTGCTTCAAATGAAAAAGAAACTCTTAAATGATCTTTTCGATGTCTATCTCCCTGATTGTCTATCTGTATGTCAAAACCTTTCTTAGGAACACGTGGAAGCATCGAGTAGGAAACTTATATATACGGTATCTTGGACCTGTAATAAATTCAAATTCTAAATCAACGCAATCAGAAAATAGAGCACATTTATACCGAATATTTCGTCACTCGTAATTTTTTCTTGCGATTACAAATTTATAGATGTATGCAATCATTTATTCAACTACTAAGAATGTCCTATAATGGCAAACTAAGCATAGGTTGCACAAAAGGAACCAGTAAACTGATAGATTACCTAATAAATATATGATTTAAATCCATTTTATAACACAATGTGAAACCGTTACACCTAGAAGATCTTATTGCAATAAGGCCTTCGTGTATTATGCTATGCTTATTTAACATAGCTAATTGTTTTTTTTTTTTCAAGATGATCAGAGAAAATTTACGCAAAAGAAGCAAAGTTTTCGTGTCCAAAGGCGATAGTCCATTCGGCCAAGCTGTGATATCTTTATGTCTAAGCCTTGACTGCACAGTGCTTACAACTGTTGACACAATAGCAAAAAAGAAGTTCTTAATAAAGAACTTTAAGAAATTAGATGGTAACTTATTTTGGCTCTATCTCATAATAACGTATTAGCTACCTATTGTGGCGTTATAATTTATTAATGTTATTATTATTAAAACCTTTATTATGTTTTTTGAAAATGTAAAACAGACATTACAAAGGATAACCTTTGAAAAGCTTTTTTAAGACATTTAGGAAATTTTCCCCGGTGCAGGCGTTTTCGGAAGGCAAAGATCAGATGCGTTTGTACTGCTTTAGTATTTTAGTAGATATATTAATACAGACTGTGGCACATCCATCTTTTAACCCTATTATAATTTGTTACACAAAGTGTCTAATAACACAAAGGACTTTAAGTGAGACTTCACACTAGCTGTATGGGAAGCCGATGGTTTGTTTTGAATCAGCTCTGCAAGTCGTTTACCCACATTAACAAAGTAACCGTTAGCATGATAGGCGGCGGATTTTAATTGAATATAAACTAGTTATAAAAATAATGGTTTATTATACGTATGTACCTTGACAAAAACATTTTAAACTTACATAAAATTACATTAAATAACCTGCATGCTTATTTATTTTTATATATTCACGCACATTTTAAAGAAAGTTATGTATATTATAATGTTTTATTTATTAAACATTAATAATTATATTAATCGCACTAAGCACTTACCTATTTTATTGTATTGTATGTAAGTGTCTTATGTTAGTTAATAATTTCACTTTTATTTTTTCAGAGAGTCATATTGGTTTTACTAATGATCTGTCCTTCAACTACATCGTCCTAAAAGCTACTAAGAATATGCTGTGTGATATTGTCATTAACTGTGACAGGGGAAAAATACGTCAGGTACCTATGTTTTCTTTACAACATTTACTTGGTCTAACCGTTTACATTGAGTGCGTACCCATGTAATTAGATCATGAGCGACCAACAAGTCTATGAATTATCAGATCACAGTTAAAAAAAATATGTTTCAATTTTGCAACCAATTTTCCATACCAATTTAGTCTGGGGTACTCAGAAGTATTAGTCCGAACATTGTGTTTGGCACACTCACTTGCTCACAGTAGTCAGTACGTATGACATATGCATGTCACAGGGAAGCTATTGAAGGAGCCAATATAACCTATTGCTCGAGTCCCGAATACTGAAATCCAAATAGGAACTTTAATCAAATACGTTAGGAAACGCAAAATGAAACTTAAGTGGAGCTGGGCTGGACACATTACGAGTCGTGGTGACTGGTAAACTAAGAAACTGCAGATGGTGGCTGAAATCTGGACACAGGATAGTCTGATCAGTCGCCGAAAGTCACGGGAATCGGATGGTCAATATTAGCAAAGGATCGTAGTGGGTATTACTAACTTAAGGAAGCTTATACCCAGCATTGGGTTAAGTCAGGCTGTGGATGATAACGATGAAAAAAATATATTTATTATTAAACTAAAACTTGTTTATCTTTTAAGGAGGCAATGAAATATGTTGGATACTCCAGAACATATTTGGACGTAAGAAGCTATGACATGGAGGAAAATAATGATTACGCCATGGCTTTTAATACTGGAAATAAAACATATAAGTCCGTTCGACTGTCAAACATGTTTTTGCCCGAGTACTCAAGAGACAGTAAGGTAAATAACGTAGAAACTTCTCTACCTTCCGTTTTTTAAGTCACACTAATTGTAATGTACTATTTTCTGTTCTATTCCATGAGAAAATAAAAATAATGACAGAAATGAAAGATATCGTAATATTAGGTACTATTTTATTTTTATAACGTTTTTTAATTTTTCAACTTTATGTAACAAAAGATCGTGATTGGTATAAGTTATAAAAAATGAGGTCTAGCATTTTAAAATATAAAACACGTAAGTATAAAATCATTAAAGTACCTAGATGCTTTGTTATTATTTGTCCATAATGCCCTGGCATATTTGAGGCATACTTTAGACTAACTGTTTTGTGTATTCATGGAATAATTATTTTCTTAGATACTTTAAATGTATAGTATTAGTAGGCGGCATTTAATTTTTTCCTTGATATTTTAGTTTCATCAACGCCTACACGTTTTCAATTGGGTTTGCGTTAAGAAATTGTAAGGGCCAATCCAAGATCTCGATGCCATTATTTTGTTTCCAGACAGTGACGACGACTTCGATGTTTGGGGTCATTGTCATCTAACATGATATACTGTAAATGAAATAAACTTATTTTGACACACACACTGTAATTCTGTAATATACATGATTATATGGTGTGCCCTGCCCAGTACCATTTCAGTTTCGCAGCTTTTTCAGCCAAGTCGAGGACCTTTGTTTTGGAGCAAATAGTAGCATTTTCGGTCGGTTAGATTTATGCCGAAGATGCTTCGCTCCATTGCCCTTTGACAAACCTCGAGTTTAGTCCTCTGAACACCAGTGTTATGTTACATGTATATTGGGACAAATGTTTGTATGATCATTTCTGCAAGTATTTGTATCGGGTCTGGGTGTTTCTATGTATAACATTTACGTATTTACAAAAAAAAAGTATATAAGTAATATATCAGTCAAGTGGTATCCATAACACAAGCTCTGCTTACTTTGGAGCTAGATGATGCTGAGTGAAATGTCCAGGATTTTTTTAGTATAATTATTATTAATTACTTAAGGTTGGGAATAGTCTTTCGGCAGATGGTATTAATGCTCTCTTGCATATTCGGTTCGTTCTTACAGCATTTAGAAAACCGGTTATCAAGATTAAATTGCCCAAACGGCTTTTTAAATAAATAAATTAATTGAATTTAGTACAAAATAAATAAAAAAAAGATGTTTACGTTAGTACACGAAAATAATAATTATAATTTTTCTTTACAAAAAAAAACAAAATAAATATATATACAATAAATAAAAATGGCAACCGAATAATGTTAAACGTATATCATTACTCGATTACAGTTCTTGAGGAACGGGCTATCCCATTTATTGGATAATGCGTTCAAAATGATGTTGCGACTCCCATACAGCCTGCATAGCAAAGAGGCAACTTTCTTCTGCATGCATGCATGGAAACCGTCCGTGCGAGCCTCCGCGAATATACTGGACACGCTGCAGATCCGCGGGAGCCCCAGGACTATCCTGAACGCATTATTATACTGGATGCGAAGGGTGTTGATTGTTTTTTGTGTATAATTGGTCCATAGGCTACTCGTGTAGAACGTCTGACAGTATGATTTAAAGAAAGATATTTTTGCGTCTCCAGAGCATCGATAGAACCTACGAACCAGTGTATCAACTCTCACGGCCAACGCCCTTCGCTCTCTCTCTCTATATCTAGTTCATTGCTAAGAGTGTCACTAACAATGTGACCTAGATATTTGAATTAGATTACCCTCTTCAGCACAGATCCATTCAAGATAACGGGTGGTACCTCGTTCATGTTTACTCCTTTTGGTGGGAAAACCATGAACTCACTTTTTTTTCATTATATTGGAGACCATGACTCCTCGCAAAGTTTTCATAGGTCACCTACAGTTTCTCAAGTGCACTGATAGATGGTGCCAGTACCACCATATCGTCGGCATAACTAATATTATTAACACTTATCCCATCGATAGAACATCCGATTGGCTGCCTGCTAAGGCTATCTATCAGGTTGTTTACATACAAATTAAAGACGTCTCACTCCACATTCCAGTCCATATGTTTAGTTTGATTACTGTACCAATATTCAAAGACAGAACAGATTTCCCCAGGTTAACTGGTCCCGCGTAACTTTCGCCACAGTACATCGTAACATACTATGTCGAAAGCTCGCGAGAGACCAAGAAAACAAGCATAGACCGGCGTCCGTCTATCCACATAGTAGTTCTTTAAGCTAAGAATAGAAGTATCAGTGGACAGTCCTTTCCGAAAACCGAACTGTCCATCGTGCATCAATAAGTGCAGGTCTAGGTGCCTATCCAGAAGCCGATCCAGTACTTTAGCTATTATAGTTGCTTGATATTGGCCTATAGTTTTTTATGTCCGAAATGTCTCCCGTTCTGTACTTGACTATGGGCACAACAATTGTTTTCATGCAGTCAGAAGGCACGTACGCGTGGCTAATGCACAGGGAATAGAACATCGCCAGCACTTCAGACATATGTGCTCCAGCATACCGCAGGTGCTCAACGCTAACCCATCATGTCCCGGGGATTTACCAGTGCTAATAGATTGTAAAACTTTTCTCACCTCACTGGCTGTTACTCGTGTCAGGGTAGCATGTGAACCTCGATTGGACTTAGCGTCAAGTGACCCCGACACAACAGCCTGTCCTAAAGGTGACTTCACCCTGAAATGTTTCCATATAATTCAGCTACCTGTTTAGGATCAGATAACCCGGCAACACTGGCTTGAGAAATGTTTGCCTTTTCTGTGACCAGCGATCACATCCATTTTTATCTGGTATTGGTTATTCCTCTTAAATATTTTACTACTATTATGCATATCATTATATACCTCTTTTGTATGCATCTTACTTGTATAATGTAGGCACTTGCCAACATCATGCAAAATTTCTTATGTATTCTGATGATACAAAAATTTACATGAAAATAGGTAATTCTACGGATTGCGCTAAGCTTTAAGAGGATCTGGACAGGCATTGTGTCTACTATATGAGTAACCGCATCAGTATTAACACTAATAAATGCCATTATGTGTCATTTTCTCGCAAAATTTAACCATCTTCATTTAATAATTAAATTAATGGAGTAAAATTAGTTAAAGAGACATTAATCAGAGATTTAAGAGTATTGATGGACGCTGAACTATTATTTTCGGATCACATCACAAGTGTTGTCATTAGGGCATATAAAAGTTTAGGGTTTATCTCAAGAGGGAGTCGCCCCTTCTCAGACGTAAGTTGTCTCAAAATCTTGTATAACTGTTATGTTAGAAGCATTCTTGAATACTGTAGTATTATTTGGCATCCTCAGTACAGAACATATAGTCAGAATGTTGAGATTATACAGAATAAGTTTATTAAGCACTTGAACTATCGTTGTTTCCAAAGTTTTAAAGACCATGAAGAATCTTGTAGTCATCATAATCTCACAACGTTAGAGGATCGTCGCAGACTGACTGATATGTCGTTCCTGCATGGCTTATGCAATGGATACATTGACTGCTCAGAATTAATATCAAAAAGTTTATCCTTTTGCTGTCCTAGAATTAGAACAAGACACACTAATTTGTTTGCAGTTTCGCGTTCTCATTGAATTCATTTATATTCATTTTTTTATAATGTGGCATTAAATACATACAACCCTAAATTGTCACCCTTCTATCACCAACCCCTATTTTTTAATAGTTGTTTTAGTAATTTTTAGTTTTAATTTTTAGGTTTCAGGGGTTTTTAGGGATTGTAGGGGTTTTTAGGGATTGTAGGGGTTTTTAGGGGTTGTAAGGGGATTTTAGGGGTTGTAGGGGTTTTTAGGGGTCGTAGGGGTTTTTATGGGTAGTAGGGGTTTTTAGGGGTTTTTAGGGGTTTTTAGGGGTTGTAGGGGTTTTTAGGAGTTGTAGGCGTTTTTAGGGGTTGTAAGAGTTTTTGTGGGTTGTAGGGGTTTGTAGGGGTTTTTAGGGAATGTGGGGTTTTTAGGGATTGTAGAGGTTTTTAGGGGTTGTAAGGGGTTTATAGGGATTGTAGTGGTTTTGAGGGAATGTAGGGGTTTTTAGGGGTTGTAAGGGTTTTCAGGGGTTGTAGGGGTTTTTAGGGGTTGTAAGGGTTGTTAGGGGTTGTAAGGATTTGTAGAGATTGTAGGGTTTTTAGGGATTGTAGGGGTTTTTAGGGGTTGTAGGGGTTTTTAGGGGTTGTAGGGGTTTTTAGGGGTTGTAGGGGTTTGTAGGGGTTTTTAGGGATTGTAGGGGTTTTTCCATGTCCTAACTCCGTACAATGCCAGTCCGCACATAAAATAAATAAATTTAAAAAAAAAAATGATTATGGCAATATTGTAAATAATTATTGATTTTATTCGCTTGTCTATTGACCCATACGATTTTAATATTTAAACTATTATTATCAATTGAAATTATTTTTTTACGAACAACCTTGAGGTCACATGTTACTAACAAAGGAAAGTGGTCCGACCGCATAACATCGTAGCGTAGAAGTGTCCATAACAGTTTCCCATGTAGACTGAGTCACAACGCAGTGGTCTTACCACCGGCGCGAGCCATGCGCATCACAGACAAACGTATATTTACCAGAACGTAACCTAATTCTTTGTATACAAGGCTACGATATCAGCGGATTGACACAGCCTGTTCACACACGTAGCGGATAGTTTAACAGACTTGAAATTATAAATTATTATTTTGCACAAATCCAATATAGGTATGTTGATTACTCGGCTCGCAATTGTCTCGCTTTAAAAAGCTGACGAAGCGTCTGAAAGTAATTCCATATGGTCATAAATTGACATCCATAAATACTGAAAGCTTGCTCTGGGGTATCATCATTTTGTAAGCGTCATAATCGCGTGCATGCTTGCGTCTTATCTTTTCTAGACATACTACAACACTTGTTTTGTGCAGTATGTATTTAGAAATGTCTTCGGCTGACACGCTACTATCAACATTATTTATAAACAATGGAATTTTAACATCTGCTGCTCTAAACTTCGTTTGCGCTTCAGGTGTTGCCTCCTCTTTCGCGGTTTTAAGTCTATTCCTGTATCTTCTTCTCTATACTGTTTTGTACTGTTCACTAGGCTGTTTATCTTTCCATACCTCTTCCCTGCTAGCAAGAGTACCGCCAAATACTTACGAGGTGAAGTCGGGCCTGGATAGATTGGCTTAGAAGCTGTGGGGGCTGTAGTCTCCGAAGGGGCCATGACCTCAGGGGGGGCCTTTGAGGTTGAGGTTGTAAGAAGCCTCGACTCATTACAGGATACCGTCTGAGAAGGAAGCAATTTCTTAAATAACGATCTGTATAATATATAGAAAAACAACATAAATAATCCAGTCGGTTCCGGTTGTCATCTGGTGGATGCGTGCCCAGAACACTGGCAGCATTGCCACGTTCGTTGTAAGATAATGTTAATTTGCTAAACCGCATTCGGGTTACACATGGTCTCTATCAGTCTTTGGTCATGGTCCTTGTATATATTGTGTGCTTCTGATCCCTATTAACCTTAAGTTCCATTCAAAACGGCTCAAATATATAACCTAAGTACATGTATAATTATTAACGGAGACCCCTCCGTTGATGTTGTTGCGGAGCGGCTTGCATTTATGTGCAGACAAGGAACGACCGTCGCGTCGGTGCAAGATCATCTACCATCTAAGGGTTTTTGCCACCATCGCGCATCAAATCTCCATTTAGTTCAAGAACAGCTTTGATACCGATACTGACATAAACGTGATGAATAATATTATTTATTGTATTATGACGGGGCACACATTTAGTACGAGCACACAATACAGTGTAGTGACCGTAACGGTCACCACACTGACATCGAAAAGCCACTTGACAAGGTGAACCAAAGCATTCAGAGATAGCTACTCTGAAAGTGTTGTTATCTTAAAAATAAAGATAGGAAATTATGAAGTTTTCAGTATCGATAACGTTCAATAAAATGTTTTACAGAAGTTGCAATATTTGTTAAATGAAGGAATCACAAATGGTAGTGTCAGGCCATTGAGTCGTGTGATATATACTTCTGACGAAGTGTCCAGAGCATTTCAACTGCTATCAACCAATAACATGAGTAGTTTAATATTAATTAATATGAAGAACCATAAAATTTCAAATGACTGCAAAATCCTTAACAGGTAATAACGGAGTATTAAGTCAAAATGTAGGTAATGATAACTAATATTGCAGTGCTAATTTTATTATTCCATTTGTACAGCAACATTCTCGAGCGTGACATTTTAATCCACGTGAAATATGTTTAAATTTGTTCGTTTACAGTTTTTAACTAATTTTGCATATATAATTTGATAAAATCAATAGGACGCATGAACATTTGTTTTATTCATAAATCTTATTCTTTTAGTTATTTTATTTTATTCTAACATCTTACATTGTTAATCTTTTTAATCTATCAAATCGTTAAAACTGTTTTCAGAGTAGAGTTTTCGGCATCAAAATCGTACATAGTTTTGTGTGATGGTACTGAACTTGGCGTTGAACTTATAGAACATTTGATACAAAGAGGAGCAAAACAATTCCTCATCCACATGAAACCAAAACTAATGAGTGGCTACTTCCACGTAAAATACGCGTAAGAGTTTTTTTAAATAATGTTTTTAATTGAAACTAAGTAATCGTAATGTTTATTTATCATTCTTTAGAAACATAAGCGAATTTTATATGAATTATTAGTTTTTTACCTGCAGAGAAAACATAAAGTTATATATTGATTTATGCACGCATATAAAAACAAACCCATAATGAATTTTTCAGATCATGGAAAAACAATGATGTGATCATAAACTTTAGTTCTGAAGATTTGAATGAAAAATCAGGATGCTGTAATCTAATAAGACAGGGTAATAAGTTGGGCACTGTAGATGGAATCTTTATAACCCAAAATGAATTAACCCAGAATAGGTTTGACGAAATAAATCACGATAACGATGACATTTCTTTGATTACTTCTAATTTGGATGTGGCATCTCGAACCAGCACTCTTAGGTAAACTGAAAATAAGCAAAATACAAACACACTTACACACTTTAGTAGATATATCTGATTTGCAAACCTAGACAAAATAAACCACTGACTAAATTATATAGTTTTTATTGCAGGTATTTAGCAATTTTAATATACACGACACCAGATCATAACATGCATTGTTTTTCGGAAGTCGAAAAATGTTGCTTTACGAGATATCAGACTGGACTGCCATCATTGGTCGTACGTTATGAGTCAAACAAAACGGTAAGCAAATTTACGGTATTTTGGTTATTTAAATGCATAGCAGATGCAAGATCTTACTGCTGCATGGAATTGCTGGAACCTAAGTGAACCCAAGGAGGATATAGTAGCCACTATAGTTAAGTTTGTGAAGGAATCTCTGATTCACTGACGGTAGTCGCTGCCACATAATGGGTTGGCAACCAACATTCAACAAGCCATGTTGCCTAGTTGCCATGTTTGGGATATTGCAGTATGGGCAAAAATTTATGAAGTCAGCTTTGAGGGGTTCGAGTACTAATTCCGAATTCTCAACAAAATCGAGGCATGACTTGTTTATGATGGTGTGTCAACATTTTGGGATGCTCGAGAGCTAAATAATGGGAGTATCCATATTTGATCTAATCAAAAAAACGTTTGCTTTTATGAAAACTATGCGTAAAGTAAGGATTCGTCACTCTACCTTTTTATTTTTTTGTGTCCATCCACATCTATTCCTGACACATGACAATCACCTCTCCTTATATAATGCCAATATCATGCTCTTAACATGCTTACTTATGGTCAACTAACCTAACATGCTAACCTACATCGATTTGGTTGCCCAATACTCAGATCCATACACCACTCAGATCTAAAATAAAATATTAATTTACCTACATAGGGTCAAATAAATAAATTAGTAATGTTAAATTGTTGTTCTCAGAAAATGTTACCAGGAGCGCTATCAAAGCTATACAATGCTATGGAAGCGGGCCTCAAACAAAACTACACTAGCGTGTTTCTATCAGATTCAAAACCAAAGTCAAGAATATACTCTGCCGATGAAACTTGCATTGAATACGGATTAGGAGCATTAGTGAGCAAGATACCTGAAGTAGAATTTACAGCTACTGAACCTGTGATTTCGATGAAAACGCATGTAAATTATGAAGATGAGGTGAGGAATTACGAAATACGAACGGACCACTAGTACAAACTTTCATGCCCAGCAAAGTTTTAAAAACCAACGGTTTAGGCTCTCCCATATGTTAGTCAGTCAGAACTGTGGTTATTATATTGATGGCTTACATTTTTAAGTGTTTATTCCCTGTCACAGCATTTTGCATTACGTAGTGTTCTATTTGCATTACGTAGGGTAGGTCCAGAAATCAGCCAACAATTATCAAAAACGAATACGCTATTAATTTTGCATTATGGTGTTTATTTTTTTTTATTCTAGAGTGAAATAAATTTGAACTTTGATGATACCTATGTGATGATGATACCAGGGTTTGATGGTAACTACCAATCTATGAAAACTGTTGCTGAGAGGCTTAAAATACCAGCAGTCACTCTGCAACTGGAACCCGAATTTGTAACAAGTATACATGACATAGCCAAGCGACTTTTATATGTAAGTTTTTTTCTCTAAAATTGGTATAAAGAAGTAAAAGTTTTTAGAAAAAAATATATTTTTTTGTTACAGATTATCAATAAAAGATTTAACACGAAATCGAAGTTTTACTTATTGGGGTACTCATTTGGAGTAAACGTGGCTCTAGAACTTGCAGCCTTATTGGAAAAGGAGGGTTCGTTTTATTTTACCTATAAAGTACCAAGAATAATTATTTATATACCTGCTGTTGCTGGTGCTGAAAATGACAACGCTATGATTATAATTGTTTAATTAACCTTTGAGTTAAATGTCTTTTACACCTATTTGCAGGTCGTACCGGCGTAGTTTTCTGTTTGGACAGCAGTCCAGATGCCTTAAAGAATCAGCTGATGAAGTACACTGGCAACATGACCGAACAACAACTTCAAAACTCTGTGCTAGATCATTTTTACAAAATTCTTACGGGGGATACTTTTGAAGGCTTCAAAGCACACACTTCACAAACTTTAGAATGGTCTGAAAAAATCAACATACTGATTGACCATACAAAAAAATCAGTTTCATATACACACCAGTTCGTCAAATCATTTATTAATGCTATTTATAAACGGATCCTGATGGCTAAGGATTATGAGCCTGATTTTAAATTGGAATCAGAAATAGTATTGATGAAAGGTAATCCAAGGTCGGATAAACTGTGTAATGACTACGGCCTATTGAAATACACGAAAAAACCAGTAAAAGTGTTTGATTTAGATGCAGATTACGTGACAGCTCCACAAGACATTCGTGTTTCTAATATTATAAACAAAATGCTTGATCCTGGACTATTAGAGGAATTTGAAAAGAAAAACCTGTGTCAATACTACTATATTGTCACATAGTACTATAAATATTCAGCGTAAGAAAACTAAGTTAAATAAAATGCGGCTATAATAATACGTGTTTTCATTTATTAGCCTGACCCTATTTAAATAAAGTTATGCTAAATTAGGAAGATGCATAAGATACAGTTTTATTTAAGTTATACATTAATAGGTTCATAAGATTTCCTAAATTATTTTAACCTCAAAATAATACAAGTCAAGATTAAGATCTATTTCAGTTCAAATATTTATTTGATCGTTGGCTGTTTAATAAGTATTATAAAATACACCTTTTTAAAGAACTTTAAGTATTGTTATTCTGCCTAATATACATAATTAACCATACATATAAATTAATTGTACGAAACACAAAAACAATAGAAGGTAGGTGATTTTTAAAATACTGTTAATGTAATTATCAATTGACCCCTATAGGTGCGCAATATAGATCTTTAATGTGCGATATAAGCGCCACTGCTGAACCACTGCTTGACCATAAAATAGCCGATCATTACTAAAACAATAAATATAGTATATATATTTATATATATATACAGAATATATATACAATAATAATGTTTTGTTGGAGGTCCGAAAATTATTTGAAGTTGGAGGGTGTAAAGAGCATTTTATTCACAATACATTTTTTCATAGCTAGATGATTTAGTTGTTAGTTAGTTTATTTATCTAAGTTTATGTTTAGTTTGTCATATAATGTTTTTAAAAAAATTTAGTTTTTTTCTAATATTAAATATCAGAATTTGATAAGATCCACGTACTTACTCAGCGTGATTTTATCTTGCGTATTTACTGTTTTAGCTATTTGAGCTAGTAGTAGAAATGTCAGACTGCGAGCGCTGTCGCGCACGACGAGCGAACAGTCAAAAGCGACTACGCAACAGGTATAGAGATCACACTTCTGGCGTTGGAAGACCGGTCATCTACGTGATCAGCACGCTCACATAAGCGTTATACACCGCCTATACCACATAGCCCTCGCCGGGCATCATCACCATCTTGGCGTCGCAACTTTTCAAATCGAAAGGTACACTGTCTCAACGAGCGCTTCGCCATCCTCACCGACGTAATCTGTGCCGCCGATGCGGGAACCCCATCAGCTTCTTGTTGTCAGGCCGCCACCACACAACGATTGTAAAGCAAACGCGCGCTCCACGGCCGCGGGTTCTGCAGAAACGGATCCCATAGTAGATGCAATCCGCTCCATTGAAATCGGTGAAATCTAACGAAGCTTTTTATATTTAAAATTTTGACCGATTTTGCACAACATCGATGACTGGTGTAGGTAGACCGTGCGTGGAACCTCAAAAATGTGAGGAATAGTTGAAATAATCTTTGCAGGACGGTGCTAAATATGATACGCATTGAGTGTAACTATTATGTCAGGAGCAATGGCGGGGGTGTGTGTAAGCTATAATCGGTACCAAACATTACCCGTCATAGAACGATCCAATACTCGGCACTAAATCTGTTGGTTGGTATTTATGCAGCCACGCCTCTCATTCCATGTTTAGTGCATGACGTAGGTCTTGTAGGTAGGGTTCGAATCCTAACGTTGAGAATCGTTATGCGAAATAAGAAGACAAAAAACTTCAGAACGCTTAGGAAAAATCTGTTAAAACTAAGATACCTATGTCAATCAGAAAAAAAAACCACTGCGATCATTCAATTTTTTTTTGGTTTTTGTCAGGAAACAGACACGATTAACTCGCAGACTCGACTCTGAGATGTGTAGACCATACCGTGTTATGATATGTACAGCAGCGGTGTACATTATCTCATGGCGTGGAGAGTGGCCTCCTGATGTCTATACTACTTTATCGTGGTTGTGTCTGTTATTTTGTCAATGGCTGGGTGAACATAGCTTCATTAACATTCATTGCATGTTTAGGGACATCCAGACTTTGTGAGACGCACTTCGAGAAACATGAAGAATGTGAAGACATCGTAACTACGATGCGCATCTTAACTACAATATTAATAAATACAATTTATGAATATTGTAAAAGGTTGCGCAATGATGATGAAAGCCTTAGCATTCCATTCATGTCCTCACCACAATCCACAATGTCCGGGAATACGCGTCTTCCAGATAGCATTTTATTATCCTAGCATTATATTATAAATCTATTTTAAATCGACGCGACGCGAATACCTATATTAGTTGCAAAATAACACTTAATGCGAAACCCGTCGTTATTAAATAATTTTGACTGGGACGCGCGGAGATCATAAACCGGTTGGCTACCTCTACTAGACTTTCTGCGTTGGGAAGCGTTCGCGTACCGCGTTACGTTATAGGTAGGTAGTGAGACTAGGTATACATAACAACACACAGCCTATTATGAGTTTCAAACGGCTTACGACCTTTGACCTTATCTTTATAAATGGCACGTATTGCCCTTTTTCGAATCGTTCACAATTCACCTATGAATTCACCTATGAATTCACCTATGACGATTCAACTAGGCAAGTCCAACTTCGACAAAGAGGTCAGCCGACGAATCCAACTCGGATGGGCAGCGTTTGGTAAATTACGGCACATATTTTCGTCACAGATACCGCAGAGCCTCAAGACGAAAGTCTATAATCAGTGCGTGTTGCCAGTGATGACATATGGAACTGATAATAAAAAAGCGCTAGGACCAGGACGAGTTTCTTGCCAGCTCTTCTCGGTCTTGGGTTAGGAGGAATTGGCACCTAAATTAATTTAGTATGTGAGACGTTTCAAAGTGAACCTTGTTTCTTTCTTGAATCCTTGTTTGAAAAACTTGTATTGAATAATAATATTTGAATTTGAATTCTGTTATTATGCCTGCCTAAAGACTAAATATCACGTATTATAATTATGAGTAATTATGTGATGGGATCTCCTCTTCTTCTCTGCACGCGGACAGAAGCTAGTAGGTATTATCATGTTTTTTTATCTATTATTTGTTACGTGTGCATAGACAAAGTAAAGATTTCTCACAAAGATTACACATAAGTTAAATATTGCATAAATTAATATTATCTTCAATTACCATATATGTTGTGTAATTAAATTAAATTAAATTTGCATATTTTTAATTAAAATGTTGTCTTAGGTATTTTTATTCAACGTGAAACTATCTAATTTTCAAGCTTTTGTTTGCATGTAAACTATTATTTTTTAAATTTTTAGGCATTGTTTTATATTTGAATTGTGGTTTGTACATGTAATTAAGGTACCTTAACTCTATTTTGGGACTGGTATGTTGTTTCGAATATGTGTTGGTGTATACTTTGTTGGTATAACTTAATAAATAAATAAAATATTTTTATAAAATGAAAGAGCTACGAAGATTCGCATCATCATCATCGCTTTCGCTTTGGGAGCCATAGCTAATATTAAAATGTCTCCTTACAGAATTTCAGTTTCAGTTCAGTTTACAGAATTATGTCTTCCTTCACCAGTTTATGGAAAATATTATGAATTTCCGTATCTACAATGTTAAAATGTCTCCGTTTTTGTTTGTTTATTTATTATCTTTTCACGACTAAACGGCTGAACCAATCTTGGTAAAATATGGTTTGGAAAATTATTGTATCTTGGGGACGGACTACTTTTAAAGTAGCACCTACGCGTCCAAAGCACGGGTAACAGCTAGATTAAAAAAAATATAATTACAGTACTATGTTCTGAATAATATAATAAAATAATACAATTAGGCAATAAACGACGTACTTTAGCATAATAAATAAATGACCTCCGTATATAAATTTGAATACATTTTCAGACAATATAAAAGAAATGCTTTACTGACCGACTGAATTGACTTAACGAAAAAATTAATAGATACATACATGCATAAAAGAATGCAAAGATGCATGATATACATGCATAAAAGAAGAAAAGCGTATTCCATATTCCAACCTACAGACGCAAAATGATTTAAGTACGAAGTACAGCCAGGAAACACGGCTTTTCGTAGATTATTACACTCTTCACTCTAAGGACTAAAAAATATGTAGATGACAAATACATAATTATTTATTATTATATATATGTATATCTACGATTGACCACGATATCGCCTGGTGGCAAGCGACGATGTTACCGATAATAGAGCACGAAGCCAATTTACTTTTGTCATGAAGAGACCCAGACTGTTATATACATATTTTCCGCTTGCCGTGACTTTGCTCGCGTGGTACGTTATATAAAAAATAGTTTATAATTTTAGTATATAAATTTCCTCCAAATCAAATTCACTATTATTGCGTGATTGGGTAAAAAAAACATCTTTTATTCGTTTATAATATATATTAAGAAGGTTGATAATATTTAAACAGGCACTGGTGAAAAATAAGCGTGTAAGCGAGCAAACCCGCGAGCGTTCCGCTAGTGATTGGTATACAATACAAAAGAATTTAACACACAATACGTTGCCAGTATGTGCATCATATTCTTTGAGAGCAGTCTACAATAAAATAACTTTAATACTCTTAAAGTTATCGAAACCCTCGAGATGGAAGACGACACAAAAAATAATTTAAATCATACAATGGCAGGTGACGAAATAGTTGTGTCTGGGATGTCAGGATTGTTCCCCAATTCTGATAGTGTTCAAGAGTTTATGGAAAACCTGTATAACAAGGTAACTAAGTTTTCGTGGATTATGACAATTTATGCTTGGCAAGATTGTACCTTCAGAAATTTAAGAGCAATTGAAACTAAGATATTTTTTATATCTTTAAAACCTATCCTTCTGATATGTTAGATGCAAAAGTTTGTACGTATAATCAAGCTTCGATAATTATAACTTTACATTTTCAACACACATAAACACGGGCTATACTCACGTATTATTTTGTCGATGGAGGCACCGACATTGTTTCGATTCATCTAGAGAATCTTCATCAGGGTGAGATTGATCCGCGGTCCGCTCGTTGCTGCTCGAGTTCACGGTTCGCACTTGAGTGCGGTGCCTCCATCGACAAAATAATACGTGAGTAAAGCCCGTGTTTATTAAAATGTATAGTACAACTCACGAAAGTTTTGAAAATTACAGCTTTATTTATTATTTTATTAAATGCATAAATTTTATAAAAA
Source organism: Lampropteryx suffumata (assembly GCA_948098915.1). Classification (NCBI taxonomy): domain Eukaryota; kingdom Metazoa; phylum Arthropoda; class Insecta; order Lepidoptera; family Geometridae; genus Lampropteryx; species Lampropteryx suffumata. The sequence continues at coordinate 7,139,936 of OX402558.1, read as the reverse complement.
TGCTACCTTTTTATAATCTTTTCATTAAAACTTAAATCAAACTTTGGTAAATAAAAATGCAATCATTGTAAGTGGCACCTAGTACCGGACGAATTTTATTTCAAGCCTCCAGCGCCGGACATCTGCAAAACATCGTGCGACGATCGCGTCGGCGTAGGCTTTTGAACATCCAGGAATATCTGCACTTTTACAAATTTTAAATATATTTACGAGTAAATAGATCACTAGGTATAATAATATTTACTTAAAACATACATATAATAAACACAAAAACATAGCAGTAGGACTTACTGAGAACTAATGTGATGCAGTGTATCTCGTCAAAACAGCATTCAACCTCTCTTATTGTGGCCTATCAGGTGTTTGGCACAGCGTGACCCCCCGGCTGAGTACCGATATGCTCCTCCGCGCTCCTCTTACCCATATTTTAATCGAACGCGTTTCAACTTGCCAAGATAGTACAAGTCCCCGAAACTAGATGCTGTCCGGCATTACAGAGCTTCTCCCTAAAATACGGGCAAAGCCTTGGAAATATTCTATTATTCAGTGTTCACAGATGTAAATCCTGTTCCAATGGCTTTATATATAACTATTCTGTCCTATTCGCATTTAAATAACACATTTCTTGCTGGTTTAAGATACTTTATATATTATTTTTTGTTGGTATGAAAAAAAACCATATTGTTTAAAAGAAAATAATTGACCTTACCCATAAACGCCGCTCAACTTTAACACCACAGAACAGAAAGAACATTCGTTATTTCTGTTCTGTGTTTAACACTGTCTAAATACTGCTTAAGATGCTTAAGATTGCTCTGTTGTCACTCTCATACAAAAGGGATTGCACTTTTTTAAACAGTTATTAACTTTTGTCAGGGATTCTTCGTTTGACATTTCATAAAGAACTTCTAAATTAATATTTTTTACTCGTTTTATTGCATGTTTTATTCAGTAATCTTAGCGGAATTTTAATGAATAAATTGTTACTACATAGGACAAGTATGGACAATTGATTTATAAGTATATTATGGTGCAATGTGATTTGAACGACGAGGGTTCCCGAGAACGTTCTATTATATCAATGGGCTTCTAAAAAATGAATATTTTTATTATATTATTTGAAAAATAGAAAAAAAATAGACAGTGTTTTGCTTATACCTAACACAAAGATTATAAAAAATAGTTCATTAAAGTTTCTACAGTTACATTAATCATATAAAAAAAAGTGGACATTTTTATACATAAAAAATAATTATCTAGCTCATTTGAGTTCATGTGAACGAACGGAAACAAACAATACAAAATAAAACTACCTCATTAATTACGAAAGAAAACAATAAAAATACAGTTTCTAAAACTATTGACTGTATGGGAAAAAATTACTATGTCGAAGAAATTATCGTTTTGATCATACACCATATGAAACAAGAAATCTATCAAATTTGAGAGTCGAGCCAAAGAGTTCCGTTACTAAGTCACTTTTTTCATCAACATGGTTCTTTAATCATAAATTACTATTACTAGTCCAATCAGGCCACTATATCGTCATAAACTAAGTATAAAGACTGAACATTGATCTAATAATAGAATACAACAAATATTGATTTATGTAATACAAAAACAAACTAACGGTTATCTGGTCTTTTCGATTCTAGGTCAACGGGAAGTACCCAATAGGTTTTGATTTACTTGCGATTGTCGAAATATGAAGCCTAAATGCACGCATATTTGTTTATTGCCTTGACTTTAAAAATACATTTGTTATTTTCCAAGGAACTGCAGACGCATGTTAATATTTGAATTTAATTTTAATTTGATACCTCTAGGCGTTCTTGAGAAAAAAGATCTAGACACATAGACAGACAGTCAGACAGACGAACAACGAAGCGAACCAATAAATGTCTCTTTTTTCCATTTATGATACGTAATAATGAAAACCGATATATGGCGCTTGCCGATTTCACTCCAACGCTATTTTTTATGTAGGTACCCGTGTACAAAGCCATGGTCAACACCAAGTTATAAATAGTTACACTAAAATATTACAATATTTAGTATGCCCTGTATTAAATCCTATCCTACTCGTATATGATTTTGTAAATGATTAAAAACAGTCTAAAACTATTTACTACAAACTGCATCCCGCGACTTCGCAGTATTAACCTTAAAAAATAGATCTTGTTGTTTTTTAAAATACAAACTTTTTTCTTACCAAATTTCATTAAGAGCTGTTCAGCCGTTTAGCCGTGAAATTAAATCAAATCAAAACATTCTTTATTCAATAAAATCAGAAGGACCACTTTGAATCGCCTTCTTGAATGCTATAATGAATCTAGGTGCCGGTTCCTTTTAACCCTAGTTCAAGAAGAATCCGGCAAGAAAATCGTCTGGTCTTAACACTTTTTTAATGATCCTTACCAATTTTTTTACGGATGCCGAGTCGACTGCTGAGTTGGAGCAGATTCATGCCAAGCTTAGGTAACAGAAAAACAGAGACACTAAAAGATATAAAATATTAACGTGGATTGACTAAATAAATAGGTTACTACCCAGATGTTTACTATAGAAACAATGATGATTTTCATGATCACCATAATGATTTTCAACAAAATTGCAAACAGGTTGATATGGTGAGCATCAACTCAGAATGGAGCGACAGCGAGCCAGAAGTGCCTAAATACTCAGGCAAGATAAAAGGAGAAGATAAATTTGATAATCAGTTCTTCAAGGTGCCCCACCACCAAGTCAAAATGATGGAACCTATGTCAAGAAAGCTGTTAGAACATGCCTACGGAGCTATTTTCGATTCTGGTAAGCATTCGTTCATATTTACCACTATCTACAACAAACGACAATAATAAGACAATATTATCTAGGTTGTTTCAGCTAGGTGGCGCTGTGTTGATTTGGCTACAAATATATTTATCTCTAGCACATGGTAAAAGCGGTTTCGCCTAGCGATTGCTGCTTTAAGACAAAATATCTAACTGATACAGCAGTAGTCGGAATTCAATTGTTTTATTATATACAGTCATAAAGACTACATTAAATCGTCTTACATGGTACGACAAACTCTGTGGCGCAATGGGCTAATGCCTGTCTGAGACGCTGAAGATTGCGGGTTTGAATCCCGCCGTGGGTCTTAGTTTATATGATCTGGAAGTATTTGTCTCGGGCTTGGGTGTTTCTATGTAGGCATTTAAAAAAACAAAAAAAGTATGAGTAGCATATAAGTCATGTGGTAGCCATAACACAAGCTCTGCTTACATTGGGGCCAGATGATGCTGTGTAAAATGTCCGGCATTATTTATTTAGTTATTTAGGTGCTAATTTTTTTTTACTTTGTTAACTCTACGAAAATTAAATCTGATTACAGGTAATACACACATTAATCTGAAAGGCCAAGTGGTAGGAGTTTTCATTGGCTCCTCTTTCGCTGATTTTAGTATAACCAGCCTTTACTATATAAATAAGTACTGCGACAATATAATTAGCGGGTAAGTAATATATCTATGCGTGCTATTTGATTATTTAAGTTTTTTTGACTGGCCTGCTAGCTCAGTTGGTAGTAGCTCAAAGTCAAAGTCAAGTCAAAAGATACTTTATTCAATACAATCACAAGGATCACTTTGAAACGTCTTACATAATAGGTGGATTTAGGTGCCAAATCCTCCTAACCTAAGCTCAAGAAGATCCGGTAAGAAACTCGTCCTGGTCCTAGCGCTTATTTGCATGATCCATCTTATAACTACCTTAATTACAAAAAACTAATACGAGAGAGATTATAAGAGAGATTATACATTTCAAATGTGTCGGTTAACTGTCTGAGGGCAGAGCGACATGAGGCCATGCATTCTTTTCAATAATATTGTCATTTATATTATAATACGCTTTCTTGAAAATACTACCCTTTATGTATGCTTAATGTATGCTCTGCATTCTGCGCTGTAGGTTGGGGGTTCGATTCCCTCCCAGGATAAATATTTGTGTGATGAACATAGGTGTTAGTTCTGCGTCATCTGGACACAATAATACAAGCTATGCTTAGTTTGTAGCTAGATGGTATTGTGTGCATTGTCCACCAATATTTATTTATTTTATTATTGAATATATTTACAATATTCCTGGATTTGTTATCACACTTACTTGTCGCTTTGTTGATTTTCTATGTAAAATCTTAACTAAAGAACGACTTAGCCACTACATATTCCATGTATCAAATTCGAATCAAAATGTATTTATTTCGTAGCATAACCAAGTATATACAAGAACATGGAAGGAACGATAACATTACGCAGAAGTTAAAGTAACTGTGTCAAGATGTATACCTACTATTCAACACATTATACAAAAGAACAGTCTTTTATAGGAAACATGTATATTAATTTATCTTCAAGTAAAATCATATAATATTTATAACCTTGTTTAACCTTTTAAATTAAGTAATGTTGATGTTAATGTTAATGTTAATGCTCTTGCGTGACCCAAGAGCTAACTCCTATCTGGTTTAGCGTGTCTCAGCGTGTCGTGTGTCTTGGGAACGCTGCCCTCTGGCAGTGGCCTGGATTAGTTGACCTATCTATAGATCGTTTTAAACGGTCCTTAAATAGCTCAACTGTTTCACATGTATTTGATATTTTTTGTATATTTCTGTTATTATTATGTAAATAAATGAATATTATAGTAATGTTAAATAATCTTTAAATAATGCAGGTAAGTAAAATTAGTAGGTACTTATTTGATTCAAGGGTTAACAAGGGTACGTATAGTGCTAGTAAATTACCTAAGTTTATTTTATCTCAGAACAATGGTAACAATTAATAAAATATATAAAAATATGTTTTATTAATTGCTACCATTGTTCTCAGATAATATAAACAATTTCAAGTTTTGAGTTCATTTGGTTCACCTTTAGTGATAAACGCATGAATTTGCATTAAAATAATACATGCATATAAATTAATAAAATATTATTAATCATTTTATACATAGTTACGTAGTAACGTAAGGTCAAGACCTAAGGCAAACCTTAATATCTAGAATATTCTTTTATATAATAAAAATTATATAATTTATCCTCATATTATGAAGCTGCTTATTGCTTCATCCTCTTAGAGCTAATCCAACGTTAAAATTTGTTGGCATTTTTTTGAATTATCATAGTGATAATGACCGTTCATAACCTACCTGGAAGAGATCGCTTTTAGCGATAAGGCTGCTCATTGTACAACTGTATTGCTAACAATTTTTTTGTGTTTTCTTTTTGTACAATAAAGTGTTTATCTTTCTACTCGTATAACAACTCAGCGATCGTTTTAAAATTACAAGTGAAATTAATAATGGCCTAGATCTCATAATCATACAACAACTAACGTGGCCTTAAAAATCTGTTGCCATTTTTTCATTATTAATAGAAGGAATAGAATAAACCATACTTAATCCCCAAAAACATTGACCAGCCTCCCTCACAGCTCGAGACATGTGCCAAGTCAGTCAAGTCAAAATATACATTATTCAATACATTATTTGCCTCGGGTCTGGGTGTTTCTATATATAATATGTATGTATTAACAAAAAAAAGTATATAAGTAGTATATCAGTCATTTAGTACCCATAAAACAAGCTCTGCTTACTTTGGGGCCAGATGATGCTGTGTGAAATGTCTGGTATTATTATTATTATTATTATGTCTTTCATACTAGGTGAACTCAGGTGCCAATTCCTCTGAACCCAAGCACGAGAAGAACCAGCGAAAAACTCATCCTGGTAGGGCCAGGACGAGTTTTTGCGCTGCGATCATGCGCTGTTTTGCGTGATCCATCTTATAACTACCTTAACTAAGTGCACGAAAGGAGCAACTGGGGTGCACCCAGAATCTCGTCACAACACTGGTTTAAAATAACTAGTAACCCGATAAAAAGATGACAACTAAGTTGTTAATAACTCTGCCTTCAACATCGTAGAATGTGGGTTTTATCGATTCCCCCCCAGATCAAACATTTGTGTGACATACGAGTTTAGATGTTTGTTCTGTGTCTTGGTGTTCTAAAGTATGTATAATAATAATTATAACGGAGATTATACAAAGTGTTATCTAGCCCCAAAGTAAGCAGATCTTGTGTTATGAGTATCACATGACTGATATAATAATAATAATAATAATAATAATAATAATGCCGGATATACACTCTAAATACCTCTGTACCTCCGGGCTAGGTTCGGCTGAGACGCAGAAGGTTTCGGGTTAGACTACCGCCACGAGACAAACGTTTATATGATCTGCAAGTATTTGTCGCGGGTCTGGGTGTTTCTATTTATAATACGTATGTATTTACATAATAAAAGTATATAAGTATATCAGTCATGTGAAGACAAGCTCTGCTTACTTAGGGCCAGATGATGCTGTGTGAACTGTCTAAGATTATTTATTTATTTATTATTTATACTATTTATATCCTATTTTTTTTATAACTTGCAGATCATACAAACATTTGTCCTTTACGGGAATCGAAACCGCAACCTTTTGCGTCTCAGGCAGGCCTTCGCTCCCTGCACCACAAAGGTCGTTTTAATGAGTATGCATTTAGGTATTCTATCAGTCTTCTGGTGCCCATAGAAAAAACATGGCTTAGCAATGGGCATGGTGGTATTTGTTAATACAATAAATACAAAAAAAAAAGTTATGTAATTATGAGATAGACAGTTAGTGTTAATTTACTATTTACGTTCCTCTTTGGAAGCTAAACTATGTTCAAAAAATCTCAAATGAAATTAATTGATAAATTGATTCATGCCGGTTCTTCTCGGGCTTGGGTAAGGAGGAATTGGCACCTAAATTCACCAAGTATGTTGGATGTTTCAAAGAGATTCTTGTGATTGTATTGAATAAAGTATCTTTTGGCTTGACTTGAATGATTTTGTCATCATGCGTGAACTATGAATTATGAATACGCTACTCTCTCTCAACATTTTTAACTGTTTGATTCAGATCTGCAATAATATATGAATACAAATTACATCATAATAATTTTACCATTTTTAGATCCAGCAGATCTATGATGGCCAACCGTATATCCTACTGGATGAACGGCACAGGACCATCGTACTGTCTCGACTACTCATGTGCCAGTTCCACTGCAGCCTTGGAACACGCATTTAACTCCATAAAAGCTGGTGATTGTGATGCGGCTGTGGTCGGTGGATGTAACTTTTGCACTTTTTCTTCCTTGACTTTAAACATGAAAAGGTAATCTTCCATGTCTTTAATCGACTTAAAAAAGGATAAGATTCTTAATTAGTTTTTTTTTATATTTGTTTTACCTCCGCCATTTATGAAGAAAAATATTTTTAAATAAAACATTTACTTTCCGATTGATCCGATAGAAATTTCATCAAAATCGGTTTAGTAGTTTGGTTTTTGAATCAAAATAGCTGGAAAAGATATGTCATGCAAGTAAATGAAATTTCGTATTTGGTTTTCCTGTGGCTTTCCAGTGGTGTTAACGAATTTCTAAAAATGATAAATGTACTAAAAAGTTATTATATATACTGTGCATATAATGTAGTTTAATCTAAAGCATATGTGTATATAATATAGCTATAATATAGCAGAATTTAAAGTAGCTATGCCATGAAATTTGTTTGTCTCGATTCAATTTAGAGAAAAAAATGTTTAACTTGCATTATTTTATTATTTCCCATTTTTGTAACACACCTTAAATTTTCAACCATCTCTCTGATTCAACAAACAAAATTTGGAATACCTATGTTTTTTTACAGGGCTGGATTGCTTTGTCTTGACGGCAAAACTAAATGTTTTGACAAAAATGGTGATGGATATGTGAGATCTGATGCTATAAGTCTAATATTCTTGCAAAAAGCTAAGGATGCTAAAAGGTAGGCTTTCATATTAAATTTCGTTTCTTCAACAAATTTTATTACAGTAACATAACATTGGTTTGTAAAGTTGTACAATATTAATAATACACTCTTTTTCTAACCTAGTTTTTTTCCTAATCACAGTTTGAACTTATTTATCGGGACCCTTGATATATCTAAGGGTAGTTTATTATATGTTCATGTTGAGCTTTAAGCAGAAACCTTGTTTATATCTTCAAAAGTTTGGTTATGCAACTTTTAACGAGTATTGTACACTCACGTGAGTTCAATGGATTATTCATATTCTTAGCAACAATGACTTTCGTAAGTAGTTGTAAGCATTCGCTCCTTTCAATATTTTCGAGTATTTTTTAGAGTGTACGCTGAAGTGTGCTATACAGAAGGGGCATACCACTTGAAAGATAATGAACGGTTCCTACCATTTCAAAAGGCTGAGGCGTTTCAAAATTTACTCAAAAATATTTATTCAAAAATTGATGTTGATCCAATGAATGTTGAGTATATCGAAGCTAATGGTGCAGGTAAATAAATGTGTATTGGTTTGTCTATTTAAAAATATATTATTCGTTACCGGCTAAAGTCTGTACAAGATTTAATCCCCTGATCAAGACGTTATACTTATAATTTACCAAAAACGTTTGACATAATCAAGGGCACATTATTAGTCCTACTCAGGGAAAAAGAAAATCTAGTGGCGCTGACGTCGACTGTAAGTATCTACCTGTTGTCATACAAACCTTTTTCCTTATTTGTTTTTTTATGAAGGGCCTATTTACTACCTATTGTATTCAAATTCTATCTTGTAATTTGTTATTTAAAAATGTTTATTACTAACCTTGAATCAAACCTCTATTAATGATATTAGTAGAGCGTATTTACGTCATATTACATTCAAATTCTATCTTGTATTTTGTTATTTAAAAATGTTTATTACTAACCTTGAATCAAACCTTAAATATACTTTACCTTATTATACCTTTATTTTACCTATAATATACTTAAAATGAATATGTTTAATTTATAAATTGTAAATTTATTTTATTATTATGGTACATACATACACTATGGAAGGCTGTAAATGATGATCATGATGATAATGTTTGTTAAACTGACACATATTTCCATGCTTTAATAGGTCTTGCTGAAGCTGATGAAAATGAAGTAAAAGCCATGGCCAGTGTGTTTAATGGCAATAGGGTTATTAAACTTGGCAGCGTTAAATCTAATATGGGCAACAGCGAAGCTGCTTCTGGATTATGTTCCTTAACTAAGGTTGGTTATCAATCAGATATAAAATTATCAAATGCTTGGATATCTAAATGGGCTAATTAAAATTTGCTTGCTTGTGCTTTCAGCTTTGTCTGGCATATCATAAAGGCGAGATTCCAGCAAACATTCACTTACAAGATCCTGTGCAATTGGTAAAAGATGGAAAAGTCGAAATAGTTACAGAAAATGCCAAATTTGGTAGAGGATACACTGCATTAAACAATTTATCATATACTGGTGCTAATTATCATGTAGTACTAAAAGGACATTACAAGAAAAAGGTACGTTCTTGTTTGTATATAATACCGAATAAAAATAAAAAGTATATAAATACCTAAATAATAATCATATTAACTTGGCATGGGTTAGTAACTCGCGATATTGCAAACGATGTAAGCGAAGATTTCGGTCCCGAATTAATAGTTGTTTCTCATTTAATTATAACCGATTCTTAAATAGCGATTATAAAAAAAAAACCTCTCACATTATATAATATTGTATATTGTGCGTTCGCGATTCATGCCATGACCCGCGAGACAGCAGGACATTTATTGCATTTATTGCATAACACGAATGTTGCCGATGCATTTAATTAAGGTATAATTAAAATGACTACCTCGGTTTAGAGTGATGTTAAACTATATATAACTGGAGTATACATTTTTTCGGTTATTTTGATGGCTTTCATTACTCATTATAGTCTTGGAATTATCAAATGCAGATAGATAAAACGGAATAGTAATATATAAAATATATAAAATATATTTTATAAAATAAAATAAATATATAAACATGTTAGTTTATCCGCAAACTCATTCGTTTACAGAATCTTGAAAAATACAATAGCCAAATCCCACGAATCGTGCTTGCATCCGGCCGACAAGAGTCGTGTGTAAGTAAAATCTTCGACGCTTTGAAAAGCAAACAGGTGGATGCTGAAGAAATAGCCCTGTTGCACAACATATTTGAAAATGATATTGTTGAGCACACTATTCGAGGATACACTATTCTGGGTAAGATTTACTCTAAGCGTTGATAAGACTTAAATAAAAAATTAAAAAGAAATATGATAAAATAATATTTGTAGACGTTTCACATAATACCAAACTAAACAAAACTTGTACGATAGGAACCAAATGACTGATAGTATATATATATTTATATCACTGAAGGTGGGTTATGAACGGCGATTTTTTGAAATCTTAATTAGACGTTCATCAATTTGCACCGAAAGTGTCAGTTTTGGTTTCAGTTTAAAATTTGAAAGAATAAAGTTGTCACAAACGTTTGAGTTACTCATGTGTCGTTTGTGTATGTGCAGTAAAAAGTTTAAAGCTTACATTCATCGTTCGTTACATAATGTATTTTATTTTTATTTTCAGACAGCACCCATGATAATGTATCAGAAAACATAAATCATTATACAGGAGTGAAACCACCATTGTGGTTTGTGTTTAGTGGCATGGGCTCTCAATGGGTTGGGATGGGAGCTGATTTGATGCGTATACCTACATTTGCAGCTTCCATTGAAAGGTATATATGTATATGCGATAGAACGTGTTAATAAACATGCTTATGTAAATACTAAATTTAATCTTTCATAAAAAATTACAAAATACGGAAACGGAAACGGCTATACGGGATCAATTTAAGCTATATTTTCATCTTTTTAATAATATTGCCGAGATAATCCTAGTGAGACCATTCATTTTGTATTAGCTGTGAAATTGTTGATTTTACGTACATATATACAAATTTACGTTAGTAGTAGGTAATGTAAATCAAAAAGCATTGCATTATACACTAGGCTTTCCAGTTAGATAATTGATTCAGGCGTGTCTTTGCGGAAATCTATTACAAAATATTGAATAAGAAGTCGAAACAACAAATCTGTAGAAAAGATCGTTTCGAGGTATGCTGATTTCAGTGTTGGTGTTTCTTCGTTCCGGAGGCAAGGAGGAGCGAAACACATCAAGTTTTTTTTGGTTCTAACTCATTAGAACAGATTGCTTGGATTTGATAGTACAAGATATTCTTCTACCTATATTATTTAGTATTTTGGCCATTCAGCACAATTGTTCTGCTTACTGCGCTAATTCTGAGCTTGATTCTCTTAAGAAAATCATATGTTTGTGAATTTATTATACGAGTATGTATGTATAACTAATAATAAATACATTTCACAGTACAATAATATTGTACATAAAAAACACCCAGACCATGACTGGAATGGAACCCGCAACCCTTTGCGTTTCAGCCAGGTAAATTTATTTATTTAATAATTAAATCACAAAAAATAAATGCTAATATTTTTTTATAATGCTAGAGATATCACACAAAATCACCTGGCCTCAAAGTAGATTAATTATAAATTATCAATTAGCGCCCTGTAGCTACGTAGGTGGGCGATGATATTTGTAATGTAGTGGGCAGGGATTGAAGGAGCAGTTCTTAAGATTGAGCTCAGTGGCGTGCCATGGCAGAGGCCTATGTCCAGTAGTGGACCTACACGGGCTGATGCTGCGTTGATTAATATATGTTAGCTTGCATGCTAAAATAATTAGATTTCATTAAATTTGCAGGTGCCAAAAAGCTTTACAACCGTATGGTATAGATGTTATCAAAATCATATCAGATCCTTCCGATAAAGTTTTTGACAAGCCTGTTAACGCCTTCGCTGGGATCGGAGCTGTGCAAATCGGGCTGATCGATATTCTCAAAGAGCTGGGCATTGTGCCTGATCATATTATTGGTGAGATATTTTCTGGCAACCACAGGAGCCATTTGCAATAGTGATTTTTAGTTATCACACGCTTGTTGACATCGTAAGCGGCCCGAAGTAAAGGAAGCGCTTGTGGCATAGTTAACAACTTTTTTTTCACTGATAAACCTACGTTTTACGTTATTAAGCGGCGATGTGGCCAATGATTGGGCACATAGGTCTCGAATACACCTATTTATTTACTCTTAATTTGAAGACACCCAGCTGGTAATTTCAGGAAAGACAGACGACGGAATAGCATTCCAATCCATGGCTGTATGCATTACAGGTCAAAGTTGTAAGCCTTGGATGGATGACCGCAGTGGCATTTACATGGTTAGGAGGGCTCATTAAGCTATCGGTCTAAGCTTTACAAAACTGTTAGGTCATAACAAAAGCCTTTAGGCGGCCTTAACCCAGTATAAAACGTATAACAAACGCCGCAGTCTACACCTAGATGTTAATTAGGACTAGTTGCATTTAGAAGTTGCGATTTAATAAAGTAAAGTATAATAAAGTATTTTGTTTTACAAATTTGAAATGCTAGCTTTATTTCAGGTCACAGCTTAGGTGAATTGGCGTGTGCCTACCAAGATGAAACGTTTACTACTGAACAGATGCTGGTTGTTTCAGTCTGTCGTAGCAAAGCAATTGATCAAATACCATTTATAAAAGGTTCTATGGCTGCTATTGGAGTAGGGTACAAAGATGTAAGTAATTTTATTTTAACAGCTGAAATTAACGACTAAAATAATGTACCTTCACGTTATATTATTCTGTGCTTATGCTGTCTTACGTGTTAAAAGTATATAGTAATTTTTAATAACCGCTTCAATCTAGGCTTTAATAAACTTTAAAGCTGTATGTACTCCAAGTAGCAGATAATTAAAAAACACATTTACTTTATTTTATATAAGTACAAATTTGTTTTTTTTTCGATGCTAGTTAAGTATTACGTGATCCTACCAACCAACATCAAATATATATTCCTTTGAATAAGCATAGACTTTAATATTTAATATTGCATGGCCTGATTTAACTTCATAAAATTTCATTCACCAATTTAAGGCTGATAAAGCTTCAAAATGGTGGTGTTATTGAACAAGGTGAAGCTCATATTTCTTGAGTGTACATATTTAAAGGAATCGGGTGGTTTTTGTGTTGTTGGTATGCATGTGGTAAATTATATATACTATATAGGTACAGAATACAAATAGATAACTTTCTTTCTATTTCTAGCTTATAAAATATTGTCCACCAGAAATTGATATTGGCTGTCACAACAGTTCTGAATCGTCAACAATATCAGGACCTGCTGATGTAGTTGAAAAATTTATCGATGAACTGACTAAACGCGGGATCTTTGCAAAATCAGTTCCGTCAGCAAACATAGCTTATCATTCAAGATACATTGCGGATGCTGGTAAGATCATTAAACACAAGCGCACTGCCCCCGGCTATTCACGTGACCAATTTAGAGTTGTAATCCTTGATTATGAAACCTTGATAATGAATTTTAACTTCAAAAACTATCATGGTTTTGAACATAATTTTCACTCAAAACGGGATATTTAAAAACCGAAACTGAACAGTTTATCTCGTGATCATGCAACTGTGCTGAAATATCGGGAAGAAGAAAAACTCATATATCATGGTACCTAAATATCCCGTTCTGAGTGAAAAATTTCATGATTATGAAACTATTCATGTAGTTGGATAAGAATCATGATACAAATGTTATAATATTTCGATTCTACCCGAGTTTATTATTGAAAAATTAAATAAGAGAGATAATTGTGACTTAACATTATTAGAATCAATTAATATTGCTGGACAATGCGCACAACACCATCTAGTCCCAAACTAAGCATAGTTCTATAAAAAAAATATGTACGCTATCTCTTATTTATAAATTAATGATACCGTTTTGATTTATATAAAAATATTAGAGTTTTTATCTTAAATATAAAAAATTATGTCATATATTTATTTATCTCAATGAAAAACGTTAAAATTTATACCAATATAATTTATGTAAATAATAGAATATTCTTCACTTTGAAATTAAAAATAGATGTAATTCTCTTATTTATCTCAAAATATAACATTATCTACCACCTTTGGTATTTTAAATGGATGCCGAGTTCTTATTTAAATCCACGATAAACATAAAAAAAATAAAGTATTATATCCTAAAAAATCAAAAATCATCGTTTTGTAACGATGCAGCCACCTCCACAAGAAAAAAAATACTTAGCCAAACATTTTAAATTGAATCCTTGATTCTTGTTGATAACAATTAATGTCTACAAGCGTTTATTATTTGTAAACATGTTTTTTTTAAAATTATTATAAGAGTTTTAGAAAGTAAAAGTCAAAACGCTGCTATTTTTGCGTAAATAAATTATCTATCAGTCATCTGGTTCCCATAGTACAAGATATTTTTGGTTTGAGACTAGCTGAAGCTGTGTGAATTGTCCACCAATATATAAAAAAAAAATATTCCAGGTCCAACTCTCTTAAAAAGTCTAAAAGAAGTAATTAAGAACCCAAAACCTCGCAGTAACAAATGGATATCAACTTCGGTACCTAGAGACAAGTGGGACGATACCGCAGCCAAATACTCTTCTGCTGAGTACTACAAGAACAACTTAATAGTAAGTGAAGCTGTGCAGCTAGTCAAGGGAGCAAGAAACATTTATTCTTTAAATAGTGTCCTGTTTGACACTTATAGTTTCGCAATGTTTGTCTGTTCGTTCGTCTATCCGTTTTTAGGCGGATGTTTAAACATTTTATTACAAAGCTGTAAATAAATATTATTGGTTAATGTATTTGCAATTAAGTAAAAAATCAGCCATAAGAATAATAAATAATCCTTTCATGAACGTGAAGAACCCAGTACTTTTTGAAGAAATGACATGTATGATACCTGACAATGCAGTAGTGGTCGAGATCGCACCTCATGGCCTTCTACAAGCGATCTTGAAGAGATCTCATAAAACTTGCACACATATTCCACTGACAAAGCGAGGGACCAAGGATGGCGTGAAGTTTTTATTAGACGCGATTGGAAAGTAAGTTTCAGATTTCAAACAGCACCCACAAAATTACGATTGAGAAAGTCATTGCTAAAACTGCTATCATCACTCAATTAAGAATTTCCAACTTGTCAATGTTATTTTTTATTTCAGGTTATATACATCCGGCTTTAGTTCAAAAGTACACATGTTGTATCCTAAAGTAGAGTTCCCCGTGTCTACTGAGACTCCGCTGCTTTCACATTTGGTAGCGTGGGAACATAGTGAAGATTGGTACGAACTATATTTTCAACATTTACTTGTGTCATTTTATTCAAAATCAATAAAGAATTAAGCATTATAAATTTAAAAAAATGCAATAACACAACTTGCATTAAAACAATATCTGGTTATTGTAAAATTTTGTCTAAATTTAATTTTTAACTACTGCCGTCAACTTGCTATGAACATTATACAATCGTAAAGATTTTATCTAAGAAAAATTTAAACCATATTGTACGTAGTATTTTAAATTTTTACCATAGTATTAATGGTGAAAATTTTTTTCAGGCCGCTCTTAACGCTCGAGAAAAATAATACAACAAAAATAACATCTTCTCGCAACATCGTGTTTTCACTTCACGACGATGACTATGAATACTTAGGAGGATATTTTAGAAGTGGTGAGCTATAGTGAAGCTGAAGCCAAAGTCCATCAGTGATCTCGTGATCTGGGGTCTGTTTTCTATCTATAAGTAATATTCTCAGGTCTTTTTTTTATAACACCTGACCCGGCCAACAAGTGTTTGGCTCACGTGATGGTAAGTAGTAACTGTAATTTAAGACACTTGCAATATCAGGAGATATTACACGCACGGTGCCTGCCCTAGACAATTTACGATCTTAATTATAAACGACTCTCATCTTCTGTCAAAAATTAATAATTATTTAAAATAGTACCATTTCTTTTAGCAAGATGGTAACAAATAGTAATAGAGAGAATTTAAAGCAGTGTTTGAGTTATATAATACATTTCATTGGAAACGCGGCACCCAACGCGCGGACAGCTTTCTCATGTCTAAATGTTGATTTAATAAATGACAAACTCGTTTTTTTGACCTGTTCATAACCTCTGCTATCTCTCTCACTTTAATTCGGCGGTCGTCTAGCACCATTTGGTGAACTTTGGCGATGTTTTCGTCGGTAGTTGCAGTTTTTGGACGTCCCGAACGTTCATCGTCTACCAAGCTCTTACGGCCACGTTTAAATTCAGCTGCCCAAAATTTCACTGTGGTAAATGATGGTGCAGAGTCCCCATCACAGAACAGAATCCAACTCATCTTTGATTTGCCTAGGCGTATTGCCTTTCATAAACAAATATTTAATATAATTAATAATTAATATCATAGTTAATAATTAATATATTCATAATTTCTTATTAAACGAAAAGAACTTAACATTTACTTCTCTTCTAAGAAACGTCTCACCACTTCTGTTAAAAGTTAATCACACTGACAGGGCAAATCTTAAGTAGTGTTTAAGTTGAGGGGTTTCTAAGCAAGACCGTTAGTTTCTTAAACGATCTGTGCCAGTTCCATGACTTGCGGCAGGCTAAAGCGAAAAACATCACCATTATTATTCAGGTTTATAACGAGCGATATTAGTTGACGACCTCTGTGGTGCTGTGGGCCAAGGGCCGGGTGATACGCAGAAGGTTGCGGGTTCGATTCCTGCCCCAGGACAAATGTTTGTATGATCTGCAAACATTTGTTTCGGGTCTGGGTGTCTCTATGTTATAATATATTATGTACATATGTATTTACAAAATAAAAAGTATGTAAGTAGTGTATCGGTCATGTGGTACCCATTACACAAGCTCTGCTTACTTTGGGCCAGATGATGTTGTGTGAAATGTCCGGCATTATTATTATTTGGAGTTCTCACAAACCTGTGTACAGCCATATGAAAGAAAATATTGTAAATCAATTTGCTAGTTTTGCCTCGTAGGCCAGCATTGATCAGCCAGCCAGTTTATCTCCTTAAGTTCACACAAATAGTAAAAAATAAATAAATAAATAATGCCGGACATTTCACACAACATCATCTGGCCCCAAAGTAAGCTGAGCCTGTTGTATAGGTACTACATGAGTAATATACTACTTATATAAATTATTTTTAATACATACATTATATTATTTATATAGAAACACCTAGACAAACACATGCAGATCATTCAAACATTTGTCCCGCGGTGGGAATTGAATTAGCAACTTTCAGCTGGACCTTGGCCCACTGCGCAACAGAGGTCGTCTAATTTTAAAACAATGCCAGTAATGGCGTTTGTTTATAAATTACTTCGTGCTAGGGCATTGTACAGAATGTTCGTACTATTGCTATTGCCACCACGCGCACGCTATTGTAGCGCATCACGCATCACTTTGTAATACTAAAAAACAGCTTATTAGTATCACTCCATTAGACTACCCTTTGTTGGTTTATCTGGAGCAGTTTACAGTTTGAAGCATTCGCTATCCTAAATGGCTTGGAAGCGTACCCCGCGTATTCGCACCTGCGAATACGCGGGGTACGAATTCTAGTACAACTGCACCTGCAGTTGTACTAGAATTCAAGCAGATACAGCATTAATCCTACGCTATAAATTTCTACTAAAGGACATCTTTAACAACAGTATCAAACACTTATAAAAATCATAATGCTCGCAGTCCACCTCTACTTCAGCAACCAGCGCTAGATACGACATGAACGACAGTCCCGTACTTCGACCAAGCCAAAAGCCATGCTGCGCGTCGGACAGTCGAGTGTTATGAATTTTGAATTTTGAACGTTTTCTAGGCGTGTTCTAGCAATAGCTTCGTTCATAACTTTATAGAAATATGTCAACACCGGCTCCATAATCTTAATGGTATACTATTGATTCGATTTAATAGAATCCAATTTTAAGTACTTAATTAAAAATATTACATTTCGCAAAATTCCAAAGACGTCTGTAAACTGACTCATCTATGCGATGAAGATAAGTGTCCCCTACGACGAGAGGCCATATTCACACAAGTTACCTGCTGCGGCTGCTACACGTCTATTGCTAGGAATTGATCTATATTGTTCTAAATGTCCATTTTACTCGCCGGAAAAAGAAGTTAGTATCTAGATACTAACTTCTTCTCCGGAGAGTGATATGGACATTTGATGCACGGACGCACGCTAGCGTGCGATTATTAGCATTAAGTTTACATGCTGATTACTTCTTATTATCATCTATAATTTTATCTAATTTTAAACAATTATTATTTCTTAAATGTCAAAAAATGAATATGCTGTACGTTTGTTTAGGTCCCCCTTCAAAAAGTGATGTTAATGAATATTTGCATTTATTTTACACAAAATATATTTAAAAAAAATGTTACGATGCCCCAGTGACAATTTTGGATAAAGTGGCTTCCACATTAGTGATAGGAATACATTTCAGTTCATAACGTGATAATATCGCCAAAAACAAAAAGTTTTCGGCCATCTACATAATCGCATCGAAGAGAATTTAAGTTGGAATAAATTCTCCATCACATATCACATTTAAGCCTGATTCTGTAACGGAAAACAAAACATGCGTCGTATTTAATATATACGACATACATATACATAGTTATTACTATGAGCAGAATAAATGATTATTCTGCTCATAGTAATAACTTCTAGATAAGGCCTGAAAAAGTTTGTTACCATATTACTGATTTTGAATAGACCCACACCCATTCATTCAATTTTGTGTTATCCGGACAATATTTCAGTGCAGTTTATCTATTCAAAGCTTGACTGCAGTAAATAAATTATTATGCCTACTCACCAAGTAGACTTGCTCCAGTGCCCTCCGAACTTAAATACAGTAATACTTGCGCAATACTGCTTAGAGGCAGAATTTTGACAGCCTGTTAGTACGATCTGTCAATCTTGTCTAGACCCTCTATGTATTCATACTAATATTATGAATTTTATAGTACGTATTTAGATGTCTGTCTTTTTGTTTGTTTGTTTGTTACCTTTTCACGACTAAAAAGCTAAAAGGATCTTAATGAAATGACTAGGGCAGCATCTAGTGGATATTGTATCTTAGTTAACTTTACATAATTTTGTATGTTTTAGTTTTTACTGCACTTATTGTAAATAGATATAAATTGCAATTATGATGGTACACAATGACAGTGCGACACCACAGTGCCTATGCGCATACCAACGCGGCGTCTCATAAAACCAGCGTTATATAAGCGTTCTAAACGTTATTTATACACATGCTGAGTGACGACCAATTTTGCTGTCAATTTACTTACTTGTTAGTTCATAAGTACTTATGTGATATCATAAGATACAAAATAAACTTTTCTTTCTTTCTTTCTTTCAAATTGTATTGTTTTTACAGGGGTCAACGTTCTTCCTGAAGCAGCCCTACTCGGGTTCGTTTGGGAAACATTAGCTATTTATCACGGGATGGACTTCCAGGAACTGTCTGTGATTTTCAAGAATATTCAGTTTCATAATGAGATAAAAGTAACAGCTGAGATTCCGGTCAGGTTAACCATTATGATTAGTAAGGGAAATGATACATTTGAGGTAAACATTTTACTGTATAGGAAGATGTGGTAGTGTATAAAAACAAATTCCCACTGCATTAAAAGTGCAGCTAATCATAATGTTTTTGATACGCCCAACTTCTTTTCAACCATTCAATATGTCGATCATCTAAAGTGGGCCACATTCCTTTCGATAAACGGATCTAAAAATTGACTTCTGCGCATCCATAGTCAGCACTATTAAACCGAGCCACCACCTCTGCCTTAAAAAAATCAAACCAGTAGTCAGGCCTCAGGATAGTCCGTCCCACGCTATCGCCAATAGAATGCAAATAAATATGGGACACATGCACATTAGAGTTCCACTCGTATCTCGATGATTAATGAAGCAATATCCTAATAAAATATTCGGACAGAATAAATACTGAAAAATTTAAGGCAAGATGTCAATGTTTTTTGTTACGTAGGTAATAATAATGATCAAAATATATTTTTATTAAAAGAGGTGCCTCAATAATATTTGTATGTTTTTGAGCAATGTATAGTAATTATAAGAAACGAGCGAGCCTTACAGTAATCGTAATATGAAATTCTGACATCTCTCCTTAGTAATAAGCAAAATAAACATTATAATTCTGAATTAGTTTATGTATATAACTGCACACTTTATACACAGCACTATGGGTTATCTCTTATGGGTTTTTCATTTTGTCACACACACGCACTGTTGGCTGACAGTACCAACCTTTCGTAAAACGGGTTAATACCATGTCTACCAACTCTAACACCACACGCGTGGTCAAATGAAATACCGCGCCCTCTCATTGGTCAAATAAAATAGCTTTCCTGGCTCCCCTACACACTTCCGTCCCTTTTTACGAAATCACTCCTACATATTGCAGGAAAGATGTTACACATCCAAAACAAAATTAATATATTGACTCTGTTATACTAGGTAACTGAAGAAGGGAAAATAATTGTGAGCGGTAATATTAGCGGAGCAAAGAACGTACAGATGAAAAATATATTAAACAATTATAATGAGTTTTCAGCTGATATCAAACTCACTGCGCAAGATATTTATACAATTTTTAAAATGCGAGGACTTGATTACAAGTAACTATATAACCTTTATAAAATATATTATGAAAGGCTAGTATAATATATAGGCTAGTTACCTGAGGGTACGTTTTGGAGTTTTGTTTAATAAAACAAGAATTATAATTAGTTATTAATAATTTATTCTCATTTTTTGTACAGGGGAAAGCTCCAATCAATTTTCTCAGCAAATTCGGATCGCACTAAAGCACTTGTAAAATGGAACGAACATTGGATTCAATTTCTTGATTCCCTAATTCAATTGAATATAGTATCAAGAGATTATAACGGCATTTCAAAACCGAAGTTTATAAGAGAATTGAGAATCAGTATAAAAGAACATCAAAAAACAATGTTCAAAACAGTTAGTGGCTACAAATGTTATGAAGCTCTAACAAACAATACTTACGGAATAACACGGTAAAATCTAATTTAGTACTTCTAACTTTTCTGTAAATCGTTGAGTTAATATTTATGTATACAAAAAGACGAGTACTTTATGATTGTATATTTTGTTTAAGGTGCGCTGGAGTAGAGATAGCAGATATCACATACAACGATGTACCTTCTAAGGATAATACGGCTGGCGCGTTAGAGTCACTGGATTTTTTTCCATTTTTCTCTAGAGATCAAATAAATGTGTGTTATTTAAATAATAAACATATATTGAGATTGGATTCGAATAGGTAATATAGAACAAATTATATTTCAGATGACTGCAGCGCTAACTATGAGTTTGCAAATAATAACAGAGAATTCAAACTCAAAAAACATATTGATTGCTACAGTTGTGGCCGATACAATCTCTGCAGAATTTAAGTTAATTGATGAAGTAATAAATAAAAGTATTTCAGTTAACGTTAAAATAAAATCTTTACAAGATGATGAAGATTTACTGACATGTTTTAAGAATAATGACGATAACACAAATGTAATTTTATTAGAAAATGTTGTACGAAATCTAAATGAGGTAATTATTTAATGCTAAAAATTATTTTTAGTAAAAAAAATATTTCTTAAATTAAATTGTTATTTTACTGTTCTAGAAGCTGAATACTCTTCAAAGGATACCAAAAGACTATTTTATACTTAGCTTAGAGGAGGGAATTCCCAGATTACAGTTGCTTCAAGAAAACCATTTCAAAATTTTAAGTTGTTTGTCAGATGAAAAAAAAACTCTTATTTTGATGAAAAAAGAAAACAACAGCAAAATTGATACGATTTATTTTCCATTGACATTTGATGATTCATTTTCTTGGGTGCCTGATTTATATAACAAACTTGCTACAACAAAACGGGTTGTCTTGATTTCTGAAAGACAACCTTATTGTGGAGCTTTAGGTAAATACTAGTTGTTTCTGTCACTTACATTTACTTTTTTAATCAGCGATGGTTCTCAATCTCGGGAATATTATGGGCTCACTTCAATTTAGTCAGCAATATGAAAATAAAACGTTGAAATAATTAAGATGTATTTATTCATTATAACTGCTTCAATATTTCAGGTCTCGTCAAAAAACTGAAGGCAAATGGAAACCACAATATTTCTGTTTTTGTTATCAATGATTACAGTGCACCGACATTTGATCCTGCTAACGATTTATACAAAGAACAGCTTCAAAAGAATATGACTATAAATATTATGAGAAAAGTACTTATAATAATATATTTGGAAATATCCATTCAACGTTCACTTATTGAAAGAACTCAAAATATGATTATGGCTAATTTAAATATTTTTTTAGGGTCAATGGGGAAGCTTTTACTCTAAAGCTTCTAAATTAACACTAAAACCAAGAAATTTTGCATTAAAAAATCTAAACCCTAAACATCTACAAAAATTGACATGGGTAGAAACACCGAAAATATCTGGAGATAAAACGTTGGCACAAGTACGTCACTTTTTTAAATAAGCACCTAGAAACTCTACTGTAATATAAATAAAAAAATAAAAAAATAATCCCGGACATTTCACACAGCATCATCTGGCCCCAAAGTAAGCAGAGCTTGTGTTATGGATACCACATAGCTGATATACTACTTATATACTTTTTTTTTGTAAATACATACATATTATACATAGAAACGACCAGACCCGAAACAAATGCTTGCAGCTCATACAAACATTTGTCCCGCGGCGGGAATCGAACCCGCAACTGCGCTGCGCCACAGAGATAATATTTTTTACATATGATTTGTATTATGATATGTCATATGATATGTAACTTTGTTGACATTAACAGGTTTGCTATTCTGGTTTGTCAATGGAAGATTGTCAGAAAAATACGGGTTACCAGAACCCAGAAGATTCTTTGATCGGCATGGACTTTAGTGGCATAGATAGCAAGTAAGCACAGAGTAATTTTTTTCTAGAGCTAGTTTTAGTAAAAAAATTAAAATAATGTTACTATTTTCTGGAGACAAAATTCTTGATTATACATTTATACCATTATTTTAACATAAATTTAATTTAAATTAATGTTTTTTTGTTTTTTGTTAATTAATGATTTAAATTTATTTATTTAGTAACATTTGTGCATAATGAAATACAAAAAAAGTATCTTTCAATTATAGCGGAGATAAAATAATGGGTCTTATAGCTGGAGGCTCTGCAGCAAGTGCAATAGAAGTTGACCCAGATCTTATCTGGCCAGTTCCTGATCACTGGACTCTTGAAGATGCGGCTACCGTTCCGTTAGCTTACGTGAAAGCTTATTATTGTTTGGTACGTAACAAACCACTCCGTGTTTGCGTAACTGATCTTCTCTTTATCTCAGATATTCTGTTGTAATTTAATAATTATAGTGGTATGCCCCGCAACATTGACTTTATCTAGACTATACTCGCATCCAACTAAGCATAGCTTGTACGAGGGGTACCATATGACTAATATAATACCTAAATAATAATGTTAAATACATACTTATGCTACTTTGCTCACAATTTTGGTTGTGTTTTGTTATTTTGACGCAAGCCCTCCGTTAAACCCTTTAAGGGTAAACAGCTTAAGGTTTGCATGTAAATTATCTTTGAAGTGAGTGTAAAACGCATCCTCCAAATTGTATCCCTCCAAAGATGAAAATCACCTTATTTTCAAAACCTTATTGTTTGCTTTCAGGCTCTTAGAAGCAAGCTACAAAAAAGGAAAACAGTTTTGATATGTGATGGCAGTGATAGTTTAGGCTTAGCATCAATATCACTGTGTTTATCCTTGGACTGTATCGTTTTTACAGTAGTTGATAACGAAGATAAGAAACAACTGTTGCTGAGACTTTATCCCCAACTTAATGGTTTGTCTACGTAATTATTGCTACGGTATCATACATATGAAAACGTGACGTTATATCGGTGTATCCTGTTTTACCATTTACTATACTATAATTTTTTTACCACTAATTTATTTTTAAATTATCAGTTATTCCCTTTTTAGTTTTCTTTGTTATTATTTTCTACTGCTTTTCTCTTGGAACTCTTCCTCATGACCAAAATAACTTTATTTAAGTGTACATATAAATTAAGTTTTTTAACTTAGATAGTTGTAAATAAATTGTTTAATTTAATGATAAATGACTAATGAATAATATTCATAAGAATTATAAATTTTAAAATTTATTTTTAGAAAATACTATCATCTGTTCCAATAACGACGGTTTCTATTACACCTTGATGATAAATACTATGAGCCAGGGCTGTGACTACGTCATCAGCTCTGCTACAGGCACTTTACGTGAGGTAACATTTAGTTATGTAAAGCTAATATCATAAATGTCTCCAACATTTTTATTAACATTATATTATATTCGTCATTATATTATACTCATTACTACTATTACTCGTACAGTCAGCGTCAAATTGATATGAGCGTCTATAGTAGTCAAAATGATCGGAAAAACAAAAAAGCAATTTGATATACGCAGTTCGAAACATCATATGGTTGTAAGGACCCAAGGTGTTCAACATATCTTACTACTCATTGTTTCATATTTTAAAGCTTAACAAACAAAGCTAAGTTATCTGTGCATAAAATGAAGGTATCTTCAAAAAATTATAATAATGACAGAATTCGTGTATTTCGTGTATTCGTGTATCATTCCATTCAAGTATTCACTCAAAAGAGTTTTCATACTACCTTTGAGAGCTTTGTTTGCTAACACCCTGACTGCTCATATAAATAGGAAACAATGAGTAGTAAGATATTTTGAACACCTTGGGTGCTTACAACAGTATGATGATTTGAACTGCGTATATCAAATTGGTTTTTTGCTTTTCAGATCGTTTTGATTACTCCAGCTCATATCAATTTGACGCTTACTGTACTTTGTATAAGTCAGGGGTCAACAATAGTGACGAAGTCAATTGATTATTCTCCTTCCAGGCTGCAGCAAAATGCGTTGGGAATTCTGGAATCTTTTTAGATATCAGTAAAACTGATATGTATGAAAACAAATTTTTAGGAATGTCTATCTTGAGCTCCGAAAGATCGTACATGGCAGTCGACATGTCAAATATATTTAAACTAGAATATGCTGGAGACAAGAAGGTAAGTAACTTTATTATCTTTAGCACAAATACAGATGCAGTTAGTTCAGCTAAGGTAAGTAATAGTTATAATCATTGCTATGAACGCTGCCCTCTGGCTAGATCTGGGCTAGATGAGCTATCTGTAGTTTGTTTAAAATAGTTCCTAGATTGCTTAATTTTTCATTTTAATTTATATCCGTTTATATATAATATAATATATAATTTATAATTAGTGTACTATATTAATTACTATATTAACCAGTTAAACTTGAGACTTATTTTCAGGTCCTTCAAAAGTACATCACGCAAGGAATTGAAAGTGGTGTAGTGAAGCCCCTTAGCAGAGTTGTGTTCTCCCCGCACAAAGTTGATGAAGCAATTAGAGTTTTGTCTCTTAATAATTTTAATGGAAAAGTCTTAATCAGGGTTAAAGATCCAAGTAATATAAATAGCGGTTTGGAGACAGTACCGAGGTATTTATTTACATTGTGTAATTCGCACCTACTAGATGCGTACCCACTCGTAAGAAATCCCAGACAAGTGCTCACACTGGGTTTTGCGGTTATTATTGTCATTAATTGTATTTTATACTTATACAATTTTAAATAAATACTATTTTCATGGTGTTTATGGAAATAATTATGACAATTTTAAAAGTTATACATAAATTATTTTCTAGGCTATCATATTCACCACAAGATGTGATCATAATAATTTGTGACGAAAATGGAATTGGTATAGAACTTGCGGACAAACTTATAGAGCGCGGTGCTCGAAAAATTGTACTACATATCAAGACAAACTTTGTATCTGGATACGTTCAGACCAAGCTTTTGTAAGTATTTTCAGGGTTTAGATAATAAGTTAACACAGTCGTTATTTTCTTGCAAAATACTGGAACTACGCCTGTGTCTAGTTTTGTTTCTAGAAAATAGAAGTAAACAAATCTAAAAGACTCGAAATACAAAAAATATTATTCTAATGAAACCAATTCATTGAGATGATATCCAACAAGTCCAAACACGATACCATTGCTGTAAGTTAATGAGGTGTTAGGTACACTGGCAGGCTTCAGGTAATGCTTATAATTGAGGTAACAGGATATCAAAGTGTTTGGCGACACACACTCATGCACATACAATCACACCCACACACACTCACATACACACACACCCTTATTCGTTTATTTGTTTTATATTTGTATGTACCACCTACCTAAAGTGTAGATGAAACTAATAATTATAATTAAATTTTTGAGGAGGGCGTTTATGTCTGTAACACAGTTTTATACTTTAGCAGATGTTATCATTTTCACACGATTTTCGGTACCATTGTTTCAAAATAAGGGTTCATGATATTTGAATTGAATACCAAGTTTAAAATTAACGTGGTTATTTAAGTGGCTCAAAGCCCCTTATCAACTAGAAAAGAGCTAATGATCTTTAAATTTTATGCTAAACTAATTTTAATGAGTGAGCAAAGAACATATTCCATTAGGTCATCTTTTGAACAAAAAAATAGTTAATTAAAATTGCATGATAAAAAAAAATTTCAAGTTAACTCATCCTACAGTTAGAGCAGTGATTTGTGCTTTCATGGTTTATGACTGCATTGTAGCCCTTAATTGGGTTAGTAATTATTGTAATCGATGATAGAAAATTCATGGTGTTGCTAAAAGTAGGTAAGACTTTTAGCTCAGCTCAGCTGGTAGTAGGTTAAGGGGTTCGATTCCCTCCCAGGTTAAACATTTGTGTGGTAAAGATAGGTGTTTGTTCTGTTTCTGGGTATTATAAAGTATTATTAGTATATATTTAAAAATATGTAAGTATTTCATCTATCATTCGGTCACCATAATACAAGCTATACTTAGTTTGGGACTAGATGGTATTGCATTGTCCACCATAATTTTTTGTTTAAGTAGGTACAGTACCCACTCAGGCGCGACTTTTGCATTTGATCGTTTGAATTTTTAGTATTGAATATCGAGATGAAAATAGCTCAAACTGATTAAAGCAACTTAACTTTTTTTTATGTTTTGTGACTTTGCAAGTAGAGTGTCTGTGATTTTGCCTGTAGATGTTTTTTTAACATTTGTCAACACCTTTTCATAAAATCACAATACATATCACATTCAAATTTAACTCAATTTAATTTCTTTAAATGTTGACAGGACAATGCTGGTCAGGTCAGTTTGTTAAATGAATAAAATATAAAATATATAAGAGATGTGATGCATTATGTGTGAAGCATGATCTTAATATATAATGATGAATTAATAGAAAAACCCTATAGAAATATATAAGGGTTTGTAACTGGCCTATCAGGTCAGTTAGTAGTAGCTCTGCCTTTTGCGCTAGTCAATTCTACTATAAATGTTATAAACGTCAAAGTTTGCATGGATTTTTGCTTATTATTCAATTACGCAATGCTGGCTGAAAAACCTTTTAAGAAAACAAAATTATAATCATTAATTTATTATATAGTTTGTTGTTGTAGGTACATAATATTTATCAAACAAATTTCATTTAGATTTGGACCAGGAATAACGTAGAGATACTTTCTTTAATGTACCGCGCGGGTAAAGCCACGGCAGAATCTAAGTTTTTTTTTATAAAGATTTTTATTTCACATAAATTACAAATATACAGTCATGTTCTAAACACAGTTTAGGCAGATTTCAGTGATGGAAACACTGACTCAACAGGCTATTGCACCTTTTAAATTCTTTGGACAAAATAGATAGGTAACTATTTATGAAATTTAACACCTTGTATATCGGAGATACAGTTCAATTTAGCTAGCCAAATTACGAAGAACGAATGTTATAATACACACACTTTGTTTAGTTTATGTTTTTACCAATATGCATAGTAAAACATACCTAACCTATCCAAGGTAATCCTCATCATTGCATACACTAGGATAAAAAACACTTTGGTTCAACAAATAATCAACAAATCGTCAGAAGATAGACGTATGAAAGTTATGGAATGCGAGCAGCAGACGCACAGCGCCTACCCTCTAATAAGTGCACAAACCGATCGGTTCGTACCTTCAAGCTACCTGATGGTTAACCCTACGCGAGCCAATATGCAAAATAAAATAAAGTCAACAGATACCTACTTTTATAGAATGAAAATGTACAATGTCTAATATAATATCCGTGCATTTTGAAGTATAACATAAACCGCAATTATTATATTTTATTCGAGGATCTATATTTACGTATATTATTTTATTGTTGGATAGATTAATAATTCAAATTCATTTTATTTTGGACTTGCAATCAGGTTAATAAATAAACATTCGATGACTGAAAATAAACAGATTTTTATTTTAAAATTTGTGAACTGTTTGATTAAGTACATAGTAAAAATATATTCTTTAGTGACAGCGGACGGGTTAACTGGAGTCACAAGCGCTACTATCGGACTCGTGATTGTCCTCGGTCAACACGAGTCCGATAGTAGTGATGTGGTAGGCGATATCGATTGTATGTGTCGATGTAAGGAAGATTGGATGAGCGTGTTTTTGCAATTGAAGACACGAGATTATTTTTGTAATTAGCTGTACGTAATAAATAAAATGTTTTCGTCAAATGTAAAATGTGCTTCTTAATGGTAGGAAAATTTATTTTTAGATGTTTGTAATCGGTGGATATAAGTTCGAAAGCCAGTGTTGTAATCTATTTTAAATGCTTTGTTTTGCAACACTTGTAGTTTTTTTTTTTTTAACTAAACTAAACGCGAAAGTTTGTATGTATGGATGTATGTATGTTTGTTACTCTTTCATCCAAAAACTACTTAATGATTTTTTATGAAACTTTACAATAATATAGCTTATACATCAGAATTATACACAGGCTATAGTTAATAAATATATTGTGTGAAATGTTCAAAATATAACGATAAGTGTTAAAATGTAAGTATGAAAAAAATCTGCCATCTGCGAGCTATTCTGGCGTGCGCTGCCAAAGCCGTTAGAATATATAATATAAATGTTTATCTTAAATAGTCCCACAAAAAAGCCTGCAACAGCATATATCTTTTTTTTAAGCGTAAGCCATTATCGCCAAAATAATGAACCATAAATACAATAAAAATTTACAATTTATTTCTAATGCACATTTGGTAGTAACAAATTGATCCTTATATCAAAATAAATACTTTTGCTTCTGGTATAAAATACATGTTAAATAGTTGAGCTATCTAAGGATCGTTCATAACGATCTATAGATAGCTCAACTGATCCAGATAACTGCCAGAGGGAAGCGTTCCCAAGACACTGGCGGCATTGCCACGTTGAATTGCAATGCTAATACGCTTAGCCAGATAGGAGCCAGCTCTTGGGTCACGCAATGTGTCTACCAGACGCCGTGTAATAATTTTGAAAACGCGGTGGGCTCCTATTCCTTTCATCCTTTGTTCATTGCAAGTTAACAAAATTGTAATGTTTACATTTCCCTACAGCGACAGCTTGCCACAAGTAGAAAATGACCATAGGTATAAATTAAATCAGGCTTTGCATACAATGTCATGCAATAATAATAATGTAATCCATATGATTGACACCAACAACATTGTTAGTAAAAAATATTATTTGACAAAAGATACTACCTTCCTAATTATTACAAACGACAGGTAGCTGTTTCGCTTTCTTATTATTTTATTATAACAGCCAAGAACTTGGCTACACACAATGCTTCTATTGAGCATAATCTTGACATTCCAAATCATACTCTGGAATTTTTTCCTAGTAATTTAAATTAGATAAAAAGACAATAGAGGAAGTCTCTAGCACTGACAAGTCAAATAATATATGTTATAAAAATAGTCAATCAATTAAAAAGACTAAAAACTGTAAAATAAATACTGTAAATAACTTTAAGTTTACTAACTTTGTGCATCAAAATATTCAAGGAATTTGTAACAAAGAATTAGAATTAGACTTGTACATGAACTCAAACAATATTGACATAATCTGCTTAACAGAACATTGGCTGAAAAGTCATGAGCTCATGTTCAACTTCAAGAATCACCAAGTTGGTAGTTCTTTCTGCAGAGTACATTCTATAAGAGGTGGATCAATAATATTTATAAATAAACAAATAAAATTCAAAGAACGCAAAGACATTCTCGCCCACTCTGTAGAAAGACACATTGAGATAGCCTGCATAGAGTTGGAGCGGTTCCTTGTTATAAGCACTTATAGCCCACCAACCGCCTCATTTGATATTTTTGAAAAAATTATGGAGGACATTTTGCACAAGTCCATTACAAAATCAAATAAAGAAATTGTTGTATGCGGTGATTTTAATATAAATTTGCTTGAGAAATATTCATTAAGTACCAGAATAACTAGTTTATTTAATTCATTTGGTCTTGAACCTACATTTATGGAGCCAACTAGAATAACTGCCACTTCAGCCAAATGCATAGATAATATCTTTACCAATGTAAACATAATAAGCAAAAATATAATTAGTAATATTCACTCTGACCATCTCAGTCAACTAGTTCAAATAGAAACTAAAATGAATAATAAAGATGTACAAAAAAAATTACTTATATACTAGTTACCACTGATCGTTTAGAGAAAGTAAGATTGAACCTGGATACCAACTTGCCTTTTTTGTTGTATAATGATGATAATCCAAATGATTTATACAATACATTTTCACTGAATTTAATAATATATTCAGTTCCATTTTCACATCCAAAACTATTGTGGTCTCTGGCAGTTCAACATTTTGTGAGTGGGCAACAGCAGGTATTCATAAGAGTAGGCATACCTTGTATGAATTGTACAGTGAAAAACGGTATAACTTAGTGAAGAGTTTAAAGAATAAGTAAAAAAATACTCAAAAATCAATAAAAATGTTTGTCGCTCTGCTAAATCTCAGTATTTAACTTCAAAAATTAAAAACAGTCAAGATAAAATAAAAGCAACTTGGAAAATAATTAATAGTGAGACCGGAAAGTCCAAAACTCATAAAACTGTGATAAATTTAAATATCAACAATAATATCATTAAGCAAGATATAGATGTAGCAAAGGCATTTGAAACTTTTTTTACTGATATTTTACCAGGTATTGATATTGATATTTACCAGTCTCCACTACAAAGTCTTTAAACTCTTCTCATGTAATAGCAGAATCATTGTTAAAAGATAGTTTACCTGAATGTGTCACACATTTTTACTTTGAACACGTGGACAATAACGATATTATCAAGGCATTCAAAATGATTAATGTATAAAAGACCACTGATCTCTGGGGCATTTCTGTCAGTGTTATAAAACCACTAATTGACATTATTGCACCAGATCTAGCTTTCATATTTAATCAATGTATTGACAGTGGAGTATTTCCTGATTGAATGAAACATAGCAAGATCATACCTCTATTCAAATCACGTAGTCATTCCGATCCTAGTAACTTTAGACCTATATCAGTACTTCCAAGTTTTTGTACTTCAGTACGTTAAGTTAAGTACTTCAAATATTTTACATTTAGTAAAATATTTGAAAAACTTATGCTAAACCAATTACAACGGCATTTTAATACCAACAATTTACTTGACAGTAAACAATTCGGATTTACAAAGGGACACTCAACGACTGATGCCGGTGTTGAGTTAATATCACATATTTATGATATCTGGGAGGAATCACGCGATGCCTTAGGTATTTTTTGTGATCTGTCGAAAGCTTTTAATTGCGTTCATCATGAAACTCTAATCAGCAAAGTACATCACTATGGTGTTAAGAGAGTTTCACTTAAGCTTCTTACATCCTACTTAAGTGACCGAATACAACGAGTAGATGTAAATGGAAAGCGTTCTCCAGGTTCAATGGTAAAAATGGGTGTACCACAAGGATCAATACTCGGGTCATTCTTGTTTTTAATTTATATAAATGATCTACCTAAACTTGTAAAGGATGATCACGAGATTGTACTGTTTGTTGATGACACGTCACTTTTATTTAAATTAAAGCGACGACCTACTAATCTTGACGATGTAAATAATGCAATTTCTAAAGTTGTAACATGGTTTAACGTAAACAACTTATTACTAAACGAGAAAAAAACGAAATGCGTTCGTTTTATACTGCCCAACGTTAAACAGATGAAAGCTAATATAAAAATTAAAAACGAAAAGATAGATCTCGTCGACACCACAGTGTTCTTAGGCATTATTTTAGATAATAAACTGCAATGGGGCCCGCACATAGATAAATTGTCGAAGAGACTCAGCTTTGCGGCAAACGCTGTTAAAAAGATCCGTCATTTTACCGACGTAGATACCGCTAGACTCGTTTACTTCAGCTACTTTCATAGCATTATGTCTTATGGCATTCTCTTGTGGGGGAGTGCTGCTGATATTAACACCATATTTGTGCTGCAGAAAAGGGCTGTTCGTGCAATTTATAACATGGGCCCTAGAGAATCACTTAGAAATAAGTTTAAAGAAATTAATATTATGACAGTGCCTTGTCAGTATATATACGAAAATTTAATGTATGTGCACTAAAATATACATTTATTTTAAAAAAATGCGATAATCATAGTATTAACACTAGAAATAAAGATAAACTCGCTGTTCCCACTGTTAGGCTCGCTAAAGTAAATAAGTCTTTTATAGGGCAATGTGTACGCTTCTATAACAAGGTCCCAAGCGACGTGTTAGATTTGTCGATTGGCGATTTAAAAACGTAATTAAACAAAAACTGTCTATTAAAGCATATTATAAAATATCTGATTATTTAGATGACAAAAAAGCTTGGGATGAATCAGCTCCAACTCGACTCGGCATCCGTAACAAAATTGTCAAGGATCATACAAAAAAGTGTTAAGACCAGACAAGTTTCTTGCCGGATTCTTCTTGAACTGGGGTTAGGAGGAACCGGCACCTAGATTCACTAGCATGTAAGAAGACGATTCAAAGTGGTCCTTGTGATTTTATTGAATAAATAAATATTGAATTTTGAATTTTGAATTCTCCACGGGCCCCGGGTCTCGACTCCAACAGGCTCAAATATGTTAGCCTCCTCTTTATATCTTTAAAAGGCGATGTGTGTATTTACGTTCCCTATAGACTCCGAAACGGCTAAGACCGATTTCGATTAAATTTTTAGGAAATCATTAGATTGGTCTAGCGGATAATCCTGTGAAAATTGGTAGCGATCAGATCAACAAAACTTTTTTTTTTGTCTCATACAAATTTGGTATGTATATACATACATGGATTGTATCTTAGGAACGGACATAGGCTACTTTTTATATACCTACTTGGCATGCGAAACCGCGGGCAGAAGCTAGTTTATTATAAAATTTGTATGGATTTTTGTGATCCAATGCGACGTCTCAATGAAATTTAATGAAAAAGAGAACAAATATACATAGATTTCTATAGATTCCTATAGATTCGATAGATGACGTGTAAATTTATTATTTTCAGAACGTGGAACAAACAAGAAGTTTCTATAAAAATTTCTTCAGATAACCTTCAAACCGAGAAAGGAAGCACAACTTTTATGAATAATGCCATGAAATTTGGTACAGTTAAAGGAGTTTTTATCTTGTTTGATCTCAAACACACTGATAAAGGAACAAAAGAAGATTTTAAAAACTGTTTTAAGAAACTGTCTTGGGTTGTAGTGAACTTGGATGTGGCTACAAGAAACTGTTTAAATTTGAGGTAAGATACGACAGTAAAAGTTTGATAAAATACCTTAATATCATAAAATAACTTATTATATCATCTAAAAACAGAGTGGTCCATAACGGGCATCAACTGGTAGAAGATGTGTTACTGCCTCTACAACAAATGTATTCAAAATTTCTCTCTAAAACTAGTTGTGAGCCAACTATCTGTAAACAATAAGAATCTAAAGTGTATTTGAATTTGGGCTAGCAAACTATTAGACATTTATATTATAAGGATATTAGGTATAGTAGGATAACGAAACATCAGCATATGAACTGGTCGTCTATGTAATGTAACATGTAAATAAATATATTCATAAATATTTCAGCCATTTTGTAGTTCTCTCTGGTTTCACACAAAGTATAAGCGAAAAGTACTCTCTATCACTTATCGAGAGAGTGTGTGAATCGCGAAATGAAATGGGCTTCCCGGCGCTTGTTGTGCACTATGAGTCATTACTTGAGGTACGTAGGTTTTCTTTTTTTTTTAAGTTTTAAAATTACCAACTAATCATGCGTTCTTTTTTTAAAAAATCATATTTTTTTACTTTTTTTTAAAGATTAACAACCCTTTTCCTTTAACATATTATATGGTATATAAAATGAAGTACAAAATTTGGTACAGATAAATCATTAATGGGTTTTTATTAATTATGATGTTTTATTTTAGCTGGATAATACATATAATTCAAAGATGGATAAAATAAAACCCCTGTCTTTGTCAGCGCTTTTCAACGCTATCGAGACAAGCTTAAAGCTTAGTTACAAAAATGTTTTGACTTACGATTTAAAAAAAGATGAGATTGAGAATGTAAAGAAGTATCCAAAAGATGAAGATATAATGTACATATTCTACAAGCATGTGGAAACTGAAGTTAACATCATCACTTCGCAAGCAATTGTAGAAGTTCCTACTCTGCTCAACAATGGTGTAAGTATCTATGAGAGTCAGTGATTCTCTTAAAACTGTGATAGAACGCATTTTTTTAACGCTTATACGTTGTTAGTCTTAGTCAGCTTAAAATAGTTGCTTCTTAAATGTTATAAATACATGTATTTTCTAACTTCTCAGAAGAATGACTGGGATTGTGACGATTCGTACATCATAATGGTGCCTGGATTTGAAGGACGATCACAAATATTTAAATCAATAGCAGAAAGGCTTAAATTAAGAGCTGTGTCTATTCAACTAGAGCCAGACTTTCACGGAAAATGTATCGAAGAAATTGCATTAAATGCCAGACAGGTACACTACATAGACAGACAATAAGTTTATTCGGAGTTTAATAGTTTTGCATATATTTATATATATGACAACAACTCTAAAATAATGTAATGATTTATAAATAAATTGGCATAGAACGTGTTGGACTAAAACAGTGAAAGCATCTGAAGTCAGTCAGAAACCAATTAGTAAAGAGTTCGAAAAACTACTTCGTCAAATTGCAAAAAGTCAACCCTACTTTACATGTACTTTTCTTTACCCCTTAAAGTTGTTATTTCATTGTTTTTATTTCATAACTTTGTAGTGATTACTAATTTGTATAACCATGCAAAACTTTATGCCGATAAATCTGATAATAGTCAGCGAGCAAGAACTCTGACTAAGGGCAGATAGACAGCCAGAGACAGAGTTTGAAAATTATTTTTTGATTCCTAACAAACAGCTATTTGTAACACAGCTAAAAATTTTTCAGATATTAAGCAACAAATTCGAAAAAAGCAATGAAGGAAGAAGATTTTTTATCTTGGGTTATTCATTTGGAGTAAATATTGCTTTAGAGTTAGCTGCTATACTTGAGAGTGAAGGTATAATATATTTAATTTAATGATGTACACCGTTGTGTACTTCCGAGTTCTGATGTATTTTTGTTAATGTTTCTCACACTTATTCTAATATGTAATACTTCATAATTTTAGGAAAAACGGGAGTAGTATATTGCATAGATAGCAGTCCAGATGCGCTTCGAGCAATCCTAGAAGACGTTTTAGGAAAATTTTCAGAAGATCAACTCCAAAACCATGTTCTCAATCACATGTACAACCTCATTGCCGAGAAGAATGGGAAGGAACTCGAATCAAACTTACAGGTCTTTGACACTTTTGAAGCCAAAGTTGAAGAGTGTGTAAGGAGATTGCATGGAGTGGGAACATATTCGAATCAATACAAGAGTTTAGTGCTTGAGTCCGCATACAATAGAATTATGATGGCTCGGAAATATCGGCCTCAGATCAAGTTGAGGTCACAGCTGGTACTTATGAAAAGTTCTAAGAACAATGTGGCGGATAAATTGAAAAATGACTACGACCTGTATAAGTATTCGTATAAACCGGTAAAGGTTTATGCCTTACAAGCTAATGATTCTGCAACAGCCCTGAACGACTGTCGAGTTTCTAACATTGTCAATCAGTTTATAGACGCAGAGATTTTGGATAATTTTAAGAAAAATAACCTGCGTAATATGTATCCTGAAATAAGAGATTAGTTTTATAGCTGATAGCAATTTTATTTTAAAATACGGTCAAAATATAGTTAATAAACAAATGGGTACTTATTGTTTAATTTATATAAATATATATAACTGGTTTTTGCTTGTAGCGTGAGTTTCATGAAACTTGCGTCTATAGTGTGTTTGAGAAAAATACAGGGTATTAACAGCGGAGTTCGTATTACAAGTTTATTACATGATTTAGCAACATAATCTTATTCCAATGGGTAAAGACTTTACTGTTTCACACATGCCATTTTCCATCAATCCAAGATAACTTTACTCCTCGAAAATAATCCAGCATTTCCCACCACCTTTTTAGAACCTTTCTTCTTCTTCCTCTCTTTCTCTAAAAAAATTGAAGAAAGAAAAAATATTAATTGTGCTTATGTGGTTGCACTCACATTAAGAGGTTGATACGTTGTTTTAGTCTCAAACATAAACCCTGTTAGGGCACAGCAATACTTCATTATGTGCACTATTATTATAGATAGATAATATATTATTGCACACCAAATATAAATTGAACAAGTAGAAACAAAAATAACAATGTTTTATTAGTCGGTAGTACAATGGCCGGTCTTATCGCTATGTAGCGATCTCTGCCAGACAACCGTAGGATGGATTGAAGTGAATGTAGCTTAAAAAAGGGTGATGATAATAATATTAAGAGATTTATAATTAAAATAATGTGTACATACAAATTTACAGGATAAGAAAAAAATAGATAAGTTAATACTCTGTACGCAGACGATACAAATCTGTTTTATTTCGGCCATTCAATAGTCCCACTAATGGAACAAGCGCAACATGACCTGGAACTCTTACATAGTTGGTTACAATCAAACCTCCTGACTATAAATGCGACAAAAACGAACTACATCATATTCGCGGCAAAAAACAAGAAAGTTGGAAATTATAAACCGTTAAAAATCAACGGCGAAGTAATAAACAAAGTCAACAAAGAAAAATACCTAGGCCTAACTGTGGATAGCCAACTAACCTGGAAACCACATATAGACACTATCCGAAGCAAACTGATAGCGGTATCAGGTACTATGCGTGGCATTGTGCGGTGTCTCCCTAGAAAGGTTCGGTATACTATATACAACTCCTTGGTTAAATCCCACCTAGATTATTTGATCGAAGTTTGGGGTACGGCTGCAAAAACTAATTTAAATGTCTTGCAAATAACACAAAATAAATTGATTAAAATATTATTTGGATATAACCACTTAGAACCTACTCTTAATATTTACAAACAAACAAAATTAATGAACCTAAATCAAATATATAAATACAATACTTGCTTACTAATTAGAAAACTATTAACTAAAGACGTACACTCTAAAATAACATTCACAAAAATAAATAAAACTCAAACGCGAATGACAAGACAAGCAAACAATATTATTTTAAGAGCACCTAGGACTGATTATGGGAAAAAGAACATATTGTATGAAGGTGCGCAGCTGTTCAATAAACTACCAAAAGACATTAAGGATGTCAACTCATTAGTCACATTTAAAAGATTGCTAAAAACTCACATTTTAAAGGATTTTTCAATAAAAACATAACTTCTACCCAACTATAACTAAGCATCCTAACTCTAGTGTAACATCTCACCATGGCCGAGGCCTTACATAATAGTCACGGAAACGCAAGCAGAGTTCTCGCTCGGTAATACCTACTAACACAAACGAACGAATTAAGCTCCTACCCACTTTTATATATATATGTTCTGTTTTTGTTGTTGTGATTGTAATTTTTACAGCTATATTGTTTTTTATAACTAGAATTATTTTTACAACTAATATCCTATTTTAACGCTGTTAGGCACTCTAATATTAAGTTATTTTTAATTTTTCTCTGTAAGTGAATTACTTAATTCTTGTGAGAAAATAAATATCTTCAACCGTAATACTTATACAAAAATATATATAATACATACATTAAAATCTATTATATACAACGTTATAAACTAAACTATAGAAACCAATACCAATAAACAAACCTAAATCCAAAATTACATAAAGAATCAAGCAACAGTTAAAGACAGGACAAAAAGTGTTCCCTGACCATAGTTTTAAAACAATCATGTGATTTGGCGCGTCTAATAGCCTCAGGCAGTGCGTTCCATAGTTGAGTAGCTTGTACTGTGAAGGAATTAGCATAGTATGAAGAAGTGTGGACAGGTGTTGTGAGAAGAAGAGTGTCAGAGGAGCGAAAGGATCGAGAGTGGGAGAGGTGTAGAAATTGGAATCGTTCTTTGAGATAGGAGGGTGTCGTGGGATTGAAAAGGATATTATATAATAAATTTAGAAAGTGCGTATTCTGACGAAGGCGGATTGGCAACCATTTTAGCTTTTTGCGGAAGTCCGAGACATGATCGTACTTGCGCAAGCCAAAAACAAATAAAATGGAGAGATTTTGAAGGCGTTCAAGCTATCTCAGCTATCTCTATAAAAATCGTTGAAATTGATACTATATATTTTTATTATAAAATATGAATGTCCACAATCTTGGCTTTTTAAATTGATGCCATGAAAGAAACAATGCTATGTTCTTATTTAAATAAATTTTACTCTCTTCAATGGGTAGATAAAGAAAACACATAGTTTTTGTTTTCAAAGAATTAGTGTGTGATACCTACATTGGCATTGATCGCACTACACGTTAAAATTCCAAAAAAAAACATTGAAATACTTTTGTAGCCCTTTTTGAAGGTTGGCTAACAAATAGTCAAAAGTCAAAAGATACTTTATTCAATACAATCACAAGGATCACTTTGATACGTCTTACGTACTAGATTAATTTAGGTGCCATTTCATCCTAACCCAAGCCCGAGAAGAACTGGCAAGAAACTCGTCCTGCTTCTAGCGCTTTTTTTGCATGATCCATCTTATAACCTTACCTTACTAATACAAGAGAGTTTATACATTTCGAGTGTGTCAGTTAACTGCTTGAGGGCCGAGCGACATGAGACCATGCATTCTTATCAATAATATAGTCATTTATATTATATTAAGCTTTCTTCAAAAGACTACCTTTTATGTATGCTTTAAAAAGGTTCTTTAGTTATGTGTTTCTTTAGTTAGCCAACCTAAGGGTTAAATAGATAAATAATACATAAAACACAAATTAATGAATACCACACCTACTGAGTTAAGTTTCTCAGTAGGTTCCCATTACTTTTCCATATATAAATAAGAAAGTACATCATTTCAGGCCTACTAAAATGCGGTACGGAAAAGTCTACTTCATTTCTAACGCGTTTAGCGAGAGAAAAGTGTATGTAAATCCATTTCTATAGCGTTATTTTTTTATTACTTCATAGATCAGCCGGTAGCTATGGTTATTTTATTATAAGTCAAACGACAAAAAGTTTTTACTCCAAGTCCGCCAAATTATTTATTCCTCTTCCGATTTCTAAACATCATTTTGAAAAAATTACCTAATAAAGGCATGCGCGGGAATTTCTTCTAAATTTGAATTTAGGTTTGGTTATTTTATTTCAATTAAAAATAATTCTCTATTTTATTTTCCTCATAGGTGTAGTATAAAGCACTATGTATCACTTGTGGGAAGGTGCGATTCCTACCTCGTGTGTTTTTTTCAAATGACATACTCGATAGGAATTGGGCACTTTCTCGCCTGGGTGTACAATGTACTATTATTTTGTACATAAAGTATCAAAAGATTTCCAGAAAACCACACTGGGCATTAAAACGATTTTTATTAATATTTAGAGAAAACACAGTTTTTCTTATTGGTTTATAAGTTTAGTTAATTAGGTATTACACTTTTCCACACACAAACACTAACACGTATGGGTTTCCCTCTGTGATAACCAGACTCTTAAGAGACTGGGAGGAATAAGGCAACAACACACAACACTCACTCACATACATATATACACACGTAAACATACACATACACACAGCATTGGCATTATACCGGGATAATTTTAATTTGATTGTTACCCGCTCCACTTAAACACTCGGCTAAGAACTATCCGAGGGGGGTAAATTGAAAATCAGCGCTGTACCTAGGTGCAGCTTTCTGCTGAATTCGTCCCCTTTGCCCAGTGAACTAGTTTAAGTTTATATAATTAAGTATGTTTAATTTTAATTTTTGTTTAGTTCATATGTGGCAATCAAGGATTTTTGAAGTGAAAACTTCTTTTAGCGCGGTACGCATATTTTTAGATGATGTAAAACCTCTGGATTCGCGACACCGTTACCGTTTGTTACCGTAACGTTTAAACCGAAGCTAAACCGAAGCTACAAGTATTTCAAAACCAAAATTAGGTAAATTGTTTAGCCGTTCTAGAGATTTTGTGAGATAAACAAACGTCAATTATTTTTTATACATTTATAGATGGTAATAATTTTATTATGAGTAAAATAACAATGAAATAGGTATTCTTATTCTGAAAACTATGTTAAGACATACTTTTTAAATACACACGAAGTTTTAGAATTAGATATATATAATTTTTTTGTCACTAAAAGAAGTAAAGCAAGAAATAAGACGGTGTAATAAGGGGTGTATATGGTGTTCCAATATTCATCTTCGGTACCTAAGCCAACCTCACCTGCACGTGGTGCACCCTGCTGAACAACAAACGAGGCTCTGGCGGCCGGCTGA
This sequence comes from Lampropteryx suffumata, assembly GCA_948098915.1. NCBI lineage: Eukaryota > Metazoa > Arthropoda > Insecta > Lepidoptera > Geometridae > Lampropteryx > Lampropteryx suffumata. Next base: position 7,098,941 of record OX402558.1, on the reverse strand, counting down.
TAGCGGCATAGCGCAGCCTACATCGGCATAGCTAAATCTTCTGGCCGCCGACGGGCAGCAGCGTCGGCGGTGCGAGAAGCTATGTCCTGCGATCCCCAGCCCGTTTGCCCAGCGTGGGGATTATGGGCATATACCCCCCAATGATGATGAATGCAAGAAGGAAATGGCCCCCAGTTCCCGGCCGCCAAGCTATTCCTGGTCATGGTAGCGACCATGGTAACGGCGGGACAAGGGGTGCTAAGAATCACCAGTCTACCGCAGGCTACCTACAACAACTGATCCTGGCAACGTTTAACGGACGAACTCTGAGGCTCGACGAACATCTAGCGCAGTTGGAAGTGGAGCTGGAAAACATTAGGTGGCATGTCCTGGAGTTGTGTGAAGTCCGTAGAGAGGGAGAGGACACCATTACCCTAGACTCGGGCCATCTTCTGTACTTCCGCGAGGGTGACCAAACATCACAGGGTGGCGTAGGGTTTCTTGTCCTTTCTTTATTCTTTATTCTTTATTGTACACAAAAAAAACATAATCTAAACTTAAACAATAATGGCATGTACACAGGCGAGCTTTACCCTAAAAAGAGTTCTCTTCCAGCTTCTTTTCCAGAGTTCTTTTTCATGTCAATAAGGCCCTCTCTAACAACGTTCTAGAAATCTCCAGTGTGTCGACCAGGGTAGCGTACCTGATCCTTCGACTATCCAAGCGGTATAGTATGAAGATCATTCAGGTCTACGCACCGACCTCGGCACATCTGGCTGATGAAGTGGAGGATTTGTATGAGGACATATCACTTCAACATTGCTATGGGGGACTTTAACGGCAAAGTGGGAGTCCGAGTTGGCGACGAATCCAGAGTAGGCCCACATGGTTATGGAGGTAGAAATCACAGAGGGCAAATGCTCTTCAACTTCCTAGAGAAGGAGGGGCTCTTCTTGATGAACCCATTCTATAAGAAGAAGCCCCACAGGAAGTGGATGCGACAATGTGACAAAAAACGAGATCGACTTAATCATGACGGATAAAAGGCATATATTCAGAGATGTTTCCGTGATCAACAGGCTTAATACTGGATCAGATCACAGACTTGTTCGAGGCTCTCTGAATATCAATCTTAGGCTCGAAAGAAACCGTCTGATGAAGTTCACGCTCCGACCTAATCTACTCCAGATCATGGCGGGCACCGAGAAATTTCAGAAGCTTCTTGGTGATAGATTCATCGCCGAGGAACCCACCGATGACGTTGATGAGGCCCTACAAAACGTGATTTGAGCATTGGGACGAGGGCATCAAATTCTGCCAAATGCAGCCTAAAGGCAGGAAGTCCAAACTATTGAATGAGACTCTTCGGCTGATGACAAAAAGTCGGGAAACCACCCAGGCCACTTCGTCAGAGAGGTCAGACCTGAACAAGCAAATCGCAAAGATGATACGGCGCGACCTTCGGAGCTCCAACACACGCCTCATTGAGGCAATAGAACGAAACCGAGGGTCCAAAATATTCACTCAGCAGCTTGGCAGGAGCCACCTGACGAAGTTAACAACACACGATGGCCAAACCGTACTGTCAAAGCCGGAGATATTATCGGAGATCGAGGACTTCTATAGCCGACTATATGCGGCACATGCTCCTTGCCTCCAGCGTAACAACAATGATTCCAGAGCCACCCTCACCCGCCACTACACCGACGAACTACCGAAAATCAGCCAAGACGAGATCGTGTTGGCCCTGAGACAGCTTAAAAATGGAAAAGCCCCGGGTGAGAACGGAGTTACTTCAGAGCTTCTGAAGGCTAGAGGAGCCTGTTGTGCAGGAGCTGCAGAGCCTCTTCAACTCCGTCCTTCATTGTGGGAAAACTCCAAAGACGTGGAACGAGAGTTTGGTGGTTCTGTTTTTTAAGAAGGGAGATAAGACTCTTCTTAAAAATTACAGACCCATCTCGCTCCTGAGCCACGTTTATAAGATGTTCTCTCGGGTCATTACGAATAGTCTCGCCAGAAGACTTGACGAGTTCTAGCCATCGGAACAGGCCAGGTTTCGCGAAGGATATAGCACCATAGACCATATTCACACAGTGAGGCAGATCATACAGAAGTCCGATGAGTATAATCAGCCCCTGTGTCTGGCTTTTGTGGACTATGAGAAGGCCTTTGACTCTGTTGAAACCTGCGCTGTTTTGGAATCCTTGCAGCGATGCCAAGTAGACTATCGTTATATCGAAGTGTTAAAATATCTGTAAGAAGCCGCCACCATGAGTGTCCGAGTACAGGACCAGCAGTCTAAGCCCATCCAACTGCGTAGAGGAGTGAGACAGGGAGATGTAATATCTCCGAAACTGTTCACAAGCGCGCTGGAGGATTTGTTTAAGACGCTGGACTGAAAAGGTCCAGGTCCAACTGAAAATGGGAATTAACATAAACGGCGAGCACATCTCACACTTACGATTCGCAGATGACATAGTCTTGCTGGCAGAGTCGTTGGAGGAGCTATAACGAATGCTGGACGGCCTAGTGTCAGCCTTGCGGGCGATAGGTCTCGGCATGAATTTGGATAAAACCAAAGTCATGGCCAATGACTAAATTGATCCGAGACCGGTTGCTGTTAATGGTCACCTTCTTGAAGTTGTTTCGCAATACACATACCTCGGGCAGATTTTTCAGTTAGGTAGAAACAACTTTAAGAAGGAGGTCAAGAGGAGGATTCAGCTGGGTTGGGCAGCGTTTGGTAAACTACGTCGAGTTTTCTCTTCACCCATAACGCAATGTTTGAAAACGAAAGTTTTCAATCAGTGCGTCCTACCTGTTATGACATACGGAGCTGAAACGTAGACACTCACAGTACGGCTAGTCCACCAGTTTAAAGTCGCTCAGTGAGCTATGAAACGAGCTATGCTTGGGGTTTCTTTGAAGGATAGAATCCAGAACGAGACTATCCGACACAGAACTAAAGTTGTCAACATAGCTCAGAGACTTAGTAAGCTGAAGTGGCAGTGGGCTGGCCATACCTGCAGAAGAACCGATAACCGAAACGAGTTCTTGAGTGGAGACCGCGGCTCGGCAAACGTAGTGTAGGACGCCCTCCGGCAAGGTGAAAGGCTGCCGGCAGAAGCTGGATGCGTCAAACTGAAGACAGGGCGCAATGGCGCTCATTAGGGGAGGCCTATGTCCAGCAGTGGACTGCTAGGGGCTGATGATGATGATGATGAAGAAATAAGACGGAATATAAATTTAAAAAAATCTCCTGGATATGACCTTATATAAAGATAAATACTATACAATCTTCCAAAAAAGGATTTAGTTAAGCTAACCAATCTTATTAATGCCGCGCTGAGGCTTAAATACATGCCAGACTCATGGAAAGTTGCGAAATGAATGATACCCAACCCAGGAAAACCACCTTAGTGCACAACATCATATTGCCAATTTCTTTGCTACCTATAATGTCCAAACTGTTCGAAAAGTTATTATCTAAAAGGCTCTAATTTATTATAGAAACAAATAATCTTATCCCAGAGCATCAGTCCCGTTTCTGGGAAAAGCACTCAACGATAGAAAGTACACCGAATCACCAATCTGATAGAAAAAGCTCTTGAAGATAAAAAAGTCTGTTCTACTTGTTTTTACATGTAGCACAGGCTTTTGATAAGGTGTGGCATGAAGGCTTTGTAATAAAACTGAGACAAATGTTACCGAAATCATACGCAGACATACTTGAATCGTATATTACAAATAGAGTATTTAGAGTAAGCCAAGACGATGCCTACTCTGATATAAAATAAATCAAAGCTGGAGTACCGCAGGGAAGTTGGGCCCGGTCCTGTACTTGTTATACACCTGTGATAGTCCTGAACTCAAAACCAACACCATTGCAACCTTTGCTGACGACAAATGGCTATAATAGCTATAATGGTTATGGATAGCACTCACACAGAAGACGCAGAAAAGGTTCAAGTAGCTGTCAATAAAATTTATGACTGGACAAAGAAATTGCGTATTAATCAAAATGAAACAAATTCAGTTCATATAAATTTTACAAATAAAAAAGAACAGTACTGTCCAGTTTACATATAAAACAAGGTTTCGAATATACAGCAAAGTATTTAGGAATAACTCTTGACGCAAAGCAGCGCTGGAAAGCACACGTCAAGAAGAAAAGAGTTGAACTAGAAATACGCTTCAAAAATATGTACTGGTTGCTTGGACGAAACTCCGCGTTTACAGTACACAATAAGACAATATTGTTTAAGCAAGTCCTGACGCCAATTGACGCCGTCAAAACATTATTATGTACTCATTAGCTTATTTGGCTAGATTGTAATATTATTAATACTTAAAAAAAAAAAAACTTTTAATTCTCCAGCACCTAATATAACAAATTATATTATTAACAAATAATAATAATCTCCACCTTTTAGGTGCCCCAATGTTAAATGAATCATTTCCTTCATTTATAATATGTATGTATTTACAAAAAAAAAGTATATAAGTAGTATATCAGTCATGTGGTACCCATAACACAAGCTCTGCTTACTTTGGGGCCAGATGATGTTGTGTGAAATGTCCGGGATTATTTATTTATTTTATTTTTTTATTTATTTATTGCTGAGCAGCGAGTTAAATTCGAGCAATATACTAAAGGCTGTCCAAAATTCGTTGTCGCGTTTATGGCTTTCCACATAATTCGTTTTAGTTTGTTTTGTGCCTTAGTTGACTAAGGTCCTGAGATCCAGCCCCCTTTAGATATTTGTGTGCACACTCTGGCGACATCGCTTGTATCGTGTACGTCTAAAATCGTAGATGCCGCTGCTGCTACGACACAAGACCTCAAGACCATCCCGATAACGTTCTAGAAGGGCATTCTGCGATGACGTTTAGAATAAACAAATAAATGACGATTGACTAAGACTTTATAACAAACAATCACTTGACACTCGCCATAATTTGTCAGCAAAACAAATGCCATTATAGGAAGAAATGAAGAAACCGTTCAGGTAGAATGGCGCGGTACCATCTTGATTTACAAATTTCGACTAAATTCAATCTTTTGCCAAAACAGTTTCTTACAATAGTAACTCCGTTGACAAAAAGCATGATCGTCCTTCTGCTCATAGGGTAACAATAAACCTGCCCTTCATTAAGTACGCTGTTTTAAAATGAGGAGGCGAAGTGAACATTTATCATCAACTGTAATATTTAATATGAAATATTTGAGGCCCAACTGTTGAATTTGGAAACAAAAGAATTTTTATCCAAACAAATGTCCGAAATAGAATGATGTTTTTATCAGATTCTAGGATCTTTCTTCTAATTACATTCAATGTGTAATTTAAATTGGTTTATTATATGTTAATATAAGAAAGACCTATGTATATGGCTTCTACAAAGACTGAGAGGACTTGGCATAGGAATGAGTTACGTGGATGTGGGAAGCCTATGCGGCTTACTGATAAAAATATTAATAATAATTACGTTTTAAAAACTGAAAAGAAAACCGACTTCATTGAATGAAATTTAAGTTTATAATACATTTTTAGTGGACAGGAGATGTAATTTGTATATATATAATATGGTTAGGCCAAATAAACGCACCGCTCCAATGAGACAGCGAGGTATCGAAATACACGAAAACATCATTGATGTATACAATTTTTAGATTTTCGTTGATTTTTCAGCTCGACCGATTTTGATAAAATTTAAATAGGACCACCTTTGGGACCACCCTTTCAAACAAAATAAGAATTTAATTTTCCAAATCGGTTCAGGCGTTTTCGAGTAATCGGTGAACATATATTCCGACGAATTGAGAACCTCCTCTTTTTTATTCATGTCGGTTATAAAGAATGGCAAAGACAGATAATACGAGTACTTAAACGCTACGTTACACTAGCTTGTTATAAAACATAAGATAGAGGCTTAGTCGAAATTAGCTGTAAGCGGCTTTTAGTCTTTAAAATAATTATATTTGTAATTATATCACCTTATTCCATTCGAAATAGGCACATAAATAACGCGGACCAATTTTCTGCTATACATTAGCATAATTGTGATGTTAATTCCATGTACCTTGTTATTTTCTTGTATTTTGTGTGTTGTGTGCTAAGAAGCAAATAAATGATTTTCTATGTCTATTACTACCTATCACTAACTAGCTAAACAGTAATTCTTTCTACAAATATTATAATAATATTATTAATAAATATTGCTGGACAATGCACACAACACCATCCAACCCCAAACTAAGCATAGCTTATATTATGGTGACTGGACTGATAGAATACTTAATTATATTTTAAATACATACTTATGATACTTTATAACACACAGACACAGAACAAACACCTATGTTCTACACACAAATGTTTATCCTGGGAGGGAATCAAACCCTCAACCTACAGCGCAGAAGGTAGAGCTACTACCGACTGAGCTGACAGGCCAGTCTCAGCCAGTTAAAAATGCGGATGTTTGTGTAGATGTTTCGTATGTATTTATCGGCTTTTTCATCCTAATTGTTTCAGACATATTGCGTGTTCAAAAAACAAACAAACTTCGAAACATTCACATATTTAATCGTAGTAATTTTTAGTGTCGTCATCAAATTTATATAATGACAATAGGCCTTTGTTAAAATCGTTGAGTTGAGCATTGTCTTCAAAATTTATTTCATGTTTCGGCCAACATACTACTTGCTATACTTAACTTAATTATCTTTTGTTTATCATGTAAAACATTATTTACAAACCTATTGTACAAAAAATGTGGCAAGGTACGTAAAGCATTTCTCACGATCGTATTAATTATAACATAAGCAGTAGGTAGGTACCTACCCAACGTAATAATGGGACCACTGTTTTCGATTGTCGTAATCATAAAATCCTATACCTATATAATTAATACATAGAGTCAACTCCATTTTAAACATGATTTGGAAGACCTGAATTATTTCTTTGCATAGAACTCCAAATATATCTGTGATAAATATAGCTTCTGCCCGCGGCTTCGCATGCGTTATATCTATTCAAAAATTGAAAATAGCCCCACGGGTTTGCTCTAACAATTTTAGCGCCATTGGATCTAGCACGACAGCTTGCTGGAAATGCACTTTGAAGAACTGAGCATCAAATTTGTCAATTCCTTTTATTTTGCTGGTGTGTTTTTGTATTTCTTGGTTGCTCATGTTCCAATCTGAATTAATGCCAACCATATCCACATGTTCGATGTATTGAATATACAAGAAATCAAATTTGATAAACATTAATCTATGAATGCACTAAGGCTTAAATTTTTTGTTTTGTTTTAGAATGTTCTCAATTAAGTTTTATGATTATTATTTATTTGCTTATGTATGCGAGTATGTGATACAACTTGGTTGTAGTAGTTAGTCTATTGTATATTCTACCATAGTATTTAGCATACATATTTTTATACTTTTAACGTAGGAGCTTTTGCAAAACGAGCTAAATGATCTCAGTTTTAAATTTTAGATCTATAATTATTATTATTTTATTCGTTCAATAATTTTCATAACAAATTGAAACAAATTGAAATTTGGCAAATAAACTAAAGCAGGATTGTTAAAAAACCCAACCTTAAAAAGAACTGACTACAGAGATAAACAATTTTTTTTTTGGACAGAACATATCAACGACTTTCATAGCATTAAGACTCTTTAATATAATTTCAATATATTTATTTCTATTGTTCAAGTTCTATTAATTATATTTTTTCTAATGTCACAATACATAACATAACAGTCATAATCACTGGTTTTCCTTATTATGTATTCACATAAATATTTACCAACATAAACCTATTCAGTACCCATATTAAATAATAATAACAATAAATAATCCCGGACATTTCAAACAGCATCATCTGGCCTCAAAGTAAGCTGAGTTTGTGTTATGGGTACCACATGACTGATATACTACTTACATACTTTTTTTTTGTAAATACATACAAGATAATATCTTGTATGTCTCACCAATCTTCAAAAGTGGTTCAAAAACTTCTGTTAACAATTATAGACCGATCTCACTTTGAGGAACTTTTTCCAAACTACTTGAGCAACTAGTGTATAAACGTCTCGTAAACTTTATTGAATCCCACAAACTCGTATCATCAATGCAATTTGGTTTTCGAAAGGATAAAAGCACTGAGAATGCAGTCTCACTATTAACGACTTCGGTTGCCTCGCATCTAGATAGCGGAGAATGTTGTGTTGGTATCTTTTTGGATCTAGCCAAGGCTTTTGACACGGTCTCCGTTCCTATTCTCTTGAAAAAACTGGAAGGCTTCGGAATAAGAGGTGTAGCGTTTATCGTTGTATATCATTGTTGGATTGTGGTATATCATTTGAAAGGTAATTTTGTTAACTCTCAAACTCGTTTGATATTATAACTAATAAGTATTAACCTTATGTCATGGAACGTAAAAATAAATAACATCAAGTTTTCGAACAAAACAACAATTTTTTGAAAGTCCTGACATCCTATTAAAAGTGGGCGTTTAAGAAAACTGGTCATCAGTCGAATGTTTTACTTTACTGGAACAGTTTAACATACGAAAAATGAAAACAACAGCCAAAGAATCCGCTCTAATCGTCAGCCTAATTTAGCCCATAACACAAGCTCAGCTTACTTATCCATGAAAAAAAATAAGAATGAAACAGGTTTGGATGTGTTGCTTTCGGCAATTGCCATTTTCAGTCCTTATATTTAGGTTGGTATAATATTAAACAGTCATAAATATAGTTGTGATAATAGCTACTATTTCTACATTTCTTAATCATAATAGAATAGAATAGAACATATTTATTAAACGTCACATATCAAAAACAGTGCGAATATAATACAAACTAGTCTATGCACAGTGACGAAAAAAAGGCTACCACTCAGCATATGATACAGAAATGTGAAGGCTGCTGTATCGCTGGTTTTCAGTGGTGCCATCGTGAGCATATTTTATCACATAATAATCATTATAAACCATTTTTGGGGCTTAGTGCTGACTAACAGAAGAGCTAGCAACAGAAAAGGAAAACGTGAAAAAACCCGGCTTGGTGCCAGCCATTATGCACCTGCAACCGAACCGACACCGCATGTACTGACTCGTCTTTTCTGCGGGTCCTGTCGGCAAGGTTGAGAGGTTAGTGGGGACGTGCTTGGTGTGCATTTCCCAGTCGCTTGTCGGGAAGGGACACTCGCAATGTCGTTTTCTAACTTGCGGCCGCTTGGAGATCCCCCACACTGGGTCGGGGAGACCCGTGGGCCGAGTGATCTTGGGGGCCTTTGACGGTAGGATTTAGGGCGTCCGAAGTAATTGGCCCTTGGGAGGGGTGACGGCACTTTGCGAGGAGGTGTCGTTGCATGTACCCAGATGGGCTAAGGGGGATTTTCCTCCTGGCCAGCGTTCGGCCGCTCGGTATTCGCTGGATCGTCAGACCTTAGTGGGACCGAGTAGCGGAAGGGATGGGGGCTTCCTCCGCGCGTCTCTTCAATGAGGATGCAGTGGTCGAAGCGGGGACGAGCTTGGCGTGTAGTTGCCTGGATAAGAATTCAGGCGGGGGACCCCGCAGTACCACTAGTTCTGACCGGCGGCGGCACTCTGCGAGTAAGTGTCGTCTATACACCCAGCAGGCTTATGAGATGGGATCTCCTTTGCCGACGTCTCGCCGCACGGTATTCGCAGTTTCTTTTAGATTCTTGGGACTGAGCGGCGTGGGTCCGTGGGTAGTCGGAGTGAGGGCTCCCGGCTATCCGTTCGCGGGCTCGGGGAAGGCGGCAGTTAACATGTGTGACGTGTTCTGCCGTAAGCACCGGGGGTGGCTGGCCACTCCTGGGATGGGCTACGACCGCAGCACTTTGCGAGAGGGGCACCGGTGCGTTCCTATGGAGATCCCGGAGCCCCTTGACATGCAATGAGGCTGATCACCGGGGAGTTTTAGTGAGTCGTCTGTCGTTTTTTAGACAGCCAACCTCACATATTCCATTTGCACCCCTCAGTGCATTGGAAATCTGTTTGCAGATTGGGAACAGTGCTGGGAACGGAATCCCAGGAAGAGTGGCGTTAGTGGATAGGAAACTTCACTCACCTCAGCTTGCTGGAGTAGATCCATGAACGAAAATTTTCAATTACAAATAACTGCTCTGTAACTTGACTGACGCGTAAATCATCTTCAACTGTTGAACTAAGGCCAATGATGAACTTAAAATATTTAAGTTAGTAAATACTTATGTGAATGCCTAATTAGGACTACCAGTAATTATTACTGTTATGTAACAAACATTAGAAAATATTAAAAATCATATCAAAAAATTAAACTAAATATTAGCTTTATGATATGGTTTAAATATAATTTATAATGAGATAAAATTCATTCATTTACAAAAATAATTACAAAAATGTACAGAATGATATAAAATACACGTGAAATAGTTGAGCTATCTAAGAACCGTTTAAAATGATCTATAGATAGCTCAACTGATCCAGATCACATTTCACATCAGGCATTGCCACGTTTATTGACCATGCTAATACGCTAAGCCAGCCAGCTCTTGGATCGCGCAATGTATCTACCAGACGCCGTGAAATTATTTTGAAAACGCGGTGGGCTCCTGATCTCCACGGGCTCAGGGTCTCGACTCCCAAAGGCTTATATATGTAGGCCTTATCCAAACCGGCATACTTGCGGCTTTCGAGGTCCTCGACACATTCAGCGTGGCGTGGCGGGCAATCCTACTGGCGGCCCTATAACACGATAACTTCCCATTCCCAACTTTATGTAGTTATTTTATGATTTATATATTATATCGTGAACATAAATAGATTTTAATTTATCTATTTTAGTTTTAATATTGTTTTTATATACCTATTTAATTGTTTACCCTTTCGAACTCAGCCTCTTTAGAGATCTTCCCGTCTCAAATCATTCTATCAATAATATGTTAATAGAAGGATAGATTATTCTATCTTATAGAATCAAATTCTATTTAATCTTACTAATTTAAATCCAGTATTATTTATTATGATACTCTATGAGTCGTTAAATATTTCTAAACCATAGTCTATAATCTTAGTATTAATTACTTTTTGCTAGATTTCACTCACGGACCTTGACGATTGCATACATCTGCCATAACCCATCTATGGTATAGTTTGTCATGACAGACGCTTTGTTTATTTACATTGTAATGAATTACGCACTATTTTATTCAATAATTAAAGATCGGAGATAGAATTGCTGGTAAATCTGTTCTGATAAGGATGACCCATGTATGCCTACGTGATTTTAATAAGGTTTGTACCCAAGCATACTGTAATAATTGTGAACCATAACGAAATACATATATTCCGAAATTGATGTCGATCCAAAAGACGTTGAATATGTTGAAGTAAATGGTGCAGGTAAGAAGTTTATCATGCTTGTAGTTTAGTGTTTGAATTGAAAAAGATTGCATACGATTTTATGCAAGCCAGCTATGTTTGAAAAATTGAAATCGATATCGTTAACTAACAAATGTAACTATAAAGCCTATTATTTTATATTAACAACTCAGATACACCTGTCAAGTCTGTTTTTCTTTATATTATTAGGAAAAAAAAAGCTCGTTTTTTATTTAAAAAAACTGGACTATATAAACGGCTTTAACTAACGTCAGTTCATGCTGATGTAAAAATAAATCGATCAAATGCCAAATTCGCGTGTGGGTTAAGTAAATAATAGCGTTTCACAAACCACCGTTTTTCACCATCATCGAATACAATTACTGGACCAATTTCAGGCTACTACTACTAAGATAAACTTTAAAAGCAACAATATTGCTCTAACGAAAAGATAAGTCAGATTGAAGGACAAACTTATCATTGTAGTTATATAAATGTTTCCATACATCTTTCTACGTCACGATCATGTATATTTACGTTGCTTATGCTGTGAGACCATGCTTCTTGCCAGATTTCATTATTGTAAAAGGAACGGGTCAACGGGAAGTACCCTATATTATGGTTTAGATTTTCTAGTCTTAAAATATACGGCATAAAAGGTCATGGTTAGGCCGTATTATATGATTTTGTTGACTTAGAAGCTTGATTTTTCTACCGCTCTAAGAAACTGTAGATTAATATGTAATATTAAAGTATTATATATTCAATAAAGACACCAAGAGGTGTCATGAATGATATTATATATTAAAATATATCAAAAAAAAAATGTGACAAAATATTGATCTAGAGTTAAAGCTACTTTGAAGCAATAAGGAAATCAATGTCTTGTTTTTACTAAATTAATAAAACTAGTAATCACTCAGCTCGTTAATATCCACAGCTGGATGAAATGTCCTAATAGAAAATGACCTAATAGATACAAAATATATAGTATTTTATGTTTAAGTTTAGGTTTAGTTGAATTTAAGTTTTAAGTTTAGCTGACGTTAGATCAATGTTTCATGTCTATATGTCTCACAAACACAAACGAAGCAGAGGCTATCGCCAGTGTATTTGGTCGTAATCAAGTTGTAAAACTAGGCAGTGTTAAGTCTAACTTGGGAAACAGCGAAGCTGCTTCTGGACTATGTTCTCTTACTAAGGTATATATTATTTGGACTTATTTGAAATAATGTTAAAAATTAAAAAATAATAATAAAATTAAAGAATATTAAAGATAGTTACTTTTTAAAATCGAAATGTTTGTGCTTACAATGAATTTTTTGAAATAACCACAGTTTTATTTATTTTTATAGCTTTGTCTAGCATATCATAAAGGCGAGATCCCAATAAATCTTCACCTAAAAAACCCTGTTCAGCCAGTGCAAGATGGAAAAGTTCAAGTTCCGACCGAAAACATCAAATTTGATAGAGGATACACCGCATTGAATAATTTTTCATTTACTGGTGGCAACTATCATGTGTTACTGAAGGGGCATTATAAGAAAAAGGTATACAGTAATTAGCTTACTATAGCCAATATAGTAAGAAAAAAAATACCACAATCATTATATCATAATAATGATGATAAATTTATTGAAACCTTTGATAATCCTATAAAAGTTACACATAACAATCATATTTGTTTTTTTCCAGAATCTCGATAAGTACAAATGTGAAATCCTACGTTTAGTGCTCGCTTCCAGCCGACAGGAGACGTGTTTAAGAAAAATCTTTGACGCTTTGAAAAACAAACAGATAGATGCGGAAGAAATAGCCCTATTACACAACATATTTGAAAGAGACAATATAGGACATATTGGTCGGGGATACACAATTTTAGGTATAACTTTGTCTTTTACACCCTCTTTGACACCCCATTTTACCCCTTTGTAAGGGTTATTTTGAAAAATCTTGAAACACATGTTAATTTTTTTTACATTTTACTAATTTATTCAAATCAAGTTTCAAAAAAATCGCACCACGCGTTAAAAAGTTTCATACATTAGTTATCACCCGTTTTCACCCTCTTAGGGGTTGAATTTCAAAAAATCCCGCCTTAGTGGGTGGTTTTGCTATAAAAGGCTACCTTCCAAATTTCAGCTTTCTAGCTTCAGCGGTTTCGGCTCGGCGATGATGAATCAGTCAGTCAGTCAGGTTAAGCTCTTTTATAGGTATAGATTGTACAGCAGGCTCTATAACCTACCTTTTTTTAAGTCTTTATCTACAATTATCGGATTTTGCTTTAATAAGATTGAAGTGATTATATCGTGTTAAAGAAAGCTCGCACATTCATTACCAATAGTTTGCTCCAAACTGAGATCTCGCGAGGCTGACTATATAACAAACTGTTACCCGCAACGTTGTCTGCATAGGGGAGTAGGTGGAGTATAATTAGACACTGATCACTGTACTATGTCTTTTCAAAATTCAACCATTCAATCTAATGTATTAATTCAATACTTCAATTCCCCTAATTTAAATTATAAATTTAATAAGCCAAGATATGAACATAGTACTACACATGTAAAGCGATTGAAACAATCCCCTAAAAGCGGAATCCTTAAATTGGTACCTTATGATACCAAAAACTACGAATACCTTACAGTAACTGAACCGGCAAGCAAAATGAGCCGCTATTTTTGCTAATGACCTAGACCTACCATGCCTACCTATAGCATAGATATAGAATCGAGCTCTATATCAATTATTTAGTTCTATAAATAGAGCTAGAAGAACTGAAAGTAGCCTTTAAAAGTACAAAACTAGCAAAACTGGCTGATGTAGCGAAAGAAACGAAACCATATTTTGTGCAGCGAACATAGCAAGGTCATTCATCAAACATCAATATTTAGACATTAAGACACATTACACTCACACACTAATAAAAGTAATTTTGATGTTTGTTTATTAAACATCAAATTAATTTACTGTCAACTTCATTGTTAGATCTGTGATCCATTAAATTCCTGCACAATAAATATAGAAGTAATTCAATATTTGAATCAGTTACTTTTTCGGGATAACGCCTTTCTACAATTTACTACGTACTTACTGTTTCTGTTCTTGAAGTGAAAACTTCTTTAGCATCGTTGTGAATTGAAAGTCGATGAAACAAAAAAGCGACAGTAAAAAGAGACAGACACATAAATTCATAAGATTTACCGTGGGAGAAAATGAGATAGGAAGCGTTATACGTGTTTATTATCACGTGTTTGTGCGCGCATGCGTATTACAAAGCTTGAGAAAAGGCATCACAACAACCGTGGTGTTTTGTATACGTGTACGTATTATACGTTTGTTTTTTGAAGGTTTCACTTCTACCACGTATGAATTGCACACATATTTTTTTTTATTGGTAGCTACATTTGTACACGTTAACCGTCTTATGGTAATTTTTTTATATACATATTTGTAATTTAACGCTAGTGCAGGTTAGATTTTTGAACCATTTAGCTGTTTAGGTGTGATTGAGTATTAATCGAACATATATATATTCACACAAACATTAAACATTTTAAATATTACTAGGAAGATACGATAGGGCGCACTTAGTGAGTACACTTTGGTATTACAGCTATCAGGTATCAGTAGTAGTAGTAGTGTATATCGGTTTATTTAGTTTATATGGTATGGTTATATTTAATATGTTGTATATTGAAGTTTTGATTTTTTTGTTGTTAAAAAACGCATTATGCGTGTCGCGGGTGATTTTAAATTTAAGTAATGGAAAAATTAAGAAATAAATAATTTAGGTTTTTTTAAACTTTATTTTGCTTTATTTCATGGATTTTTTAGACATAAAAAAAAACTTTACGCAAGCAGCATTGGACTCAAATTTATTTTTCTTAATAACAAATAAATCAACAAAACAAAGGAACAAATGGGTGTTGAAATTTGTAACTGTGATTTGTAACGCGTAGTCCTAATAACTCCAAATTTTTGGAAAATACTCCATGCAATAAATAAGCAAATACATCTTCGAGTGTTTTTCCAAAACAACCTACAAGAGGTCCATCGGGTGTAAACGTTTCTATGAGTCGTGTTTAACTCGTGGTTCAAATAACTTCAACTTTTAGGAAAATAAACTTCCAAATAAATAAGGATATAGAGTTATGTCCAAGGGTGTTTGAAATCACCCCTAAATGAAGTGCAACGGGTTGTTAAAATACGTTTTCATATTTTTTTATAAAGTACACATCAATTCACTCAATGTTTAGGAAAATTACCCTTAAAACAATAATAAAATACGTGTCCAAAGGTCATCGTTCAGATCGTTGGCCGTGGTGGTTCCGGCATAGAATAGGACCCCTCCATCTCCTCCCGTGGATGTCATAAAAGGCGACTAAAGGAACACACACCGGGGGATTGGGCAGCAGCACCCCCCGAAATCTGCGGTCACCAATCCGTCTGCCAAGCGTGGTGACTATGGCAAAACCCCCATATTATGAACACAACTAGTACTTACTCTTAGTATTCGGACTCCAATATTATAACGATCGGGATAAACAGAATCCAGTAATGAAATTCACTCCTTAGTAGAGTGCTTGTCCCGTGTCTAAAAAGTAAGTATTTTCCCTAATAGATTTGATGTTGTCCTATTATGCTTGAAATGCATAAGTGGTTCATAATATTTAAGTCTTTAAAATTATAATGATCGGTAAAAATAGACACCAGCAATCAGTTCCACTCTTTAGTAGAGTGCTTATCTCATAAATTCTGAACAGTAAGTAGTTCCCTTAAATGTCCCTTTACAAATCTGAAATCACCATTGCAACCCTTTGTCAGGGTTATTTCTGATCCATTTTGTTTGGCCTTGTAAGCATGTAATAGATTAATATGAAAAATCGTGGGAAAACGCAAGTGAAAACTATGTCTTAAAATAGTTTTCTGAATAAAGATACCTATTTCGTTGTTATTTTTCACATATGTAATAAAATCATTAGCATACCTATAATTATATAATAATATAATTTACTCTAAGCTTCGATAATTATTTATTGTTACCTAAATACTTATTTTTGTAACACATATATATGTTATTACATTACTTTTACAATTGTTAATAATTTATGATTGTTTTGTCTTGAAAACATATTTTAGAATATAAGAAGCCAAATACATTTTTGTTTCAAACGTTCGCGTTATAAGTGTTTTGAGCCGGACGAGACGGTAGAAGTAGATTTTATGTTTTCGTAGCTTATAAATAAGATTGTAAAGCTGCTGATCAAAAAGTGGCTGTTCCCTGGGAACAGCCACTTTTTGATCAACAGCCAAACCAGACAGAACTAAAAGCTAAGTACTTACCTATTTACTGCTCATACTTAAATTAAATGTTGTGTAATATTAACCTTACAAGTTTAATGTGTTTCTACTTGTTCATAACATGCTTTACAATAATATAAACCAGGTTGTGTAGAATATATTAGAAGTATTCCTTTGTTGAGCTGTGTTTCTTTTCTATTAGGATTTCTAGTAACTTTTTAATAAAAATAAATACCAAGGTAGTTCAAATTAGGGTATATTTCTGGCTTTCATTACTTTTAGAATCAGTAGAACCTGTTAAATCTAACACATGCATTTAGGACAACCCAAAAGTCGCATGACGAATACGAATTCATCAAGACTGTGACCGTAACTGTAACATAATGTGGCTTCAGACGTTTGTAGACGTTCGTCCGTGTGGTTCTCGATTAACATAGGACCATTCCATTTCCTCCCGTGGATGTCGTAAAAGGCGACTAAGGGAACACACACCGGGGGATTGGGCAGCAGCACCCCCCGAGTACTTAATACTAAATCTGCGGTCACCAATCCACCTGCCAAGCGTGGTGACTATGGCAAAACCCCCCAATAAATGATAGACACAATCAGAAGACCGCCCCCAGTTCCCGACAGTTCCACTATCCTGGCATAGGTGGCGGCCATGGTAACGGCAGAACAGAGGGCGAAGAATCTCCGGCAGCCGACCCCTGGCCCTGGCAACATACAACGCACGCACACTGAGGACCGACGAGAAGTTGATAGAGCTGGAAGAAGTAGTAAATAAGTTGCACTGGGATATTATAGGGTTATCAGAAGTCCGAAGAATAGGAGAGGACACGATAATCCTAAATTCCGGCAACTTATTCTACTACCGGGAGAGCGATCAACTATCTCAGCACGGTGTCGGCTTTCTCGTCCACGTCTCGTCCACTCGTCTCGTCGTAGGTTGGTAAACCTTATACTCAGAATAACCAAACGGTATTCGCTTAAGGTCATACAGGTGTACGCACCTCACTCGAAACGTCCAGACGATGAAGTGGAGGCTATGTACGATGACATTTCAAACGCCATGCAAGCCTCGAAAACACACTTTACGGTTGTAATGGGAGACTTCAACACGCGGCTAGGTATGAGGAACGGCGATGAACTGAGAGTGGGGCAATTTGGATTTGGTCAGCGGAACCAACGGGGTCAGTGATTGGCCGACTTCATGGAAAAGGAGGGACTCTTTATGATGAACTCCTTTTTCAAGAAGCGTTCGTCCACAAAATGGACATGGCTTCACCCCGGTGGAAACAAACGCGAGATAGATTTTATCATGACGACCAAGAAGCAAATATTTAATGATGTCTCGATGATGATGAATATTTAATGATGTAATGAACTACGTGACACAGAACAGAAGCGTGGTGGTACTGTTCTTTAAGAAAGGGGATAACACCCTCCTATAGAATTACAGGGCCATCTCGCTGTTGAGCCATGTCTATAAGCTGTTTTCGAGAGTATTTACTAATACGTATTTACGTCTCGTTCGTAGGTTTGACGACTTCCAGCCTCCCGAACAAGCCGGGTTCTGAAAAGGCTTTAACACCATAGACCACATTCATACGCTCCGGCAGGTTATATAGAAGACCAAAGAGTATAACCGGCCACTTTGTTTATCGTTTGTGGACTTTGAGAAAGCCTTTGATTCTGTCGAAACCTGGGAAGTGTTGCGGTCACTCCAGCGGTGCCAAATCGACTATCGGTATATCGAAGTGTTGAAATGTCTGTACAGTAACGCTTCCATGTCTATCCGATCCCAGGACCAGAGCACGAATCCAATCCCATTGCATAAAGGGGTGAGACAGGGAGATGTTATTTCTCCGAAACTGTTCACCTCTGCATTGGAGGATATTTTCAAGCTCTTGTACTGGCATAGACATAATATCAACATCAATGGTGAACACATCACTCACCTTCAATTTGCTGACGATATAGTCCTCATGGTAGAATCTCTGTAAGACCTTGACACAATGCTCAAAGACCTTAATATCGTGTCCCAACAGGTGGGTCTTAAAACGAACATGAGCAAGACAAAAATCATGAAAAATGCTCATGTTGCACCCGTACCGGTACATATTGGGAGCGATATAATCGAAGTTGTAGCCTCAAGACGAAAGTCTATAATCAGTGCGTGTTGCCAGTGATGACACATGGAACTGAGATTTGGTCGCTAACTATTGGCCTCATACACAAGCTCAGAGTCACGCATCGTGCTATGGAGAGAGCTATGTTGGGTGTTTCACTACGTGATAAAATCCGCAACGAGGAAATCCGTAGAAGAACCTATTGGTAATAGATAACAAAATTAATACAAATAAGTACTACTATCGCCATCTAGCGTTCAATGCAGTTACTGTTATTGTCTATCCGTTTGTCTGAATCAAATAAACTGTCAGTCTGTTGTAAGCTACCTACCGTGTTTCATTATAGGTTATGGGCCATTTCAATTTTTTCGTAAAAAGTGTTAAAATTTCATCGCAGGACTAAAAACTATTGATTTTTAAGTAATTCGTGCTGTGTGACTTGTGTTGGTTGGACTAGATTTGTTCAAAGTATAAACTGTGACGAGCAGAAAGTGTTTTTATTTTCTTTGTCGTTGAACAAGTTGTTGAACAATGGCCGGCAGTTACATCGTGAACGTCCCCAAACTCAAGGGACGCGAAAACTATGACGAGTGGGCGTTTGCCGCCGAGAATTTTCTTATTTTGGAAGGCATGGATATTAAAAAGAAGAGAGAAGCTCTAACTGTTCCCGAACTTGATGACCAAAAAGCCAAAGCAAAGTTAATCATGACTATCGATTCATCTCTCTTTGTCCATATCAAAAATGAGAAAACTGCAAATGATGTGTGGGAGCGTCTGAAATCACTTTTTGATGATTCGGGTTTTCAAAGAAAAATCAGTTTGCTACGGCTTTTGATTTCTATAAGACTGGAAGACAGTGAATCCATGACTAGCTATGTCACTCAGATTGTGGATACATCGCAAAAGTTGCGAGGCACGGGTTTTGAAATTACTGACGAATGGATTGGATGTTTATTATTGGCTGGACTAACGGAGAAATTTGCCCCGATGATCATGGCAATCGAGCATTCCGGCATGACAGTTAGTACGGATGCCATTAAATCGAAATTATTGGATATGAGCACGGAGGTTGGTAGTAGTGGGAACGCCGAAAGCGCGTTTTTATCTAAAGGTTGGCAGCAGCGCAATATTAAAGTTGGCAGCACTGCAGATACGTCAAAATCGTCAAATACGTCAAAAACGTCACAGTCACAAAAATCCGTAAAAACTATTAGATGTTACAAATGTAAACAACTCGGACACTTCAAAAACCAATGTCCTGAAACTAAACAAAAGCAAGTTAATGCTTTTAGTGCTGCATTTTTGAACGCAAAATTCAGTACAGAAGATTGGTACGTGGATTCAGGAGCGAGTGCTCACATGACCCCAAGAAAAGAAATGTTGTTGCGAGTTCGTGAAGTACGTGACGTGAAAGAAATCGTTGTGGCGAACCAAATGTCTGTGCCGGTTTTATGTGCAGGTGATACACAGATCACTACGAAAGTGAATAATTCTCAGTTTGACATCACAGTAAGAGATATTCTGTACATACCTAACCTAGCAACAAATTTGTTATCAGTCAGTAAGTTGATAGCAAGTGGAAATAGAGTAACATTTAAAACAAATGTTTGTCACATCCATAATCAACAGAATGAGCTGATTGGAGTAGCAGAGTGTTGGCTGCAGCAGTCCAGACTATTGATGCTAACCAGTGGCATAGAAGGCTTGGACATATAAATAGTAAAGACTTACAGAAAATGAAAGATGGCGCTGTAGAGGGAGTATCTTATGATGATAAGGCTGATATTGGGAAGTCCAACTGTGAAGTATGCTGTGAAGGCAAACAAGCTCGCTTGCCTTTCCCACATAAAGGTCGTAGAAGTGAAAAATTGCTAGAATTGATACACTGAGATTTGTGCGGGCATGGAAACCTGTTCGATTGGTCAAGCAAGATATTTTCTTCTTTTTGTGGACGATGCAAGCCGAATGACCTTTGTATATTTCATAAAGGAGAAAAACCAGGTACTACAGTGTTTCAAGGAGTTTCAGAGGTTAGTCGAGAACCAAGTTGGAGCCTGAATTAAAATTTTGAGATCTGACAATGGAGGAGAGTTTTGTTCCAAAGAGATGGAGAATTTCTTATGCAATTCTGGAATTATCCATCAGAAAACGAATCCTTATACTCCGGAGCAGAATGGTCTGTGTGAGCGCCTCAACAGAACTATAGTTGAGCGTGCTAGGTGTTTATTGTTCGAAACAACACTAAGTAAAGCATTTTGGGCCGAGGCAGTGAATACGGCAGTGTACCTTAGGAATAGGTCGCCGGCTTCTGGGTTAGGTCAAATGACGCCCTATGAGAAATGGACAGGGCGGAAACCTGACCTCAGCCACATCAGAGTATTTGGCAGCCCAGTTATGGTCCATGTCCCTAAAATAAAGAGAGCAAAATGGGATAAAAAAGCAGTGAAATATATCCTTGTGGGGTTTGCAGATAACATAAAGGGTTATAGACTATATAATCCAGAAACAAAGAGTATTACCACTAGCAGAAATGTGGTTATCATGGAGAACAGTAGTAGAAGCTCAGACATGGTACAAGCTGTAGTGGAAGAAAAAGAAATCCCTAGTGAAAAAGAACAACCAGAAGAATCTATATTGGATCCATTAGACACTACATTTGCACCAGAAGATACCATAAATTCTTCTAGTTCTGAAGAGTTTTTAGAAACTATATCCGATGGAGAGTTGACTGAAGTTGAACCTATAGAAGAAATTTGCTTGGAAAAACGTAAAAGACAACCTCCGACAAGGTATGGGTACAGCAATGTATGTGTAATCAATAATATGGAAATATGTGATGACAGCCTTACCTATGAAGAAGTGGTAAGTGGAACAGAATATGAAGAATGGTGCAAAGCGATGGAGGAAGAGTTACAATCGTTCCATGAAAATGATGCATGGGAATTAGTGGACAAACCAAGCGATGGTAAAGTAGTGCAATGCAAGTGGGTGTATAAAAAGAAGTTAAATAGTGACAACACAGTGAGATATAGGGCAAGACTGGTTGCAAAGGGTTTTACACAAAGAGAGGGAATTGACTATAAAGAAACCTTTTCACCTGTGCTTAAATATTCCACATTGAAATTGTTATTTGCTATTAGTGTAAGCTTAGATTTAAAAATAACCCATTTAGATGTCACTACAGCCTTTCTCAATGGCCATCTTGATGAAACTGTTTACATGCAGTTACCTCCAAATTTTAAATGTAAAAGTAATGAAGGTAAAGTCTTAAAATTAAAAAAGGCCATTTATGGACTTAAACAGTCAGCAAGGTCATGGTATAAAAAGGTTGATGACTGTTTACAAGAATTTGGCTATAAAAAATCTATTCATGAACATTGTTTATTTGTAAAATCATCTGGGAATGACAAGACTTTTGTGGCTTTGTTTGTTGATGATTTCTTTATATTTACTAACCGTTCTAAAGAAGTTAATCATCTAAAGTGCCAGTTAAGTGCCAGGTTTAAGTTAAAAGACTTAGGTGAATTAAAAAAATGTTTGGGTATGAATGTGAAGATAGAAAAAGATAAAATTTGTATTGATCAAGAACATTTTATAGAAACATTGTTGTGTAAATTTAATATGAAAAATTGTAGCGACATAGATACTCCCATGGAAGTTAATTTAAAACTTGAAAAGGGTAAAAATGTAACTATGTAGTAAATATCCATACCAGCAGTTAATTGGTAGCTTAATGTACCTTTCTATACTTACAAGACCTGATATATTATATTGTGTTAGTTATCTCAGTCAATTTAATAATTGTAACTCTGAAACACATTGGAAACATTCAAAACGAGTTTTGAAATATTTGATATCTACAAAATCTTTTGGTTTAATGTATGTTAAAAAGAATAATGATGATTTAGTTGGATTTGTAGATGCGGACTGGGCTTCAAACATTATAGATAGAAAATCCTATACTGGGTATTGTTTCAAATATTCAGGATGTGTAATATAGTAGTACAAATAAGTACTACTATCGCCATCTAGCGTTCAATGCAGTTACTGTTATTGTCTATCCGTTTGTCTGAATCAAATAAACTGTCAGTCTGTTGTAAGCTACCTACCGTGTTTCATTATAGAACCAAAGTCACCGACATAGCACTCAAAATTTGAAGTGGCAATGAAGTCGGTGAATGGAGAGTGCTCAAAATCGTTCTTCCTGGAAATCTATTGGGAAGGCCTATGTTTAGCAGTGGACTTCTAGAGGCTGATATGATGATGATTAGACGTTTGTAAATCATGAAAAAATAGCATGTTAAAAATTTTACAGAATGGTCTTCCGAGTGAAGAGATGAGAGAGACCTCGGAAAGATCACGGAGATCTCAGTTGGAACTCTGCCTTTTACACTGTAGGTGTAAAAGGCATAGAATAGAATAGAATAGAATAGAATGGAATGGAATGGAATAGAATAGAATGGAATGGAATAGAATAGAATGGAATGGAATAGAATGGAATGGAATGGAATGGAATGGAATGGAATGGAATGGAATGGAATGGAATGGAATAGAATGGAATAGAATGGAATAGAATGGAATAGAATGGAATAGAATGGAATAGAATGGAATAGAATGGAATAGAATGGAATAGAATGGAATAGAATGGAATAGAATGGAATAGAATGGAATAGAATGGAATAGAATGGAATAGAACTCCTTCTTAATTCATACCGACACGGTGAAACTATAATGTTTATTCTATTCTATGATATATATTTTGATTAAAAAGTATGTTATGTAAAATGGTAAGTATATAAGTATTTGATAAAAAAATATTCAGCCGTTACAAGATATCATTCTAAAAGTTTCAATATGTCTGAATCTCTATGTGTCATTGAAGTACTTAAGAGTAGGTATTATGATAGTTTATTGAGTAATTTTGTCTTCTCTATAAAGTATATATAAATATCTCTATATAAATATTTTTTATTTAAGGCTTTAATATATCTCTGGAATAATACACAATAATATAAAAAAACTGATTGTCTGTAAAGTCAGTTTACGGACGACAGTTTAACGTGACAACGGCATAACAATACAGATAGATGACAGCTACAGATAGATGACGGCTTGCGCCGCATTGCGCACATTGTTTAAAAAAAGGTAGGAAAATCATATTTAATTCAGTGTATGTGAATTGTTTCAAGAATGCAAAACCTTACTAACAAATGATCCCATATTGATATATCCTAACTTTGACTGCGACTTCATATTAACAACTGACGCATCGAATTTTGCAATCTTAGCCGTCCTTTCACAAGGCAGAGTAGGAAACGATAAACCTATAGCGTACGCGTCACGTACACTGAATGAGAGCGAGATAAACTATAGCACTATTGAAAAGGAATTATTAGCTATAGTATAGGCAACAAGGTATTTCCGCCCATATTTATATGGTCGTAAGTTTAAGATTCTAACTGACCATAAGCCATTACAATGGGTTATGAACCTTAAGGATCCTAACTCAAAGCTCACTAGATGGAGACTTAAATTAAGCGAATACGATTTTACAACATAACATAATCCCGGAAAGTTGAATACAAATGCCGACGCCCTTTCGCGCATTGAAATCTCCAATGAAGAGACTAGTTGGTAATATACTTTTATTTCTACACATGTCTGATATACATTACTTGTGTGGTTCCTGTAGTGTATGTAGAATTATAATGTAGGTAGGTAGATTAGAATACGGTGGCGGGTAGAACTAGTCATTCAGTCTGAATAGAGCGAGCACTTTTATCACACCACATTGTCGTATTATTTATATCCTGATCCATACATCACACTGGCGAACGAGTTAAATCGGATTTTGTGCGTGCAATATTATAAATAACATATATTAAAATTTCTATGGAAAAAATAAAGGAGTTCGACGTAAAAACGGGGTCGTGGTCGTCGTACATTGACCGACTCGAAATGTATTTTCAAGCCAATGTTATCAAGGAGGAACTAAAAATGCCAACACTGATTTCACTTATGGGGGACGAGGCCAACGAGCTGCTAATAAACCTAGCAAGTCCAAAGAAACCAGCGGAGTTGACCTTGAGCGCGGCAAAGGACATGTTGAGTAATCACCTACAACCTAGCCCGTCATTACTTGCGGAACGCTATTGGTTTCGCCAGCGGAGGCAGCGAGGAGACGAGAACGTGGGAGATTACATCGCGTAGTTGAAAAAGTTGGCTCGGCATTGCAAATTCAAGGACAATTTGGAAGATAACCTACGTGATCAAATCGTGTGCGGTTTAAAAAGTGACGTCATCAGGCAACGGTTGTTTGCGGAGGATGACAGTTTAACGTATGCAAAGGCGTTTAAATTGGCGATCTCACTGGAGGCCGCGGAACGGGATGCGGCTGCAGTAGAGGTAAAGAGCCAGGCAGCCGCGGGAAGTGTCGAATTGCACGCGCTGAACGCGCGGTGACAGCGCATGGTTCGAGGTCAGTCGGCTCGTGGAGGCGGCGGCGGCGGCGGCAGTGCAGCGCGCGGATGGGAGCGTGCGGGCCCTCAGCAACAGCGGGGAAACTTTAGAGGCTGCGGAGCGCCGTATCATGACTACAGGGACTGCCGATTCCGTGATTATACATGCAGCAAATGCAAGCGTCCCGGTCATTTAAGGCGCGTGTGTCCAACCGAGGCCGGAGCGGACGGCGTCGAGGCGCTACCGCGCGCTGACACACATTCGGCACATGACGGGGAGTCGGAGGACATAGATCACTATGTCTACACCAACTGTGTTTAAGAGACTATAAGGCGGTGAGTTTACCTCTGACTATTGATGGTAAAATCATACAGATGGAAGTAGATACTGGTACGCCCCTATCGTGTATCAGTAAAGGTACTTACGATAGGTATTTTAAGCATATACCTATACAATCGTATAATTTTTGCCTAACTTTTTATGATGGGTCGATGATTCAGCCACTAGGGTTTATTAAACCGTCCAAGAGCTATCAGGGCGTGACCAAAGAGTTAGAACTTTTTGTCGTCGATGGAGGAACTGCCTCTCTTTTAGGTAGACAGTGGCTCACAGAATTAAAGATAACGATTCCCACTCTCAACTGTTTCAATATTGGAAACGATAGCTTGCAAAATATGTATTTTGATAATGAGATTTGGGTATTGGTGGACAGGTATAAGCAACTGTTTGACGGGGGCCTGGGGAAGTTCACTGGAGGCAAAGCGATTAAGGATTAAGCGACAAAGATGTTAAGGAAGACTTAATAAGTTCAAAAGTGATGGCGCATTATGATCCAAATAAAGCTTTGATAGTGACGTGCGACGCGAGCTCAGCGGGCCTAGGCAGTGTGCTGTCGCAGTGTTGCGGCCGCCGCGGGGACGGGCCGGAGCGTCCTGTGGCGTTCGTGTCTCGCACACTCACGAGCGCGAAAAATAATTACTCTAAAATTCACCGGGAAGCCTTAGCCATCATTTTTAGCCTGAAGAAGTTTCATAATATATTTTTGGCAGACGGTTTACTCTTCAAACAGATCACAAACCATTGGTGTAGATTTTTGGATCGAATATCGGTATTCCTACAATGACAGCAAGCCGAATGCAGAGATGAGCGATCATATTGTCTGCGTATACCTATGATATTGAATATGTGAAAACGGACAATAATAGTGGGGACGGGTTGTCTCGCTTGCCGTTGCTCGATAAGAAACCGGTTTCGGACGCGCCACCCAAACAGACTTATTTACATCACGCTCAAGAGGCAATGTTATTAGATTATTAGATTATAATGAATTTAAAAAATACACCGCTAGAGACCCGATCACAAGTAGGGTACTAGGGTTTATACGGAACGGTTGGCCCGCGGAATGCGAGATCGTAGGACTGCAGCCTTATTATAATAGGCGAAACGAGCTGTACGAGGAGTTAGGTTTCGTCTTGTGGGGTCATCGGTTAGTTATTCCCGACAAGTGTCGAGAGCGGATGTTAAAAATGCTTCATGAACCCCATATGGGGATCGTAAATCGGGGTGGGCCGGCATCGATGAGGCCGTAGAAAGCATGTGCCGCGCTTGCACGACGTGCGCGTCACAGGCGGACGCACCGCCGCGGCAGGCGCCGCGCCCCTGGCCGTGGCCGCGGTGCCCCTGGTCGAGACTTCACCTTGATTTCTTAGGTCCAATGCTGGGTAAGACGTACTTGGTGATAGTAGACGCTATGTCCAAGTGGCTAGAAATTTTCTGCGTACCAAGTACGGCCGCGGCTAGCACAATTAAAAAGCTGCGTGAGTTATGGAGTAGGTGGGGAATACTAAAACAGATAGTCACAGATAACGTACCACCATTTACAAGCAATGAGTTTGCAGCCTTTCTTGCGGCAGACGGGGTATAACATACGTTTTCGGCTCCATACCATCCAGCGACCAACGCAGCTGCTGAGAACGCGGTAAAACCATTAAAATGGGTGATCAAAAAGGCCGACTTTGAAAAAGAAAATGTCATGAAAGCGTTACAAACATTTCTATTGTTTTATTGAAATACGGAACATTCGTCCACAGGTGAAACTCCTGCGATGTTAATGTTAGGTAGGCGTAAACGGACGCGGTTAGATGCGTTAAAGCCGGACTTGGAGTCCCGGATGAACCGGGTGCAACGGTGACAAACCGAGAACGCGGGTGGGACGGCGCGTGTTGTGACCCCAGGGACGAGGTGTGGTACCGTCAGTTTCTAAAGGGGGAAAAGTGGTTACCTGGAAAAGTAGGAAGTCAGGTAGGCCCTTCCAATTTCAAGGTATTAGGAGAAGGGGGTAATCAGGTTCATCGCCATATTGACCAGATAAAGCATAGGACCCGAAGCTCTTTGGTCTGCCCAGATCCAAGTTATACTTCTGTAGGTAGCGATGAGCGGATGACAATTAAACCTAGTTCCGATAGTAGCGATGTTCCGTCGCATATACCAGAAAACGCCACGTCGGAGTCGTCGGTAGATGAGTCAGACCAGCTTGTTGCGCTTCGCCCGGTCGAATCACAATCCAGTGAACCCCTACCAGATCATTCGTCAAACAAAGCATCACCACAAGTACGACATATTCGTAAATGTTGACATAATCATAAACCAAATTATAAACTGTAATATAACTGTAATTATTAGAATTGTGTATGTACATTATAATTAACTTCCACTTAATATTGTAGATATCTCACATGTTCAAAATTAAGTAGGTATAGTATATAGTAGACATACAAGATAGTATGTATGTCATGTCAATAAATGTCTAAATTAAGTGTAGAGGAGTGTAGTGTATGTAGAATTATAATGTAGGTAGGTATGTTAGAATACAGTCGCGGGTAGAACTAGTCATTCAGTCTGAATAGAGCGAGCACTTGTATCACACCAAATTGTCGTATTATTTATATGCTGATCCATACATCACAGTTTCCATAAAACAAACTCTGCTTACTTTAAAGCTAGATGATGCTGTGTGACAGGTTCAGCATTATCTATATTTTTTATAAATCGTTGCGTTTAAAAAGGTTTCCCTCTAAAGTGTAGGCAGCAAGAGTGCGAGTACTTGTATTAATATTTATTTTTTTATTTATTATAGATTATACACAGCCGGTTTTATTCCAAAAGTAGACGTTTTCCAAACTTTCGTGAGTTGTACTATACATTTTGAGAAACACGGGCTTTACTCACGTATTATTTTACTACGAACAAAAAATAGCGGACTTACTTAGTGAAACACATACTTATAAACAGGTCTCGTAAAACCCTACGGCAAGAGTAGTAACAAAGCTCAAGGAGTTACTTCTGACCATGCCTGATGACGTGTATGGAAGGTTATTGCCTACAAATCCTACGGCGCCTAAAATCTATGGTCTCCTAAAAATTCACAAGGCAAACTGGCTTCTTCGTCCAATTGTTAGCCAAATAGACTCACCAACTTATAAAACAGCTCGGTATATGTCGGACGTACTACTGTCTCTGAAAGGAAAAACTGCGAGCTTCGTGAGAGATTCTACGCATTTTACACAGTTGCTAGAAGATGTGGTAGTTGACAATGGAGAGCTAATGGTGAGTTTTGATGTCACTTCATTATTCACTAATGTACCGATAGCGGACACCATCCTTATTATTGTAGATTTGTTAAAGACCACAGACTTACCTATCGAGTATATGACAGTGATAAAGTATATCTTGACGAGTGGTTATTTCTCCTGGCGAAGGGATTATTTTCTGCAGCTGGAGGGAGTAGCGATGGGTTCACCCATAGCACCTGTCGTAGCTAACATATATATGAAGTGGTTCGAAGCTATCGCGCTACCCTGTAACCCAATACATTGGTGGCGGTATGTAGATGATGTATTTGCAATTGTACAGGAGGATCAAATAGATAGGTTATTGACACACCTGTATACACAGCACCCTAAAATTTCATTTACAGTAGAGCACGAGCAAAATGGTGAGTTACCTTTTCTGGACGTGTTGGTTAAACGTAAACATAAAGGTCGCCTATCCCACTCGGTATACCGTACACCAACACACACAGATAGGTACCTAAGAGCCGACTCTCACCATCATCCGGCCCACCTTTCATCAGTACCTAGGATACTAATTAATAGGGCTTTGAGACTATGCCACCCTCAATATCTAGATGCAGAGTTATCACACGTCAGGATTGCACTGGAAAAGAATGGCTACGGATGGAAACAAAGTTTTCGCATTGCCAATTCATCCTCAAGAAAACGTCAGATGTCAGTAGAGAGAGCTGCAGCTTACCTACCGTTTTCACAAATGAAAGGGGTGACGGATAAAATTGGACACTTGTTGCGAAGGAAATATGGCATCAAGGCAATATTCCGACCACTTACTCAACTTAGACAATTGATACGCTCTCCTAAAGACAAAGACCCTTTGAGTGTACCTGGCGTTTACAAGATTCCTTGTGATTGCGGAAGCTCCTACGTAGGTGAAACTAAGAGGAACATTTCTACCAGGCTGACTGAACATATTCGTGCCGTGAAGAATGCTGACATTGAAAAGTCAGCAATTGCAGAGCACTCACTAACCTCTGCTCTACACATTACATTCGATTTGATAAGGCTCAGGTACTATCAAGAGACAGATTCTTTGTACCTCGAAAGATCCGTGAAGCAATCGAAATCGGCCGTGTTTCAAACTTCAACCGAGACAAAGGTTGGTTTCTTTCTCCAGCCTGGAAACCTTGTCTGCACGGAACGTATTATAGTAACGATTTGGAACCAGTTAGTGATAGTGTCAGTGTTATATGTTTGACGGTTCCCAATGTTGTGGGCACGAGTGGCGAAGTCGAAGAGCCAGTACTAGCACCAAATTTGCCAAACCACCTGCCGTGGCAACGTTTCCACCTCTACCCGCACGTACTACTCGCGCCGCAAGATACCTCACCCGCAGTACGAACCGTAAGCTCGAGCGGCAACGAGCGGACTGCGGATCAAACTCACCCTGATGAAGATTCTTTAGATGAATCGAAACAATATCGGTGCCTCCATCGACAAAATAATACGTGAGTTAAGCCCGTGTTTCTCAAAATGTAAAAGTAGACGTTTTGTATCCCAAAGTGTTATTCCCTGTGTCTACTGAAACACCACTGCTCTCGCATTTGGTACCGTGGGGCCATAATGAATCCTGGTATGTCCTATTGTAAATAATTTACAAAATACTATTAAAAACTGATAATAAATCTATATGACAATGTGGTTATATTTGATTATAACCCAATCGTATCAAACACGAAAACAATGAAAATGAGACTATATGCCTCACGCAACATTGTGTTTTCACTTCAAGATTAAGACTACAGGTACTTAAATGGATACTTCGTGAATGGTAAGGAATCATAATGAAAAGGAATCTCCTTATTTAGCCTATTTTGACCCAGCGTCGCCCTCGACGCTTTAGCCTTCGCTCCGTTGTGTCGGTCGTGGAGTTCAGTACTCTGTAGCCGAGGCATTGCGTCTGAGCATAGCACAGGCTCAGACGCATCAGCAGCTGGTTGAATCAGTCTATAAGTTCCCGCACAAGGATCACAGACCTCGTCATCTAAAACAACAGTATATCTGAGAATTTGCCACAACTAGTAAAGCTAATGACAAACATTTACACCATTATGTAAAAGATATATGTACTTTAAAACAGGAGCTCATATTTAATTCCCCTAAACTACAGAAAGATCTATATGATGGTAACTTCCATTCTTCGTAGCGAGCTCTTAATACGTATATCAGCATCTGTAATAAAATCAAGCGTTGGGCGTTCCCTCTGCATGAAGTAGGTGAAAGGACTCGACCGAGTTCAAACGTCTACTAGGTATTATACCAATTACGAAGGCATCGCTAAATTGCAGGCCATATCATTAAAGATGGAGGCATCACTGAATTGCACGTCTTATCACCAAGGATGGAATCAACACTCAATCGCACGTCCATCAGGTGGATATTTCTTGTTAGACACATCTGAGCAGCTACTAACAGGCATCTATGAATCGCACTTTTACAGAAAAACAGGAAAGACAACGTCTTCCTTCGACTTCTTCTGCAAGTATCAGTGCTAGCCGGAAGACTGATCCGCCATGACTTTTCTTATGGGGAAAGATGAATGGTTCGCCTAGTCTAAACGTATTATTTAATAGTATAGGAATCAATGATAAAGTGTATCATTAAGATCACAAGATTTAAACGTTTTTGATAAAGATAAATAAAATAAATTGGCCATACGCTTGTGATCACGAACAGTAATGGCTTCCGAAGTCAGTTAGGTTAACGATGACCAGTGATCAAATACCACTGGTCATTAGATGATAAAAAAAAGCAAAAAAAAACTGTACGTTATATCATTATATATCCAACTATATTGTAAAACATGTCTGGGTCTCACAGTTTAGGTGGTAGGCGACACTGACCTTTATCAAAAATGGCTATTTCAAAGCATAATACTTATCAAACGAATATATTTATCAAAAAACGGTTCAAAAAGATTTGACCTTTCTAACGATATGCCCGGTAGCTTAGTAAAATATTTAAAAAGCTAACCACACTTTTCATTTTGGGGGGAGGTAACTCTAAAAACCCTTTTTTGTTGTTTTTTCATAACTTTGGTCTGTAATAAGTATTTAGGTGCAAAACTTCATTAAGGATAAAACGAATAGTCTAGAGCAAGATTAATGGCGTACAGATAGATAGACAGGCTGACATAGTCATAGTGGTGACATAGACATAGACACCGCTTACGAAGAAAATGCCCTTACTTTTTGTATAGTTCATAAGTTTATATGTATATATATGTTAGTTTAAGGTATTTATTTTGACCCTTGTTATTGTATTTCATACACTAAATTTTGTTGCCTGAAATAAAATTTAATTTATTTAGTTTATTTATTTATAGTAAAACTATAAGGGTTTTGTGGACACAACCCTAACAATAGCATTATTTTAAAATCCAGCGGACAATAATATTGTGTAATAAATCGATTAGGATGTTTATAACCTTTAGCATTGAAAGATATAAGAAAATGGCATTATTCTAAAAATATAGAGTCTTTCATTAAGCGTGTCCTATCTTTAAATTTAAATAAAATAAAGTGTGTGTGATATATTATCGAAATTATTTATTTATTTGAAAGATGTAGTGATGCCATTATGTGTGGAATATGACATCATTCAAATGTCCGCCACGGCTTCTCTGGGTGGAGCGCATGCGAGATATCCAATTTTTCATGACTTTTGCGCATAAATCAGGCTGAATTTGACTTATGGCATAGGTTATGTTGGCTTTGAGGGCCGCTGTGATTTGTGGTTTATTCACATAGACCTGCGACTTGAGAAAACCCCACAAGAAAAAGTCTAGCGGGGTTAAGTCACAAGATCTCGGTGGCCAGTTCACATCAGCTCCACGTGAGATGACCATGCCCTCAAATCTCTCATGCAGAATATTCAATGTGGCATTCCCAAGTCACGACGCAAAATTCGCCAAGTTGTGGTCTGTGAAAGGCCGAGTTCTTGTGAGCGACGCGAAATCGACTGCCTCGGATTCTCCTGCACACTCTCACGGACAGCGGCGATGTTTTCGGCAACCTTGCGTTTCGTTGACGTACGGGTGTTGGTCGATCATTTACCAAATCAGTGGACTCAAATTTATCCACCACACGACGAATAGTCCTCTCGGTAGGACGATTATGGCGACCGTAAAATGGGCGAAGCGCGCGGTGCGTTGCCCGAACAGAACACTCATTTTGATAAAACAATTTTATCATTTGCACGTGTTGTTGAATGTTATAGCTATCCATGATGATTTGGCAAAACATAATGAATACAACCACCAACCAATTTGACAGATGTAGCTTCAACAAGATGGCCGCTACCAACTGTCAAAGTTCAGACGTGCCTATTGGAAGACCCTTTACAAGATGGCGGACCATGTATTTTTCTAATAAATTGATTTACATACATTTTTAAAGCCAATACCGGATATTTGTTTAGTAACAAATCTCAAATAAAAAAAATAAAGGTTTGAACCTTTTTATTGATTTAAACAAAAATGGCATCTCTTTTCAAGCGCGCAGCAACTTATCAATCAACATACGCGAGTCTTTTGAAAATTTCGACATCTAGTCTAAATAGAATACTGCCTGGTCACTTATTACGTTGATGGAATAATTCAGTAAATTAGTTTTCTAGTAAGCTATTAAAACTTTCCTAACAACATTACTGTACTACTGTTAATAGACTTGGTTTTATTTAATTATCAACCATATAACATTATATTCATAACTAGTTTTTGCATGTAGCGCAAGCCACAAGAAAAAGGAGGATGAATGACAATTTTTTTATAGCAGAATTCGTAGAATTACTGCTGGCTTGAATAAATTCACAAAAATTTTTTTACACACCAGAATTTGACAACATAAAAAATTAGAGACCATTGTCACTAATGTTTTTAAAAAGATGACATTTTCTTATTTATCTCAATTAAAAAAGATGAATTTGATCGGTTTATTAGAAAATATGAATGTTCGTCATTTTGGATTTATAAATTATGATAAAGTAGAATTATCGTATTTTTCTCCTACTCCTAGGTAGTTAAACTTTAAAATATATTCAATAACCGAACTCTGATGTCAGTGAATCAGGCAGTATTAAGATTTCACATAATATTATAATTTTTTTTTATTACAGGGATGAACGTCCTTCCTGAAGCAGCCATTATCACATTCGTTTGGGAAACACTTGCTATGTACTAAGGGGTAGACTTTCGGTAACTATCTATTATTTTCAAAAATATTCAGTTCCATTGCAATATAAAACTTAATGCGGAAACGCCGGTCAGGTTAACTGTTAGGATAAGTAAAGGATACAATACTTTTGAGGTAAACTTATTTTTTAAAGATAATAAGCACTATTTAGGTATTTACATTACGGCGGTGTTATTTAGATATATTAAAGTGTCGATGAATTAACGTGTCGGTCCGACAATCTTAATCTTAATCTTAACGACGCAATCTTAAATAGTTTTTCAACATGCGTATGCTTGTGTGTGTGTATAAGTGTGACTAATTTAAATAATATTCTTATATTGTTCATATCATATTGGTTATTGTCATATCAGTCATAATGTCCTCTCTATTAAATGTTTAACCAGGAAACTGAAGAACAGAATCTCGTTGTATTTTCTAACTAAATATTTTATCCATTCAGGGGACCATTCCAATCAGTTCCAGTCAATTTTATTTTTGTATCGCACTGAAGCGCTTATAAAATGGACTGAACATTGGATCCCGTTTCTAGTCTCACTGATTCAGTTAAATACTGTCTCAAGAGATTACAACGGCATCTCAAAAGTGAAGTTCATAAGAGATTTGAGAATCAGTGTCGGAGAACATAACAGGAAAACGCCGAAAACTGTTAACGGCAATACATTTTTTTTTGCTCAGCTAGGCCAAACTTATGATATTACCAGGTACGAATAAGAATACTTTATATTTATGTGACGTCGTAGTTTGTTTATTTATATAGAAATTTAATGGTGCGGTTAGTTGAGCATTATTATAAAGCGATGTAGCCATCATACGAAAAACTCTGTTTGAACTAAGCGTAATCATTAAATTGGTGTACATTTTGAAACAATTTTGTCTGAGGATAACTTTGATGCAAATGTTTCTAATATTTTTGTAACATAACGAATGCAGCAGTGGTAAAATATCTAGAATAAAATTATCAACGTACTCGTACCATGGTCTTTTGTATAATGCTAATACCCATAATAAATAACTTTACTTTTTTAGGTGTGCTGGAGTAAAATAAAAGATATCACATACACAGATTTACCTTTGAGAAAAACGTCTAATATTATCAAGACACGTAATTTTTTTCCGTTTTTCCCTGTAAAGGAAATAAATGTAAGTTAAAAATAAATTACTACTTAACCACTTAAGAACATCACTATAATATATTATAATATATATAGTATTGATAATATATTAGTTATTTGTTATTATTAGTAGTACATACAAGGTAGATATAGTCAATATTCAGGAGACCCATACCAAGGATGATCTTGATTTAGAGGACTGAGGGGGTTTTCCTGGTTACCTTGGAGCGATATACTCAAACTGAAACGATAGCTTGGCTTGGGAACCTGAATATTCTTTTGTTATATACACATAAATATAAGTGTAACATTAAAATTATTAATTGGATATTAATATTTACCTAAGTACTTGTTCTATTTTTAAGTTTTTCAGATTTTGTTTGTTACGATTAAATACGTATACGTTAAATAAATATTAGAATTTAGATACATATAAAAATAGACAATAAAACTAAATAAATATTGTTATTTCAGATGAATACAGCCCTTCAAATGAGTTTACAAATAGTATCAGACAACTCTAATACAAATGAAATAATTATTACAAAAGTAGTAGGGAATAATATCCATAGAAAGTTGGATTTCGTTGATGATGTGGTAAATACATTTTTCGTGGACAACGCTAAAATAAAAGTTTTAGAGGTTGACAATGAAGATTTTTTGTCAATCTATGATAACCTGGGAGATAATTCAAATATTATTTTTATGGAAAATATATTGAAAGACTCAAAGGTATTTTTATTAAATGTTATTATAAATATATTATATCTTTATTAAATATAAATGTAAATTGTTATAACGATTGATTGAATTATTGTGTTCTAGAAAATACAATATCTTCAAAACATATCAGAAGATACTTTTGTACTAAGCTTAGAGGACACAATTCCCAAAGTACAATCACTTGAAGATGGTTTTACCATTTTATGCTGTTTTTCTGAGGAAAAAAGAAATCTGATTTTGATGAAGAAACAGTATAACTGCTGCAAAATGGATACGCGCTATATATCATTAAAATGCATAGATACATTTGCATGGATGTATTGCATGGACCTGATTTATATAGCCAACTAGCTACAACTAAACGAGTTGTCTTGATTTCAGAAGGACTACCTTAATGTGGAGCTTTAGGTATAAAAAACATAAATACGATTTCCTTTTGATATATTGCATCGGTAATTTGAATGTAACCATTGACATAAATTATATTGTTGCAGGTCTTGTCAAAACTCTTAAAAAGAATGGATACAATAATATTTACATTGTTATGGTTCAAGATGCAGATGCACCAAAATTTGATCCTAAAAACTTTAAACATTACACAAAGCGTATGAATGTGTTTTATGAAAAAAATTATTCCGTGCTCATAATTTTATTCGATGTAATTGCTATAATGTTTACCTAATTATTATAATTTTAAGGTCAATGGGGCAGTTTTTACCAAAAAACTTCAAAATAACACTAAATCAAAAGAGTTTTGTCTTAAAAAACCTTATTCCTGGATACCTAGAAAAAGTTTCATGGGTTGCGGTATCAAGAATATCCAGGGATAAAAAGTCTACTCAGGTAAATTATGTAATATTTTTACTTTCCATGTAATTTTTGTACCGATTAACTAAGTTTATTATACTAATATTAATAATAATAATAAAATAAAAAGCCTGTTTATTCCTTAACTTATAAGTAGGTAAGTACGTAGTTACATTTTCAATTTTAACATTAATTCGTATTAGTTTGTAGGTAGGTAAATACTTAATTATGTTGGCGACTATTTATGGTATTACATTGCATTATGTTTGTATCATTACTTATTTTCTATTACTCTTATATATTGTATTATTTGATGTTTTTTATGATTATATATTCATTTTATTATTATATTATCATTTATATTATAACGATTTCATGCTCGAGTAGATATATTACGTTAGGACCCCTCTCGGGTAAAGGCCTCCTCCAGCTGCTTCCACTGTTCGTGGTCCTTTGCTATCTCAGTCCAGTTCGGTGTGTTGGTATTTTTTTTAAT
The DNA here is from genome assembly GCA_948098915.1 of Lampropteryx suffumata. NCBI lineage: Eukaryota > Metazoa > Arthropoda > Insecta > Lepidoptera > Geometridae > Lampropteryx > Lampropteryx suffumata. The sequence continues at coordinate 7,061,708 of OX402558.1, read as the reverse complement.
TTCGTCGGACCATCGGGCAAGCGGTCTGCCTGTTCTTCTTTTTCCAGTCGGACCCCTAATATTAATAACGTTGTTTAAATTCAGGTTTACTATTCTGGGCTGTCAATAGAAGATTACATAAGATTATGGATGATAAAACAAGAGAAGTTTCTTTAATCGGAATGGACTTCAGTGGTATCGATAGCAAGTAAGCAAGAAAAGTTTTCATAATATTTTTTTTGTTCTTTTCAAATGTTTCATTGACTTACATAGATTCCTCAGCAGTATTTGGGTCCTTATACTGAATATGTTTCACAGAATATAAACTTATCGGCCAAAATCTCGTCCAATGCCCTGAACAATATGAAAAAATGCAGGGTCCGATTTAGATTAAATGCCTGTTGAATATTTTTTGTATAATTTTATAAGCATGCACTTAACACTTCTTAGTGAGTTAGACAGTTTTATCATAGGTGTCAGAACATTTCTTTTATTCCTTGCGTTATACCTTTGTGTATAAATCGTCATGTTTGTGATATTTTTTCGATCTGATTTAGACAAAATATTGTCTATATTATCAGATCAGATTCTAATCAGAGGTTTTGACCAATTATTATATATATTGACAAAACAAAGTGTTCATAGCAGAATTCATAAAATAACAGCAGACAAACTGAATTAAACTAATGAAATAAATGCATTCGGTGGTAATTATGTATTTGGCATATCTTAGTAGTTCTATGACAGTCACAATTTGCCAGTCATGCGTGGCTGTCGTGACATGCTAGTATAATGAAATAAAATAATGCTACATATGGACGTAGCGCTATTTTAAGTGCTAATAATGTAAATAGTACGTCGGGCAGACGCTACTGAAAGTGTCTATTTTGGCTTTTGAAGACCTTGTCTCGTCTTTCACCTGGGTGAAACTGCTTCAGGTTTGGAAATCCAATAAAACACAAAAGATCTTTTAGATATTTCGTATTTCACATAATTGCAATATAATGCAATAATAGCTTTTCAAGTAATTATGCTAAATAAATTTAGGGGACGTAATAATACCTTCTTTGAAATCCAAGATTGTAGACACTGTTTTTTTCTATAAAATTATTAACGGGCAACAATTTTTAAGTGTTCTAATGATATAAATAAGAAAGTGACATCCAATTAATCGAAACCTATTTGTTTTATCGTGATAAAATTTCGCACAGTAATTTGTATTAGTAAAATTTTGAAATAAAATTTTCAAAAAAATGGCTTTTGGGATATAATGTATAATGTACTACATTTACCATGTATGGTATACATGGTAAATGTAGTACAGTAGTAAATGTAGTCATATGGTACCCATAACACAAGCTCTGCTTTCTTTGGGGCCATATAATGATGTGTGAAATGTCTGGCATTATTATTATTATTTATTATATATATAAGCATACTCGTTATCTTAATTAAAATAAATTGGCCAATCGCATGTTAATCTAAAAATGTATATATATATATATATATATATATATATATATATATCGCACCCATAGATCAAGACAGCGCTAAGTCGAAAAACTACTTTTTTCAGAATCGACGAAAAAGCGTTATCTGATTTTGTATCGAAGATATTGCCAAAGTTGTGAATGTTTCATGTAACGTATCCAAAGTGAATCAATATTATATTGTTTATTTTCCTTATTAAACAAGCAAGCGATAATTATATACATTTTTCGTTTTAACTCTCTATTGTTTAATTATCTCATGACATAAAAATGAACTATTTTTAGATACGTCCTTTTTGTTTAATGATTCTGAAATAGTGCCCTATTGTTTTACCATCTATTGGTTAGGTGTAAATATACAATAAATACCTATTTGATTTGTTTTCAGGAATTTTCCTGTGGTTAGTAACATAAAAGACGAAAAAACTACAAAACTCAGCACTTTTATTAAAGCTTGTTCAACAAAATCAACATCATCATCCAAAACCTGTAGTGTGGTTTTGGAAATAGTGATTATTACAACATGAAACAACACAGGCAGACACAAAATAAATAAAAACAACCTAGAAAAGTAAAACGGAGTTAACAAAATTATTAAGGGAAACACTAAGTTTCACTATGCGATAACTACATAATACTGACTGTACAATGTAATACTATTAGGTAAAAAAATGCTTTACTATCTGTACTATCTTGGTAATCTACGATTATCTTTTATTACTACTTAAATGTTAACTTAAACAATAAAATATTAATTGACTTAAATCTCACAGAATCAACATGTACCTTAATAAGAAACCAATACAAAAATCAAGATACAACTTCTTTAAATATTTTTTTTAAGATGACACTTTAAACTTCGTAATAACTTTTGATTCAGTTCTTTTCTTAAGATTAGTGTTTTAGTTACTTCTTAGGTATCCAGCCTTTAAAATTAATTAATCTTTTGTAATCCCATAAATTATAAAACAATTAAAATAATCACAACGCTATAAAGATATTATAAAATATAAGGTATAAATATCTTATCCTTGATTTATCTATTTAAAAGTAGTAGGCAAAATTGGGAGCCCTTAAATTTTAAGATGTGATGACACATTATGTACCTATACTTTGACTTGACTTCTTGTGTATTCTTAACGATGTACTTTCGTTGCTTTTCTAGGTCACCCAACTCCCAAAACTTGTTAAAAATACCCTGCCTATGGGTTTCATCTATTTGTGTTCTGCATTTCAATTATCGTCACAAGGTGGACACATCTGATGTCCAGCAATCTGTTTGGAGAAGTTTGATACAGAAACATACGCCTTATCTGTATTCAGCAATCGCTTAGCAATTTTTAAGGCCACTTAGATTTCGTTTCTTTTTTCTTTTTAGTTGTAGATCGCTGGTGGTCTCAGTGGCACTGGCAACAGAAGATTGTGTCAGTACAGCAGAGGGTTGTGTTAGAGTATTGTTGCTGAGTGAGCTGCTGCTGCTGCTACTGGAGCTTGATGATGACGAACTCGACTCTGATGAGGAGCTCGAGCAGGAAGTAGTAAAAATTCTTCTTGTGACTTCAAGAGGGCGAGTTTTTTGTTTAGCAGGGCGAGAGAAAGTGAGATCTGTAACTGACTCGTCTATGAAATTGCTTTCATCACTTGGACCAAGTAATGTACGAACCGGTATTACTGTTACCTCCCTATTTTCTGACGAAACATTTTCTTATTCTGCAACGTCTAATGCTTCAACCGATGGTGATGCCGCCACATTGGAATGTTTAGCATCATTTTTCGAATTGCTTTCTTAGAGAGTTGACTTGCCCTCAATGGTTGCTCCAATTGCCTTTTCAAGCATCAGCAGGTTGCAACCCTTCATCATCTGCCATAAAATGGGTGAAATCTAAAGTTATTCAAAAATAGAGCATTATTTGAAAAACATGTTTCATTTTGTCCTATTATAATATGAAATATACTGCTTAAAAACACTTTTCTTTTAATATACAACTAAAGTAAAAATTCAAAGTATACAGAATTCATTTTATATAATTTTTGAATAAACTATTGCAAATTTTAAATGTACCATCAATAGGGCATTATTTAACAAATTTTCACTTATGTCAAACAATACTGAACTATTTTGGAATAATAAATAAAAACTAACACACCTTCGTCAATAATACTTACGTATTTCGGAATACTAGTAAAACGCCAACCAGGAAAATTCTCCAACACGGGATTATCACTAAAGAACTTGTCTCAATAACATCAACAACAGATTATTCCTAAATAATTTGTTTTTGCGTAAGCGCAATACGGTTTGTTACGACGGCGGCCATGTTGCAATTAGACATAAATTCGTGTTCGTGGTATGAACTTATACTCATTCATTCACTAATAGCGACGTACAGTGCCATCTCTTGAGTGTCTATGCGAATATAAATAAGCCTGTCTTAGTGGTATGCGCGGTGTAACTTTGCGGATTCAAATATGCAATAAAGTCGATTTTGAGATTTTTAGACATAATTCCGTCTTGTTCTAGGGGTGCGATATACATATATATACATATATATATTATATACTAGTTGTCCCGTTCGAGACTTTGGCCGCGCATTTGTTTTTTTTTTTAAGTTATCTAATTGTAAATCTAAACCATTTTTGAATACATTTGAACACACACAAAAAAAAACATTCAAATCGGTCCAGCCGTTTAGTAGGAGTTCAGTGACATCACACGTACAGTAGAATTATTTATATAAAAAGAAATATAGTTAGTAACTTAGATTAGGATTTATAGGCTATTTTTTTCCCGGAAAAAACAACGGCAACGGGAACGGGGCTGGCGAAGCCGCGGATGGCTGGATAATATGTACAGATAACGGATAAATATCTATCAATATTTATCCGTAACTTTGTAAATCTTTGTAATTATTACCATAATTTGAATAGCTATCTTTTTTTTAAAAGTTATATGAGTACAATCATATTTTTAGCGAAGTTGTAACCGTCTATCGAAGTGGGCACGTGTCAGCTAGTTATTATTAAAAGATGGGTTGATGTCAAATTTATTTTATTACGCCATTGTGTGGCATATTGTTAGACGTATTTTAAAGTTATAATTCAATATTTTAAACAGTTGTTCAATACAGATATTAGCTTGATAACTATTAAGCTATGAAGTGGTCATTTTTGATAAAGGTCAGCGTCTTTGTAGAAACCTGAAATGTTTTTAAACTAAATGGATATTAATGATAAAATTACAAGAAATATTACCATGGATATTACCATGAAGCTTTTGAACAACATGCTCAATCCGATAATTCCACATTCCTAACGCCTTCATAATAATTTCTTGATTTAAAAATACAAATTTTTAAGAGTGACGTTTTAAGCGGTAATTAAGCCACGTAGTACATATCATTTTGTTACGTTACCATTATTTGACGTTGTGAAACTCGGTACAAGTAAGCGGAGCGCTTACCAACACAGAGCTTTGTCTTAATTCCTAATCAGGTCCGGTGTCTTTGTCTCTGATTACGTTTCCTAAGGCTCGATACAAAACAATTCCGGCAGATACTATGTTAAGTTTTGGCAAAATGTAACGATAGCGCATTCTAACTTTGCCTGTGCTGCCATCTAGTTTGATATTAGTTAAACTAAGGGTTCTGTTTATAACAATCGGTAAAGTTTTAAACTTATAAAAACTTTTAATATTATATTACTGAAGTTCATATAATAAGATTAAATACAATTTTTATTACTTGATTGCAGGGGGGATATGATAATGGGTCTTATAGCTGGAGGCTCCGCAGCAAGTACAATAGAATTTGACCCAGATCTAATCTGGCCAGTTCCTGATCACTGGACTCTTGAAGTTGCGGCTACCGTTCCGTTGCCTTACGTGCAAGCTTTTTATTGTTTGGTTTGGTGTTTAACATGTTTATCTGTATTATTTCTACTTTCTTTCAATTTTTTTAACAAAACAAGATAATTTCTAATACCCAGAAATATAACAAACATCAGTTTTATTCATTACACTAATGTTTGTCCTGGATGGGAATCGAACGTGAGACATACGTATATTGATTTCTACCCTGTTTTTCAGACTATCAGGAGCAATTTACAAAAAGAAAATACTGTATTAATACATAATGGTGCTAGCCCTGTAGGCTTAGCTTTGATATCTATTTGTCTATCCTTGAAAAGTACTGTTTTTACAGTAGTCGATAGCGAAGCAAAGAAGAAAATCTTGTCAAAACATTGCCAACTGAATGGTTAGTATTTATTTTAAGGGCTTTACAAATTTTTTTTTTTTATATTATTCACACATAAAAATACAACACTGTAGGTACTATACTGTAGGTTGGAAAATTATTACTGTTGATAAAATCTATAATAATATAATTTTCACTCAAAACGGGATATTTATGATATATGAGTTTTTCTGCTTCAGTTTATCTCGTGATCATGGCGCATGCCACTGTGCCGAAATATCGGAAAGCAGAAAAACTCATAATATCATGGTAAATATCCCGTTTTAAGTGAAAATTTGGTTCAAAACCATGATTGCTTTAAAAGTTATATATATAACAATATTTAGTAGATATGTTTGTGATGATTGAATGTTTGAATGATTGAACATTATTAACTCGTAACAGTCGTAATAGTTGACCAGTTATGATGTTGTTATATATAGTCATATTATTATGAAATGAAGATTAGTTTTATTCCGAAATCTTTATGGGACGTCAAAGATTGTACACGAACATTACTTAACAATTATACAATTTGATTCACATACACCACTTTAAATACACACTGGTACTTGTTTGTGCTTAGCTAATATATATTTTTATTTTTGCAGAAAAAAATATCATCGTGTCTAATGACGACGACTTCTTCGACACTCAAAATTCAAAATTCAAAATAACTTTATTCATTACAATCACAAGGACCACTTTGAATCGTCTTCTTACATGCTAGTGAATCTAGGTGCCGGTTCCTCCTAACCCCAGTTCAAGAAGAATCCGGCAAGAAACTTGTCTGGTCTTAACACTTTTTTGTATGATCCTTGACAATTTTGTTACGGATGCCGAGTCGAGTTGGAGCAGATTCATCCCAAGCTTTTTTGTCTTCTAAATAATCAGATATTTTATAATATGCTTTAATAGACAGTTTATGTTTAATTATGTTTGTAAATTTGCCAATCGACAAATCTAACACGTCGCTTAGGACCTTGTTATAGAAGCGTACACATTGCCCTATAAAAGACTTATTAACTTTAGCGAGCCTAACAGTGGGAACAGCGAGTTTATCTTTATTTCTAGTGTTAATACTATGTTTATCGCAATTTTTTTTTAATAAATGAACATTTTTGTGCACATACATTAAATTTTCGTATATATACTGACAAGGCACTGTCATAATATTAATTTCTTTAAACTTATCTCTAAGTGATTCTCTGGGGCCCATGTTATAAATTGCACGAACAGCCCTCTATCATGATACATACTAAAGCACAAGGCTGCAACTATGTCATCAATTGTGGTAATAGCAATTTTCGAGAGGTTCAACCATTAAGTTTTATTTTTTTACTTTCATTTTAAAAACTATATTTATATAAGGTTTATACAAATTTTGGCAGGTTCTGACACCACACTCCTTTTGCCAAGCAGCAACGAGTATCTTATATAAGTTTATCAAATTTAACATTATAAATATTCAAAAAATACTTTTCAGGCGGCTGTCAAATGCGTTAGTTCATTTGGAATCTTTTTAGATATCAGTGAACATGATATTTATGAAAACATGGATTTCGGCATGTCTTTTTTGAACTTGGATAGGTCGTTCAAAATAATCAACATAACAAATATATTTAAACCAGAAAATACAAGAGAAAAAAGGTAAAGGTTATGGTGAATATCTATATAGTTTAAATATTGTCTATTAATAAACATTCCACGTGTTAATGATAAGTGCTCAGCAAATGGTTAGTATGGATAAACTGATAAAGCTCCGACAAATTCATCACTATTAAATTTTGATATATTATTGCTGTTTAAATTAATACTATCAACTATCAAAAATTGTGTTCTAATAACTCTCTCAATCCTTTTCAGAAGCTAATAACACAAGGAATAAAAAACGGTGTTGTGAAACCTCTTAGTAGGGAAAATTTCTCTCCAGCGAATGTATGCTAAGCCTTCGAAGCACTATCATTAAACAAATACACAGGAAAAAGTTTTAATAAGCGTCAAAGACCCTAGTGTTATGAGCAACGGTTTGGAGACAATACCAAGGTATTTACAAAATAATCTGGCTTACAACAGACTGTCAACTTATATACCGAAATACTTATATTTTAAAGTTGACCAAATACATATACTAATACATAAATACATAAGTATAATATTTTTAGGATATCGTATTCACCTCAAGATGTCCTTGTCGTTGTTTGTGATGAAAGAGGTGTTGCAGTGGAACTCGTAGACAGACTTATAAAGCGCGGTGCTAAGAAAATCATACTGCATAACACAAGTCAGTCTGGATATATACATGCAAAGTTATTGTAAGTATTTTTAAAGAATACATTTGAAATATCATCTTCATGATTAATATTTTATCAAATAGTTTCCGAACGTGGAACAAACAAGCTATTTCTATAAAAGAGAGTTCAGAAACTCTTCAAAACGAGAAAAAAAGTGTGGCTTTTATAAAAAAATTCTATGTTTTTTGGTTCAGTTAAAGGAATTTTATAGTGTTTGATCCAAAAGACACCAGTAACGGAACAAAAGAAGATTTTATTAACGCTTTTAAAAAACTATCTCAGGTTGCACTGAACTTGGATATAGCTACAAGAAACTGTGATAGTGTGAGGTAGAAATTTTGGTCCGTATTTCAGAACAAAACTCAAACTTAACATTATTTAAGGCGCAGTTTTGATATTTTACATTATCTGACATTGACTGACATTTACTACCTACCAGTAATTACCTACCATTACTATTTCAGACACTTTGTAGTCCTTTCTCGTGTTACAAAAAGTGTGAGTAATGAGTACGCTCTATCAGTAACAGAGAATGTGTGTGACTCGCGAAAGAAATTGGGCTTTCCAGCGCTCGTTATGCACTATGAATCAATACTTGAGGTACCTACTTGTAGTCAAATAAATTAACCATATTTTTATTATTCATAACTAATATAGTGTAATTTAATTGTATTATTTCGTTTGTGTAGCTGGATACCATTAAATTGGAAACGAATAATACAAAACAACAGTCACTTAAAGCACTTTTGAGCGCCATCGCCAGGGCATATCTATGCCTTGAAGTGAATCATACAAATGTTTTTACTTACAAATTTAATGAAAAAAAGACGATGTAGTTGGTTATGAGTTGAAATGCAATGAGCACATTCTACAAACAATTGGATACCGAAGTGTACAAAAGTGTATAAAAGCACCCTTCTAGCAAGAGCTTTTTAACATTATTTTTAAATATATTTAGGCTACCAATAGTTTTCAATTCAACAGGCAGAGAATTGTATAATCTAACCGCTTGAAATTGACACCCATGCATAACAACTTCTAACCTCGGACATTGAGGGTTCTCTAAATCTTTTCTTCTTGTTTCTAACCTTAGTGCTCTTTGTTCTGGTGATTCATATTTAGAGGGATGCCGTACAATATCCATGACAGTTACTAAGATGTAGAGGCTAGGAAGAGTCAAAATGTTTAGCTCCTTAAAATATCGTTTTTGGATAACAAAAGCTCTATTCATGTTATAGACGTAACTGCGTCCCCAGAATTTAATGCTATACCTTAATTTTGACTCAACCAAGGCGTAATATACAGTTTTGAGTTGTTTAACATTTACCTCATCTCTCAGACTTCTTAAGGCATAGCAGGCAGAACTTACAGAGTTCTCTATAGACTCTATTTTTTTTTTCCAGTTTAGGAACTGATCAATATGGACTCTTAGAAATTTTACGCTATCAGTGAGATTAATCTTAACTCCCCTGTTTATTATGTCAAAAGTTTCATGCCTGCGGGCGGTCGATCTAAATTATTTACATGAAACCATTCATTAAAAGCCAAAAGCGCGTTATTTATTTTGAGCCGAAATTCTTGCAAACTACATGCTGGAACTATTGCATTTGTATCGTCAGCATAAATAATTAATTTAATGTCAGGTATTGTATTAGAAATAAAATTTATAAGGTTATTCAAAAAAATATAAAGAAAATAGGTCCTAGTATAGAGCCCTGTGGAACTCCACGTGTTATATTAGTTAGTTTGGATTTGGTCGCTACCTCTTGGCATTTAACAATATTATGAAGTCCAACAAACTGGTATCTACTGCTAAAATATGACTTAACAATGCTCAGGATATTACCCCGCCATCCATAAAACTCTAATTTAGCAAGTAAGATGTCATGATCAATTGTATGGAATGCAGAAGATAGGTCCAAAAATATACCTGCAACTTTAATTTTTTATTTAGATTACATAACACTTTATTTATTAGCAATTCAATCGCATCGACAGTTCCTATGTTCATTTGGTAGCCGAACTGGCGTTTGTTTAAAATCTTGTTTGAGTTCAAGTGTGCTATTATACTATCTTTTAACAGTTTTTCATAGATTTAAGAGAGTATAGGCAGCAACTAAATGGGTCTATAATTCTTAGGGTCGTTCCTAATACCTTTTTTGAATATAAGAATCACTCTACCGATTTTTAATTGATCGCGAAAGATACCTTCAGACATACAATTGTTAAAAAATCCTGATAGTGGTTCAGTAAGGAGGTCAATGTTATCTTTTATAACTGTGACCGGTATTCCATCATATCCAAAGGAGTGTTTAGGTTCCATCCTCTTTACAATAAATTTGATTTCATTCCTGTTTGTAAATCTTAAAACCATGTCCGTATCAACTTTATTAGAGTGTTCTGTCAAAAAATTATTTGCTAATTGTTTTTTGTCATTTGAATTCATTTCATAGGTATTAAAGTAAAAATTATTCCCAAAAATGTCAGCTATTTCTTGTGTGTTATTAATTAACCATGTCATTAACTTTAAGTAGATAATTATCATTAGTCCTAATATCACTCTTATTCTTATGTCTGTTAACTATTTTATTTTATTTTATGTTAACCATATGTGTTTTGTCCTGTTTTTTGCTTTATTGACTTCCATTTTAACTGCTTTTTATTTTAACTTTTATTTTTGAGCAGCTATGATCAACTTTTATTTGTAAGCAACTATTGATTCATGCCCTGAATTATTGTTCATTGCATTCAGGAATCTTTTCATTTTGCTAGACGTTCTGATTCCCTTTGAGATTCAGTTAAATTTATTTTTAGAAAAAAACAGAAAAACATAAAAGTGTAGAAGTCAGTCGTTTGTTCTATTTATAGATTACGATTGTTTGTTTGTAATCAATAAATTATGAATTGTAAGTAAAGAGAGCATGTTTTTGCATACTTATTAAATAAATTACAACATGTTCACAGAATGACTGGGCTTTGAAGAACGATCGCAAATATTTGAATCAGTGGTAGAGAGGCTGAAGATAAGAGCAGTTTCTTTTCAGTTTGGACCAGAATCGCAGGAAAAAAGTATCAAACAATTTGCATTAAATGCTAGACAGGTAGGTCAACGACATCAAAATAACAGTTTTATATAAATATTTACTTTATTTTTGTATTGTTCTTAGTTGAAATCTTCATTTTTAGGATTTTTTATTCTTTACTTAACGCACAAAACACATTTACAATCAAACACTTCTGCGTACGCCTGAATTATGTAACAACAAGTAGGTAGGCGAGTATAATTAAACAGAGTAGTGAGGTTAAAAAAGGACCAAATGAAAATTAGCTAAAAAAATATTTTTTTATGAAATAATAATAATAATACATACTGTATTATTATAATTATTTTTATACATTTATATATATTTTATAACAAAAAACATGAAATATATATTTATGAAATACAACAAATTATAATATAGTGAGTAATTGTAGGTAAGCAATTAAGTGTTTAACCTAATCACTTATCACACTTCAGAGGTATGTCGATAACTTAGAGGAAATATTTCAAACTACTTATAAATTGGCTCAATTAAGGTACAAATATGTTTATCAAGTTCGATATTACTCTTTGCCCGATCGTTGTACTGGCGAGCCATTCTAGTTAAAGGATTATAGTAAGATATGTTATATATATAGGTTTATTAGAATTGCGTGCTCTAAATTTAATATTGAATGATACAACCGATAGCAACAAAGGGGAAACAATTATAGAGTGTAAAATTAAATTAAATTAAATCGAAATATATGCGCCGAGTTTCTAACGAGTACAAATTAAACTTAGATAGCCTCTCTTCTAACTGAAGGTTAGACCTGAACAACCTGGTTGTTTGCGAAAAATTATCATTTTGAGACATTTTCTCTGAATTCTTTCAATATTATTCAAATGAATCATATATGTGACCATATCGGGCTGCCGTATTCTAAAACAGATCTCACAAGAGTATTGAAGAGATATAGAATACTTTGAGGCTTTTTAAAACCTTTTGTAGATCGTAAGACAAAACTTAGGAGTTTGTTGGCTTTGGATGTGATATGTTGATAATGCGTACGAAAAGAGAGTTTAGATAGATAGAAAAAACAACGTCGAAGCGGTGCAGTACATGGCCGTCGATTTTATAGCCATTTATAATTTAATTGTGCTTATTCGTGAATTATAATTACGAAACATTTTGATGTCTGCAAGGAACTTTATAGGTTCACCATTTTCGTCTGTCTGTTTGTCTCTTTGCCCTAAAGCGGAGCTTGATCGGAGACTATTATCAGTGTTGCAGTGGTACCGTGATGCAAATGTGCATAATTTGCAAAACTTTGGATATGTTTAGTTTGGTAGTTTCAGAAAAGTTTTAAAAATAGTAGCATACGTTTAATTATTATGATATTAAAAATATATATATCATGACTAGTAAGGTTTCACTAGAATATAAATAAATAAAATAGTAAATAAATATATATTATAAATAAATGACTGATAGAATACATATATATTTTAATTACATACTTATGATACACAGAACAATCACAGAAGACACAGAACAAACACCTATGTTTATCACACAAATATTTATCCTGAGAGGGAATTAAACCCTCCACCCACAGCGCAGAAGGCAGAGCTACTACCAACTGAGCTGACAGGCCAGTCATATGACTGGCCTGTTTCATATGAATCACCTGATTTGTAAAACCTCACCTTTGACTAGGTCAACTAATAGACTTTTTGATTTCGGTAACCTTTACTGTGCGTAACTAATTTTCTGCCTTGTTTTTGTACATCTTCCAAGCAAGGTTACATACATATTATAGATTACTGTATCACAAATCACAACACATACAACTATATAACTTTTTGCAGGAGATGAAAACATTTTTAGTGAAAATAACAACGGAAGATTTTTCATATTAGGATATTCATTTGGAGTAAATATTGCTTTGGAATTAGCTGCTTTACTTGAAAAATAAGGTAGGTTGCAGTTACTATTTATATGATGACTTGATGATAAGCAAGCTTATAATAAAATTGGTCAACAATATATTCACTTATATTATAACTAGCTGCTGCCCGCGGCTTCGCACGGGTGGTACCTACATTAAAAATAGGCTATGTCCTTCTCGGTCCCATATATCTCAACACCAAAATTCATAAAAATCGGTCCAACGATTCAAGCATGAAAACGTAACAAACAGACAAATAGACAGACAGACAGAGTAACATTCACATTTGTCTTCATGTGAAGAAAGAGTTTTCTTTACGAGAAGACTAAGTTCCATCAAACTCACCCCGATGAAGATTTTCTAGATAAATTAAAACAGTGTCGGTACCTCCATCCACAAAATGATACGTACATAAAACCCATGTTTGTCAAACCATCAAATTTCAGGAAATACCGGTGTAGTACATTGCGTAGACAGCAGTCCTGATACGCTGCGAGCAACTTTGGAAAACGTTTTTGGTAAATTTTCTGAAGACCAACTCCGGAACCACGTTCTCAATCACATGTACAATCTCATCACCGGGAAGAAGTGCAATGAACTTGAAATAGCTTTACAGGCTTTCGACACTTTTGAAGCCAAAGTTGAAGAGTGCCTAAAGAGATTGAATAAAGTGGTTACTTATTCAAATCAATACAAGAAACTAGTGCTGGAATCTGCTTATAACAAAATTGTAATGGCTCGAGAATATCGCCCTCTGTTCAAGTTGAAGTCACAGCCGGTACTCATGAAAAGTTCTATGAATCGGATATCTAGTAAATTGACAGATGACTACAATCTCTCTAAATATTCGAATCAACCGGTAAAAATGTACCTTTTGCAAGCATGTGATTCTGCAACGGCTCTGAATGACTGTCGGGTCTTTAACATCATCAATATGTTTGTAGATGCAAAAACATTAGATAATTTTAAGAAAAAGAACCTTCGTGACGTTTATTTTTCTAAAATTTAAGTATAATCTTTATTGATATTAGTTGTTTTTATAAATAAATTAATCTGAAATGCCACTATAAGTCTTGTCCTCTCACTCGCACAACACTAATAGCAATACTCGTATAGTGCATGAGAACATGACTTAAACCGCCCATTTAAGATTCGTTTTTTGTAAAACAAGCTTCAACATGTTTATTTCAAAATACGGCCAGAATTATATATCTAAATAATAAATATTTAGTGTTTTATTATACGAGTATACTGTTTTTTTCTAGTTGCCTTGCCATGAGTTTTTGAGATATATATCTTCGGTATAGATGCACTTGTTGCACTTTAACCAGTCAGATGAGTGCTGCTTGGAGACGACTGCGATAGTCTCTCTGCTGACTAACAGAAGAGCTTGCAATAGAGAACGAAAACTTGAAACAAGCCCGGCTCGGTGCGATCCGTTATTCACCTGCAACCGAACCGCCACCGCATGTACTGATTTATCTTTCCTGCGGGTCCTGTCGGCAAGGTCGAGAGCTTACATTAAGGCTTATCTAAGTGCACGAAAGGAGCCTCTGAGGCGCACTTTAGTCCTTTTCACCACACTGGTTAGAAATAACTAGTGACACGAATAAAGAAGAACCAGGCAAAAGTTTTCATGTTAGGTACGATTACTTATTATTAATATTGTTATTATGAAGCCTCAATAAACGAAAATGTTCGTTTACTAACTACTATGTGGATTAAAATTTTTGCACAACCGAACGTCCTAGCGACGCAAAGATATTCTCCAGCATTTTCCAGTCATGTCTATATCTTCTTTGGGCCTGTCAACAGTATTGTTGGATTATCAGTAAATGTATTTGGCTATTTTTTTGTTATATCTGAACGTACGACTCGACAACCTTCATAGGAGTTGTTTATTTACTGATAACATTTTTATTTATGTTATTTTCAATAGCTCCGTAGCTCGTATATTGTCTATTAGCCATTTTTATTGGGCACTTCATCACATGCTAAGTTACTTTCCCAGTTTCTGGACATATTTTTGAACACTGGTGAAGTCTGGCATTCATACGTAACCCAAGGAAGAATGCAGGTATCAAAAAGTTTTCTTTTTGCAGCTATTGGGTATCTTTTGTTTTATCACCTCTGCTTACACCTCGGGTTGCTTTTCAATGTGTTAGCTGCTCTTAAATTTATCTCTAGATCTACCTGATCAGTGAGTGGTTATAATGGATTTAAATAAAGTCACGCCTGTGTCTATTATCTAATTAAAAGTATTATTAGTTAGTAATTAAATAACATCCAACAAACGTAATAAACGTTCTTTGACTGCTTTTAATATTAAAAACTTTAAGCTTGTTATTATTTACCTATGCACTCTCAAATACCTAAAACAATATACAAAGTGTGTGTACATTTTCGTTGAATAAATAAATTATTTGTGACGAGCGAATCGTCCGCTCCGCCCTCACTCATTAACCAAACGCCGAGGAGAGCGGACGTGGCGCAAACGCACTGTGATTACCAAAACTTGTATATTTACTTAAACACATAGCCTTTCTTCTATCTAGTTGCAAAACACATTTTGCTACTAGTAGTAATAGTAGAAAGTATACACATGGTTAATTTAGATAGTAACAAAGTTTTGGACATTTGGTTTTGTTTTAGTTTAGTAGCTTCTATACATGATCGGTAAATAAGGAAAAAAATCTGTGCACACTCAAACCATTAGGCCTAAACAATTAGGCCTGTTATAATACTCAGATACAGAACAAACATCTATGCTCACTACAGTTACTAGAAACTGAACTGTGAAGCCAGTCAACATTTTTTGACTTATCGCGTGTGAATAAATTTGAATGCACGAGAATAGGTATGTTAAAGCTCTTCTTGCGAAATCAAACAATAAGCTTTGCTATGAATAGTTAAAAACATCCGTAATTGAAACGTGTACCAATCTGCGAGGCAACCAGCTTACCTAGGCACCTCATTACAGAAAGAAATATATAAAGCTCTACTTGATATTTGCGATGTGTAGTGGCAATCAGGGAGGTTAAGTTACGCTGGATGTCATGGCAATATTGCAGGAAGGAAATAAAAACAAAAGAACTGTGGTTTGGTACAAGAAACCATCTTTCTATATTTTTATTACCATTCTGTATAGGATTTTCTGCCTGGTACGATTGTAATGTATTTTTTTATTATCTTAATAAACTCAAAATACAGTGTTATATTTTAGAAACATTGTAGATAAAACAATGTTTAAATAAATAATTCTGGACATGTCACATAGCATCATCTAGCCTTAGAATAAGCAGAGCTTGTGTTATGGGAACCACTAGACTGATATGAGGCAGTAGTATATACTTCTTGTATACTTTTTTGTATATATATTATATACATATTATAATATAGAAAACACCCAGACACGAGATAAACATTTGCAACAAACATTTGTTCTACGGCGGTAATCAAGCTCGCAAACTTCTGCGTCTTAGGCCTTTGCCCACTGCGCCACAGTGGTAGTCTTGTGTGTCCTGTGTCTTACCATCAATGTCCCTAGATGTATGTGCGGGACATATTTTGTCCCATTATTATCATTATCATTTAAATCGCTTGGCGTTCGTGATTTGAGCTCACACAACTACACAACCCATTGTTCCAACGTATTCAAATAATATCCGCGAGACTCGACCTCAAAATTGTTATCATTAGTAGCGTTTATAACTTGCAAATTTTTTGTTTGCGTTTTTAGAACTAGCATACATTATTTCTACACACGTAGGCGAGTTAACTTCTTATCAAAATACAATAACAAAATAATTATTGTGTTTTAATTTATTATGAATTATGTTTTAACATGCTACAATTTAAATCAAACCAATATGTATTGTGCATTTTTGTAAAAGGTTATTCCTCTATATATGATAGATCACATAATTAGCTAGTGTGAAGCTTAAGTATGCTCCATTCTTGTCCTTGTCAAAGAACAGAGATGGCAACAGATTTAAAAAACTTATCAGTTAGTGTGTGTTTATAAGACAGACCCTACACCTAAATGTATAAATATATCTACCCAAATAAAAATAAAAATGTACATTTAAAACAAAGAAGTAATAACTCAGACGTTATTTTTATAATTAGAAGTACACGATCAAATTATAATCAATACTAGCTACTGCCGACTACTTTGACCGCATCGTGCATAAATATAAAGATAGCCTATAGTTAAACCTTAACCTTAACCTAAATATAATCTGAATAGTATATTAATATGGACCTAGAAATGTTAAATCTATATTTAAATCAAGTAAAATTTAAACCAGTTCTATTTAGTTGTTATCACAAATAATATAAACGTTATAACCATTTAAGTTATAAGCATTTTTAAGTAATATCAAAATGTCTAAATTTTATATTTTCTGGAAACAAGATACATATAATTTGACAAATAATTGACTTCAAGACAAAAAACTGACAGTATTCTTTTAAAACACGGTAAACACGTTTTCTTTAATCACTAACGAAGCAACGACCCTCTTTTATTTGGTATCTCTCGGACCCATTTTAATAATTCTCCTTTAAAAAAAATTGTGTCCAAATTTTGTTTAATTTGCTTGCGTATTTTGTCTCTCATGCCAATTATACGTATTCTATATTTTTTTTGGTTCGTATCGTTATTTAAAAAAAGTATCGCAACGAATGATCCTTAACCATTTTTGTATGATAATATAAATAGAACGTAGGGGGGGGAAGAAATTAAGTTGAATACTTTGAGTATATATTTTAAAAATCTTCTATGTATATTTTTTTAAACAGGAGCTTTTGTTGATTTTTGTTTAATAACACAATAGTATTGTTGCGCCCGGACATAGCTCCATCTGTTGGCGGACGGACGCATTAAATATTCAGCCACAGCGCAATCAAGTATCTAGTAGATACACTACAAAGTACGCGTATATGATGTATAAGTGCTAAATAATAATAATAAATAATAATTAGCAATATATAGCGCCTAGGTTTTTCGCGACTCACTGGCAACGCATATAAAATCGAAGGTAATTTGTAGATACAGCCAGTCTATTCTCGGCTTAACAAGTGCGATAATTTCGAAGTATTATCAGTTGTGTTGTAGTATTGTGAGTTGTATTGTGTTCCATTGGGTAGTTTACTAGTAGAATCAGTGGATTTAGTTCTGTGTTTAGTAACTTTGAAATAATTATTATTTATATTTTTATATATTATATAATAAACCAAATTAATAATTTGGTAAAACCCAGTGGTTTCTTAAATTTATTAGTACCCGGCTCGTAACAGTATCTACAAATACTTCTGTTTAGTCTCCTAATCTCTGTTTGGTCCTCAACTAAAACTTCCTACTTTATCCCTGTACTCTGTTACAGGGTGTCTTTTTGTCTTTCCTTCATTAAAATTCTGTTATGTCCGGTAGCGGAAGGAATTGAAAATGTAAAATGGTGCAATTTTTATTCTCCATAAATATTTTGTCGCTCTTTGTTTGTACAATTTTTCTTAATTTTTACCTAAATACTTACATAACCCTATATTAAAGCAAAATTCTTAAAAAACAGTTTCATTTAGAACACCACTGGATGATTTTCTACAGCATAATTTACCGAAAAGGCACATTTACTTCAACTATCCTGGAGATCTTCAAAGCTTTCAGCAGTCTAAAAGATCACTAAAACTTCAGCTCGCGGTTACATCTACCTATCATCATAATGTATATAAAGATAAGCTGCTAATAATAATGACCTCGTTTATTGCTGCGTAATATCGGGCAGACATGGCTTCAATAAGAGCGATGATATTAAAATTACGCCTACGACACGTTTCTGAATTATTCAGTCATTTGATTTTGAATAGATAGTACCTACATGTTAGATTAGATATTTACAAATATTTATTACTCGATTCGTTCTTAATATATGTAGGAATATAAAAAAAAACATTTAATAAGTTTTATGTGATATTGGTACAATTAACAGACAAAGTGTTTCGATAGACTAACTAAAATTTAATTCAAAACGTATTCAAATAATATCCGCGAGACTCGACCTCAAAATTTTTATCATTAGTAGCGTTTATAAATTGCAAGTTTGCAAATTTTTTGTTTGCGTTTACAGAACTAGCATACATTATTTCTGCACACATAGGCGAGTTAATTTCTTATCAAAATACAATAAGAAAATAATTATGGTTTAAACATGCTACAATTAAAATCAAACCAAAATGTATTGTGTATTTTTGTAAAAGGATATTTATTCCTCTATATAGGATAGATCACATAAGCTAGTGTAAAGCCTAAGTATATTTGACCAAATTTTTTTAGTCCGGCGAAACGATAAAAACAGTACCATTTTCATGTCACTTTTTAGAAGCTTTTATAATTAGCTGCCTAACTACTGGACTAGATTAGCCGGTGTACAAGCAGTTGAGAATATTGAAGCAATGAAGCAAGTACGTCACTAAAACTTCATCCAGATTCATTTTACATTTAAAAATCTCTCATTTATTTTTCACTCTTTTGTTTCCATTGTTGTAAGAACAGATCATCTGGGGGTGGACGGGGTAAGAATACTAATCTTGCCCGCTGGCTGGCATATTTTGTGCATTGAATAGCAGTTTAAAACTTCCCTGGCCTGTGTCTGGGGTAACTAGGGTTTGGACGAGCTCTCAGAGATTGGCTTCCTTGTGATAACATAAATTGTTTAAAATAAAATAGAATCGTATATATTTAGTGATATGTTGTCGGGTTAAATTAGTATGTTTTTTTTTTAAATCACACAATTTTAATTTTCCTTTCTGTCTCCTGGTACCACGATAACTGATCTATCATCTATCCCATATACAATACAGTCAATTGTCAGTCAATTTTCATAAGATGGGAATGCAGATTAAAGTGTTACTACCCATTCGTCTCATGTGTGCAGTACTGATGGTTGACCTTCATACCACTCATACCACCAGTACCAACCAGTTTTAGGAGAGCGTAATGAGCAGTTTGTTTACTATAAGATTTAATCGTGTACCTTATCAAGTAAAAAAATAATGAAATAACTAATAATCCCGGACATTTTACACAGCATCATCTGGCCGCAAAGTAAGCAGAACTTGTATTATGGGTACCACATGACTGACAGACTACTTATGTATACTTTGTTTTTTGTAAATACATACATATTATACATGTAAACACCCAGACCCGAGACAAATACTTACAGACCTTATAAACATTTGTCCCGCGGCGGGAATCGAACCCGCAACCTTTGCTTTTCAGCCGAGCTGTAGCCCACTGCACCACAGAGGTCGTCAAGTAATAATCAAAATGGGGCAACATCGCTTAGGAATATTTTTTTCTGATCGATTCGAACTAGAATAAACGGTGCGGCGCACATTAAACTAATATTGTAATTATAAAGCTAAATACATATCTACCTACAAAATTCTTAAATCTTTATACATAAAAAATCAACGATCGTATGAACGAATAATATCTACGTACAGATTTCTTGCAAATCATTAAATGACCAAAAGTTTCGAGCCTGATTAAACTAGGCAAACTGTCACACAGATTTTTTTTCAAATTTATTTATTCACAACTCTTACTCACATGGAGACAATTCAACCACTATACAGTATGTAACAAAAGAGCGTCACCGACATAAATTAAAAAAAAACTAAGTCAAACGTCTGAAAAAAAATAAAACACGGAGTGAATCATATGTACTTAGATGCTTTATTATTAATAATATGTCCAGTCTCCTCCGTTGTCCATAATGGCCTTGTATCTTCGTGGCATACTTTCGACAAAATTTTCTGCGTATTCACGGGATAATGACTTCCATATAGCCTTTAAATTGCGAGTACATTAAAATATGACAGTAGCAACAAATAAACAAACTTACAATCATTCGATTTAATAATATGCAACCTATGATTGTATGCCTAGTAACTTACTTTCAACTGAATATATTTCTTCGAACTTTATTGCTGAATGTCACTAATTCAATACCTTGAAATTACATATTACCAACGTAAGCCTATTATCTCAACAGGAAAGTTCTCTCTCCCCATAATTATGTCCCGACTGTGAGGATTCCCCCAAATAGCTAGAGAATACGCCGTAATCCCCTGGAGGGCCTCCACGGATTAGTGGATGTCACATGTTCTAGAATTTGCTTCGGTTGCCTCGTGTCACTGAAGTTATATTTATATATTCTAAGCTACGAGTTAAAAGCATTTTTTTTATAATATTTAGATTTTTTTTAAATTATCTATTACATTGTTTAGTTTAATCTAGATTGCAATATATTTGGTCATTTTAATTATTATTATATAAAGGTAAAGTAAAATATAAGTAAATAAATATTGATGGCCAATGCACACAACACCATCTATCCCCAAACTAAGCATAGCTTATATTACAGTGACCAGATGACTGATAGAATACTTATATATTTTTAAATAGATACCTATGATATTTTATAACACCCAGACACAGGACAAACAGCTATGTTCTTCACACAAATGTTTATTCTGAAAGGGAATCGAACCTTCAACCTACAGCGCAGAAGGCAGAGCTACTTTGACGACCTCTTTGACGACCTGTAGCGCAGTTGGCTAAAGTCCGGCTGAGACGCAGAAGGTTGCGGGTTTGATTTCCGCCGCGGGACAAATGTTTGTATGATCTGCAAGTATTTGTCTCGGATCTGGGTGTTTCTATGTATAATATGTATGTATGCATTTAAAAAAAAACAAGTATGTAAGTAGTCAGTCGTGTGGTACCCATAACACAAGCTCTGCTTACCTTGGGGCCTGATGATGCTGTGTGAAATGTCAGGGATTATTTATTATTATTTATTTCTACCAACTGAGCTGCCAGGCCAGTCAAATATATAAATAAATAAATATATATTTCAACTTCATGACCTCATTACAAAATATGTTATGAATTTAATAATATCATTAGAAATGACAGCCAGCGCAATTAGATAAACGCGTTTTTATAATTTCGTAGAGCCATGGTGCTACGGCGTAGCTTGTAGCTACGGGTTTTAGGCAAAGTAATGATCTAACAGAGGCTAAACATCATACAATTATTACAATTAGCAAAGACATTTCTGAACTCCATGTGACAGTCATAACAATTTCAATTTGAAATTTATTTTGCTCAATACAATCCCAAGGACCACTTTTACATGTCTTAGATTCTATGTAAATTTAGGTGTCAATAATTTTTAAGCCCAAGAAGAATCAAGAATGAAAATTGCCTTGGTCTTAAGGCAATTTTGTTTTTAAGTTGTTTAGGAATACTCTCACAAATTTATGATCGTAATAAATCTACATCGTCTACAAAAACAAACAAATTAATTTTGAACTAACTCATTAAAGCTTTGACTCAGCTAATGTTCGGTTGTTGTTTTCTACAGCAATTCGTAAACTCGTAGAAGTGAACAACTACTCCAAAACTAACATCTATTGCATATCAGCTCATATCTGAGAAGCTTTCAATAATTATTATTCATTAGCTGCTGCCCACGGCTTCGCACGCGTTTTACGTACATAAAAAGTAGCCTTTCCTAAGATACAATTTATCGCCTTACCAAATTTTATCACACGCAAACAAATAGACAGGCAGATGGATAAACTTTAGATTGTTTTATATTTGAATGGAAAGAAGAATAGGTTACATCATTATGATGCCCTGTTTTTTTCCTTTTACTTAAACCTTTTAAGTTTATCAAAGCTTGAACTCTGTATAGCATTACATACTGCTACGGGCTACGGCTACGGTAGTCATTTGGGATGGCTTGATTCGGCTTTGGAGCCTGCGCGAGTCAGTGCTACGTGGGATTTCACTGAGACCAGTCGCGAGTTGACGTACTCTCGCATGTACAGTCGCGCGCTAAAACTCAAAGCTCGAGTGACTGAACCCCAATGTACCTCTTTCCGTAAATGTGATTGTTTTTATGAACTGTGAGTGCCGTGTTTTTCCTTAAGTGTGTTGTTGTGACGAATATTACGATGGATTTTGAATTTTGAGGACGTTTTTCACTTTTTGTTTTGATTATAATTAACGGTAAGAGTATTTTAAGTTTGCATAATATTATACAGTATTTAGTTAGAATGCATGATTGATATCTGTAAAAAACGTAATACGCGTAAGCCGTTACTGATCTATTCATCTGATTTGCTACAGATTTGAAGTAATTATGCATGATATTTCAAAACTTTGTATATATTTATGTTCACGTAATAACATTAATACAGGGTGTCCCGAAACTAGTATTTTAAGCCTGAACGAGGTGATTCCGACCATGTTAATAAACAGATATGGGGCGTGAAATTTTTCTGAATTCCTATTTTCAAATTTCCTATATAAAATTGTTTAAAAAAAATAGAATTCACGTTGTTTTTATATTTTCAGGTAATTATTATTTTTACGGCATGACAACTAAGTAGATTTTTCTTAACCAGTGTAAATTATTTTCACTCTATGAGTGTTGTTTTGTACAGTCATGTCACCATACGGTTTTAGGATCACTTCAATAATTTACTCATAGTCCAGTACCAGGATACATAAAGTAAGAGATCTATACATTCACAACTTCCCGTTTGTTTCTTTGTTCGTATGAGCCAGCGGTCCACTCTGATGACTGAGTTAATATTACTGGCTTAAGGTTGGCCTTTGTCGTTGCTAAATACCTATTGAAAAGCTGGAACCGACAGCTTAACGAAGAACAGAAGCGCTCAGATGTAATTGCCACTGCAATCATCCATCAAAGAATTGACCACACAGAAGCATTATTTAATATGGATGTAGTTTCGTTAGAATATGTTTGGAGAACTAGCTCATTAGCTATGCAACTCTGCAGTTTCTATTGAAAAGTAAGCATTCAATAAAAAATAAAAAGCAAATTACTTTGTTCCAAGAATGTTTTTATTAAATATTATGCACGTTAGTGTTCCATGTTCTTATAGCTTGCTACATGATCGTGATGTTTAATTTATTAAATTTTCCTCATTTTTGCAGGAAATGATAAAAGGTTGAAAAGCATACAGCTTATTTTTCGAAAATTGCATCAAAATGTTTACATATTAGGCATGTTTGAAATATTTTATCATTATATTATATTACCAGGTACTGAATCTTATACTACTCATAATTATAAAACGCAAAAGTAAGAATGTATGCTTAGATCAATTATAGCTCAATAATGCCGTAACGACTGAACAGATTTTTGTGTAGATTTAGTCAAGCATTTAGATTTAGTTACCAATATACCTATGGTACATAATACATCAACATACGATCCAAAATGCAGCTTAATGCAGAGCCTGACAATCCATAGAACATGAGTGATAGCAATAATACGAGTAATTGTAATACGGTTCTCGCTGTGTTGCAAACTTTACTTTGGAATAGTAAGTCTTTATTTTTATCACAAGACAATTTTTTTATATATATGACATTCTCTTACACTAGGTTACCTTATTTTCACCTTCATTCATCTTAAGTATAAGCTTATCTCACTAAATAAATTACCTTACCTTGTTTTTTACCTAAAAACAATGTTCAAATTTAACTGAGTTTTAAGTAAGGCAAGTGTTGGCATTTTGCTATAGTATTAAATTGAATTTTCTAGAATTTTCCGTTGTTTTATTCGAAACCAAATTAAACAGCATCTACAATTTGCTATAACATGACAATCATATGTTGACTTACGTGACATCGAATCACACGTTACCATAACTCAGATTTTGAGCAAACAAATATGATTGTTAGTATTTTATGGTATGACGTTAGTCCTGCAAAACAGCAGAATAATGGTCAATGCCTGATTTCATATAAAACATAATAATGACGAATAGTCTTTGTTTACTCTTTCAGAAAATATTTTGGTATTTGTGTGTAGGTATTCAAAGTCCGTACGGGCTCACATTTTTCACTTTAAATAACATTCTGTGATAAAGTGTATTTCACAATATAGGGGCTTTATCGGGAGCACTCTACCGTGCCAGAGTGCCAGCAGCAGTGACCCATGGACAAACCCTCACCTTCTTATGTAAACCGTGCTAAAATAAACATTTTATTGGATAAGCTCAAAGGATTTTCGATTGTAGTTTCATGGGAGATTAAGGACATGAAAACACAGAACTGGTTGAAGTTCTGTGTTTTCTCATTTAACCAATGTTTCAACTCACGTGTTATTTAGGTATACTTTTTATATAACGCCTATTGTTTCAATAGAACTCGTTGAGTGACGTTTCATTTGAAATAACTTAAAACTGTACTGTATTTGAATTCAAAACGTTCAAGCTAAGTTAATTGTCTCTTAGAACAGTAGTTTTATAGTTGCGCGCTTAGAATTCCTATTTATTAAGCAGTTAATGGGTATTCTGTCTCGTAAATAAATAAATAAATAAATAAATATTGCCGGACATTTCACACAGCGTCATCTGGCCCAAGCGTTAGCAGACCGGATATCGGTGTGTATATCCAGATTACCAGGCATTGCATAAAACTTTTGTTTCAAGAATAAGTTCAAAATAACTGGTGACACGATAAAAAGAATATCGTGTCACCAGTTATTTTGAACTAGTGTGGTGAAAAGATTAAAGTGCGCCTCAGAGGCTTAGAGGCATTCGTGAACCTGGCTAGAAGAAATTAAGATCCTCTTAATACGCTCAATTAACATATCTCCATCGGTGACTGACTGGTTTCACAGTTACTTGCGCCGGCAGCGGCGCCGGCAGCGGGTACGTGTTGACGATACATATTCGTTTTAGTGCTATACGACTGCCGGTGTACCACAAGGTAGCGTTTTATCATCTCTTTTATTTGCACTCTTCATAAACTCTATCTTCTATCAACTAACTTCTTCCTACCACCTTTATGCAGAAGATCTTCAAATTTATACACAAGCTTCACTTTATGATTTACCTTAAGCTATTGCCAATGTCAAAAATAACCTGTCTTGCATCAGTAACTAAGACTCAAGTTATAATAATAGGAAGTTCTCGAACAATTTCTAAAATTGATTGCTCAACACTGCCTCTCGTTACTCTTAATAATGTAAATATTCCATACTCCAAAACAGTGAAAAATTGAGGTGTGCTAATGGATAGTTGTTTGTCGTGGGGCCCACAACTTGAACTGGTAAGCCGAAAGCTGTTTACTTCCGCTGGTTCGCTTAGGAGGTTGCGTAATTTTCTCCCCATAGCTACTAAAATTGCAGTTGTACAATCTCTCCTTCTTCCAATATTAGATTACGCCGACTCATGTTATCTCGACCTCGCAGAGGACCAGCTCAACAAGATTTAAGCGTCTCCAAAACTATGGTATTAGGTTTATTTACGGACTCATTAAATATGACCACGTATCTGAGTTTCGAGAGAAACTGAAGTGGCTCCCTATCCGCCTTTGCCGGAACCCTCACATTCTTTTCCTCCTGGTCAATATTCTCCACAATCCCTCAACTCCCTATTACCTAAAGAAACGCTTCGAGTATCTCCATAGTGAGAGTTTTGTGTAAGTTTTTGTGCTTTATATAAGTAGGTAAGTTATAGTTCATAATTTAGTGCACCCCGACCAATCTTCCAAATAACTTAAGCTTCTCTCCATCCAACGGTTGTCTGGAAGAAATTGCTTCCTTAGCGATAAGACGGGCGGTCTTTGTACGTAGTTTTTCGTAATAAATTTAGTTATAAAATTGTTATATTTAGTTTTAAGGTGTACAATAAAGAATTTTCATTCATTCATTCATCCATGGAATTTGAGAGGCGTCCTAGATGACGGCACTTTTAATCAGAAACCTAAAAGTTATCTTGAATGAGATTACCGAAAAAAAGAATGATCACCTGGAACATAAAAAAAAATCCTTTTATCCTGAAAATAAATAAGCAGAGCAGGCTCCAAAGTAAGCAGAGCATGTGTTCTGGGTACCACATGACCGATACAATATATATATATATATTTTTACCCACAACAAAAGTAAAAGATGGTGGATGTTTTACTTTTGTTGTGGGTAATATAAAATAACATATTTTTTTCTTTCTTTCTTTCTGTAGTACAGACAGGATGCAGTCGTTTGCTGTGTCAAACATTTACATTGTTCTGATTCTGTATCTATCATAACGATGGAAATATTATTGCTAAAGCTCATGAATTCATACGGAATGCTGCTATCGTCCATTCTGTCAGTAGTCCAGTAGTTTGGTTTTTAAATCAAAATAGCTGAAAAATGTGTCATCTAAGCAAACGAAATTGCGTATTTTTATATAAATGAAGTCGGTTTTCATTTTAGTTTTTAAAACGTTATTAATATTTTAACGTTATTTCAATTCAAGCTAACGTACTGAGAGTGTAGTACGATCTAATAATAATTATTTTAAAAAACTACAAATAACGTCACACAAAAAATTACATAAACCCTTTCCTTAAATAATCTACAATAAAATGAAAACAATCAAGATCCTAACAAATGGAGTTACGTGTATATAGTTATGTCCTGTAAACAAAAATAAACATATATAGTACGTAGAGAGCTGTAAACAGGCTTTCTATTTAAAAATATCTAATATGGTAAAATGGTAAAATGCCACAATTGTCAAAAATAACAGGCCATTTTAACTTGCCATCATCGTCTTTACACCAAGCGCACCAAATATAAATATAAACTTTAAAATCGGTTTAGCTATTACAATGTGATTCAGTAACAAACATTCAAACCAAAATGTGTAAGTGTGATGGTGTGAAATATGATGTGATGGGGCAAAGAAAAAGGTCGCTTCGTCTTCAGTAGCATTAATAAGCTGCTTGATTTGCTTTCTCATAGGCGTTATAAAAACTCTTACTCACTTCTATGCTTCACTCGCTATTGGTAAGAAGACATGTTTAGATTCTCTTTGTTCAGTAAGTAGCTATGTTAATACTCTCTTGACACGCTGATTGAAAAAAATTGTGCCTCGTTTCGCTCGCCAGTTACATTTAGGTAGCTAAGTATAATTTTAAGTAGGGAAATTCAATTATTTAGATGTCGGTGTAGGACTTCGAATTTAATGGTAACACGCAATATTACTGTAATTATATGAGATTCGACAGAAGCGAGAATCGTCAGAGTTGATGTTTATTTTATTGATCATCTACTAGTTGCCACAGAACTTGGTGATGAGTTTGGCGACCGATTTACGTTTATAATCATTTCAAGGTGATCAAAAAATGTAAAAAGGTATACTCTATACGGTACTAGTATTTTCTTAGAAAATTGTGCAAATGCGGCAAACCAGTTCAGTTTATCATATCCCAAATCTTTGCAGACTGCTGACTTTTGCTATACGTGTATGTGTCATCTTTATGATGAAAGATTTTTCCAGAGTCAACTCTGGCAAAATCTTTCATCATAAAGAAATCAGATATTCGTATAGCAAGAGGGCATAAAGTTAAAAATAAGCAAGACATTGAGTTGCTGAGAATAATAAACGGTTGTAGGTTGTAGAATCTGGCATTTTTAGAATTTTTTGACGAAATTCACTTTGTAAAACTAACAAACAAATTCGTCCGTCAGATATATAGTAGTAAGTATGCTTCTAAAATAATTGTACGTTAGACTGACAGCTTCATAGTCCTTTCACAGCCTTTCACAGGCTTAACAAAAGGAGGTAAGCGGTCATTTTCCGCTCTGTCACCGCGAGCATGCCATACTACTCCATTAAGCCCTTTTCACTCTATTAATGCTTTATTGAAAATGGTATATTCAAAATAAGATATCGTTCAGATTCACCACAAAAAAATGTTTCAACGATTTTCGTGTTTTATTCCCGCTTAAAACCAATTTAAAATACCGGACATATTTTTTGTTAGAATAATTTCATTGAAAATTTATGGCAAATTATTTTTAAAATTCAACAAAATAATGTAGGTACCATAAATTTATCATTATAACAGCCTTTATAAAGTCCACTGCTGAACATAGGCCTCCCCAATAGACTTCCAGGAAGAACGATTTTGAGCCCTCTCCATCCACCGACGTCCTGCGATCTTTACAATGTCGTCAGTCCATTGGGTGGGGGGTCGTCCTACGCTTTGTTTTCCTGTCCTTGGTCGCAATTGGTTTGGTTCTTCTACGGATTTCCTCGTTGCGGATTTTATCACGTAGTAAAACACCCAACATCCAACTCTCCATAGCACGTTGCGCGACTCTGAGCTTGTGTATGAGGCCAATAGTTAGCGACCAAGTCTCAGTTCCATATGTCATCACTGGTAACACGCACTGATTATAGACTTTCGTCTTGAGGCTCTGCGGTATCTGTGACGAGAAGATGTGCTGTTATTTCCCGAACGCTGCCCATCTGAGTTGGATTCGTCGGCTGACCTCTTTGTCGAAGTTGGACTTGCCTAGTTGAATCGTCTGACCCAAATAGACATAAAGGTCTTCTTTCAACTTCGATCATATCGCTCCCAATATGTACTGGTATGGGTGCAACATGAGCATTTGACATGATTTTTGTCTTGCTCATGTTCATTTTAAAACCCACCTGTTGGGACACGATATTAAGGTCGCTGAGCATTATGCCAAGGTCTTCCAGAGATTGTGCCATGAGGAGTATATCGTCGGAAAATTTAAAGTGAGTGATGTGTTCGCCATTGATGTTAATACCATGTCTATGCCAGTACAAGAGCTTAAAAATATCCTCTACTGCAGAAGTGAACAGTTTCGGAGAAATAACATCTCCCTGTCTCACCCCTTTATGCAATGGGATTGGATTCGTGCTCTGGTCCTGGAGTCAGATAGACATGGTAGCGTTACTGTACAGACATTTCAACACTTCGATATACCGATAGTCGATTTGGCACCGCTGGAGTGACCGCAACACTGCCCAGGTTTCGACAGAATCAAAGGCTTTCTCATAGTCCACAAACGCTAAACAAAGTGGCCGGTTATACTCTTCGGTCTTCTGTATAACCTGCCGGAGCGTATGGATGTGGTCTATGGTGTTAAAGCCTTTTCGGAACCCGGCTTATTCGGGAGGCTGGAAGTCGTCAAACCTACGAGCCAGACGATTAGTAACTACTCTCGAAAACAGCTTATAGACATGACTCAACAGCGAGATGCCTTAGGTACCTGCCTTAGTCGCCTTTTACGACATCCACGGGAGGAGATGGAGGGGTCCTATTCAATGCCGGAACCACCAAGGCAAATATTTACATATTCACGATTTATTACAAAATGTGTGTGGTTTGGTATTTTTTACATTAAAACAAACCAACAACGTTTTAATAATATTTTTACAAAATATATTATATGGCCCGTTGTATAACATATTTGAACGTGCCTCTAACAACCCCCCCAAATATCCCTATAGAACTAAGTAACTTAGGACCTTAGGACGTAGAACCAACACGGAAATTGTTTTCAATAAATGCTTTCAACAAATCCACCTAAAATTGAGTTCTTTCAAAATCTTAATACGTATGTAGTAATAAAGCTGAATAAAATGTGCCATATTTCATTCAGTTTTCTCAGTGACAATTGAGTGACCTTTTGCACAATAGAACTATTTCTTAACCTGTGTTTTAGGTTAGTTAGTGGCTTTAGTGGGGCCACGGCAAATATAGGTCATGTGCATGCGTGGAATTTTAGTAAAAGAGAAAATATATTTTGAATAGGTTCCTAACAATTGCAACACGAAGCGTTAACACAGTGCGTTTACGTCTAGTAGTAGTATCTAGTTAGTATGTAGGTAGAATATGCATGAAGTCGCCGAGTGTAGCATTTTTGAATAAATGTAATCCCATTCCCACATTTCTATACAATCTTAAGCCTTCATATGCACGCCTTCATGTTTTGTTATTATATATGCAAATATATTACGCGTTAGATTTAAGTATTCTGCAACATGTACGTAGATCATGAAAACATGTTTCGTCCAAAGAGAATCAAAATAGACTCGGATTTCAACCAGCCAGAGCTTTGCCTATTTTTGCAAAGTCTATCTTTTGTATAAAAAGAGACATTCTATCCTTACAATGGGTGGCTTCACGCCAGAACGTGCTTCCGCTACGAAATGGACATCAGTCAACGTCACAAGGAAAAAGGCTTTGACGCTGTCGTAAACATGTTGCCAAATAGGCGTGTTTCTGTTTGATCCGCAGTTTTAAGACATCTGTTTGTAGGTTTAGAATGATAAATCTAAGGCTTTAGTTTTAGAAGAGAAAACTTTATTAAAAAGAAAAAAAACTAAATTTTTTGCAATTAAAATTTCCAGAACAGATATTATTGGCTTATAATATCTACTGATATTATAAACCAATAAACTTTTATGTTTCTGAGTACTTATTCTCTATTGTTATTATTTCAATCCTCAATGATTAAACGGATTGCGGTGAAATTTGTGATGTGACATTTCGTCCAGATATGAGAAATGCAAACTTTTACATTATAAATCTGCAATTAATATTTGAGGCCACCAGTGATAGAATACACAATACAACAAATTGTACCGAAGGTGTACAATTTATTTTTGAGCTTGGAATTTAATATTGCATTTGATAAGCGTATCAGTATAGACGTACCTTGGTAGGTATTCACACCAAAATTGTATTAGTATAATATTATACGAGAACTTTATATCTTCCACAAGCAAAATCCTTTTGTCGGATTTAATATACGAACCCACATTCCTATGCTGAAATATTCCCGAAGGCAACAATGACAGGCATCCTGTATCACACACAAGAAAATTGTTAACATCTTTTACCGATATCAAGGATATAAGGTAATATATTTAAAAAACGTTTAAGTACTTTTTAACGGCAATTTTCACAGTATTTATACATAAACTGAAGAAACTTGATGTTGCTTGGGTCTTTAAAGCTGGAGACTTTCACTCCAAAACTTTGTATGCGTGTATTTTAAATCAGCCCTATTAGAATTGAACTCGTATAGATAATTACTTCAACAGGAAATATAACGGCAAGAAAGAAATAATATATGCAAAATAACAATACAATAAAAAAACTAATATCCCTACTAATATTATAAATGTGAAAGTAACTCTGTCTGTCTGTCTGTCTGTCTGTCACGTTTTCACGCCTAAACCACTGAGCCAATTTTGATGAATTTTGGTATAGAGATACATGGGACCTTGGAGAAGGACTTTGGCTACTTTTTAGGTAGGTACTACGCGTGCAAAGCCGCGACAGAAGCTAGTAAATAATAAACGCAGAAGAATACCAAACTCAGGCAAAAATAGTCCCATCTGTAATTTCAAAATTCTTCCCCATTAATATCGGACGCCAAAGTTATAAAATCAAACCCTTGTAGTTAGAATCCAATCCATTTGATTAAAAGGTTCGTATCGTTACAATTCGGTTGAACAATAAAACGGAAGGATGCCAAATGGCCACCATTCAATCTGTTTTGTTAAGAGATTTGAAGAGTTTGAAAGTTTTCGTAAGCATAAAACATAAAGATTCTTATAGAACCGTTTTCTATAAGATAACCTACTTACAAATTAAAAGATAGATTGTTTATAGATGTCCGAGTGTAAAAAAAGGAAGAAAGATGAGGTTGATTGGTGTCACTAAAACTCAAGCATGTATTAATGTATGAGCATAAAAGTATGTTCAAACAAGTTGATCATACTTACGCCTCTCAGCTTAGTCGGTAGCTCGGCCTTTTACTTTGTAGGTAGAGGGTTCAACTCCCTACCAGGACAAACGATGAACGGACGAACGTCGGACCAGGATGAACGTCGATGTTTGTTCTGAGTTTGAATGTTATAACAGTTTCATATGTATAAATTTATATATATATATTAAAAGATTTCTAGCAGTCATCTGGTTCCTATAGTAAAAGCAATGCTTAGTTTGAGGCTAGATGGTGTTGTGCTGATTTTTCACTAATGTTGTTGTTGTTTCTAGCCCGTTCTATCTCATTGCTAGGAAAAGGCTTTCCATTTAATTTTCTAGCCATTTTGGTCTAACGCCGTTACCTTCCACCGACAGTCACTGAAGCTCGTCGCGTCATTGCTTGCGTGGTCTAGTGCCGCACGCTGTCTCACTGTCTCGGGGCTAGTGGTAGTTTTGGCCCACTGTTTGTCTGGCATGCGACAAGCATAAATTTCACGGTTTTTTAGCCACGTCGAGGACCTTTGTTTGGAGCGAATAGTGGTATCTTTAATTCGGTTTGCGAGCTATATTTTTATATATTTGTAGCTATATAAGTATTTGTCTCGGGTCTGGGTGTTTCTATGTATAATAATAAGTATTTACAAAAAATAAAGTATATAAGTAGTATATCAGTCATGTGGTATCCATAACAGAAGCACTGCTTACTTTGGGGCCATATGATGCTGTGTGAAATGTCTGAGAATATTTATTTTTTTATTTTTTATATATATGCCGAGATAAACATCAATCTCCTAATAATATTTATGTCTTATTATTATCATTTAACAGCAACACTGCGACACTCAGCAAAGGCTTTAGTAGCGTTTAAAACGCTCACATTCGTATTACGCTGGTATTCCGTGACGCAACGGACATTTGTTTAATTCAAAGCACAACTAAACATAAATTTATGTAATTTGTTGCTCACTTGTTGTTGTTGTAGAAATTACAGATTGGTATTATAGATTGATTGAAACGGCTTATAACGGGCTTAAAAAACACGCTGCTTAAATAAAGTGCACTTAGCACTTTGTGTATAACATAACCGTGTCGCGCACCGTGTGCCTAAAACATAAAAGCGCTCAAAAAGGCATGTTTTACCAATAATACAAACTCTGCTTACTTTGGGCCTAGATGATGCTGTGTGAAATGTCCGGCATTCTTATTATTATTATTAATGCTACTAAAAGTTGGTCCCATACAAATAGACGTTCCTTTTATCGTACCTTAAGAAACCCATCGTCCATCGTCCTACCATCTCATTTAATTTAGGTTCTCAATAGCTTTTGTCGTGTACATTTGATAAGATTGATGTTGGCTTCTAGGACAGCTATTAGCTAATTAATGGCGAAATTGCTTTGCGGGTGATACAAGACCACTACGGCTCAGTGGTACTGATAACCATCGGTAGTCTGTTGGCTAAGAGGCTACGGAGATGCCAATTATGTATTATATTTAATGCAACGATTTACAACTCTTTTCCATTTTAACAGACTACGTACTGCCTCGTAAAGGAATACTAATCAAAGACACAAACCGAATGTTTTTAGTACTAATTCAACTCTCGTGTTAACGTTAATAGGCTGTCCAAGGGCCTCTATCGTGGCCTAACAATTTGTACATTAATTAAAAAGTAGCTTTTTTTTTGTATAAATTACGAAAATTTCAATCGGTATGGGATAACATACAAGAATAAAATACAATTATCTACGAGTACAATACCTAATGACATAATAACATAAGTGCACGAAAGGAGCCTCTGTAGCGCATTTTAATCCTTTCACCACACTGGTTATAAATAACAAGTGATACGATAAGAAGAAGAATTGACATAATGGTAATTCTCTTATATTAAGGGTTTTTAGTTCTATTTCTTTAAGATTTCTCATCTCACCGGAAAAATCCGAGAATGTCACTTAAAAAAGAGTTAAAACGCTTAGAACCCCATTTCTTGATTTCAAAAAGAAATGTTTTTCATACAAAATGATTATGTTCCTATGTTGTGATTAAAATGTCAATCAACTGATAAAAACGTAGGTAAGACGTCATAAGTCCTGTAAATAAACTATTTGTTTTTATAATACTTTAAATCATCCAGCGGCAACATTTATATTTCTGATAGAAAAACTGTTTGTTGAAGTGAAAACTTCTTTTAGCGCGGTACGCATATTTTTAGATGAGGTTAAACCTCTGTATTCGCGACACCGTTACCGTCTGGGGCGAGACGCAGCCGGCTGCCGCGCTCGCCCCATTTGATTATAAACCTTAATTCACATGTTTACAGTCTACTTTTATATGGAGAAGTTTACTGAGTTTCTTTGATATATTATCTACATTCTGAACAAAAAATTTTGAATCATCTGTGTTCGTTCAGTATTTGATTGGCAGTCGCCATAATTACTGATTTTGAAGTGATTTATTACTAAACTCTAACGCGCCAAAATAAGTTTTCACTTCTGTCGGCACTCCTGGAGTGCAACCCGATTTTTTTTTTCTCATACCAGTAGCAACATACCGTAGACGCGTACCATAACATATTTTAAACGTTTAATAACTTGAATTTCTAATTATAATATATTTATTACGTAATAATATAAGGACGATGGCTTACTTCTGCATTGTAAAAGGATCTAACAGCGTTAACCCATAGAGAATTCAGGTAATAAATGCCACGAAGTACCAACGAGAACTGTCACTGGTCGTACAGCCGTGGCGCAATAAATTACTGAAATAAAATTATATTCGTAGTTTGATCTAGAGCAAGATAGATTTCCCACGGGACGCCAATGTCAAAGTCTGCACTGTAAATAAACCATCCAATGACACTTTTGTTCTAGTTTGATGAAATTAGCAATTTAGATGGTTCGTTACTTTATAAAGATCCTTACCCATCTGTAGATCTGAAAATCCCGGTTTTCTAACGTTACCTATTTACAACATAATCTAAACCGCGTTTACAGTTATAAAAGAAAACGTGTGCGTCTCGGGACGCCTGACAGAAGATATAACTTAAACTAATCTAACTAGCACTGTGGGTTAGAGTAAGATAGGAGGAGCCTGCCTACCGCTGCCGTATGCTTAAGAGAAAAGGAAGCCAAACAGGCTGGCACCGTAACGCGTTACGTAACGGTTTATCTTCCCATAAGAAGTCATCACTTCAAATTACACACATTCATTGTTGATAACAAAGATCACCACCATTTTTTGGATTGGTAGATCTTCAAATCTCTTCTTACTTAGATCGATTTTAGGATATTTAAATCCCACTGTGCAGTTTACATTTGTTTTTCATAAAAATGAAAACGTAAGCCTTAGTAGTCGTATCATTAATTCCAACGTAATTATAAACCTATCTAAACACATCAAGTAGGTATCTCTCATAATTGGTTGCACGGTCGGACGAGTCTAACATACATACTGATGTTTGTATGCGGTTCCGATCGGACGCACCGCTTGTTATTCTAACCGAACATTACGTTTTTAACAGGACGTGTACAAACGTGAACACAGCAACGTTTTGCATAAATTAAGCCCTTTGGCAAGGCTATTCTACTCACTCAATTGGAAGCGAACCGAAACTACACGCTTTTGACATGTTTTCATAGTCTGCTAATAAACAACGTCAAGTTTACGCTAAGTTTATGTAGTCGCCTACGACTGAATATTTTTTGGTATATATATAAAATGGGTTTTGAAGTATTAGAAATGTCGGTGGACTGAACTTATCATCATTACTATTACCGCTACAAAAGGGCCACAGGCTTAGATAACAGCTTCAGAAAATCTAACCTTCATGTGTCAGGTTAAAGAAATTTCAGGTAGCTCATTTAATCCCTGATTAGATTCTCGAAAACACAAAGAATTCTCAAACAATACAATATTATATTAACGCTTCATCCAAGCAAAAGAGTCACGTTTCTGCCTCATGAATAAGAAAATTGAAACATAATTGTTTTGTATTAGTATGTAGAAACAAGATAATAAGTATTACCTGAGTGAGATTTAAAGCTTGTTAACTCAATGGACTTACAATTATTTGAGTTGAGAAATTCTTAGAATAAAATTATATATTATTTTTAAGAACATGATTATTATAAATATTTTTCCAGTATTTCTTCTTTTATTTGTTTGAGATAAGTGAAGACAAAAAGAATATAAATTTGATCATAAAAAGGGTTTATTTAATGAACTTTTCTATCTATTTTTCATATTGTACGCAAGTACTAGAAAAGTTCATAATCATAACGTCAATTAAAATTAGTCAAGATTTATGCATCACCATTTTGTTTAAAATTTATGTTAGCAAAAACAAGTTCAAAAACGTTGAATAATCCTTACTATATATATTTAATATTATAAATGTGAAAGTAATTCTGTCTGTCTCGCTTTAACGCCAAAACTACTGAACTGATTTAAATGAAATTTGGTACACAGATAGTTTAAAGCCTGAGAAAAGACATCTGCAACTTTTTAATGAGAAAAAGAGTTGTAAAGGGTTGAAAAGGGAGATGAAAGGTTGTATGAAAGTATTGTCATTTTCAGAACTAGAAGCATCAAATTTTAGGCTGTTGATCCCTACTAATATTATAAATGTGAAAGTAACTCTGTCTGTCTGTCTGTCTGTTACGTTTTCACGTCTAAGCCACTGAACCGATTTCGATGAATTTTGGTATAGAGATAGATGGGACCTTGGAGAGAACATAGGCTACTTTTTATGTAGGTACCATGCGTGCGAAGCCGCGGGCAGCAGCTAGTGGTTAATATATTATGCCATTTAACTAAAATAATAATAGTACCATCATTATTACTAGTAATTTATAATTTCATTATAATATTTTTCTTGTTACTAGTACGTTGACAACCTTCTGCCTGTTCTCTTTGCCTGTCTTCCCCCTTTTCTTTAACCATCGCGTGGTTGCCACTCTGTTATAATTTTTGTCAATTTCAACTTATCTCTCGTCATGTGTCCTGTCCATCGCCATTGCAACTGTCTTACTTTCTTTATTATTTATTTTTTAAAAGGTGTTTATAAGAGAGATATTTGGGTAATAATAATAGTTATTATTTTTGATATGTAAGTACTCGTACTTTGTTTTTTTTGGCATTTTTATATACCAAATACCAGACATTACTTCAAAACAAAGCAAACTACCCACACAAAAACCTTATTTTACGCCTCAGTGACTACATTTTGTTCGTTTTACCTGGATAAACATTCTACCTCTATCTTGCTTTCTACACGGCTGTCAGAAAACATTCACTGTTGTAGTGATTCAAGCATTTAAAAAGGTTTTTAGAGTAATGGAATGATGCTAAACTACTATTATATACATATATACTTTGCCTTCGTTCTTTGGACATTTTTTAAATTTAACAACATATTTCGGGTAAAAGGAAATTTACGTTCATACATGAGGTAATTCCCTATGCCAATGCCCTCGTTCGCGCTCTGCCACGTTTTATTATTATTACTCTGAGGGTTTCTAAGAACCCCGTTTCTTATCTTTTCAGAAAAAAAAACACTTTCTCACCTTTATTTGGTTGTAAAAATCCGAGGTAAGTGTTTTCTTTTTCGCAAGAAATATTTCTTTTCCAGAAGTTTTTTTTTTAATAAAGAAAGTAGTCCGTGAACATTTTATGTCGAGTATTTTAAGTTTCCTGTTTGGAAAAAATCTCATGTTATTTATAAATCCTGAAAATTTTCATTTCCTGACTGTCAAAGATAACGAGTATTCATTTTCGAAACAATGCAATCACTCCAGTAAAAAATGGTTCGTAACAAAAGAGTATGCAAATGCATACACAAGGATCAGTAATACAAACAGTTAAGATTTCATTGTGCTATGAACTAAAGCTTATTTGGCACAAATACAACTCGAATCCGGAAATTCGAATTTCAGATCAGGATCATACATTGCTTGCAGTTAAAGATACAGACAGTTTGAACATACACAATATCATGTATCAGGGTTTATGTATTTACAATGGAGTTCGGCTTAGATAATGCGCAACGCTTCTAATTTGACGTCATTGCG
Source organism: Lampropteryx suffumata (assembly GCA_948098915.1). Classification (NCBI taxonomy): domain Eukaryota; kingdom Metazoa; phylum Arthropoda; class Insecta; order Lepidoptera; family Geometridae; genus Lampropteryx; species Lampropteryx suffumata. The sequence continues at coordinate 7,023,026 of OX402558.1, read as the reverse complement.
GCCATTTTACACATTTTACATAATTTTATATTTTATAATCTACTACGAAAAATGTATCGTATCTATATATTTACTTGTTCTAAAGTGGCATTTGACCTATAACCATAGTTTTTGGAGAATCACGGACGCATGCTCAAACTCATTTTTTATATGTATAATGTATGTATTTATAAAAAGTATATAAGTAGTAGGTGTGCTTCTCATAACACAAGCTCTGCTTTACTTGTGGTTAGATACTGTGTGGAACGTCCGGAATTATTTTTATTATAAATGTTATTCTGAACTATTCTGCAATAGCAAACTATTTTTATTACCAGCTAATGTTGTCTCAAATTCTAATTATCCCGATATATACAAGTTTCTTCTTCTTCTTCTTTGTTTATGGCATGTAACATAATAATGTCAATTTTGCCAGTGTCAAGTGTTTATGTTTATAGTCAATTTGTTTGTTAAACTCTTAGTCGATGGTCAATTGTCAATTCTAGACGTCACGCGGAATGGCCGTCTATAATTTTCTTGTAATTCCTCGCCGTTCAAATCACATTGCACCATAATACACAGTTAATTTATTCACAACTTATTCATTAAAATTAAGATAACTGAATAAAACATGCAATAAAATGAGTGAGAAATATTAAATTAGCAGAGCTATGAGAGCTACTTTATGATATAACAAACGAAGAATCTTTATACAAGTTTATCAATTTTACAAAAATGGTTTTCAAGTGTCTAAATGACGCTGAAGTTTTTTACGTTTGCTACTTACGGAATAGTCTACTTACTTGACTTGGTACTAGTATGGTACTAGAGTCTAGGACCATATATGAAACTTTAGCTATCAAAATAAGATCAATGTTTTGTGACATATTTTAATACAATTTAATATGTTAGGTACTCGTACTTTTACGTCTTTTTAATTTAAGTTGGCCTTCAATTTTAGTAGACAAGCTAACTTTCAATGAGAAAGCTTCTGACTGAAGGAATGTTAGATAAATAACCAGATTTTCGATACCATATTTTACTTTCTTTACGCACATGCCATGTTGTAAAAAGAAAAGTGTATCATCTCAAAAGCTCTCTTATATAAGAATAAAGATCGTTTGGGCTATTTCATTTAAAGGAAAGAGTACTAAATTGAATTGCATACTGTTCCAGTTTATTTGACTTGATGACGACATAATGAAAGAGTTTTGTTTGCCTATATTTTTTTCCAATAATGGCATCTTGATAGTGTCTTGATGATAATTTTGTCAATGTCAAGTAATTGTTTTGTTATTACATAATATCGAGTAGCCGCCGATGGTCATATTTATCCATTCTAAATGTCAACGTGGAATTACAATCTAGAATTTTCTTGGATTCCTCGAATTATATATCTTGTGATATCTTGTCATGGCAATTGAGAAAAACAATACACTTATAATTCACACCTGTGCTAATAAGTCACGACTTATTTAATCAAATTTCGCTAAGATTACCTAATAGAACATAAATTAACAAAATATAAACGCATTAATTTGACAGTTAATGCTTAAACTTAATAACAAACGAACATACTTCTTTTTCTTCGTTAAAGACATGTGTCATAATAATATCAATTTTGTCAGTATCAAGTGTTTATAGTATAATGCCACAAAGACTCTCGTCATTTGTTATTTTATATAAAATAATTAAACCGATTATTTTTGCTCGAATCACAAAGAAACACAAATCTTTTATTCCAATTATTAACACCCGAGTCAATTACTCTAGCTCTATTTAAGTAAAACACCAAAATTACTAGTAAAACCGGAAATAACTCGAGAAAAATAAATAATGAATATAAAAGGGTAATGTTTGCTTCGCAAGACGGCCGAAAATAACCCACGAAGAGTCGTTTTCGGGTATCACTACATAGTATAAAATAAAGTCACTTCCCGCTGTCTGTCTGTCCCTATGTATGCTTAGATCTTCAAAACTACGCAACGGATTTTAATGCGGGTTTTTTTAATAGATATAGTGATCCAAGAGAAAGGTTTATAATATGTATAATATATGCATAATATAGTAGAGAAACACTGATAATTTTAGAGGTTAGCGTATATTGGTTTAACGTATTAGAACTACTGTGCTACAGCAACGCGTGGCCGGGTCAGCTAGTTAGTATTATATCAAAGTTAAAGCCTGTCCTCAACTAGACAAAATACATTGCCAATGTCGTCATTGACAATAATTAAAGTTCATAAAATAATTATAAATTCTCTCGCCCTAACATAATTCCTCCATGAATTAAAAAAAATGTTAAATGAGCGTGAAAAGACTATTATTTTAGGACCAAAATTTAATTAAGCTGAGGAAAATGACCCTGGGACTGTCAAACTCTTATTGCCGCGAATAGGGACTCACTAAAATGAACCTTATTATGAAAGGCTTACAGATGTTAATGTGTTCGTGTCGAAGTAATGCTGTGGGTCCCAATGGAAATCCTGAAACATGGGTTTGCTCTCAGTGAGGCTATAACCACACTTCCGTAGGTAAATGGTGCGTTAATATATAAATACCGCGAAAATTATAACTACAAATAAAATTTGCAAAATAATGAAATCTTTTTAGATTGTCACTGTACTTTTATCATTGGTTTTGTTTTGAAATCTAACAGACCCTGACACAAAACACCGTGTGAACGACATTAGTGGTGTAGTAATTAGTTTTATATGTTCTATATAAGTAAGTCTTAAAGGCCTATGGGCCAATATGTTTCTTACATTTTTACAAAAAACTGAAAACCGTATTCTTAACCCCGTGATATCAAATAATCGCAATTAGAGTTGGAAATTATATTGTAATTTCCAACTCTAATTGTGATACATTACATTTTTGTCATTAATACCTTTCGTCCGTACCTTCATGGTCAAAGTCAAGCCCATGGTTTGAGAGTACCACAGGGTATCTTGAAAGCCCAATGTCTGATCAACTGATCAACTTATTGCCTGAGATCACCAATATAATGCTTTTACTGATATACATGAGTTGTTTGCCGTTGAAGAGTTCTGTAGGGTATCTTTAAGTTCCATTTTCAAGCCAGTTAACTATTAATGGTACTAATTTTATAGGTATTCCTTTACAATATGTACCAAAATAATTACTTATTTGCGATTAATTTATCCTCATTCGTTGAGTAGTTTCGGGTTTTAATCATCTTTCATCATCGAATCCTATCAACTTTTTTCTTGTTTCTTCTAGTTTCAAGTACAACTACTTGTTCAGGCATTATATGATTTATCATTATTATTGTATTTCTAAAATTGTCAGGCCACGATGGATCCCTTTGGGCGACCTGTTAATAGCCTGTTAGCCCACGACTCATTCGTACTAGAAGAAGAAAAGACCGGTTTAATTTTTTTTGTATTATTGCTCTAAATCCGTAATAAGGCGGTGTTAGTTTCTCAGAAATATATGGTTTTGAAGAGACGTGAAAATGCGACGAGAAAGTGCCGCACTGCGTCTCATGTTGTATTCAGAAAGGGCAAGTGTAATTGGTATAAACAGGGACATTAACGCTATCAATACAATGGCAACTTACTACGGAGGCTGCATAATTATTTTATTTATTCAGAATTCCGCTTTTAATTAAATATAAAAATCAATAATTACCAATAGAACTTGGTAGCTAAAATGCTGTAAGTTTTTTTAAATTCTTGAACCATTCTAGAGAGCGAGTACTTTCATAATTTATGTAGATTTTTTTGTAATAATATAACTGACGACTTCTATGGCGCAGTGAGCCAAGGCCCGGATAAGGTGCAGAAGGTTGTGGGTTCGATTCCCGCCGCGGGAGAAATGTTTGTATGATCAGCTACTATTGGTCTCGGATCTAGGTGTTTCTATGTATAATATGTATGTATTTAAAAAAAATTGTGTATAAGTAGTACATCGGTCATGTTGTACCCATAACACAAGCTGGATGTTTCGTTAGAGAAACTCTAAATTCAGTTCTAGAGATCCTACTAAACTCATAATGCCATTCCGCAAGACTGCACTGGCGCATAAAAACAGTTATATTATGGCTATTAAAATATTTAATCTAATACCAAAAGCGATTAGAGAGTTGCCAAAAGTTCAATTTAAGAAAAAACTGTATACATGGCTCGGCGAGAAATGTTTTTACGATGTTGATGAAATGTTTAATAATAATTGATATTCTGGACAAATCTGCTTACTTATATTATATTGATGTTGACATTTTTATTTTATGTATACTTAATTGTAATTAATAATCTCATATATCTCATGGTTGCCATGTTGATGTTTGCATGTCGGTTAACGACAAAGTGTGTAAGACAATTATTATGTAAGAACCTTGTATTTACCATACTTCAAGCAAATAAATTAATTTCATTTCATTTCATTTATGTTTACTTAGGGGCTAGATAACGTTGTATGAAATGTCCGGCATTATTCATTTATTCATTATTTAGTTATTGTGATTTCACCAGATGGTTGCGTGCCCAGAACACTGGCAGCATTGCCTCGATAACTTTTTAAACTATGATGGTGCGGCATGAATCCTTATTTCGTTTATCTCGTGATCCTGGCGCATGCTACCGAAATATTGGGAAGCAGTAAAACACACATATCATGGTAAATTTACCATGGAGGCCATCTAACATATGTATACTTCTACTTAAAAGATAACGTCAATACTACTTTACTATTAATAAATCTATGTAACATCATAAACATACGTAATAATCTAATTCAAATGATAAACCAAAAAATAAGTTAACATTCCATATTTTTGCTTCTCGTAGTACTTTCTATGACGTAATATTTACTTTGTAGCATTGTCTACGATGTAGCAGTTATCAGCATATCCAAATACGCAGGTTCTGTTTTGACGAAGAAAATGATAGCTTCAGTTTGTTTTTAAATAATACATAATATGTATATTTAAAAAATACTCTACTTATGCATTGGCAAGAATTTCGGCATGCACAATAATCTAGCCATACTGGTAGTTATAGACGTAGGTTGAATCCTCATACAATTTGAATTTAAGCTAGCTTACATTTTTGCTAGAAACCTCAGCATTTTGACTTTGCTAATTCTGGCACATCGCCTGGTCTAGTTATAAAACTGAAATTAACTTTATTTACGTAGCGAAATTAATTTTGTCTCGGGAGTTGGTTAGTGTAACGGAGCTGCGGTCGGAGCTAGAGCTTACTCGTAAGCTTAGTGTGGACCAGATAATAATGTAGTACTCTTACTGTACCTACTTTAACGTTTCTAGTACCTTTATTTTATCAAATGTAAGCCGAGCGTTATTGTTTAGAGCTCTATTACACTAGTGATTCGCAAACGTGTTTCAAGCGAAGCGGTGTACGAACGTGATCATAACGTGCACGCTGCGGGTACGCGACGTGATCTCAACACAAACACGTTAGCATCTCATTCGCTATTGCCTCGCTCAAAACATGTTTTTAAATCGCTAGTCTCTTAGAACTAGCGCGCACTCCAAATTTTACCGAGGCGAATTTATTACACTATTCGACAGATAATGAAACGTATCTGCACGCTCTGGCCGAAAAAACCGCGTTGACAACGACATATACTTCAAATAGCGCGGATTAATTCGCTAGTGAAGCCTTATACAGTAAACTTATATCGTTTAATCAGTATTTGATTTATTCTGCTTACAAAAGTTTGTATGGATAAAACAATATCCTACTTCCTATAATCTTTGCTGATAGGTTCTACATTAAAAGGTTTTTTTAAGGTTCTAGCTAGTAAATGCAGCAGTATTGTATAAACGAAGCATTAGTTTACATGGTTGGCTGCACGGTAAAGCCAACTTAAACTTCATAAAGTCTTTGGAACAAAGACCCTTGCAATTCGATACGAATTTTATTCTCGGAAATAAGTAGAGTAAGCACTGGGTTCTAATGTTATTAAATCGCAAAAGAGTCCGTTGTAGACGTTTCTTCATCTCTAATATTTCAAAAAACGTTTGTTGAAGCCCAAGTGAATGTTAAAAATAGGCTGTTAAAAAATATTTGTAATATTACTCATGATTTACACGGATACCTACTTCTTCTTCTTAAAATAGCATTTGTCTGATAACTTTGCCAATGTCAAGTACTTAGTTGTTTTGGAAGTTACACAGTCGATCGTCGATCGGTCTATCCGTCTATTTTAAGCATCATTGCGGATTGGCTGATACGCAATGATGAATTTTCTTAGATTTCTTATTGAACAAACGAAATAGGAAAAAAACACTTATAATTCAAGTGCACTGGTGCTAAGAATTCATAATTTATTGATAAATCTCTTCTAAGATTCCAACTAAACATGAACTTACACGAGAAATGAAATAATTTTCAAGAACTACTTTATTAAATATCTAAAAATCCTAAGACCTAAAAAATTACGTTTTCTTTATATGATGATAGATACTCAAAATAATGGTTGATGGAATAAAAATAAAGACAAATTATGTAAACTTGTTAAATTGGGATAATTCTTGCCAATTATTTTACTACTACTACCACAAGTTTTCGTATTTGTGTCAACGTGATGGATTATTGTCATTTGTTGATTCGCAACGGCTTTACAAAAGAACTGGTGCTACAAGCCTACATTTCTGCGACATTGTTGTGTCGACAAACGACTGTTGCTTTGTCGCTTGTAAACAATTTGAAAAGTTGTACAGTTACTTGCACCCGCAGCACAAACTTTGATTTTTATTAAGGTTTCATACAGACTGACTTTTGTTCTAGATTAAGGTTTGGAACACCAACTGCACACTGAAATTTCGATTCTCTTTATAATTATCAGACAAACAGATATTAAGATGTTAGGTAAGGAGTATTTAAATGTACTTGATAAGAAATGTCTAGAAAAGCTAGACGCGTAGTGATAATTAGCTGTTGTCGTTTAACTAAACTGCTCAAACTAAAACTATTATGCAAATGAGCTTCCTTCTTTATATTTTCCATTTATGATACATTCAGGTTAATATTATAATTCCATTAGTTCAATGATATTTATTTACATTCATTTTATCTAATAATGATGATTGAACAAATACAATATCCCTGATCCCAAAAGCTTTAAGCTCGTTTAAAAGGCTGTTGATTTAAAACAGTGTATCAAGGATGTGATTACATTTGCACAAATCTCGACAAAGCAAACTCGATTCACGAATCACTTTAAATATGCTGTTACGGCAAACGAAACTGTATCGCGCTCTGAAAAGGTTTAAGTAAGCCAAACTGTCTTTAAGATGCAAATCTCAATATATCCAGTCACTGCAATTGAGTAGACACTTTTTTCTACTTAGTAAAAAGAATCAGAGTGTATTATCCTTCAAATGCGTGTTATTATTATCACATATTTATTGTCGTACTAGCTGCTGCCCGCGGCTTTTCACGCGTGGTACCTACATAAAAAGTAGCCTATGCCCTTCTCCAAGGTTTCATCTATCTCTATACCAAAATTCATTGAATAGCGGTTTAGGCGTGAAATGTGACAGACAGACAGACAGAGTTACTTTCGCATTTATAATATTAAGTAGGGATCAAGATCTTATGTCAAATTCATAAAATGACGTTTCCCACGTTTCCACTTAACAGCTGTCATCCGGCCCCGCTTTTACAGAAATCATGGCTACAGGCCTTTGTGAGTGAAATGTTTGAGTAACAAACTGGATTAGGATCTGTTTGAGACAAAGCTTTTGAGAATAATTACGTTTCCGACACGCTTTGATATTAGAATTTAAAAGTCAAACATTCCATGTAATGGTTTAGTATCATTGTGATTCTTTTTACTGAAACAAACGGTTTATCTTATAAGTTTGAAGGCTTCATAACTCATGATTGATTGATAGACGATAGAAGAATGCACACGTTTGGTCTTTTAAGAAGTCTTTACACTGCGTAGTTTTAAAAGCACCTTATATTTTTATCTCTGTCTTGAAAGTTTTCTCTTTCCTACAAAAATAACTAAATTTATACCGTGAAAATGCGATCTCCAAGTTTATTGTCGTAACGCTGCCCAGTGGAATACACAATGAATAGGCACTTAAAGGGAGATGCTTTGTTACCTCCCTAAATAAAGGCTTCTTTATTAAGACGTTTCGGCATGATGCACCATGCCAGTATCTATAGAAGTAGCTTGTATTTTTTTCCAAATACCCAAAAGGAAAGGTAATGTTTTTAAAAATACTATGGGCAACTGCTATGTCAAAGAGGCAATTTAAATTTCCATTTGGAACTGAGATTTAGAAAATTTTACATCAGAATCAAATTACAATAAATCAAAAATAAATCAGTTTTGTATTTGAACTATGTTAGGTTTTGCGCACATTATACAAACTCATCGAGAAAAAACAGGAGAGAAACAAAATTCTTCTTTCACGCGTCAAAAAAAGTGTAACCACTTTTAAGGTTTGACGACGTAGCTCTGAAACCATAGACATTTTGATGTAAACATAAACGTTTCACTCTTACTCTTAAAAACTACTTCAAAAGTGACATTGGTATTGATAGAGATAGTTACAGCTTCAGTTGGCAGCTTGGTGATGCCAACTCTTTAGAACATCGCTACGAAGAATTATGAATTATGGAAAAAACATAATTGTACAGTAAGTATTTATGTATGTAGCGAATTATTAGCTAGATATAAGCTGAGTTAAAGTGACGGGAGGCTGCAGTGGGTCACAGAATGCAGAACTTAATAATTTATTTAGCTTAGATCTTTTAAGGGTGTACAACTTTTAAGGGTTTTTCTACCTCGTTATGGATACATTACGTTGCCGCGGACTGCTGACCTTTTTATATAATTATATGTATAAACTAGTTATATTTTTCGATACATTTAAACATTGTGTATATAATTGTACTACGCCTACTCACATAAAAATTAACAGTTAAGTGAGTTAGTAGAAAACCCTATAAAAAAGATCAGAAAATAAAATGACAGTTTTAAGCTGACTTTTTGGTAACTTTTGTCGAAAATTTTCAATATTCGATATTTTCGAGATTCTTGATATGAGGTATTTTTATTTTTATTTTAGCTTTTGATTTTAATCGTTTTTAAGTGGTAATCCAGTGAGCTCATATAATATAAACATCCATTAGTCTCATAAAATCCTATATATTATGTAAAAATTGTTAACTCTTTGTTGGCAACACTGAATGAAAAAAACATTTAATTTTAATAATAATTATTTTTTCATTTTATTTTCAGTGTTTTAATGAATGATGAACCATAAATGAGTAACTTTACTTGTAAAAAGTAACTCAAATACAAATACAAAATGTTTTATTTCACAAATATTTTTTAAGTAACATAGTGATGCGTTGGTTTTTGTATTAGTTTACACTGTATTACAGAAAACCAGTAACTTTCCAGTTACACATCAGTGTAACATACAACATTATTGCAATAGAGTACATAGCAATTAACAATTAACCCAAAATGTAAGTAAATATAAAACAAATATGAAGAATACATTAGACAAGGCACTTAAAATAACTAAAACTTACTTACTCGCTTACATTTGACAAAAATACAGTTTAGTGTATACAGTTTACAGTTAAGAAAAACTGTACACTCCTTATAAACAATAGTGTAAAACTCATTGATAGGATAGCACATCTGATACTAAATTATCAAAGTACTTAATGAAGTGTGGATCAATGGAAAATCACACAAAGTGTGTATATGTATTCAGCTTGCTTTTTCTGTTTGCGTGTGTAAATTACACTCCTTTACTAAACATTTTGCCATTTTATTAAACTAAATTTTGTACGACGTCAAGATTGTGACTGATTTAATGATAGAAACGAGTAGGTTTTTCGACCTCGTTAGTTAGGGGTACATTATGTTGCCGCGACCGCGATCTTTTATATAAATCTATGTACAAACTAGTGAACATTATCGAAACATTGTGTAAAAAATTGTATTTTCATACGTTTGAGTTTAAACAACTCCCCAATAGGAGTAATATTTCGAAGAAACCATAATACCCTTAAAGTTTGATATTATTGCGTTAAAATGAAAATACATGTTTTTATTCATATTTGTAGTAGGTTGATACGCAAACATTTCTCGATAAGAAAAATTAATAAAACGTGTAAACAATTGGTTGAGAAAGAAATACGTCCCAATTTGAGCTTGCTAAGACTTAGTCATCAGTCAGTTTATGGCCGTACAAGCCAAGAGCCTCTGCATCGCATTTAAATCGTTTCATCACACTGGTTTCAAAAACGACGATAAGTAGAAAAATCAGTTTATACTATACAGATCTATCTATATAGTTGAGATAAATCTACATATTTAAATTTGAATCCTATATTCAAAAATTCAAAAAATTTCAAAATATTTATTTGGAACAAATGTAGCACAAAAATAAACGAGTAAAAATGTTTAGAACTGCAAAAGTTAGAAACTGTGTGGCAGAGTCAGAAACATCATCATGCATCACTAATATCATCATGCATGAATCATTGCTCATATATTTTGGCCAAATCAGGGTTCTGAAAACCACAATGCTTCACTCTTATCAAACATAAATTAATAATGTGATAAAACTAAAAAAGACAAAAGCAAACATGAACCCAGCAACAGTAGGTATTAGTGGATCTATTTTGTATTCGAGGTCAAGTGGCACTTTCCACAGTCGCATACTTATTAAAATATTACACGAAACTTGGAGGAGCAAAGAGTCTTACGCTCATAATCCCCGGTCCAAGAAATTATTCGGTGAACACTCCGCTGGGCATGACTACCAACTTTTCTCATTGCCTTATCTCGGGGCACTCTGTCTACTATTCCTTCATTTATTAAGATCAGCTTAGCAATCTTTGTGACGAAGTTGGTACCACTAAAACATTTTAGGGAAACTCAGGGCGTGCAAAATACTCTGACCCTTCCAGTGCGTGCTTCGTTTTGTATGTGCGCATTGAATTTAACGCTGAGCAATCGTTTTGTAAAAAATTTTGATTAACAATCCCAAAAGAATAACATGAGTTCAAAACCATCTAGGCTCAAACGTATATCTACGGATGTCACATTCAACTCAAAGGAACATCTGATTCAAAGGACACGACCTATATTAGCGAGGGGACGGTACACACGGATATTAAAATGTCCGCCGGCTGTGTATGCCGGCTTGTCATAGTAACGAGAGCAATTAGGTAAGTTTCAGGAAAATAAGTCGCATATAATGTTTTGATGTGTGAATGTATCTTCTATAAAATAGTAATAAAATATTGGTAACGGTAGTTAATAACGATAACGGTCTCAATATCTCACATATTGAGACCGTTATCCTTATTAGCTAATGTGGACTTGAAACCAGTTCCCATCTTTATACATTGACATAAAAAGACAAGCAAGGACTGTCACCGCATTAGGTAATTACCAACGCATTAATTTAAATATTGAAAAAAATATTTAATGATAACGTGAGAATTTTTGAGATAAATATTTCAAAATATATATAATAAAATGTGTTATTCACTTATGAAAATAGAGATGGTTTCAGCAAATAGTAATCAGAGGAACAGAAACAAATTATCCCTTATATTCATCCCTAGGTTTCGACTAGAAAATAATATAAGTATTTATGGGGAATACTGCTATAGGTAATAGGTTTTCTGAGAATGCAACTAAACTACCTATTATGAAATTGAAAGCTTGCATAAAGAGTAATCTTTTAAGGAAAGCGTATCCTAATAATATTTTTTTTTTTCATTCATAACAGCCTTTATGAAGTCCACTGCGGATCATAGGCCTCCCCAATAGATTTCCAGGAAGAACGATTTTGAGCCCTCTCCATCCACCGACTTCCTGCGATCTTTACAATGTCGTCAGTCCATCGGGTGGGGGGTCGTCCTATGCTTCGTTTTCCTGTCCTTGGTCGCCATTCGAGAACTTTTATTCCCCAACGGTTATCAGTTTTGCGAGCTACATGGCCTGCCCATTGCCACTTTAACTTGCAAATGTTGAGTGCTATGTCGGTAATAATAATATATGATATTAAAAATGTGAATGTAAGTTTGTTTGTTACGCTTTCACGCGAAAAATACTTAACCGATCGTCATGAAACTTTGTACACATATTCTTGGAGGTATTGGAAGTAACATAGGATACTTATTATGATTTTTTTATGTAGGTACCACGCGTGCGTAGCCGCGGGCAGCAGCTAGTTATAATATAAAAATGACTATATTATTGACATGAATGCATGGCCTTATGTTCTGCCCTCATAAAGTTCACTGACACATTGGAAATGCCGAAACTCTGTATACGTTTTTCGTGGTTAAGGTAGTTATAAGATAGATCTTGCAAAAAAGCGCTAGGACCAGGATATTTCTTACAAATTCTTCTCGGGCTTGGGTTAGGAGGAATTTGCACCTAAATTCACCTAGTATGACGTTTGAAAGTGATCCTTGTGATTGTATTGAATAAAATATCTTTTGACTTTGACTTTGACATGCATGTGATTATGAAATAGACAATTAGAAATTCACTTTTAATATTGACCTTATTATCTTATAATTATTATAATCATTATTATTAAATTATAATCATTAACTATTTAGCGCGGCGTTTAAGCATGGTCTGTCAATGTTGTCAATTTAGTTCCAATAAATGAAAATGGCAACATACTCGTATATAAATATACCTAATGGGTTTATAATAAACTGGGGCTCTATCTTATAATCATAATTATCCTCTGTTATATATAGCTATAAATAGCATTATTATTACACATTTTTTAAAGGATCTCACATTCATTTCGCAGTTTTATAATTTAAATTAAGGGACATGTCTGGTCCATCCTTCCTCTACGGAAACCAAAACCTGGCGCTCAGGGTACGATTGCCATTTTGTAATGATACTTCAATCGTAGTCATTTAACTTTAAATCCAAGCCAAATTCTAGTTTTAATGTTATGATCGCGTTATGATTGTGAATACGCGTTGTTTATGGTATCAACCGTTCGTTTAAACCAAAACTTAAAATAAATAGTAACTACTGTAGAAGCTCAATAGCCTACATTATTAAAAACATTCAAACTATTAAACATTCCTTTTGGAAATTGAAGTCATCCGCCCTTTCCCTGTACGGCCTTCATAATAGAGGTATAAGGACAGAATTCCTATCCCTAATTAGAATTATTTGGGGCGATCCTAAGTGGACACTTGGCTTAGGGCTCTATTTACATAAAAAGCTTGATTCCATTATTTTATCAGGCAGAGGTATGTAGTAACGATAAAACATTTATAAATCTCTTTTAAATTTCCGTTTCTTATACAATTTTAAAAGTCAATAATTATGCAAAAAGTTGGAAGTGCATTCGAACTTGTTAGTATGTTGCTTTATTAAAAAGAAAATCAATGTTAATTAGAATACCTGGATACACTAATTATTTTGATAGTAAACGCAATAGAAGACTCAAATGACAATAGAAGCAAATCAAATAAACTAAACTTTTTAAATGCACTACGAGTACTATTTCGAATAACTCAGTGATCAGCTCTGGTAACGGAGATATTAGGCCGCACAAAGGTCGCGGTCATAGCCCAAGTTTAATTGCAATAATTGAATCATTCTAAAAGTGAGAACAATAACTGCTATCCTGAATATTGCAGTCGAGGTCATATATTTATTCCTACAATTCATGGTAGATAATCTGTGTATACTAAAAACCAGCAGTTTCACCTGCTTTCAGTGAAAATGTGGTGTAAGTGGACTCTCGCCGTAAATGGCCAGTCGGCTGCCAAATGGACACAGTTACCAGAATTAGTTGGTGGACATTCCAAGTCACGTAGACAGTGGACAAAAAATATAAAAAAATTAGACGTGGATGGTTCCAAATATTACCCAAGGCTGCCAAGCTGTGCAAGTATCTCGGAGCTAACTCAAGGAAAGTGAGATAATGTCATTAGAACAGGTAACATTAAATTCGCGTCAAATCTCAGCGATAACTTGTTTACACAGTTTTGAACTAACTAGTGACACGATAAGAATAAGACTTGTTTACCAACGTTGAGTCAGGTTTGACGTTAAATAGTTTTGAGGTATATTAAATCATAATAACAATATTTTCAATCCCTTGAAAATGCGATGCGGATTCTTCGTTTGTCATTTCATGAAGTAGCACGGCTCTGCTAATTTAATATTGTTTTATTCGTTTTATTGCATGTTTTATTCAGTAATAATGGCGAAATTTTAATGAATAAATTGTGACTACAGGACGGGTATGGAGAATTGAATTAAATGTGAGTTGTGATGCAATGTGATGTGAACGACGAGGAATTCCATGAAAATTTTAGACGCCATTCCGCGTGACGTCTAAAATTAACAATTGACCATCGACTAAGACTTTATTAAACAAATTGACCATAAACAAACATAAACACTTGACACTGTCAAAATTGGCATTATTATGTCACATACCATTAAACAAAGAAGAAGAAGAAGAATTGCGATGCGTTGCGTAATCAAAAATAATGAGCAATAAAATAAACCCAATTAATTAGCGCCAAGCTAGTATGTAAAATCTCAACGAAAACATTTGTAAAAACAAATGCTTGAATAACACAATTATTGAACTAATATATATAGATATTATTATTCTACGACATTTACTAGTGAATTTATTATTAAACTCACAATTAAATTAAATTACAAAACTGATAGATTATTTAAAACTTAATTATGTTTCAAGCCGCGTTTCTGAAAAGGGCGAGAAGATTGATGGTGGCTTGATCAATCTTCTTTTATAATCATACCTAAAAGTGTCTCAGGGAGTGATCGAACAAGACTCATACGACAGATCTAGACGAATATGACGTCTTCAATTTATTTTAAGGGTTTTATTTTCGTTTTGGGTTTGAAACCCAAAAACACTCACATAAAAGGCAATGGGTATAATTAAATATAATGAAATGTACGTGTGCCCATTCTATGTGTATTCCGTAACGGCTAAAACAACCAAATAAATAAAATAGTATTAATAATGTAACTGAGGTCATAGGTCATAGGTCACAGGTAATTAATCATATTGTGCTCTGCCAAGTATTTATTTAGTGTAACTCTCAAAGTCGGTATGAAATGAATCCCAGCTTAACAAAAAAATGTAATCTTTTTTTAAGCTTTTGGTCGGTCTATTTACTTCGTAACAAAAGATAATTATATATTCCATAGCTTCCTGCTATTCCAGAGCACAAAAACTACATCCATACCAAGTTTCATCAAAATCTGTTTGGCGGTTACTGTGCAATTGAGCTACAAAAACTTATAAACATCCAGACATGCAAGAAACTTGCGCATTTATATTAATAGGACAGAAATCGATATTTCTTCCAATGATGTTGCCTTTTTTAACCGACTTTATTAAAAAGGAGGAGGATCTTAATTCGTCGGAATCTTTTTTTTTTATATATGTTCACTGATTACTCGAAAAAGGCTAAACCGATTTGAAAAATTATTTTATTGTTTGAAAGGGTATAAAGGGTATAAGGGTATGGTGGTCCCATATAAATTTTATCAAAATCGGTCGAGCTGAAAAATCAACGAAAATCTAAAAATTGTATACATCGATGATGTTTTCATGTGTTTTCATACCTCGCTGTCTCATTGGAGCGGTGCGTTTATTTGGCCTACCCATATTATATATGTACAAAATACATCTACTTTCCATTAAAAATGTATTATAGCCTCAAATTTCATTCAATGAAGTCGGTTTCTTTTTAGTTTTTAAAACGTTATTATTACCATAGTACTATTGCTATCGAACGGTAACTTTATACGTTTTAAGTTGGATAGAATGGAATAGGATTGTTCGGCAATATTGTTTAGTAATGTCAGCAAACACAAAAGTAAAATTGTAATATGCGTTAAATATCCTTAACTATTACAACAATATGACTTGTGATTGCGGTTATGTAAATTTAAAAGATACTACCGAAGAAAAACATCGTATAGTAACGGCACGCTCGGGGATTTGTCAAGTGATGCTATTTTGTAACAAAAATAAGCTAAGATTTTGCGTTTGAGTTTGAACTAATCCCAATATCAAAATTCGAAATCGGGGACGAATTCTGTGGCTGTGGTTATATATAAATCGTTTATTTTTCAGAATAAATTTATTGCTTTTACTGTCTTCATTTGTTGTTCAGGCTTTACTTTTGTTCCATTAAAAACTGATGCTATTGGTACTGAACTCCTTTTCGCTTTACCGCTGAGTAAAATTTTAATCAAATTCTACAACCATTATTTAGTAAAACCCCATTACTCAGTTCCATAAACTCGTAGCTACATTTGAGTCACACCCTTTGCTTTATTTGCACCAAATATGGAACCCTTCTAATATCATAAATGACTAAGTTTGTGTTAACACACATGGGCGGATCACAATTGTTGCTCCGTATTCGTACAAAGAAATCAATCACTCTATATGGATATTTATGGCAACCTCTGGTGATCTCTCTCTATGGTGTGATTGGTTTGAAACTTTATTGATAAGTTTCAAACCAATCACACCCACCCACCACCCATTAAAAAGTTCCATACAAACATTCACATCCCATTTTACTCCTTTATGAGAGTTATTTTGAAAAATCCTGGAAACACGTGTCCATTTATTTTGCATTTTAAGTATTCAAACCAAGTTTCTAAAAAATCACACCACCCGTTAAAAAGTTCCCATTATACATATAATGTATAATATTATACATATACCTTCCTCTTGAATCAATGTATCTATTAAAAAACCGCATCAAAATACGTTGCGTAGGTTCGAAGATCTAAGCATACATAGGGACAGACAGACAGCGGTAAGCGACTTTGTTTTATACTATGTAGTGATATATTTATTTATAAGTAAGCTAATTGAAAACGCATGGTGATGATGAATGAACATTTGAAAAATACTTTATTTCTTTCTTAACACTGTATAGAACAAAATCTAGGATCGAATTCAAAGAAATAAGTTGCATTCTCATTTTCCTTCCAACTTATCTTTCTATCATTCGTTAGGACTATTTCGAGCTTTAAATCGTTGGAGCAAGTGGGACTTGGAATTTAATAACTGAGCGGTAAATATAAACTTAGTTAATACTTGATATTAATAATACAAGTTTATACACAGTATACTAGTTTGATTAATTACTTGGTTCTTAAACATTATTGTATAATTTCTAACTACTTAAGTGGCAGTGGGGTTATTTCTAAACTAGCGGAAAGCATGTGACTTGGAATACATTCCTGCTCGCAGACTATTAGTAATAATGTTGTGAACTTTACGGGAATGCATATTAAAAGCCACAAAACATATAAAATACTCACCTTAAATAAATTATTTTTAATGTTTTTCTCCCCTCCATGTTCAAGTTCAGGTTCAAGTTTTTTTGTGGGAACAAAATAAGGTTACATATTACCATCATCATTATAATAGATATGTAAGTAAATACTTTGGTTTGTACATACACCTAGTATTCAAACATACATACATACATCGTTCAAATTTACAACATAACATTTTTATGTACTCGTACAATTATTTATAGTGAATAATATTTTTTAATCATTGATTGATTAAATTGTTACAACTTTTTTGTAATATTATGTCAAGATAATAGTATAATTATTATAATGTGGTATCTAACTGAGAAACTCATCAGCCCTATAATGCAATTGATCAATGAGCCAATTTATTACTTCAAATGTAAAGGATTGGGTCGACAGAGCATAAAGCATTTGTTATGGTGTCAGAAAGACCTACATACCATCCGTCGGCCCCATTACTTGCACTAGTTTTTACGATTTAGTAAGGCGCCACGGCACGGCTCGCAGCTTTTTTGCGTTCCGCGTCACATACCTTTGACCGTCTCCAAATATCGCGTACTCGCCAAGGTACTCGCTTTTAGCATACATGACAACATGAAAATTGCTCAGGTCTGGGACTTTCATTAATTTAAACATGGGGAACGTGAGCGTATCCTACTTAGCTCGAACTATCGCTCTTACGGCTCACTTCTACATTATGAACCCTTGCTCCCAATCAGCAGCTTTACCCCATACTGAACTCGACATATGCACGACACTATACCGAAGAAGCGAATGAACAGATGCGAAGTATCAACTCCTAATCATACTGCTCCAGGGTTGCATACAAATGCAAAAGACCGTAACACATGTGACCTATCATTTCACACAACTTATCAATACGTACATCCCATGTAAGCCATTCATCAATCTGAAAACCCAAAAAATTATGAGGTACTGACTTGGCTGATTTTGCCACCCAAGGTCACAATCATGAATGAACAGAATTAAATTTGTTTTTGTAATGTTTAGTAGGAAGCCGTTGACGTAAAACCAATCATGTAGGTTCTCCGCTACCATGCTCAGTCTCCTCTCCAAAAACTTTGTAGTAGGTTCCTGCAAAACTGCAGCGACATCATCCGCATACATTAGGAGGTGTGTGATATCTACATACTCAGGTAGATCATTTTGGAGGAAAGAGAACTTGATGATGGATAGTGACGAACCTTGAACCACTCCGATCGAGGTCTTGAGCAGCTTCGACATTGTCTTTCCACCTTCACCTTTGACGATCTGATACCATTGAGTCATAAAATCTATCAGGAGTACCAGTGCCGGATATTTGAATTCACAACAAAACATTCAACTTCACAGCAACACATTCAACTTCACAACAAGTACTATATGATCTACGACATCAAAGGCCTTTGACAGATCAGACATGATGACAGTCACGTGTTGCCGGTGCTCCCAAGCCCCATCACGTGGATCACCATCTCTCGTACTACGTCTGTTGTCAATCTTCCCGTCCGGTAGGCATACTTTCTATCGGACAGAGAATGTGTCGCCGCCAAAAACTTCGTGGTTCTCGCATTGAGTTCGTATTCGAAGATTTTAGCAATACCTGGAATTATGGAGACAAGCCAGTAATTAGGTATATGTTTCCTCTCATTTCTCTTTACACTTTTAGAGTTGCTACTTTAACATTTTTCAATGATCGCGGATATCGCCCCTTCTCCATATATGCATTAAATAACATCGCAATGATGAAAGACAGAGGTGAGATTTCTTTTGTAACCCTAGATGTTTTATTTTTATTTACTAACGACACATTTAAGGAAGCAAAACTCTAATTTATTTTTTAAAACATTTACGTTTACTTGCGCTAAATCGTCAGTCGGCATACGTACGTTTCCTAATCAACCTGCCGACGCTTTCTATCAAGACTACATAGATATACGTGATGTATTGGCAAAACGTTGTTCTAGTGGGGAAATCAATAAAATGGCATTAAATTAAAACGCAATTTAAGCGTTTTTGATTTTATTGAGCATAAATAGTCCACGTTAGAGTCACCGACGATAACGTAATCCTTTCTACTATCTACAATCTTCTCTAGTGTGCTAGACTAGCTTAACTTAATTGTGATAGCTTAGTCACATTTGATCGATACTCACTCTTATATTATATTCGACACACATCACAATATTATATTCGATAAGTTCCTACTGCCGTTATTCCGCAAACCTGTTCTACCGAGATAAGGATGTAATCGATATCTTTAAATTTAATGTTTTTCTTAACATAGATACAAGTTACACATGGCCCACAACAGCCGTCGCTACATACACGGGGGCTTGTTGTTTGAGTTTGCGTCGCTTGTTTACAACTTGCCATAGACTTTCCATTTTTTCCACATTGATTATATTAATGTTTGGGGGTTGAGCGGAAGTAACTGCAGTAACGTCCTAAACAGTAAAGTTATTTAGAATTCGTTGAGAATTTTGTTTATCACAGTTAGAATTAAATTATCTGTAGAATTAATAAGTGCGACGTCAGGTTTTGGAATGACAAGTTTGCTCACATGTTCATTGCGATTTTTGTTAGCCGCGCCATATAGCTCCGCTATTGCGGCCGTGGCTTGTGTACGTGCCTCGCGTACGAGTAGCTGCACCTTGCTAGTCGTAGTCGTAGATGTGCTCGATTTTTATGCTTGGGCTATTTTAACGCGGAGTAATACTGTACGTCACACGCGCGATAAGACGTCACCCTTGTGACGTAGGGTTGTCGTTTTTTTTAAACCCTATCTAGTGACATATTATTGGATAGGTCTTTCATAGATATTAGAGAGTTTTTCTGTGGTACTCCCAAAGTTTGCTTACTGTGGTAGCCCCAAAGTAAGCACAGTTTATGGTATGGGTACAACGTGATTTATAATACTACTTATACACGTTTTTTTTCTCTTTGCAAATACATACATATACAACTGTATTTAAGTATTTATCAACACACTGACCCACATTTTAATTATAAAATACTGCTTTAATCTAAAGAGAAATTTACCTCAAAAACACGATCGCTGAAACGAAAACAGGAATTCAACAGAAACCAAAAACAACAGTGAGAACCGTTAATTAAATTGCTGAAAAAATCCACTTCAATTTTGTTTTATTTCGGTTCCATATGTAAGGCTTCGTACTTTTTAAGTTGAACACTAATTGGTTAGGTCTCTACTCTTTGGACACGTGCAAGTAAATTCTAACGGTTTCTGTGATTTAATTAAGTAATATGATTATAAGTTATTAGAAGTTTGTTATGTCTTTTGGTAACGCGACGCTATAAGAATGGAATTTTACTTAAAGGAAATTACCTACATCCTTTTAAAGTGCATTAAATGTGATAGTTGCAATCATTCTTAAGAATTTTACTATATTTTCTACGTTATTTATTTTAAGTAGGTACGAGTGATTTACAGTGCTATTCAGTTTAAACATTAAGTTGTCTGAGAAAGGGGTTATGCACATTGCCCATAGGTGCTATATTACGTGTATGAGCTTATTTGATTTAATTGGTTCCATATAATTTTTATTTAATACTTATCTAACTGATCTGTACCTTTCAAAACCAAGTTTTATAAAACTAGTTGTCCTGGTTTGAGCCAACTGAATGATATTTAAATTATTTTGTAGTAGCTAACAATTTTTTCTTAAGTTAAAACATGAATGCCTTTAGGATTGTTTTTGGCGAGATAAAATACAGCGTGAAAAATATTTATTGGCTTTGGCAAGCATCCATAATATTATTATTCTCAGAAACCATCATTTTATACGTGGGTTTGATTGTAAATCACAGAAGACCTATCCCTGACTCATCAATAAATCGGATCATCTAATATTATCCGTGAAGCCTACTCACTCAACCTCTCATCTTTCAGTAAGTTGTTCCTGAACCTGAATTGCGTCGATATCAGTCCATAGCTTTGAACAGAAATTAAATAAAAGAAAATGAGGTGACGAATGACGTGCCAAATATATCCGCACCAACGCCATGCGCCATTTCGGTAGCGTAGGCAGTTTCTCTAAATCGGACCTTATAAACTTTTCTACTTTTCTTACTAAGTTAACCATAGTCTGTATAAGTATAGTCACTATTTAAAATTGTATTATTTAAAATAGTCATATGGCTATGTGTGACTACACATAGCCATTTATAACTATTTTAAATGGCAATTAGGTACAAGCGCTCTTACAATACTCCCTAAGACTTGATAGATTCAGAAGTCATGTATGCCTACTAAACGAGAAAGTTTGCGATATCCAAACTGTCAAAACTGTTCGCGCCGCAGAATAGTTTGCAATGGATTGCTATTCAGTGTGGTTGAAACACAATGTCGTCATGAGTCTAGTGATTCCTAAAGTAAGACCAGCCACTCATCTAGCTCCGAATTTATTGTATAAATTGGATAGATTCTATTACGATTCCAGTATTTCTATTATATACTACAATCTTGGTTAATACGTCTGCAATGCTACAAGAATAAACTGATCGTAAACATGTTTTATGCGTTTTCAATAAATAGTATTTTAGGTTATATATTTTGGTCAGAGTCCAATTGAAAATACTTTGAATATATAAAAATACGTAAAATCTAAATACGGTGTTATAGTGATTGGCATCTCAGCTCAGTTGGTAGTGCTTTGATTCACTTCCCAGGACAAAAAAAAATAATGGGCATAGATGTTTGTGTCCGAGTGATATACGATAATCATAAAAAATATTAAACTATAAAGTATTCTATCAGTCATCTAGTTCCGTAGTACCGGCCATGCTTAGTTTGGGGCTAGGAGGTTTTATGTGGATTGTCTATCAATATTAACTATTGGCTTAAGTGAGTCAGGCATAGGCTTCATAAAATTTTCTGAATACGTAGTACAGTTTGATTTAAATAACTGACATGTCATTACGAGGGTATCGTCTATGGGGAGACCTATGGTGTGAATCCCCTCCATTGTCGCCATCGGAATGCCCCACTATCCCCCACCCAGCGATTAAGGCTTTTGTTTGTCAGAGCGAAATAATGAAGTATCTTTCGTATAGTTCAGATAGCACCATTGTTCTTGCACAATGACTCGCTTTAAGAATTTCCTGGAAAATTTAGAGGGAGGTTTTTGGCTGCGTCGTTTGGAGTTATTTAAAGATGCATGGTGAAGTGATTAGTGGTTTTCAAAAACAATGTGTTATTTTTATCTTACGTTAACTGGAGTGAATAATAAAATAGCTTAAATAGTGCACAATATAATATACCAAGCAAAACTACTAAATTTAAAAAATACGTACTAGTAACGTACATTATATCTGGAGTGTACTAAACATCTACCTATAATGATACATCTAGCAATGTATTGGGGAACATATCTAGCTTTCCACACATACTCGTAGCTTCTATATTTGAGCACATTCCTTTACATAACTCAGTTATATTAAGAGCTCGAACCGCACGATAAAGGTGCGCCTCCAATAACGTTAGGGCACTCAGAATTGGAACACCTCATGTTAATTTTCAATGACGACCTCTGTGGTTAAGCGGTTGCGAAGCCAGCTGCCATAAAAAGGCTGTTTGTGAATAAATTATCCACTTTTTTAAAAGAATACACAAAAATAAACAAACTGGCTACCTGTAATAAATTGTATTAAACATTATTCTCTGCGGAGAGAGTTTAATTATTTTAATTAAATATTTTGTTTTTCTTGACGCTTTTTATATCTGATGCATAACAATTTCAATTGTGCTTTTACCAAAATAAAATATTGTTTTATGCCAAAATCAAAATTCGTACCCCATAGCACAATCCCTTTGATAAGTTCAGGCACAGAATATTATATTAGTACTACGCGGAGAAGGCAACCGTGTTCAGGTAACGTGTAATCTGATACAATATATTTTATAACATGAAATACATAACTTAGTTGTATTAATAAAACATTATCAAATAACAATGTGTCCGTTAACATGTTTTTCTTTTAATTTTGCATCAGCTTAGTAGCTGCTTAGCAGTGCACGTATTCAGAGTATGACGTCATTAATAACTACATGATGTTAGGTTAACAACTTTTCATCGTAATAAGCAAGCGACCCTTATATATGAGAAACAGTTATTCGAGTAGACTGTTAATATTAAAATATAATAATTTTGATATTATTTATTTGTAATTTGCCTTGTAATGGCCAAAAAATATAGCTTGAATATTTTTATTATTGGAAATAGGTACTTTGAGCCACTGTTAGCTTTATACACTAAACGCCTTTGAGTGTAATATTCACAAACATTTTTTAAAAGAATATATAGAAAAAAAAACTCCCACAAAGCCTTTGTTGTTTTCATAAAGGATAATAAGATTGTAATGCTTGCTCACAATATGGTAATACATACAAACACATTATGTATGTATAGCACAGCTATGAGCTCGAGATAGTGGAAAGGTCTGACCCAAATTAGGACGTAAGATATTATGTTTAACAAGAAGCTGTGGGGTCAAGATTACAACGAAATTGCAGAAATTTGAATCTTAGGGCCTTGGAGCAAGGTCTTGTGCAATATTGAAGAAATAACGACTAGCCTTTATTGTGGTTTCATCTACATAGCCCTGAAAGTCATAGATTTTAGGGATAATCTAGCTATCTGTCAGTCAAATAATTATTTCACTGACATAGAATCGAAAAACCTCCACTAGAGCAATGTGGTATTTTTGTGGACCATACAAATATTTGTTCCGTAGCAGCAATTAAAGCGATAATCAGTTTTTTTTTATTATTCGCTCTTATCATATTATCTTACTTATATTACAAATGGAAAAGTTTGTGTGGATATTTATTTGTTACCGACTAAATTATGCAATAAAGGCTTAAATGATTTGGATAAAACATAGTAATCATTTAGATTTGCCCTCGATCTTATTATCACACAATTAGCTAGTGGCGTCAAAATATCATATTTTATTATTCAATAAAGATGGCAAAAGATTTCAACCTTGTTTTTCTAATAAGTGACTGTAAGATATCGCACGGTAGTATCACTAATGTTGAGAGTGGTAACGAACCTATTTCAATGTCTAAATTACTCAAAAATCATCATATTCCTCTTATGTTAAGAGTGTGTAATAAGATGGATCATGTAAAAAAACGCTAGGACCAAGACGAGTTTCTTGCCAGTTCTTCTCGGTCTTGGGTTAGGATGAATTCGCATCTAAATTCACCTAGTATGTAAGACGTTTCAAAGTGATCCTTGTGATTGTATTGAATAAAGTATCTTTTGAATTTGACTTTGCCGTCAAAACGCCTTAAATTGTCATAAATTTCTTAGGGATTCAATCAAATCCTCACCGGAAAGCAACCGGAGTTTCAGATATACCTGAACTAGAACAAAATTTTGGCTTTTTTTATCTTCGGCGCTGGCAAAGTTAGTAATAAAGGAATTATTATTCTCGTTAATACCCGTTTTATTCCTGTACAAGGAGTTTCTCTCATTGCTAGTTAATAAACACTAAACAATACATCGCTAAGTTTTGATTAGACAAGTAAATATATCCTTCATGGGGAGCACGGTGTGCTTCTATATTAAGCTACCTGAAAATGTAACTAAACTACCAATTAAGAAATTTAAAGTTTAATTAGAGGGTAGTCTTGTGAAGAATGAATGGCCTCATGTTACTCTGCCCTCACACAATTAACTGACAGATATGCAATGTATAAACAACTGTAATCTTGTATTTGTTTCTCGTAGTTAAACTGAGTTATAAGAAGGATTATACAATTAAGCGCTAGGACCAAGACGAGTTTCTTGCCAGTTTTTCTCGGACTTGGGTTAAGGGGAATCGGCTCCTAAATTCACCTAGTATGTAAGACGTTTCAAAGTGATCCTTGTAATTGTATAAATAAAGTATATGAATTTGAATACGAGGAGGAACGTCAGTGACAGAGATTCTTTTGTTTTTGGCTTTTGTACAATACTTAACAATACTTTATTTTATACTTTTAACAATAATTTTAACCGATATGCGTATCATGTAAGCGTTTATTTTGTAGACAAGATATTTTCCTTCCTACAACATCTATTCTACTACTATCCCTCGTACTAAATAAACGCTCAGCATCTTATCCTCGTAGAAACACCCTTGTTATAAGAACTTGTTTCAATTAGGCAGCACATTGTATTTATTTACGTAACAAGCTGCCGCTAAGCCGCCTGCTGTTTCGTTTATGCCGCGCCTAGAAATATTATTTATCACCTACACCTAATTATGTATAACGATCTTTTCAACGACTTTTATTTTCAGGGTTGGTATTTCGGTACAAATTTAGATGAAAATATATGTAGCGACGATATTAATTTTTATTACGAGTGTTTTTTATGTTTTTCATTCAAATGTTTTTATTTATAGAAATGCACATTATGAATATGCAATAAAATAAATAACTTGTATTGTACTTTAGCAAAACAGTGTTTATTATATACGCTTTATAATGTTTATAAAACAGTGCGTTTTTATTGTTTCCAGTTAGTATATTATTATGATATTTGGAAATACTTACGTCAAATACCGTTTAAAGCAGTTTAGAATTAGCCCTGATTCATATCACTGCCAAAGGGTAGCGTTTCTAAGACATGCGGCATTGCTACGTGTAAATTTGTAGGCAGTCATCATACTTTATATGTGTGATTAAACTGCTATCGGTAAGGCTTTCGATTTGTGTACAGTGACCAACACTTACGAGTATATTAATTACACGAGCTTTGTCTGAGGACTAAACTGGGGTATACATTTTACTTAATAGTTTACATTATGCAGAGCTGATTATATATATATATATATTTTAACTATACCTTCTCACTGCTGGGCAAAGGTCTACCCCAATTCCTTCAATTTGTCCCTGTCCCCCGCCACTTTCCACCAGCCTTTCTTGAAGGCATTGTCACGCCAGCGTTTTTTCGGCCTGCCCCGGCTACGTCGCCCATCTGCAGGCACCCATTGTGTGACGACCTCTTAAATATGCAATAAGCTTTTTTTTTTCATTTTAAGTAACACGTGTTTTTACTCTCGTTTAATTTTGTCGATGTAGAAACCGTGTGAACTAGTGTTCACTTCATTTAAAAATCTTTAGATCCGCGATTCGTTTGCTACACGTGATCGCGATTTGCGCTGCGGGTCATATATCGTTCCGAGCTTGTCACACGTTTCAGTGGAGGGGGTTGGATTGTTGTGGCCTGATTCTTTTGCTGGCTTCTCGTATTTTCAACTCGTGCTCTCAACACTAGAATTCATTAAACATACATTACTGACAGGATCTCTATGTAGGTTTTGTGCAGAAAAGGTCTCCAAGCTGGAGATAACTAACCCTTGTCTCAGTTGGAGTTGGGAGATCGAACTTTTTAATTGCTTGGCGGATCTTACGGGGCATAAATATTTTTTCTTTATATTTCTTGAGAATGAGTGGGTTTTGCAAAAACGTTGCATCCATCCGTAGCCATTCTTCTCTAGTGCACTTCAAACGGTAGATAACTTGGCATTTAAATACTGAGGGTGGCAAAGCCTCAAAGCTCTATGTGAGAGGGACATTATACCTCGTGTGTAAACCTGGGGTTTAAAAGATTGTAAAAAAAAGATTATATGTGATTGTGGTAGTATTTTTGTTGGTGAATCGAAGAGAAATATCTCTATCAGGCTGCCTGAACATATCCGTGAAAAAAGCCGACAAAAATAAATCAGTGATTGCGGAGCACTCACATACTTCTGGATCTAGACATTACATTCGTTTTGATAATGCTTAGGTTCTATCCACAGCAAAATACCCCGGAAGATCCGCAAAACAATAAAAATAGGCCGATTTGCAATCTTTAACCAAGAAAAGAGAGTTTCTATCTCTAGCTTGGAAAACTCGTCTGCTTGGTTCCGTGTTACAAAGTGGAGTCTGGTAGAAAAACTGTCAGTTCGAAAACATGTTAGATTTAATCTGAATATCAAGATTAATCAAACAAAATGTTAGATTAATCTTCATATTTAGGACAGGGCAAGAACGAGACGAATGACGAATACGAGGTACCAGTACTAGCGTCATACCTGACACCGCCTGCTACAATAATACAACCACCTTCACCGTGACTGAGACGTGCGACATGCTCCAAGCGATAAATAACCCGCAGCGCGAATCGCGAACGTTTGCAGGAGCAAGCGAACCGCGGGTCATACTCTCCTTGACAAAGATTATTTAGATGAGATGAAATAGTATCGGTGCCTTCATTGACAAAATAATACGCAAGTAAGAACCCGTGTTTTCAAAAATGTATAAATAATAAATAAATAAAATAAATAAGAAATAATCCCGGACATTTCACACAACATCGTCTGGCCCCAAAGTAAGCAGAGCTTATGTTATTTATTATGTTATTACCACATGACGGATATACTACTTATATACTTTTTTTTTGTAAATACATACATATTATACATAGAAACACCCAGACCCGAGACAAATACTTTCAGATCATACAAACATTTGTCCCGCGGCGGGAATCGAACCCGCAAAAATTTTATTTTACTAGCTGTCCCGTTCGCGACTTTGTCGGCGCGTATCAATAAGAAAAAAAAATATCTTGTAAATCTAAGCCATTCTCGAATTCTTGAACACACACAAAAAAATAATCATAATATTTATATATATTTATATATTTTTATATATATGTATATATTATAAAAATAAATATTATATTTATTATTATATTATAAATATTATATATAGCAATTTAGGAGTTTAATCGCAAACAACGGACAGAATATTTATATATATATAAAGATTATGTAGTTTTACATTATATAAATTTCTAATTCAATAAGAGATTATTGAATTTTACAGTGAATAAACAAACATTATTATTGGTACGTTTTTATAAATTACAGCTACAATTTTTTAAAACAGTATCTTTCTGAAATAGATAAGGTATACAGATTCAACTCCTGATATAATAAAAATAAGGTGGTGACCCAATATTATATCAAAAAACATAACAGTAAACCTGAAAATACAAACATAAAATCAATTACCCAACCCACGTCTCTAGTCGAATTCCGGGGTATAATCTACTTCAAATTCAAATTCCGTCCACAGATAGCGTATATCGTAGCATACGGACCCCGAGTAATAACAATGTAATAACACTACTGAAGTAGACCTAATAGTCTGAGAGCCAGCCGCAAGTATTTCTATAGTAATGTGAAGTGAAAATGTTTCAGACAGTTAGATTTAGGTAGGTAACTTTTTGAAAGTAGGTACATTTCAAAATGTTAATAGTGAAAAAAACACATTTGCAGGTAACCAAATAGAAATACACAACGAAAAGATAGATAAACATTTATAGACAAAATACTATTAGTCATGATTATATATCATCGGTATTTTTTATGATTTTTAAATGAAATAGCCACATTGGCTATGGGACACACAGGGACGTGGTGTCAAAAATGACTAAGAAATACCGAGAGTTTTGAGAGAGAGATACAAAGAATTTTATATTCTCACAATAGCTTCACAATAAATATATGAAAACTTGTTGTACACTCATAAAAATAGAGGTGGGTTTCAGCAAAATAGTAATCCTCATAGTCAATACTGTGAACAAACAAATTAAACATCCCAAGGTTCCGACTACAAAAAGTTAATAAGTCCTTTATGGGGAACACGGTGCGCTTCTATAATAAGCTTCCTGAAAATGCAACTAACCTACCTATAAAGAATACATAAAAGGTGGGAAGAAAGCGTGTTATAATATAAATGACTATATTATTGATAAGAATGGATGGCCTCATGTTGAATTGCCCTCAGACAGTTAACTGATAGATTTAAAATGTAATTAAAAATAAAATTAAAACTACTGTAATATTGTATTGGTTTTTCGTAGTTAAGCTAGTTATATATAAGCCGGATCATACAATAAAGCGCTAGGACCAGGACGAGTTTCTTACCAGTTCTTCTTGGACCTAAGTCCGAGAAGAACTGGCCTAACCTAAATTAGGCGGAATTGGCACCTAAATTCACCTAGTATATAAAACGTTTCAAAGTGATCCTTGTGATTGTAATGAATAAAAATATTTATGATTTTGACTTTGACTTTGACTTTGATCATTAAGTTCGATTATTGGAACAATGTATGTTGAACCATCACCTACTCTTGGCCCATAATGTTGGGTGACAGTTACTGTTGCAAGCTGCCGCAATATGTTTTATAACCCAAGGTTGGCGTGACACTGTCTATGCTAAACGATTCTGCGTCTTATTGAATAACCTATATTATATCACTAGTTCCTAAACGTGAACTTTACTTTGTTCTTAGGAACAAACGTTGTTTAGTATATTTTGTTATGTACCTATGTATTCTATCAGTCATCTAATTACCATAACACATGCTTTGCTTAGTTTGGGGTAAGATGGTTTGTGTGCATTGTACAATGTTTAATGTAATAACTATGCGTCTAATGTGTGTTGATCTACCTTGATTTTTTGATCCATGTAACTACCTGTAATTATAAACCAATTTCCATCAAAATTCATACAGCCGTTACTGCTTGATTGAGCTCAAACAAGCATAGAAAGCATAGTATTATTTATGTATAATTTAAACGCAGCTCAATAAAAACTCAAAATTTCAAGTCTCTACGATCAGCGGCTTAGAATGTGCGCTGTACTTATATATGTCAGTCAGTTAGTCGATATTGACAACAGCTACGAGTACAATACAGAATAAATAGTGCTAGATAGGAACTTCTGAAGTGCAAAACCATTCACCACACTGACCGGTTCGAGACTCAATGAAAAAAAATGGCAGTTAATCACTTCCAATTCATTATTCTAACTTTGTTAACATAACAAATAGATCCATCATTAAAACTTGAAAACAACGAATCCACGACCATTCAAGTAATTTACTATAATAATTCGCCTTTCTCTTTTAATTACCTAATTATTAAGAAACAAAGAGCTAGGTTGAGCTTTAAATGGCGTTTATCACCAAGGAGCTATATTTGTATTTTATTCTTGCGAATATCAAAATATAGCTCATTATGGATTCCAAGCCTCCAAATTCAACAACTCCGAGGGTTACGATATTTTTCTCTGGCTGTGCCTTCGGTTTGTAGGGTTAACAATTATCTATTGATATTGAACCTTGTTATTACAGAAATCTTGCGTTTTCCTCGTATAAGAGCAGGTATTTATGTGGTGAGTTTTTTTGCATGTACATTGTACAGCATAGTAAAACTATATTATTTTCTTAGCGAAAAACTGTGTTACCTTTTGGCAAATAATCAGTTACCAACTGTTACTTACGATGCTTATTATTACTGCGAGATTGGCTTAGTTCGTTAATGGTTGGTAGGTTAAAATAACGTGTTTCTTTTTACGTTGGTATTATTCTATAGCAAGTTTATTTAGTAGGTATCTACTTATTTTAAACCTGGGTTGTTGATTTTTCGTTTTTAAATAAATAGAAACCAACAAAATAAACTTGCTATAGAATAATACCAACGTAAAAAGACAAAAGAAAAAAAAGAAAATAAGTCGTTGTCGAGACCCTGGGCCCGTGGGGAACAACCACTGCGCTTTCAAAATTATTTCACGGCGTCTGGTAGATACATTGCGTGACCCAAGACCTGGCTCCTATCTGGCTCAGCGTATTAGCATTGCCATTCAACGTGGCAATGCCGCTATAATCTTAGGAACGCTGCCCTCTGGCAGTGATCTGGATCAGTTGAGCTATCTATAGATCGTTTTAAACGGTCCTTAGATACCTCAACTGTTTCACGTGTATTTTATATTATTATATATTATTCTGTACATTTCTGTAATTATTTCTGTAAATAAATATTAATTTTTAAAACCTGTATGAGTGCAACATTTTTCTTTTTAAAAAACCTAGTTTTTATGTTTTCTGCTTTTAGATTGTGATTTTATAATGAGTAATTCAATAGATATAATGGAAAACGTTTATACGTTTAACGTTAACGCAGCATAAGGTTAAGCACTGATAGTAATTTATACCTTTTATTAGCTGCTGCCCGCGCCTTCGCACGCGTGGTACCTACCTAAAAAGTAGCCTATGTCCTTCTCTAAATCTCTGTATCTCTCCCATGTATCTCTGTACCAAAATTCATCAAAATCGGTTCAGCGGTTAAGGCATGAAAACGTGACAGACAGACAGACAGACAGAGTTACCTTCGCATTTATAATATTAGTAGGGATCACTTAATATAAGCGACAAACTAATGACAAGTTTACATGTAATTACAATAATGATTAAAAGTGTCTTACATACAAAGTTTGAAAGTTGCAACTTAATCCATATTTATCTAACCAAGCAATCATGTACCGTGAACCGTCGCCTTGGGAAGTAGGGGCCTTTGTAACCCAATGGCCCCCGAAGTAAATTCTCATTGTAGCCAATCGCAGGTAGTTTCATTTTTGTGGCATTGTACACGTGAGCTAAAGCCCATGGGTCGTCTTTCATCGCTCCTGAAAGGATTCTGGACCATTGAGTCCAAACCGGAATGACGCGGTGACGTCTTTACGGCCTAATTTAACGTGGGATTAATTATAACGATTTATATAGGTACCGTACCGAATTACTGTAGTGAGTTGAATTGAATTGGATAGAAAGGGTTAGTTGCTTTTTACATGAGCAATTATATAGTATGACACGTATTATGATAAATATGTATATACAAAAAAATCATAACAAACGTATCTTAGTATTATATTGGCCACATGGTTCATATTTTTTTAGTTTGGGGCTGTAAAATGTCTTTCATATTGATTTATTATATCATTTATAATCTAAATTGATGTTAAACCTTAAGTAAATCGTAGCTTGTGTTTAGAAATGATTAATATGCAGCAATTATATTTACAATGTGCTCGTATTGTAAATGCAATGCAGACAAAAGGCACTACCCAAAACACAACATACAAAATTCTGCCTTACAAACCTGTGATTTCAAATACCCAGTCTTTAATCATCATTCACAGCCTGCTGTTATTACTCATCTATCCATATGTATTGTTCCAAGACCATTGTTTCAAGATTGGAACTTCTGAAGTCAAACAAAGCAGGGATTAAGTTTAGAAACGTCTGTTTTAGTGATGAAATTACCATTTCCACTCTGCAATCCGCTCAATTTTAATCTTTGTTATTTTAACGTTCTTTTGAATTATGGAAAGCTTATGTTCTGGATTTCTAAGCATTTTATCTAGTCAATAAGGAGAACCTACTAGTAATGTATAATTACGTTTTAAAAACTAAAAAGACAACCAACTTCATGTATATAAGTAGGTAGCTACTGTAAAACGTTGAGGAGTTCCCTTGACTGTCCTTCGTCTTCATCATCAGACCCCTAATGACAGTCACAACCCAACTAGGTGTAAAATTCTCCATAATACAAATTAATCAAGCCCAAACACCAGGTAATTGCTGTAAATCGCTGAGGAGTTCTCTCGACTGTCTTTCAGCCCTATCATCAAATCGACTCCAAACCATCATTAAATAGTTATGCTTTACAAAACTTAATGAAAAAATAACAAACGCGCTAGTCGCCACTACGATTTTCGAAGGTTTCCCTCGATTTCTCTGGGATGCCACCATCAAATCCTGGTTTTCTTATCATGGCACCATACTTGGCATATCTCTTTTCCAACAAAAAAAAGAATCTTCATAATCTGTTCATAAACGACGAAGTTATTTGCGAACACATAAAAAAAATATATATACGGTCGAATTGAGAAGTCTCCTTTTTTTAAGTCTTTTAAAAATAAGCTCCCGAGTCCCGAGTTCTAAGATAAGTCTAGAACCAAGAAATGGAATGTCATTCAAAGGTTGTTTCACAGATTGCTGTCTGCTATTTGTATAGCCGCCATTATACTATGAAAGAGTAAAGTAATTTGTAGATATATTTTTTAGCAATAGATTTATCTATCGTCTCGTAACTCTCTAGAATATGTTATACCTCTTGTCAGTTGGATTAAAAGGCGAGAGTCATAAATTTAGTTCTACATAAAAGATTTTACGTTCAAAAGGCGGTAGGTAATTTGTAAGATTTTGGTTAGAATGTACATGGCAACCATTTACGGTACTTTATTGTATTTAATAACTCAGTCTTGTTCAGAAGGCAGTAATGTACATACCTCGCATAATTTGTGTTATAAAGCGAGAAAATGGTAATAACGGAAAAGTTTACCGATTAAAGCCATACTGGGCTCCCGGCAATAACAACTCGTGTTAGGCTTTATTTTTAACCTAATTAGATGTTTTACTTTATTGTTCATTGAATCCATCCAATTGGCAATCGAATATAGCTTCAAATGTCAAGGCATAAGGTGCATCCAACAAAAAACCCCTATAGTATCACCATGCCCGTCTGCTTGTGTGTCCGCTTCAGAGCTTTAGCTCGCAAACTATTCGTTATATCGGGATGAATATGGTAATACGTATTAGCCCTTAAAATGTTATGAAATAAAAAAATGAAAAATGTTTTTCAGGTGCCTCCCCTGTATAATAATAATGTCTCGACATTTCACACAGCATCTATAAGCCCATCAATAAGGTACCCTATCATGATTGCATATTATTAGATTGGTCTTATAAGATACTAGGCATGCCTTTTAAGTTCTGTCGTTTTCATATTTCCCGGCAATTATGAATTTGGAACTGTTCTATATTCGAATGTGTTTAAATGTTGAATCTCAAAACAGTTGAAAGTATTAGGATTAATGCTATTGTTTAAAGTCTTCGTGGTCAAAGGTTCCAGTGCGGTGAAGAAGCAGTCAACGCTTTCAAATCAGCCATTTTGAACACCCCCACTTTAGAGTGGAATAAAAGTTATAATAACTGGTTTAAGCGAATGGAAAAGTGTATTAAGCTACATGGTGAATACTTGGAAAAACAATAAAAAGTACTACAAGGTTCTAGTTCTGTTTTTTTCTTCAAACGACAAAACTTTATTGAGTTTTTGAACAGTTTTTCGATACAGATATTTGTATATCATAGTCATTTAAGCTTTTAAATCGTAATTTTTAAGAGAGTCCGATAGGGCCTATTTGGGTGTAATAATAATAATAAATAATAAATCTTTATTCATTATCTTAGAGCTAAGGGTTACAACAGGTAATATAATATTTATTATTACAGTATAATACTTATTATGTAACTATACTTAGGTAACTGTTTACAATATGCCCGAACTAGGAAAACCTGTGTCTCGGGTTGGATAAGACTAACTATATTAACTTATAGGTATGTAAATAAAGAAAAAAACTGTAAAATTATGTGATAAAATAAAATAAACAAGGTTACAATATAAATGGTGATATAAGTTCATGTAAAAGACAAACAAAGCGAAAACCTAATTTAAACATAATGGTAGGTAGAATATTTAAAACATTACCTATCTTACTACAGCCAACAACTCCTCAGTTTCTACGTAAGATAGACATGATAACGCATGTTGTAGGGCTATTTTACAATTAGTAAAATTCATTGCATAGATGCCTAGTTTACGATTAAGTCTTTTATACACGAAAGGCCCGAGGAATACAAAAAATATAGAGGCGAAAGCATGTTTTAGTGGGATGCTATTAGTACGAATATCATTACGTCTATTGTCAATATTTTCAGCAAAATAAGGAAGGAGTCTATGTTGTCTTAGAGCAAGGTTCAGTATAAATAGCTGTCGAACTATTAGCACATTACAGGACTTATAAAATAGATTAGTAGGAAAGAGGAAAGGGCAGTAGGTGGCTAACTTTAGGATAGCTCTTTGAGCTCTTTCTGCAGCTAATATAAAAGTTTAAAAGTTCCGCCCCATGACGTAGTACAATACGAAATTATTGTTTGACATAAAGCAAGATACACATTCAAAACTAGCTTTGAATCTGCAATACATCGTAACGTCTTAAATACATATATTAGTTTTCGGATTCTATTGATCAAAACTTCTATGTGCGATTTGAACGATAGATTTTCGTCTATTATAACGCCAAGGTACTTAATATTACTAGCGTTTGAGGTGGTGGGGCAGCGACATAAATTATTGTCAATTACGTTGTTACATTGATGTGCATGGATTGTTCTACTTATTTGTGCAGCTTGTGATTTGTTTGATTTGGTGTACCTACCTGGAATGTTTTTAAAATAGCATATGTATAATATGGTGAAATTGTACGGGAAATTATGTCGGTTAATAAGGTTTTACTAAATGATCTCTCTGCAACTATTTTGTCTTAATTTTTAAAATTTTGCTGACGCACTAGACTGTGCACCAGACACCATTTTGACAGCTCATAACTATATAAATGTGTTTTCAATACCTCATTTAATAGTTATTTTTTAAATGTTTGGGTGTCTTTTACTATTCAAAATTAAAAATTATGTTGTAATACAAACAAACCAAACAAACCATTTACTAAAGTTTATTTAGTAAGCCTAAATCAGTCTTTAACAAACTCATACCTCTGAAAAAAAAAAAAAAAAAACACATATTATACTATTTTTTAACGTTAAATTTATGTCAAAGACAATACATATTCAGAAAAAAATAATGAACACTAGGTTACCTTAAACCATTAAACGGTCCTATATCACTCTTTTTATCCTCGTTGGACATAAATACCATAGTTTTCTTCCACTTAGTGGAATTGACTGAGTCTTTGGAGGTGGCGAGGGAAGTTCTATCGTCATACGCGTTTCTCTTGACAATCTTTCATTGCACACGTGGGCTTTCATGTGATCTAGCATTCTTTTTCTCTTAAGACTGTTCGGTAAGAAGCATGGTATCTCAGCTTAATTCTTCTTGACCGTTTCTTAGTAAGTCAGTCTTCTTTTCAGCAATATTTCCATTAGTGGGAGGGAACTAAACAAATTATCATCTGTTATGTTACGGTTTGAGTTTTTGACGACTTTTGCAAGCCTCAAAAATTGGATTTAATCGAACCATCTGAAAAATAAACTATAGGTAATGTTTGTTTTGACACTATACATCCAAGAAAACAAGCATATAACGTATGTAGAATATTAAACAAACAACAAATCAAAAGTTACGAAGACCTATTTTACTGTCGTATTGTTTAACAGACACATACCTTAACGCTGACATAGTTGACTTGTACACACTTTCCTACGGAGAATGACAAGTAGCTCTCCGCAAACGCTTGCATTTGGCTGAACAATGTCTTACCAGCAGTGAGATTGTACAGTCTAACTACACTACAACAAATTTGGGCTCAAAAGAGAGTTCATGTCAATATTGCTCCGTCAGTTTTTAAGGCCTGATATAGGTACCTAGTATCGGAGTAGTTTCATGTTATGTTCCGTTTCGGACAGTGATCGAGTGCCCAAATCTACCGCAACGAGCAAATCCATCATCACTTCTTAATTTATGTTTGCTAATGGACATGAGTATACCCTTACCAAATTTTCATTTTAGCAAAAAGCTTCAAAACGGTATCGAGTAGCAAATTCAGTGCAAATTTCAAGGAAATGACCATGGACTAATAGTGTCGACTTGATATTTTGATATTTTGAATATACATTGACATTTTGCGACTGAATAACGATTTTTTTCTTATAGTGAAAATAAGCAAGGATTAAGAAACAAGGCTTAATCAATAACATTACAATCGTGAATTCATTTTTTTTATTAGACATATGACATCCTGTGTCAATATCAGACTGACTCTATGCAATTTACTTCAATAAATAAAGATCTCATTTAACACGCAACATCTCTTCTGAACTCGTAAATTTATGCCACGGGGTGCCTTTTAGTAGTCTTTGGGTTAATGTGCTATAAAAAAATAAACTCGGTCACATGCAAATTCTCATAAACAATTTTCCGGCTTCTATGTCAAGTAGCAATGAAACCTTAAAAAGGGAGACCTCGAATCGGGAGGCGTTTAACGGGTCGCTCCAGCCCACAAGGGTGCAGTTTCATATGATTCAGGTTACTTTGTGCTGGCATATTTACTTTGAACTTGTAGTTTCTTGTATACGTAACTTAAAGATGACTTTTGTAAGTCATCTTACAAAAGTCATCTTTACGGTAAAATATGTGATAAACTACTAGAATTATTACATTTATTAATTAATCCTACCTAACAGGTTAAAAAAGTAAGTAATGTTAGTTAAACAAAGTATTTGCTGTTCCTCTATACTTACTTTTGGATTTTAATGATCGAAATTTATTTGAATCTAAAGTGATTATCACGCATTTTATAAAATTACATACTTTTTCATAAAAGCATACTTATTACAAGAGCGCATCATGATTTATGATGCGAAAGTAAACCTGCGCCTACAATCTGTTTCTTTTATGAGTGGGGTCTAACGATCGTCCCACTTCTGAATCCACTAATGTTTCGGCCGCATTTCTCCCGACCCAGGGCTAAATGAAAAATACCGACGGCCTCACACCAGTCATGGTTTATGAAAACAAAAACCTTTTTCGAGTTTTTGATATGTAAAGTTGTTTTTTGACGAAGGACATTTTAGCAATTTGGAAGGATTTCAGCTTTAATTAAAGTTATTTCGTGTTTTGTTGGGGTAACGTTATTTGATGTTGTTAATAGGCGCATACGGCTTTAACTTTAACTTTAACTTTATTTTTTTATTTTATTTTTATTTTATTTATAGATGATAGACGAGCAGCTATAGCTGATATGTCTATATCACACAGTGTTTAATAGTCTTTAATTATTGATTAATCTTTTTGAGCACTGATTTGTTAGTTCGTAGCCAGTTGTCGAGCTTGTTTTTAAACGCATTGACTGAGGTAGCAGTCACAACGTCATCTGGTAGTGCATTCCAATAGTGGACCACTCTGTTGCTAAAGAAGTGATAAGAGGCAAGTAAGCGGGCAGGGTCACGAATGAGTTTTAACTGGTGCCCACGTGACGGTCTCTGATCATCTTTTCTTCTCAAGATTTCATGAATATTTGTCAAGTTGTACTGATAGGTCATAATCTTATAAGTATTAATAAGATCTCCTCGAAGGCGTCTAACTTCAAGTGTAGTAAAGTGTAGTGAAAGTAATCTATCCTCATAATTTTTCCGACGCAGTGCCAGTGGTATCTTGGTGGCCTTTCTCTGGACACTTTCAGGAAGGTCAATATCTTTTTGGAAGTAGGGGTGCCAGTTTTAACGTTTATGAAAAATGAAATAATATTTTTTACAGCAAAAACAGAGTATCCTTCTGACTATAACAGTACCTAGTCTAATGGTAGGACAATGGAAACACTCCATGTTTTGCAGAGATCTTATACTATTATGTTAGCTTCCTCACTAGGCAAAGCCTGTATCGAGGAAACCTGTATCCCGGATATACATATCTTAGCATAAAACACCTCAGACAGACATACATTTAAGATTTTATTAACTATGTAGGTAGGTAACACTAAAATATTAATATATATATTAATATTTTAGTATTACCTACCTTTATAGTTATTAATATTATTATTTATATTATTTATATGTATATATAGATATACGATTTATGTATCTATATATACATATAATTTAAAAATATTACAGGAGCATATAAGAGACACAAATAACTGCATAATGTCTTCTAGATAACGACACTTATTACAGATTCAATGCTATCATATGACAACGAAGAAAGCCAATTTAATATACTTTATTGATACTTTTTGCTTCAATTACTGATCTGTTCTTGATATCGCAAAATTTAACTACTGTGTTTTATGTGTGTATTTTATTAAAAATATCGAGTCGTTGGGCAAAGCTTGTATTGACTAATGGAGTAACTAATCTATACTCTCTACGACTTACTACAAACTCGTATTCAGCAGAATTAATTATTGATCTGTGGACTGAGAGAGTGGTTTTGAGGATGAAAAGCTGACGAACACTAAGGACCCCAGCATCCGCGTAAAGCTTAGTGGTTGAGTACCTGTAAGGCTTTCGGAGAGGGCGCAACGATCGGTCCTAAAAGTTATGCACTTTTAGGACCGATCGTTGCGCCCTCTCAGCCTGTATGATGTGAGAGATTAGCAGCGCTACCCCAGCAAGTTATGCAATACACTATGAGAGATTGGCAGAGCGCATAGTATACAGATTTGTGGGTCTCAGAGGAAGCAGAAGTTTCGTATTACGCTTATTATTTTCCTAACTCGAGCTGAGAGGGCGTCTATAATATAGAACTTGAACGTGTGGATTTCATCAAGATACACTCCTAGATATTTTAAAACCTTAACGCGCGTCAGCGTTTCACAGAAACAGGGAATCAATATCTTTGGAATCAACGTCTAACAATATGTTTAAAATGTACGTTAGGCTAGATTAATTAAAAATCAGTTCTAATTTTCTTAACTTCATTTTAGAGTTGGTATGTATTTTTATCGTTAACTAAAATAAAATAGCTAAGTGCGAAAGTCGTGCATGAAAGAGTTACTGCACCTACCGATCTATCTACCTACTTTATCACTATCATGATCACTTTGTTTTACCATGGTTCAATTTAGAGAAATTACCGTCAGACAGATAGACGGACAGGCCAACGGACAGACAGACAGACAACGAACTAATCCTATTAAGGTACGGAACCCCAAAAAAGAGAGAGAGATAAACTGACGATTCAAAAAGAAGATACCTCAGTGCCTTTCATGGTATTACAGTCATAATGTGCAGAGGTTAACGATCGGACCGTCCAATCCCTAAAGTTACCACAAGGTCGTGGGTCCGAAACCCAGTCGTAAACTTTAATGGATTCATGTGATTAATACGTTTTTATAAAATAAATTCTAATTTATCTAAAAATAAACCTTTACTTTGATACATCTAATGTACGTGAAGGCTATTTTTTTTTTCATAATTATTATAAAAAAACAAGTCCAAATAAATGACGAATATTTAAAAAAGTAATCTACTGGCTACAATGATTTGATAGCGAGGAAGGATGGGCGGCAAAGGGCCTATCAAAGCATTTACAAAATGATAACCTGTCAATGTCGAGCAATGTGGCCCATTTCCCTGTTTCGGCACTGTTCCAATCTGACGTTTAATCAAGTGGAAGCTCGCCGGACATGGACGAATGGGCATCTGTGTTTAATTATCCTGATATTTCCCTGTTTACTATCATATTTGATTTGGATGTTGGGATAGACAAAAAAACAATAGGAGTGCTACTAATTATATTGAGACACATAAGGTTGCGGGTTCGATTCCCACCGCGTGACAAATTTTTGTATGAACTGCAATTATTTGTCTTGTGTCTGAGTGTTTTTATGTATAATATGTATATACTTACAAAAAAAATGTATATAAATTGTATATCAGTTATTTGGTTCCAATAACACAAGCTCTGCTTATTTTGGGGCTAGATGCTGTGTGATATGCCCGAGATTATTTATTTATATTATAACACTTATTCTAAGTTTGTTTTTACCCAGAAGGGGGATTATGTTTTTTGTTAAATTTCAATGACTTCTTACAAGCCAACTTTTATAAAAATACTGGGTAAGCAAGTTACTAACATCTTGCATAAACATTCATCCATACGATTAATAATGTCAATAATAGAATTTTATTTCAATAAAGTTCGCGCGTAATAAGCCTCTGGTAAAACTAAGGTTTTATTATTTTTAATAAACACTTTATAAATTTTGATTTGTTCAAAAATGTTTTAAGCAAATGCATTCTTCTTATTTATTAGTATTCAATATTGCATACTAGTGATTGAACATTCTAACTTGCACAAGGCCCCAGTGATAACCTGATTGGCTGATCACACTCTTCCAACAACGATCCAGCTCAATCTACAAATCTACATTCAAGTCACGTCTATGCTGAAATATGTCACGCATGACGTAATTCATGCGTTGCCTTTCCATCAAAAAGCGAACAGCAACAAAGGTTTTGCCAAGATGAAGGTATGACACCCGTTCGGTTGTAGGCACCGGAATGCTTGGTATTTATTAGAAATCAAATAAACAAGTAATGATATTCAAATATGGTTTACGAGCAACTGACGCCTTTCACGCGTAGTACTTTCTGAAACTGAGTTTCATTTCTAAGCACTACGTACCATTATTTACATTGCTGTTTCAGCAGGTAGATAGAGCTTTCAAGGTTGAACGTGTTTTCTAAGTAAATACAAATTGCGTTTACTTCGATGGTTGTTGTTGAAACTAATAGACCAGGGTAGAAGCCTTTAAAAATAATGAAAAGTGAAAAAAAATTATAATAGAATGAAACCCATTAGAAAAGGAGGGAAATATGATAAAAATGAAAGGAAAAATAATTTACGGGCGATCTGAGGTTGGGAAGGGGATAGGGGTGAGTTTTTAAGGGTAAAAAACGGTTTTTCTCGATTTCCGGCAAAACTAAAAGTCCTATCGAAAAAAGTCAAATGGAAAAGTTGTAGATAATAAAAAGATCTAAAACTTTTGTATATACACTTTTTTCACATAACCTCAAAATTTATGTGAAAAATTCAAAAAACCAAGTTTTTGGTTTTTTATTTTTATCTTTTACAAAAAATTTTTTTTTTTAACGAAATTTTGTGATAACTTACCTTTTTATGTCCCAAATACGCTGTAATTTATTTGATTAAAAATATTTATTTTTTCACCTTATTTTGAATGAATATCGAAAAAACACCCTAATTTTCAATCGAAAATTCACCCGTCAAAATATCAGCTTTTTTCAAAAAGTTGGTGTGGTTTCTGTTCGTTGAAATCTCTACTTTCCGATGGTGAAAAAAAAAATATATGTTACTATGGTAAATCTTCTCAGAAAACGCAAAAAATAATTAATTAATCCTAATTACATTTATGTCATAGAAAATCTCATTATAGATAAATATAAATGTAAATCGTACTATTAAATGTAGATGCTTTATTCTCATTACGTTATTCATTACAATATTTTTAAACACATTAATCTCATCATTCATAAATACCTTATCTTCAATTCTAATCACTTATCCATAAAAAAAAGCTGCAAAAAAGCAGAAAAAAGCAGAAAAAAGCTGATATTTTGACGGGTGAATTTTCGATTGAAAATTAGGGTGTTTTTTCGATATTAATTCAAAATAAGGTGAAAAAATAAATATTTTTAATCAAATAAATTACAGCGTATTTGGGACATAAAAAGGTAAGTTTTCACAAAATTTCGTTAAAAAAAAATTTTTGTAAAAGATAAAAATAAAAAACCAAAAACTTGGTTTTTTGAATTTTTCACATAAATTTTGAGGTTATGTGAAAAAAGTGTATATACAAAAGTTTTAGATCTTTTTATTATCTACAACTTTTCCATTTGACTTTTTTCGATAGGACTTTTAGTTTTGCCGGAAATCGAGAAAAACCGTTTTTTACCCTTAAAAACTCACCCCCATCCCCTTCCCAACCTCAGATCGCCCGTAAATTATTTTTCCTTTCATTTTTATCATATTTCCCTCCTTTTCTAATGGGTTTCACCCTATTATGATTTTTTTTGGTTTTAAAAATTATCGACCCTGGACTATAAGGTACAAACGGACATTTGAAGCTCATCTGCTAAGCTGAAACTGATAAAATTTTGACCAATACCAAATTCCGAATTAAAAAACGAAGCTATGAAAACTAAGAGCAGTTGACTTATTTCAGAAATTTGACCACGG
Organism: Lampropteryx suffumata; assembly: GCA_948098915.1. Taxonomy (NCBI): domain Eukaryota; kingdom Metazoa; phylum Arthropoda; class Insecta; order Lepidoptera; family Geometridae; genus Lampropteryx; species Lampropteryx suffumata. Next base: position 6,979,994 of record OX402558.1, on the reverse strand, counting down.
TATATGAGCGGTTGACAACGCCAACTGTCAATACTGAGTCCCAAATTGGAACTCAAAGTCCTGAAATGTTTTTGCGCAATAAATAATTTTAAGCGTTGACGTCAACCATTATTAAGAATAACTACTTCGTTCCTACCGAGTAAGACTATCTCCGGTAAAGCAAGTGGGAATGAATGGTTTATCGTGACCGCGTGTGACAATTATTTTTTTTTGTAATACATTATTATCTTTAGAATGACAAGAACAGACTATACTTTAGTGCCACACCAATTAATTAACTAATTATAAGATAATAGGTTTGTTGTGTTTTACATTAAACTCGTAACTTTGTTTAATTAAATAAATGCAATAAAAACTTTGTGTGATTCGGGAACTACCGCATTTATTCCTGAAATGTGACAAGTGTGGTCACCATAAAACACGAACTTCTCATTTAACTGACCGAAACGTATTAATGGCATATTTTGTGTTCAGAATTATAATCACAAAAACTTTCGGTCGCTGTTACGCTATGTAATAAACCCGTAGAATAGCGGTTATAAAACTTTATGCTAGGAAAAAATCAACCATTTTCTTAATAAAATTAATAGCTATTTTTTGCATCACGCTAGTCATTTTCATAGGGTCTTTCTTTTTACACTAAAATGTCAATGTTCAAGTTTATTTATTTTGCGATAATTTATATTCGATTAATACCTACATGGATATTGTAAAGGATGATCACTAAGGACAGTGATCAGTAATCAACAAAAATCAAAAGATAACACAATCGAACGAACTACCAAAAATAAAATTCCCCAAGACTAAGGCAAGTACCTTGTTCCTCCATTTGGTGGTTAGTTTTATCCGAAGTTTGGTAAACACGAAGAAAAACCTTTGCCCATACTAGATTTTGATTTCCTAATTTCGAATCCCTAAACGAACCTTAATTCAGTAGTACAAACACCACCTGTGATAAAATCAATGAGCAACAAAATTTATACATATTACTTTGATAGAGATGTAGAGTTTTTTTTGATTAGGATAACTAAAACACAAGCAATATAAGCAATAAAAAATAATTTGTAGTAGAATAATTTATAACCCTGACTCAAAAATAAGTAACATTGAAAACTTATAATTTTGCAATTTAATAAAAACAAGTGGTCGCCCTCAGGTCAAAATTTGACCATAATTAATTAATAATTAATGTATTTTTTATGCACAATTAAAAAAAAATTAGCATTTTGCACTCCTCTATATAAACTATAAGTGTGCGAAATGTCATCCTCCTCCATCCGCGCAATTTTTGTAAAAAGGTGTACAAAGTTTTTGCTTCACGTATTAATATACGAGTATATGGGTAATAATTAACACCCAACAGTACATACAGTGGTCTGAGCTGCAATCAATGTCTATCAGTTTCTATTCATATGACAGCATGACAATCAACATCAACTTTCCAGAATACCAGTTCATCAATAGTAACTGATAGCTGTTAGTATCAATGTTTTGATAGTATCAGCATTACGTAATGCGGGTGACCTCGCATGAATGTTCATATTTATGTATTCATTAATGAAAAGTTGCCTGGAAAATATCGCTTTTAGCGATAAGGACGTCCAATGTAAAATTTTAATTATAATATTATGTATGTGTTATTTTTGTGTACAATAGTGTTAATCACTAAGGAACGGAGAACGGAAGTACACAAAAAGAACGGATAGATCCGTATTGAAAGTCTAGCAAATATTTACCTTAGCAAGTTCAACTGTGGGAACAGAGAGTTTATTTTTATTTCTAGTATAAATATTATGATATCGCTATATAAAAAAAATCGGGTTGCACTCCGGGAGTGCCCACAGAAGTGAAAACCTATTTTGGCGCGTTAGATAATAAATCACTTCAAAATCAGTAATTATGGTGACTGCCAATCAAATACTGAACGTACACAGATGATGCAATATTTTTTGTTCAGAATGTAGATAATATATCAAAGAACCTAACTCAGTAAACTTCTCCATACAAAAGTAGACTGTTAACATGTGAATTAAGGTTTATAATCAAATGGGGAGAGCGCGGCAGCCCTGCGTCTCGCCCCAAACGGTAACGGTGTCGCGAATCCAGAGGTTTTACCTCATCTAAAAATATACGTACCGTAAAATACAAAATGTTTTATTGGCTAAAAGAGAGAGAAAAAAAGGAATACCTACACAAAAATTAAATATGGCAGCACTAAAAGCGACTAAGTGTACTAAACTACAAGCTGCATTATCAGTGTTTCCTCGAGAGTGCGGTCAAACAGGTCCATGTTCTTTTAGCTCCGAAAATATATTAGCAGCTCATACATGTTACACTGTGACGACCTCTGTGGCGCAGTGGGCTAAGATCCGCCTGAGACGCAGAAGGTTGCGGGTTCGATTCCCGCCTCGGGACAAATGTTTGTATGATCTGCAAGTATTTGTCTCGGGTCTGGGTGTTTCTATGTATAATATATATGTATTTACAAAAAAAAATAAAAAAAATATCTCAGTAGTTTATCAGTCATGTGGTACCCCTAACACACGCTCTGCTTACTTTGGGGCCAGATGATGCTGTGTGAAATGTCCGGGATTATTTATTTATTTATTTGTTTGGTCAATGTTGTACCTACCTAAATATACCTATTGTTACGGCGTGTATTTTTCTATCTACCCCTTTAAAACCAATGTGATGTGAACCTAACAACTTATTTTAAATGAAAAGTTTTGTAGCAGCACGTTTCTCTTACTACCACCTTAAACTAGTCGTGAACCGATGTACCTACTTATTTGACTGGCCTGTCAGCTCAGTTGGTAGTAGCTCTTCTGCTACTTCTGCACTGTAGGGTGAGGGTTCGATTACCTCCCAGGATAAACATTTCTGTGAACAAAATATTTGTTTATTCTGTGTCTGGGTGATATAAAGAATCTTAAGTATGTATTTAAAAATACATAAGTAAAGTATCAGTCATCTAGTCACCATAATACAAGCTATGCTTAGTTTGGGACTAGATGGAGTTGTGTGCATTGTCCAGCAATATTTATTATTATTTTATTATTTAAAATGTGTCCCAAGACTGTACAAAAATTTGTAATTTTTTATTATCTGTAATGTCATAATCTATACTAATATTATAAAGCTGAAAAGTTTGTTTGTTTGAACGCGCTAATCTCAGGAACTACTGGTTTGAATTTAAAAAATATTTTTGTGTTGGATAGTTCATTTATCGAGAAAGGCTTCGCTCGATAAATGAACTAATCACGCTCCAACCAATAGAAGCGAAGCATCAACAGAAAATGTAGCAAAAACGGGACAAAATATTCCATTTTTAGAGCTTCCGTTGGTTTAAGTTACGCAAAAATTATGTATTATGCAATTGTTTCTCTTTAAAAGTTCTAAAAAAAAGTCAGCGGCAGCATATGTCTATCTCTTAAGATTGGGTTTTATCAACATTATATTAATCCTCATCCAAATAAATGTATTATTAATCACAAGCATTTAATTGTGAACAAAATTGTCTTTGACATCACATGATTTAAACATCTTAGGACATATCATAATATTTATCCTATCATAAATCATAATATTTATCCAATCGCGATAACTGATATTCACGCGGACGAAGTCGTGAGCAACAGCTAGTTGTAAATGAGTGTATTTAATATAGTTCAGTTCTTACACTTGATGCCTCTATGACAGTGTCCAAATTTTCATCTATTCTCTATCTTTACCAAGAATGGTAAAGTTAGGGACTGGGTCGGATATTGCGTGAACAGATGGCTGGGTTTAGCTTAAGATTAGGTCAGTACGTGGCCAGCTTAACTGATTTCACATTATCTGGATACGTCGCGTTTTGACTTTGACCTTATTGTAATTGGAATATCTATACCGGTTTTTTATTTGGGTTAATTTGGGAAACATTTGTGATAAATTTTTTGCTTCTCAAATTAAAAACAAAATAGTATACAATAATGTCATTCTCACTACTCTAATCACCAGGTTTTTGATCTGATCCGATTTCTATTTACTTAGTAAATAGAAAACTCAGAGTAGTAAACTCAGTACCAAGTCTTTTATACTTTTATATCGAAAATCACTTTCACTGACATTAATTCGATCAAACAAAGTTAATTCTCTCGTACTTTAAGTAGATAAACTACTAACAAAAGCGGTTGGAAGTGAAATGGTTCCCCTGGGCCGAGTGTTCGGCTCCAGCATATATTTTCGTGTGAAACAGACACGTCACTGATGGGGCGGAATGTAACGTTCTTTCAACTTAAACGATATTTTTATTTAATATTGTATTTATGAACATAATAATCATAATTTAATAATTTTAATCAAATACATATTAATACACAATAAAATAAAATACATATAAAAGCTATAATAACTGCTTAGAACGACCTATAAGTTGATAATTTAACTGATACAGATCACTGTCACAGAATAGTGTTTTCTAGATAAGAAAGAAGAAGTTAACAACTACTGCACAAAATATAAGGAAAAACTCGACAAGTTTTGGTTAAGAATTTATTGAACGACCAAAGCTCAATAAAACGCATTAAGAGATGGGATATCCTCTCGCTTGACCAAAGGAACTAAGACGTTCATCAACAGTAATTAGGGCAACTCAATGGAACTGCTCCTAAATCTCCTTCTCCCAGAACACATCTGATCATGGCTGACGAGCCGATAGCAAATAAGGAGTGAAGAAAAAAAAAAGATAAGCAAGAGATTAGAATGGATTTCCAATGACGCCTCAGTACAGTCGTAGTAAATTAAAAAGACTATTGAAGGTGAAGTTTACTTATGTTTATTTAAAAAAAAACCTACACAGACCTTTAATTACATCCTAGCTACAACCCTGTTTTTGTGAACCAACACCATTATTAATTCCGGAACATTTCTTTGCTTTCGTGTGTTTGTTCTTCTCGCTCCTACAGTACAATTGTAGTGTGGAGAAATATTACTCGGTTTCGTGTAGTTTTAATTTCTTTTTCTAGAGCCCAAGAGGTTGAGAGTTGTGTGCCCGATTGTAAGATGCCTTGTGGAATACAAATAATTAAACAGAGCTGATACTAATCTGATTTCAGATAATGCTTACGACTGTAATTTTGAATGGTGTCTACTAAGCCTGGTAATTATAATCTCCTTTCATTGTTTGATTTTCTTTTTAACCGACTTTATCAAAAAGGAGGAGGTTCTCAATTCGTCGGAATCTTGTTTTTTTTATGTATGTTCACTGATTTCTCGAGAACGGCTCAAACGATTTGGAAAATTCTTTTTTTGTTTGAAAGGGTACACACAGGTGGCCATATACATTTTATCAAAATCGGTCGAGCTGAAAAATCAACGAAAATCTAAAAATTGTATACATCGATGATGGTTTCATGTACTTCGATACCTCGCTGTCTCATTGGAGCGCTGAGTTTATTTGGCCTACCCATATTATATATATACAAAATACATCTACTTTCCACTAAAAAAATGTTATAGGCTCAAATTTCATTCAATGAAGTCGGTTTCTTTTAGTTTTTAAAACGTAATTATAAGAATCTTGTTACACACAGGCGGTTCTAATACCTTTTTCGAACCATGTTAACAAACTTTAAGTTAGATTAAGCTTTTCATATAGTCTACGGGTTAAGGGCGTCAATACAATTTTCAGACCACAATAGTAACAAAGTGTGAATGGTTAAGCTGGTAGATGTCTGCGTGCTTTCTAAGACTGAATTGAGGTAAGAGAAAGGCCATGATAGTGAATTAAGCAAAGGAAGTATGATCAGGATCGTAGCAAGAGGAAATCTTTTTCTAAACCGCTAGTAAACAGACGTGCCTTAATGAATGTACATTTGTGATGAAACTTTTATAATCATATTTACTTCAATAATGATTTGTTTTCTATGTTACATATTTTTGACCTCTGTTTCCAAATTTAAACACGCCATCAGCGAACAACAGCTATCTTTAAGTAAATTGTCTAATGTAAAGACTTATTTTTCGACTAGAAAAAGTAAATAGGTCCTTTATAAGGAACACGGAGCGCTTCTATAATAAGCTTCCTGAAAATGCGACTAAACTACCTATTAAAAAATTTAAAGCATACATAAAGGGTAGTCTTTTGAAAAAAGCGTATTATGATATAAATTACTATATTATTCATAAGAATGCATGGCCTCATGTGGCTCTGCCCTCAGACAGTTAACCGACACACTTGAAATGTATAAACTATCTTGTATTAGTTTTTCGTAGTTAAGATAGTTATAAGATGGATCATGCAAAAAAGAGCTAGGACCAGGATGAGTTTCTTGCCAGTTCTTCTCAGGCTTGGGTTAGGATGAATTGGCAGCTGAATTCACCTAGTATGTAAGACATTTCAAAGTGATACTTGTGATTGTATTGAATATCTTTTGACTTGACTTATAAATTAGTTTTTTTTTTAATTCATTTCCTTCTCAGTATATCCACTTTAT